>SEMN01000058.1:475000-1195000 GCA_005408345.1 Macquaria australasica | reverse complement strand
TGGGCTGTAATGGATGTGGAGTGTGCAACTTAAATGTAAAAAAGCTTGATTAAACCATTATATAATTATAATACATTATTAGATGCTAATTATGCTTAAAAAACCAGGATTTATACAGGGTCTCTTGGCTTTTAAACACACAAGGAATCATTTTGAATACTGATATCAAAAACTAATAATTACTCACGAATAAACAAAGTCATACAATCACACAAGGTCATAGGTTTGGGTGTTGCTTCACATTTGAAAGTAACAAACTACAGGTTCATGTAATAATTGAAAATCACGTTTAAAATTAGTTGATGCGTTTCTAAAACCCTTCAAACATGTTGACATGTTGCATGGTTTTAATCAATACTGTAAATCCTATAATCTATGATAACATGTTACTCTCATTATTAGACTGAAATCTAATAATGAGATTGAAATCTAATGTTTAATTACTAATTTATATGTCATGTGTCCATGTACATATTACTGGAAATATTGTTTAAAACTGCATCTTAATTACTGTGAATTCCTCATTAAATAAATTGAGCATGACCTGGAAATGAACCCAAGCATCAGTCAGTTACTGTAGAAAAATAAAAGTGTTGCAGCCTTGTTTTTATTTCTTATTATCTATCACTGTTGCTGTAAAGCTAAAAAGTAAATGTAATGTAAGCCATTTAAATACAACTGGTGTGTCGCTGAGATACATGATTAGACAAAAGTCACTTTATTGCTAACATCATCTCCAGGAAATGTTGACTTTCACAACAAGTCTGCTATAGATCTGTAAACTAACATTTAGGCTACATGTTTAGCAGCACTCACAGCCTGAAATCAAATATGTAGCTAAACGTGAAAGACGGAAGAAACGTGACTGAAATGACGAATGAAAATGGGTCTGAAACGTGTCCTGTGCAGATGGCCTAAGATCAGTGTCATTAGGTAACAGATACTTTTCATATGAATTCACTAAGCAGTTTTGTTGTCACCATAGTGATAGTATTCTGCATATTCGAGACACGCACCTTTGTTTTCTGCATTCTTGGTGCTAAATCTAGCTTGTAGAGCTAGGAAAAATCTGGTTTATACTATACTTTTAGTTAACAATCTTACAAACTTGGTTTTTATCTGTGCCCACAAAGACTTAAAACATTCGTTTAGTTTTTTGTTTATTGAGAGATACATTATAAGGCTTTAGTATTAAGTACATTCACAATCGAGTACTCTCCATGCTGATTCCCCCATCTTTCACACTATTATGTGCCTCAACTACACAGCAATTTAAACTTGTCAGTATCTACTCAGGGTACAATACAAAAGATTCCTGGGATTTTCAGCACATTTTGCATTCTTATGCAGCCCTATTTACCCGCCATCACAGAGTGGCAAATTACATGAACTTTCTTCAGCTGAATAATGTCGCAAACAGCGAGACTCATTACTTTCCTTGATTCAAGGGTAGTTCTTTGGCTAATCTGTTGTTCAGTGTCAAGAGCTGATTTTGATTAGCTGGCTAGCAGAGTGAGAAAGTCGGTTTACTGTTGCCATGGAAAACTGTGTTTCCCACATTGATCATCTCACCATTTCAAAAGAGGATTTTGCTCCAGGATAGTTCTAACAATACTGAATTAAAGCAATTACAATGATCAAGACATTCATAAACTAGATGCTCTGTGCAAAAAAGAACAAGACACATGTGTGCTAACACTTGCCTTTGTTACTTGCGTGTTGTTACTGTGTTCATTAAGATTTAACAGTCAAACAATACATAATATTTCAGAATTGCCTCATGAACCGTGTGCACTTCACACATTAAGATAATCTGTTTAAAAAATCATCAGCGATCCATTTCCTCTTCATTTAGTCATACAACCAACTGTAATCAGGAGGACAAGGTTTGCTCTTTGCACTGCAAATGTTACAGATAAAAGTGTTGAAATGAGCAATAGAATGAACATAATGTCCTTGTAATGCAAGTGAAGATACACCTTCATTTACATTAATATCAACAATACACACAGCCACTTATTTATTGTTTATATCAACTGCCATACTTTACCATTTACCATTTAAGGGTAGTTTTTAGTTTGTGCTGGGTGTAGGGAAACTGACTTACTGACTAGATATTTGCCAGTCCCACAAGGAATGAATGAATGATTACATACACTGATATGTGGTATTGCACTGCTGTAACTTTAACAGGAAAGAGGAATCCAGTTAGGTCTGTGGAAGGGTTAACGGCATCCCACCTCTGGCAGTGCCCTGACAGCGTTACTGTTAACAGTGACCGGGCAGGCTGGCCGCTATCAGGACGGATGCAGCGGGCATCACAACAGACAGGTATCACTACAGCCAGGATGAATGGATATTAGGTGGATATTAACATATCCTCTCATTACCATATTAACAGTGTGCATGAAAATGTGTCTCATGCACGTACCTCAATTAAACTACAGTTGGATTCCAAGGTCACTGCTACATTAACTCTGATCCTTTAAAAAGTCTAAATAAATCAGTTTTTCAAAGCACAATATGTGATATATATTCATTCTGAAAAAAGGTCAACAATGTGAGGGCGTTATTTTATCAGCTTAGTGTTTTTGTGTGAGTGTGAGGGTGTTTGTTGTATTTTATAATTATTTTCTCATGCTTTGTGCGTGTGCTGAGAGCAGAGGTCATTCTGCTCAGATGGCGGATTTCGCTGACTGAAATTCTTCTCTAATATTCACAGGAATGAAACAGAATAAAATGATGAAGGTGTGACTAAATGCTACATGTTGTCAGCAGAGAGGAGGCGTCATATTATTAGGGATGTGACAATTAAAATAAGACGGTTGAGGTTTCAACTTTGTCTGTTTTGCTGCACAGTCAGTGTCACAGACAGATTTGTCCCCTTCACTGTTTTGAACAGTAGTTTGACAGATGGGGAGGACGGAGCTGAGCGTAGGTTAACATACGCTAAGGCCGGATGCTAATTCCCATATCTGTGCAGAGGCACACTGTTTACATAATATTCTAAGGGGAGCTGTGAACCGCATACTGCATGCTATTTAATATCACACACTCCACAATTTCCACATTACTGGGCATGGAAACAGCTCACTTTAATCAGTGAGTCATACAGTATATAAATAAAGCATGGATGTAAAGCATACAGGCAGGGTTAAAAGGTTCAGCTACTGTTCATCGAAACACTAGAACAGGCAGGACGTGTGATTGCAACTTTTAACGTGTCATGGCTGCTGGTACCAGACTCTCAGAAACAGCTGATCTTCAGGGATTTTTGGCGCGCTGCGGTGTCTATATTTAACCGGGAATGGCGTGATAAACTAAAACAAACATGCAGTCAGGGCGGCGTGATGAATGAAGCGGTGCAGGAAATGTTTTCTTAACACAGTTTGGGCTCCCTAGTATCAATCGACCATCTGAACACCATGCTTACGTAAGCATTGTCGCTATGCACGTCCATTCAAGGCCAAAGAGTACTGGTCTGAAATGGTACTTAAAGAAGAAGGTGCAGGAATCACCATTTAACAGAATATCTCATAATTCAAAAGAAAAGCTTAAATATATCTAATTCCTTGATGTGTATGTAATGAATTATAAAACCTAAATTTCAAGGTTATGTGTTACAAAGAAAGAAAGAATGCAAGAATGCAATTGTAGACTCCCATTCTAATTGTTGTGTACAGTATGCAAATGCCCCTTGCAACGCATCTTATTTGTCTTAAATATTCAGTGAAATTGCACATTTATCGATGTGTTGCACCGGCAGGCTGTCAGTTTGAGGAATGCTTCGTCATAGTCATGCCCATGGGCAGCGTGAATTGAGTTGCACAGCTGGAGTTATGTTAAACGTAAGGCGAAGTGACAGAAATGCTAATCAAGTATCAAAACTGACACTGTATTCCCATCGATGCACATCAGACCTTCAATGATTTATTAGTCAAAGTGAAAGCATGTGTCACTGTGTTGAGTGCTCATGGGTAAACACGGCTCTCGCCAAGGTGCACCACTTAGCAGCTCCCCCCTCCGCTTCCCATCGAGCATGAACAGCACTCTCCACAAGGGCTGCTAGTAGCGCAGTTGAAGAGTGACTTTCAAAACAGGTAAGCCACACGCCATATATCTAAGCAAGTAACATAAGAGTGTAGTAAAGGGCTATTATAAGAGCAGAAGGTAGAAGGGTGATGTGTGTCCCTACTTCAAATGGGTTCTTCTGCTGAGTAAGCCCTGCTGCCCTCCCCCTTCCCGACTCCCATTCCCTTCCTGTCCCCAGATCAGAGAGAGAGGACGGAGAGCTGCAGTAGACCCCAATTATCAGACCGTCATTCACAATCCTTCATTTACCTCCTCAATCGCTGCTCGCTACTGCATTAATTTTAGTCAAGATATTCCTGCCAGAGCCTTGGGGAACCGGGGGTGGAGAGGTTAAAGACTCCACAGAGCAACTGAGTTTTGGCAGAAGAACCGAGGGGACGAGACATAAAAGACAGTGAGCTCTGCTTTTTCCCACACTGGATATTATTTGCTTCATGGACAGAGGAAGAAAGTTGTCTGTTTGCTGTGTCTCCACTTTGGTGTTGCCAATTAATTCTGAATTTCTTTGTGAGTGGATTGCTGGAACAGGGCCTGGTTTGATGGATAAACAATGCTCCAGTGCATAATTTAGTTGAGCATAGAAGTGAAAACATAAGATCCATTCACTCTCACTCTCTCAGTATTCTTAGCATCCACTTAAGATGACTGCAGGGTTGTAATGAGATTATTGTGATTGAACAACTGGAAAACCGATAATTGGACACTTTTTTTTGTCACTCAAATGTTTGCAACATCAGCTACCAGGAATTGTGAAATCTAAATATATGACATGTAATCACGCCTGCTGCTTGCACCCTATGCAATAAAAAATATCACATATAGTGATAAATATTGGAATAGCTGCTTTCTGCATAATTCATACGTCTTAACATCTGAGAGAATGCCCGCCCCCGCCAAGACATTTCATTGGCTGCCTTGCAAATCAAGACGAAGTCCCTGCTGCCAAGTTTTGCAGCTATAGTGTGCTTGTTCATTTTTAATAGCAAGGGGAGAAAAAATAGAATGGCTAATGGTGTTGATTATTCAGTTGGTCAGACCAACATGTTTGGTTTTCCTTGAGAAAATCATGAATTATCACAGAATCATGGACTTCCCATATAGAGGATACTGTCCTCATGCTAGCACACACACACACACACACACACATGCTCACACACACGCTCACACACGTGTGCACAATAATTGTCCAAGGATCCTAGTTGCATTAAGTTCCTTCATTAACTTTGATGGTGTTTATCACCATTAACAAGATTCCTTTGTTCGTGTATGGAATTAATGCAGAATCTTTGATTACTTCAGAAGAGCTTGAATTTAATATTCTACTCTAGGTGCAACTGATTTCCACAAAATTATAATTATGTACATGAATAGTGGTGTCCTATGTATTTTTTTTTTCAAGACTGATTCTTTTATTCTTGGGTAGCAGTTATGTGAATATGATGCCTGCTTTTCTCTGTTACAGTATGTACAGTATGAGCCGTTGTTGCATGAGAGCAGCCTGGAGCAATTTATGCTTTCATGTGAAAAGTGAAGGGGAGAATGCTGTGGAAAATTAATGGTACATAAACAAAATAAATTACTTTGTAAGCATAGAACCACTGTCCCGTGTATGTTTTTTTTTATTTTTTTTATCTTTATGCATTTATTTATTTATTTATTTAGTAGAGAAGATATTTGGCATGATTCAAAGTTTAATCTCAAGAAGCCACATGAGGGTTTTGATGGCACATTTGCACTTGAATAAAACAAAAGGTGCATGCTGGGTAAGGTTGATTATACACGGCCAAATCAAGATAAACACATGCTGACAACAATAATAATTCTTCTGTCTGACCACATCCGTATCATCGGATGATGAAACGAAATCTGATATGTATGTGCAGAAACCAGGCTGCTGCAAAGGCGAATCTCTGGCACTGTACTGCTCCCTGAGAATGACTCATTTTACCTTTTGTTTCATTTCAGACAGGTTAGTTACAAACCATTGAACATACTGGCCTCATGTTAGTTTATGTTACAAACTATACATCACAGCCTTGATATGGTGTGTATGTTTGTCTGCATTCTTTCATGAAATCACCTAAAAAAAAGAGAGAAAGAATCATTTGTTGAAGCGTTTGCAGAGTGAGTAAACATTACATGGACTTATGAATCTTCCTCGAATCAATTTGAGGCCCTCTGAGGATTTCTAATGGTATGCAAATGTAAGTATCCCACAGGGAATAGTACCTTTAATTAATTTGGACATGGAGCACACGTTTTGGACTTTGGATTGAGGTGTAAACAGATGTTTGGCAATATACCTCCTCTATGTAATAAAGATGTCCCGATAGCACTCCCAAATAGCTCCAATATGCAAGTGAGGAAATTCACAGTGTGCCCTGATTTATTTGCTGTTATTAATGGGGCAGTGTTGAAGGAAGTGGTCTGTGGCTGCCAGCACAATATCTGACCTCTGAGAGTGCATTAAATCAAGGCATTAGGGAATGCAGTAATAAAGAGGCCAGCTAAGGCACTGAACCTGCTCCAAAACAAACAAACCACAACACTAGCATAGAGGAGGCAGAAATCACACCCAGAGGCTTCTCTCTTATAGAGGAAGGCAACATGGAAGTCCACCATCATGTGTCAGTACAACTGTTGTGAGTACAATTCTCAAATGTTTTAAGGTTCGGCATCATGTGACACAAAACCTTTCTTTCTCTTCCGGTGGTCAAGATAAAAATAAAACATCTTGTTCCCTTTATTGTAGCAGTGGAATTACATTTTGCGTTCTTTCGTCGAACTGGGCACAAGCACAAACCGCTAATGTTCTCACTATCTCAGTAGCATTTGTTTTAACAAGACTACGAGCCTGCAGCCGTGTTTGTGGCTCTGTGAGGTTGTTCTTGGACAAAGCGGTGCTTTGAGCAAAACATCATCACCATCATTGCCTATGACAATGATAACATGCTAATGTTTAGCAGGTATAATTGTTTACCATGTTCACCATCTTAATTTTGCGTGTTAGCATGCAAACACTTGCTAATAAGTGCTAAACACAAAGTACAGCTGAGGCTGATGGGAATGTCATAAATAAGTATTGGACATATTTTAAAAATGACCTATTTGAAAGGGGAGTTTCTACTCATTATTTTGACCATGGATGTCTACTTGGCATGGCAATCTATCAAAGTGGTTGACTGAACATTGCGATCTCTATAGGTACGCTGCTAGCATGGCTAAAAGGACCAAAATATATCTATTCACTTTCTCATATTTGTGTCACAGTAATGTAAAGTTGTTGCTGTTGCTTATTCAAACAATGAATATGGAACTGTGCCACTGTGTAGAACATCTAATCTGTCTGAAACATTGTGCTTGTTAAGCCTGTTGAACAAGTTTTATACTGGTAGCAGAGGCAGCAATTTCTCAGAGGTACAATCCCAACAAATACAGTTAATTATAACAAGGAAGAAAACTCTTCAGAATATCCTAAAAATATTGAAAATATCATGATAACAGAGATCCACCCAATTGATAAAACCTGGCAACCCTATTAAGTTAACATATTTGTAACTTCTAAACAAAGATCCCCAAAGATCACAAAAATGCCTCGAAAATTAGTTTTTCAGTTGTCAAGATTTTACAGTGACGAGTTAATTTGGTTAAATGCCAACAGTGGTACGCACACAACCGGCAACCATCTGCTCCGCAACTTTTCCTCTCACAGACTTAATAGTCATTATGGCCAAGACCGTGAGTCACCACACTTGTTGTATTTCCCCAGAGCTGTCGCTATATGCAACAACAGTCTTTAGATGCAGCCTTCTAATAGTCAAACGGTCTCTTAACTCCTACTCACATCTACTTGATCTGTCTGTCAACTCACAGTGTTTGCAAGAGGCTTTACACTTTTATTGACTCACACTCTGCCAATGTTCTATAAACCTTATGTATAGTATATGCTCAGTATATTTGAGTTTATAAGCTTCAGCAGTTATTGTCATTAAGTTCCTTGTAACAGTGACACCAACTCTTTGTGCAACATGGCCAATAATTTATATGTCATACCTGCGTGTTAGGCACGTTGTAGGAAATTCAGATATATTGTATGTAAACTTCAGTCAAAATAAAGTCAACTGTCTAGGAGAAAAAATAAATGCAACTTTGGCCTGATGGACAAGCTGTGGGACATGACTAAATGTGGTCTTAAGTGCTTCACCGCCTTTGCTAAATACGCCAAAGTAATTGTTCTACCATTTACGAATTCAGAAATAATACCTTACATGTTCTGAGGATGTCTTGGCCCACAACTTTCATGGTGCATGATAGTCAAACACCGACTTTCCAAAATTCTATGTCGAAACTCTATGTTGTGTGTACAACATTTCATGGAGATTAAATCAACTTTGCTGAACAAATGTTGAGAAAATATTTTTTTGCACTGGAATTTCACAGAAAATATCATGATGTTAAACAAAATGTTGTCATTGCAGAAGAGTCTTTAAAGGTTCTCGGCCTTGTCACATTATGTTACACAATATTCTTTATGTTTGAAGAAATAAGTAGCAAGTATGTTTTGCACATTGTAAATAAGCTGCATTTTTGCCTCCACATTTGACCTTTAAAAAAATAAAATGTTTCTTTTTGTTAGCTAAACTACATTTACATTTAATAGATAGACTATCAACAAATGTATCTACCAAAAGTAAAAAACAATGAGGGTCAATCATCCCTCCATCTACCCTGGCATTGTTAGGGCGTTCTGTATAGTTCGTTTGCTCTGGTCCGAATCAGTTGATGAGTGTTTGGAGTGTTTCCCCCTTATTCGGTTTCTTTTCAGTTGTGTGCCCTTAGGACATTTTCACACCAAACCTGTTTGGTTCGGTTAAAATGAACCCTGGTGCGTTTGCCCAGTTAGTGCGGTTTGTTTGGGCAGGAGACCACACGAGACCCTTTAGAGGAGGTTTGTGGTGGAAACATGATCCGACCCAACTACCAGTGTACTCCGCAAGTTTGAGCTAGACGGCTCCTGTAGCCAGGTGTGCTTTGCATTCTGTTCAGTTGTCTGAAGGCAGCACGTCTTCTATGCAAAGTGTGAAGCAGTATTGTATTTTCAAGACGTTTCCTCAAAGTGCATTCGGCATTCTGCTGGTATAGTTTTGCCTGGTATATTGGCTAGATAATTACCACGGTTATGAGCAAATGCCAACTGTGCCGTTGTTCCACGTTAAATTGCATAGCAATGTTTCTCTCACAGAAATATGCACTAGTCCGAAACACAGGACCTTCTTCCTGTAATTACTATCTTGCTCCCGCCCCAGACACATCTGACCAGTAAGCGGAGGAGGGTGTGAAAACAGCCTTAATCACATGCAGTGTGTGTGTCTTCTGATGTGGTGGTTTCACATGAACCCTGTGTGCCCACAGCAGAAGAGGTCATTTAACTGTGTAGTATACAGGACAGTAAGGTTGCCTACCACTGTGAACTAAATTTAAATGCATACATGCTAGATATAATTCCTCTTTATCACTTTTCCATATTTACCTCACCTGGGTTCATAAAGATAAGAAAACAGCAAACTCTTCACTTCTGTTAAAACAATGCTTCTTATTCCCTAAACTTCCTCCAGTCACAGATATTCTACCATATATAGTGGTTGGTGGTGAGGGATATTTCTCTGTTTTACATGCTTATAGCTCCAAGACCTGACATTCTTTTTTGTAACTGTGACAAAACAACAGGAGGCTGGATGATTACATTAATTTTCACCGCACGATTTCTCTGGCGATTTTCAGAAATTGACAGAACGTGCAGTGGACATTGTTTTGCTTTTCAGATTTCGAGCTTTCAGAAGTCAAAAAGAATGACTCAGGAAACAAAAAGCAATGAAGTCATGGAGAAAAAGAGCCATGTCTGACTCTGTGGGTTAGCACTTATCCAGGGCAGGGGGCATAGCCTCTCTGATGTCAAAGTGTCTATGCAACCCACTGTCTCATTATAAGTCAGAATAATTTGCCACCACACCTCTGCAGACATTCCTCTGTGGACTAAAGAATGACAAACCTCAGAAAATGTAAAAAAAAAAAAAATAAATAAATAAAAATATGTATTTCTTGTTGACATTGTTCTAGCTGCATTCATGAAGAAATATAATACTAAATTATGTTTTAATAAGGAAACATTTGCTGAATTGATGGAGAGCAATTAGAGTAGATTGGTTTGGAAGTAGATAAGTGTTTAAGGCAGTAGTTCTAAATCCAAGCCCTCTAGACCTAAAGTCCTGCTGGTTTTCACTCTGAACATGTAATCAGGAAGTGGTTTACACCTGGGACGCCAGGTGAAGGCAATTACCTGCAATCAACTACCTGGCAGGATAGAAGCAAGCAGTGCTCTGGGTCCTCAAGAGCAGAGTAGCAAATGGTTTTTACAATGAAAATAGAGGCGTACTGAACGTCGTGTAACAATGTGTTTGCTATTAAGGTGGTCTATAATGCCATATTTTTATATTTTGAGTTGAATTCTCAGAAGGCATTAATGCATTCTATGCTGATGCCTGTTTGAAAATATAACCAAGGCATTCCTCCATTAGTTAACAAAAGGATAGATAGGGGTACTCTACACTCTTCAAACCACATACAAAAAAGGTATGAACGTACAATCAAGTGAAAACATTCATTAAAACACTTGAGTTGACAGCCTCTAACAATCATGGCCGTACTATACATGAGGAATTCATACAAACATTACATGTAGACTAAAATATCCTCACCAATAAAGATGTTCTGAAATACATAGCTGCCATTGTGCCAGTATGTGATGATCCATCTGTCAGATGTGACAATACAACACAAGAACCGTGAAATAACATGAAAAAACATATGCCCATTACAACCAAGGCAAATTACGCTATATATTATTAAACTCAAGGTGTGAAATTCCTTCCTCTGGCATTGCTCCGTTGCTTAACTAATTATCATGGCACATTAATTTTCTAAAACCCCGAAGCCTTTGCTGAGTTTACCCAATGTGCAGAGCGTACGTGTTTATTCCTGTAAAAATTAGGTGTATTACAAAACAAATTTAAGAGAAAGTAATTCGCTCTGAGCTGAGACAACACAGAGCCAGCAGCTGCTGGGACGGCTTCATTTGTATTCTACAGATTGTATCAGAAATTTGGAAAATGTTAATTGGAGACAATGTGTTAAGAGGCAGATACGGTCTGACATGTAGCCAACATAATAGTATTAAGGATTAATTAATTATTACAATATGCTGAGGGTGAAAAACAGAATGCCATGCTCAATCCATAGAAATACATAATAGATGAAAAAGATAGCAGTGAATGCTAAACATTTGCTTGGACAAATGTATGCTGGAGTGCCTTTCGGCTGACACATTGAAATCAAAAGACACTGCTTCCCTGCATCCAACAGTGGACATGTTGACAAAGCCCTCATTAATTACAGATTCCCAGCTCGGCAAGCATAGCCCTAGCGTGACGCTGATTAGAAGGCTTGTACGAAATAAGCTTGAGAGCCCCATTTCACCACCAACCTATATTCATTTAGTTCTGCAGATTCATACATCCAGCTATCTAGGCATGAAAATCCAGCATGACATGAGAGTGTATTCTGCCCTTTTGAAAAGGGGGTTAATCTCTTTCTTTCATGAAGAAACCTCAATCTTACAGTGACCAGCATGTCTCATATGATGCAGCGGCTGAAGCAATAAATTGAATTAAATAAACCCATTAGTTACAGCAGATACCTTCTCACCTCGGCCCAGATACACTTTCATGGTAAGTTGGTCCTTTGTAAAGACCAGAGGACACAGCTTAAGATTGTGATGGCAAAGTGACCTTGAGTCAAAAGACAGAATGTCCTTGTTCATTACTCAAATCAATTAAGACAGCCTGTTTGCTGCACAGCACAGCCCCTGTAGTGTTCTGCAGGTGTTTAAAAGCAAATGTATGCTCATTCAAAAATCAATTCATATTTAGGATTCTGCCTCCTCCTGTCTTGTAGACATGAAACAAACTAGAGGTCGATTAGAGTAGAGAGCGACTATTGGGAGATTCACCATGGGCGTACTTAAAATGCATGGAATGACTAACCAAGCGCAGTTCACATGAACTTCCTTGTGAAAAAGAAAGAAGTCAAGGATCCTAATCCTGCAGCAGCCTGAAAGCAGACTCGTATGTTTTTACAGTTTTGTCCCTGACAGACTCCTCAAATAAAACACATGCTGAATTTTGGCCCCTATAGTGATAAAGTTGTTGCTTGCAGACAGACGCTGAAGGCTAACTAAGGTTAGAAAAAGTTTAAGAACATTTTCAATATTTTATTTTATTGAGAGAGCAGAGAGGCAGTTATAGACAGCAGTAAATGCAATCTTGCTGATTTTTGTAATGTTACTGTGGTTACAGCTTCACCACAACACAGTCCATGCTAGCTACAGATGTGTTTTTGGCGTAAGCATTTCAAATACCTCAGCGTCTTATAGCATAATTAAAATACATCAAGTCAAATGTCTTAATAATAATAGTAGAAAGTCAACATGGGGCTTTCTACTCATTATTTTCTACGTACATAATTGTCCTCAAATAGGTTGTTCATCAGTGGCAATCCAACACAACCCAAAGGAGACACTCTATAGTTAAAGACCCTGTGTATAGGACTTTATAGGAACATTTCTGACTTTAGCAATTTCATTTTATGTTCAATGACTAATGTTATCTGATACATCACATAACAAGACAAAGTTACTAAACAAAATTATACATTACTAACTAGTTAAATAGCTGTTTCATACATCTGATTTGTTCTTATCATGTCGTTATCATGTTTCTGTGAAAGTGCGGGTGTCACAACACCATTAACACCCGTGGGTGCGATGTGCCTGCATGAGACTCTGGGTCCTTTAACTCTTTGTTATCCAGTTTTCCTTTATTTTAAGGCTTATGGCATAGTCACTGCATGTGCTACCTAGGCATGCCACATATTGTTATCTTCAGAATAAGTTAGGGTACTCAGAAATGCCAAATGCTGCATAGTCAGTCAGTAAGATGTGGGTTTCACCTGAACCCTGTTTTTGTATCTTCTAAACCTGTTTATGTTTAGATGAATCTGCACCTGGGAAGTCATGCTGATTAACAGCAGTTCCTTGTTTCTAGCAGTTATGATTCAAATACTTTAATGGTGTAGGGTATATACATGTATGTAAACATGGTTTGTGAATGTTGGTTTTACAACAACAGATTCTGCCCATTAGCCCCTGGGCAGCACTAACGCTGTATTATGAGCGCTATTTCAACTAAAAGTGTTACCAATTTCTCTCTTTGTCTGAATCACAATTCATTGTTGATTTTATTGTGTGTGGTTGTGTGGTGCATTGTGCATAGAAGACAATATATCACACATATCAAAAGCCCCCACAAGGGAAGAGTTGGCTTCATGGTTGAGAGCAGGTAACAACAACCTTATTAGAAAGGCAGAACACGTCAACTCTCTCCTAAATCTCTAATGCCAATAATCCAAATTATCCAGGGAAAACAGTCACCTCCTGATACAGCCATTAACAATTAGCATAATCCCTTAAAGCGTCCTTTTGCATTTCATTGGCTTAATCCAAGTCTCAGTGGTGTTTGGCAAATGCCACAGCTTGTGTTAATGACTTTGAACATACCAAATGCGCTGAGAGTGCTGGTGGCAGAGATGGTTCATCACAGAGTTATGAAATCAGGATTTTACTGATTGAAGATTTCCTCTTCAAAGTGCCAGTCAATCCAGCTCGGCGGCGTCTCTACTGTATGTAAGAAGTGTGTTGAGTGCAGTTTACACACTTAATACTCAGCTCATACATTGTTTCACACTGTGCTAAAATTATTCTAACGGAATACCCCATGGTGATTTGAGGGAAAGAAAGAGCATGAATAAGTAAACAACATAAAGCGATGAGAAACTTCAAAGGCGATGGGACAATCACAGCAAACAAGATCCTGGAAGCCAATGAATGTGTTTGTCTTTGTTTGTGACAGTGACTCAGGGGTGTAAACAGAGGAATTAGCTCGCACCTCCGGAGTCTCAACACATCACACAGCCATGAATTAAGTCTGTCAGGTTGTTGCTGAACTGTCGATGCTATGAAGAGCACGAGACCAAAGATCACCTCTATAAATGGTCCTAACTTTTCATTTCCATCAAATCTTTTGAAAAAAAAAAGGTTATTGGTGAAAAATCCTGGAAAATGGATGAAATTGCATCTATATTTAGCAGCCAGCGTCAGATGCTAATTTCTGTGCTTTCACAAAATGGCCATGGTGTTCTTTATGGAAAAAAAGCCATATGCTGCATATTGCTGCATATGTCTACTGCGTAATGGTCATATGATAATGCTGCCTATACTAGTGGGAGAAGCCAACATTTTCATTCCCCCCATCCCTCAGCATAAATACTACAGAAACACCTATCAGCTCATGGACACACGTTTGAAACATACTCCCAGCAGTCCCTGTATCTTGGCTTCATGACCATTCCTGTCAGGGTTTTCCCTTCGACTGAACAAATGCATCAGCTTGTGTCATGAGACCACATCCCTCGCAGCCAATAAGGAGCATGAACAGCGCAAGTGCTCCAGGAGATGTGGAAGGAAAATTGGAATCTTGACAAGTATGATTGACATGCTTATTTGTCCCAAGGTAGTCTTATTTGCAGAGATTTAAAGACGTCTGTAAACCAGCATTCTGCCGAACAGAATCATTGTTCCTCCAGACTAGAAGCACATCACAGCAATTCTGTTGCATGCAAATAATCTTTTAGGAGAGATGAATCCCTTTGAGCATAAAATGACTTCAGCTTATACTTTATTTGGGTCCAAAATAAATAATTTAACAGATGAAGCTATGTCTTTCATTTTCAGACAATCTTTCCATGTCGTGGAACAAAAACACAAGCCTAAGTCCTCTCTTCTGTCCCAGCAACAACGGAGGAGAAGGCTACTTTGAATTTTATCAGGCTCTTTTGATGGACACAAAAATAAAGTGGATATGAGCCTTGATGGTGAACCATAACCCATGGCCACTTCATAGCAATGGAAGAGTGAAAAAAACGGTGAATTAAATTCTAACCATAAGTAAAATAGACTTTCACTTGAAAGCATCGGAGTGTAGCTACAGCAGGGCAAGAGAAAGAGATGAATGTGTGTGTGAGAGAGGAGGGATGCACATGAATTCTGAACAGGACCAAAGGCACGATGAAATTGGCTATACCCATTAACTGCTCAAGAGGTTTTTTTCTCCATATGCAAAAAGGATGGAGCGGTATTACTTCTTCCATAATTCCCATGTTACACTACCGATCGCTAGAATAAGATCAAACCAATCTGTAATCCTGGAATGGAATGAAAAAAGGAGCGTCTATTCAGCCAAAACAAAACGCCACTGGAAGGAAAAACCTCCTGAAAGGTAATTCAGCACTGTGCTCTGTTTTGTTGATCCATGATATTAGGATATTTGCTGAAGAAAATATGAAACCTGTAGAATAGTGTTGTAGTGGTTGTACTAATTAGCTGTGCTGAAATAGTTGCATCTTTGTGGCTGTACTTGTTGAAATTCAAATCTGCGGTGTATTACAAAAGGAACATTTCACCTGAGATTTCAATAATTCAAAACCTGATGATGTTGATACCGTCTAACAAATCTGCGATGGTCCATCTGCAGAAAAACGTATTTAACTGGGAAAGTGCTTCTAGTTCAACCCTATCACCTACAAATTACATTACTAATTTGCAACAGCAAATACGTTTAGCAAGAAATGCATTTTGCCGCCTGAATAATGTATTTAGGTACATAAAGAGGAAACGTTTTTAATGAACATAAGTGGCAAAATGTTCATACGACGGGTGTCTTACTAAAGTGTACGTGATATGTTTTCCTCCACTTGTTGCAACTATACAACAGATGACTTGAATGATTTACATTTGTGTCCTTGGTTAGATATTGGAAAAGGCAACACTGAATTAAAATGTTCTAACCTTAAAGGAATAGTTTGACATTTTGTGAAATAACACTTATATGCATTCTTGCTGCGAGTTAGATGAGATGATCAATACCACTCTCATGTCTGTACGCTAAATATGTAGCTGGAGCCAGATGCCAGTTAGCTAAGCTTAGCACAAAGGCTGGAAACAAGGGGGAAACAGTTAGTCTGGCTCTGTCAAAACGTAACAAAATCCACCTGCCAGCACGTCTAAAGCTCACTCATTAACACGTTTGTTTAATTCATACAAAAACGGAAGCCAAGGAACAGTCTGGCTCATAACCACACGTAAAATGGCAGCTTGTCGCCTTTACACTGTGGTTTTTGTATGGATTATCACAACATGATTTAACGTGTCTCTTAGTGAGCTTTTGAGGCGCTGGTAGGCGAATTATATCACCTGTGGACAAAGACGGGCTAGCAGTTTCCCCCTGTTTCCAGTCTTTGTGCTAAGCTAAGCTAACCGGCTGCTAGCGGTACCTTTATATTGACCTTACAGACATGAGAGTGGTATTGATCTTCTCCTCTAACTCTCGGCAGGAAGGCAAATGCAGGCCTAATGTGTAGGACAAAAATGGTCAAAAATAGAATTCACATTGGAATCCTAAAATGTGGTGGACATGCATAAGACAAAGTCAAACACAGACCTTCAGAAGCCAGGATAATGTTAGAATCATACAGGGAGGTTTCTTACGCTCCACATCATATCCCAAGTATGGCTGAAACCAGGATAAGACATAACAGGGACTAGTGTGCATGTCAAGATGCTACTTCACAGACATACCATGTTTGATTCACATAACTTGATACAATTGTGTATACATTTTTCTATACAAGAGACCATTAACAATGCAACTAGAATTATATCAATTGTAAAATATATGGATGTGCAATTTTACCTTCGAGATTGCACAGGCACTCACTGGCACTCCACCATTACACTTGACAATCAGCTGCATGTTTGATAATCACAGAGGAGTGCCTTTTTACAATGAGAAGTCACTTCTCACTCATGGAGAAGACGACTTCATCATATTGTTTCCAGGAATAACATGAAAGTATAGTGGGCTTCCTGTTCAATACCTTGATTTGTATGCTACTGTGTGTGAGGTAGAGCAGGAGAAAAAGGCTGCCCATTCTAGCTGTAGGAAATATTCTTGTGCTATGCAGCATCTAAAGAGATGCTCAAACAAGAAATAAACATGATTGCTGCTGTGGTAACTGGAATCTCACAGCTCCATGATGCTTGGGAGTTTAATCAAGTGGAAAGAGGGTGGGCAATGAGAGACTGTACTGAAGCGGTCCACTCTCTAGACAGCACAGGGGTATGCTGCTAATTAAAAAGTTTAATTCCACAACTGCAGCACTGGCATCAGAGCACTCAGAGGTGCGTCCTTGTGAGTCTTGGCGCCGTCTTATCAGGCGTAAGCAGATTCTGCCATGTTGGGAAGGAGCGGGACAGGGAGGCACTGCAGCAGCACACAGGCCCAGCTGGAAGGGATGGCATCCTGCCTACTCGGGGATCAGGCCCACCTTGCTCTTTCCCATCTCCCCACTGAGTGGAGTCATGGGCTCCCAGTCAGGTGGCAAGAGTCAGGGGCTAAGCTGCCCATGGAGCAGCTGAGAGAGGGAAAGCAGGGCTAAACAAGGGATACACGCTGGATTTAGACTTTGTGCTGCTGGGCTAGGCAGTGGATCCATGTCTCCATTACACACCTCCTGTCACCGGGTCCTGTCTTACGACCGCAGGCTGCAGGTACACTAAAGCTTGTGGTGCAGTACACACTGTTCCTTCAAAGTCCCACAGCAGCTGAATATGCGTAACACTGACACTGCCTCCATGAATAGACTTTAATATTTCAAAGAAAAAGAAGTGTGAATTTTCCACAATGCAATACAAAGAAAGGATCCGTGTCTTTGATAAGGTGAGGAGTGAACACACTCTACTGTATGACCTTGGTCGAGGTAAAAGTTTTGTAGCTGTGTAGGATCTAGTGATAAGAGCACATTACAACTCACACAAAGAGAAAAGTCCTTGGAAATGGCAAGGCTCATTCTGGGACATCTCTCATGAAGCATTAAGAAAAGATGATTGAAAAAAGTCAGCAACACAAAAATAAAATAGTTTCAGAGTGTGCTGGAACAAAAACAATGGCTACTGGTACTAATCACCACGGAGCTGGAAGCTATTGCTGACTCATTTCTCAGCACAGGGACGCAGCCCTGAAAGGATAAGAACAGCGCTCTAAAGATTTATAGGCACATCCCCTCTGCTTTTATTGCATAGGGGGTTAAAGTGTCATTTTAATAACAGTGGTATTAGAGCTTGCAAACCTCAGTAAAACTTTGGTTCTGGTTCACAGTTAGCTGATTTATCTCATGTATAAATACTTTCCAGAGGATACACAGGAAATGTTGAACGCTGAACCCGTGATTTTCTGGATCAGAGATATCTAAATTCCAGGTGACTTTATAATCTTCTTGGATTTGTTTTTACTGCAGATGAAAGTCATGAAAACTGCTTCAAACTAAAGTTGTTTAGATTATGGCCTGCTGTTGCTTTGTCTTTTTCTCCTTAATATACGCTTTGAATTTAGTGCTGCCAAGTGCTGACTGTGGAGCTATGATTTTGATAAATGATGCATTCACCTCATAAACAGGCAATAAATCCTTAAACACTGGGTCAAATCCATAGAGTCTGTGGTGAAACTGTGGTGTTACAGAGGGTGGCAGCTGTATTGTGTTAGCAGTGGGCTGACGGAGCGATAAGTTATTCAGGATAGCTACTTGTGGCTTCCCATGCAGGATCTACACTCCTGTTACAGAGAGGGACAAATGTTTCTGTGTTGTCTTCTGGCTGCTGTTACGTTGAGTACATACTCTTAGTGGCAGCTATTTGATGAAGTACAGTATATAAATCGATTTTTTTTAATCCTGTTAAGTCTTACAATGAGAAACTTTATGAGAGAAGTATAATTTATGGCTCTCAGATGATTTAATATGTATTTAGCTACATGGTCCACAATCTGACACAATAGATTGTGATTCAAAGCTGATTCAACAGGATTCTATCAGGTCATTTTTCCATCAGCGCATTATTGTTTTGTATTATGCAACCTTCTTTAATTAGTGACAAAGTCAGTGGTGTCAACTGTATATTTTACTTTATTGTTTGCATAACACATTTCTTTAGTTGAGATTTCCTCCAGTGTTGTACATGATGGAGTCTGACTTTCTTCCATGTAGGATCATTTTCAGGAAGTGGATGTCTTAAAGTAGGTACTGTGTGTTACAGAGGTGGGGTGAGGAAGTGGGTTGCGCACACACACGCACACACACACATATACCCACACACACGTACCAGAAGCACAAGGACACAGAGACAGAGTTACCTGAAACTTTAAGATCGGTGTTTCTCAGCCATATTGATTTTTGATGAATTTCTCACAGAATTTGGTTCGGATCTGTGGTTCTGTGTCGATGTAGCTGTATCTCTGACTCTTGTATCGATTTTTCGATAAGTATCAGTCCACCTTTGCACCTCTGGCAGATACAGATACTGATCATACCAAAGCCTAAAGTTAGAATACCAACACATATAGTATGAAATGCACTTTTCATTACCATAGAAATTAGCTTTTGCTCATACATTACAGAGATGTCTGAGGACACATTCATGCTTCAACATTTAGAATTATGTAATTACATATTAATTACATAATTCCATTATTACATATAAAATCTCTCAACACAATTGCTCCATACAAGGTTCTTTGAGTGTGAAGAAAGCCATTCTTACTCCTTGTGAAAAGACTGATATAACTGCTCCCACTTTGCTGACTGTCCAGTTCACACATCAATGCAGAGCAGAATTCCATTGAGCCTCAGTAGATGAGAAACCTCATGCCTCCTGCTGTATTATTTGACCTGGTCACACATGCTTTTCAATTGGAATTAATCTGAGACGGACAATCTGACACTTTTCAAAATGGTGTTATTTTTAACAATGCGGAAGGCTGTTACTGTCACTGTTAATCTGCAAGTTAACTCAAATGTTAAAGTGCTTGAACATTTTATATTTTCCTATTTTGTAATGTAATACTTTAACCATTTTAAATCAGAAAAAAACATTGTAAGTGGTCATACCATGTTTTTCTCCCTGCCTCAAATAATTATTACTTTATGGCAAAGACAGCAGTTGCTCCTTTCAAACCCTATTTGTTAACAGTAATGTAAACGCTATTTGTTTGACATTTTGCAAAAATGCCGAAAATACCAAGCAGTCAACCTCACTAATAAGCCCTCATTAGTCCGGCCCCTAACTAGTGTGAATTCCTGCTGAGAATGCTCACCCACAGTGGGCATGAATCTTCTCGTGTGATCGATAATCAATGACAATCTTCAGCACAATTTATGAGGCACATTATCTTTCCACTTATGTATGTGAACACTGGCACAGAGCTGGAGTAACATTTGCTGTATTGGTCATCTTGCATCAAACGTTTCCTATTCCAGTATGGGCGTTTGCACCAGGTTGAGGCATGCTCAAGAGAACAGATAAATGAAATCCTTGTGGTGGTGGCTCATCTTCTTTACTCAGAAATAGAGGCAACATTAGAAGCGCCAATTGGCTGTTGAAAGTCCTCTGTGTACGCTAATGATGGCACTACATTGCTAATTGCTTGTTCAAGTAAGCCCAAAACACACTGGAGAAACTGTCCAAGAGTGCTAAAAACAGGAAAGCAGCACCAATCACCAATCTGGGCCCGTCTATGGAGGCTCATACCAGACCCACAATAAACTTGGAGTCCTGATGTGAATATTAGATGTGTGCTGGAGTTGTGCAAAATTTTTTATTAGACATGGAAACAAGCTAAAACCTTCTTCGTGACACATCCAGAAGTGATCACTGTAAGAAATACTTTACAGATTGAATTTAAACTTGTCCCAACAACTCCAACAAGCAAGAGGGCAAAATACAACATAAAAATACAAATGGTCTGAAAGCATTGTTTCCCTTCAGCGTCCTCTTCAGGAATGGGAAAAGTTCCATATTCATATGATGATATATGATATATGTGATATATATGATGGATTTTCAGCTTAGTATCTTAAACTTAATAGTTCTTAAAGTTACTTTTGCACATTTTGCTAAATTCCCCCAGTTGCTAACGGTGACAGTAATGGGTTAGTTTTCTTGTATGGAGTATAAACAACATTGCCCTGTTGTTTATTTTTATGTTATATTACGTTTTTATTCGTAACGTAATATACTGTCCAGCAGTTGCGGGTTTTAGAGAGCATTTTTATGAAAAATGGATCAGACAACCTTCTCTAACTACTGATAATATTGCAAATGTAATACATTACATGAGTTTTAAGAAGGTATCCGTCCATGTTAACAGATGCAGGGAAACATTAGCAAGTGGTGCAGCAGAATCACACAAGCAGGATTTTAAGATCTAGAAACTGCTGTAGCACACATGTTTTAATTTTTTTAATGTAATTTGAGTTATTTTACCCCTACCTGTATATTATGTTTATCTGATCTTATTTCATCAATTGCAGATTGCAAAAAAATGTGAATTAGTCTACAATTTACTGTGCATCCTCTCACACAACAACACAGAGATTCAAGCCTCCCAGAAAATGTTTCAGTTGCAGTTTTGTCAAAATCAATGGCCAATTACCTTTTTTTTTTTTTTAAACTTAACTTGAAACTTGATGAAGTGCAGTTATTAGGATTAGTCCTCTATGTAACAAACGTACAGCCTTTAAACAGTATAAACTGACAAGTAGCTGCCTGTATTTACTTCAGTGAGAGCCTGGCTGTTGCTTTACTTCCACAATGAATGGAGAATAGGAGGGGGCGTGCACTGCTGCCTATATAAAAGAGCACATATTTGCTTTTTTCCACTGTCACTGACATTTGACCATGTCAAACATTTGCCAGGATAATGACAACATCCTTGGAGGTTTTTTTATGATACCCAGGGCTGATATGCCTACGCCATAGAAAAGTGACAACAAAAAGCATTTTCTGTACAACTCCTGGACAGAAAGGTCGAAACTAAATGTTCAAGATTCAACTGAAAAGTTGCATAAACACATGTTAACACTGTGTTCACAATTTAACATCAAAGTCTGTTTACTGACTTACTGTCTTATTCAAGTGGACTAACCCTGCTACCCATGACCTTTAGTGAACCACACAGTGGTACACTGCAGTGGTGAGGGCTCCAGGCGAACCTGAATGAACCCACACTGTATATTCTCACTTCGTGGCAGGCTCTTTAATTCACAGCACAAAACTCAATGGAACTTTTCTTCATCCTGTTTTCTTTCCTCCAGAGCATCACACAAAGTAACAGAAAAGTAACTCCCTAAACACACACAAACAACAACACAAACACACAATCCCAGTTCTTTGTAGAACTTTCTATAGCTGAATATGTGTAGGATACACTGGACAAATATCACCAGTCAGTACAAAGCTTCTAGTGCAAAAACACACAGACATCATTTGATTCACTTCACATTCATTGAGAACAGACAGAACGAGCATTTGCGTACATGTAAGCGCTCACAAGATGCCTTTGGGTTACACTCCCCATAGTTCGTGTACCATATCCATCAAAATGTGGAGCAGGTGTTACTAAGACAGGCCCAAATTTATGACTCACATTTTATCAGATTACTGGTCTCATTCAACTACACCAATGTCAAATGGTTGCAAACATCTGTAACTGATCATAATTTCACTTCCATTAAGTGCACATTAGCCACAGCACCACAGACAGAGAAGAGAGAGATGCAGAATAATGCATCATTTAGAAACAAACAAACGTGGTCTGAATGAATTTTTATATCAGGGTCTGGTAACTGATATAGTGGCTCAACTCGTAATTATTTTTAACCATTTAAGCATTCACTTTATATCGTTGCACCATCAAATATAGACTGTATGTTTCTTTCCCTCCCCCTGAACGCACCATTCTGAGGTGAGCGTTCTACACAGGACAATGGCAGATACAAAATTAAGGCTCCTTTAGGGATTTGTTTGACTCAGGGGCCCTAAAACACACGAGCACACTTATTATTATTTATGTAAGCATGTCATCCTCCTGTCTAATGAGCCTTTCACCGTAAGCGTAATGAAACAGCTTGCATTAACACAGGCTAAATGAACAGCCGAGAGCTCCCATGTCTATGCAGCAAGATGAAAGCAGATGCTCCGCAAACCCAAACACCAGCGTAACAGATCCGGTTCTACGGAGAAACAGAAGGGACCTTGAGTCAGCGTCATTCTCATCAGCTCATTGACTCCATTAGAAAATCTTGAATTCCCCTGGTCAAACATCATTATGTGAGAACAACGCCTAACTGAGCCATGACCAACTGACCATGAATGAACCCTCAAATTGATTTTTTTTTTTTCCCGTAAACACGGCAATGATAAACAGGTTATTTTCTGGCTAATAAACCTGGACTCAGAGTGAATGTCAACCATCACACATGCTCACATGAAAGGGGATGTAAACAATTCACACTCCTATGAGAACAAGCAGCAAAGCATTGACAAAAGGTGATTCAGAGAATATAACACTTACAGCACTTTTACATGTTAGATTATATACAATTTAAGTAAAGGAGGTGCTCTAGTATTTTTGAGTAATTGCCAGGGTGGAAAAAAGACTGCATCTACAATATAATATATGTGATATGCAGTCCAGTTTCACATACAAATGTACTCTATAAAAGAACTCCTTCCCTCTGTTTTAATCCGTGAGCATGACTATGCATGTGTGTATGTGTGAGTGTGTATAAGAGGGGTAATGAACTGAATAATAAGCCAATTTCTCTTGGTCAGTGTCAAAAATGGCATCTGGAAATGACCAACATTACATTAAGTATTTAATATGAGCATCATATTGTTATTCTCTCACTGTGTGTTGTGTGTTTCATTTTCACCAGTGGATACAGCCTGAAGCTCACAATGGCTCTGTGAAAACACTTAAACATGAAAAACAAAATGGGATTTTGGTTTAGAGGCTAAACAACTTCGAATCAGACATTTGAAAAAGCTAAAACTATACAGTGACACTCCTCTGCGTGTGTTTGCGTACCACTATGCATGTGCAAATATTGTGTAACCCTGTTAAAGGTCTAAACTTTGTGACAGAACATCACTTGATATATGACAGGACAGAACTGCTGTTTAAGACCACCGTGGATCTTTGAATGGGGTTCAGTATATAATAATTCACACCTTATGATTCAAAAGCAAAGTGAAAACTGTTCAACTACTAGGTCCATATGAAATTTTATACTCTGCCAATAAGACTCTAAACACAAGTTTATAGAAGTCACTTCATTCAGTTACTGTTACAGTCGGTAAAAGGACTAATCCAGTGTTTTACCAATTTCTACAAATCATATGTGCATTAATAACCACTTTCTAAAGCTGCTGTTCAAGGTTTTTAAATCAGTTTTCCTACAATTCCAGTCAGCCATTGCTTTTCATTCGTGTCACTAAAGGCAAAGTAAAAATCAACGTGCAGAGACTTGCCTGAGTGAGATAATCCATCACACATAATCCCATACAGAGTTTATTTTTTATCAGAACCAAAAATCAGCTGGTAATAATGCAGCCTAATGCAGCAGAGACTGAAAAGTTTACATCACCGCAGTTTGAGAGGCAGAGATGATATTCACCGTAATTGATTATCTATCCCAAGCAGATTTTAAGTCTCCTGCAAATTGATTTTCTTACCTCCCACAAATGAATGAAGACCAGTGACTACGTGGAAAGCAATAAACACGCATTCAGAAATATAAAACACAGTGGCGTCCTTTGGAAAACAATAAACAGCAGCCTAAAGCATGCGTGATTTGTGATAAATTGGACTAAAAGACAACACTGGCGCTAGATAAGACTGACATGGTAACTCACCGGTACCAGTCCAGCCCCTTCTCGTAGTTCCTGTCAAAGAAATGTGGCTCATTTCCAACGGCTCTGACGTCCGGGTGCACCCTGAGAGCCTCCAGCAGGGCTCTGGTCCCCCCTTTCTTCACCCCGATGATGATGGCTTGGGGAAGTTTCTTCTCTCCATAATCCATGGTGCAGTTCACCCTGAGTTCGCTGTCCGTGGTGCTGAATTCCTGGTGCTCCCTCTCCAGCGCGGTGGTGTGATACGCAGCCGCCGACTTAGTTGGAGACGCCTGAGTCCTAATCCACTCCACTGTCCTTTGTTCGGCCTCAGCATGATCCTTTACGGTGGAAACTGCGGTGGTTCTCTGGGCCTCGGTGAATTCGGTAAAGCCCTGGGAGGCGGAATAAAGTTTCTCCCTCAATGTCACAAAAGTTGTCTCCTCCGTCACCAGCCTCCCTTGATACACGTAGTTCTCTTGCAGGGGGAACTGCAGCGAGTTGTAGCAGCTCATCAAGCTATAGAACAAGTAGGTGACAGAGAGGGAGAGGGTGAACATGAATAAGATTTTCCGGGGCACTTTAGAGGTGAAAACCGAAGTGCTGGACCAAAATGCCATCTCTGATAGCAGTGATCCTCTCAAAGAAGTGGCCAGACATGTTTCCACCCCGAGTCTTGCATGGACAAAATCAACAGCAATAATCAGTCACTATCAGCGCTGCTCCAGCTGAAAAAGCGTGAAGCTGGACCAAACCAACCTAATCCAACCAAATCGCATATTTATAAGGATAGCGGGGAAATAGATCGTTAAAATTCCGGAAGAATATCGCGTCCCTTTTCTTGAGTATCGATTTCTTATTCCAAGGCTGACACACAATGTCACAATTTATTGGACTGAACTTGCAAATTTGAGGGGCTGGAGGTCTGGCGTCCTTCCAAATGAGCAGCCTGGCTTGAACTGGACAGAGTATGATGAACGAAATCCTGGCATCCTATAAAGAGGGGAGGGCAAAGCAACAAAAAAAGAAAATGAACAGCGAGAGTGTTTAAAGTAGGTTTCTTCTCATCAGCAGCTCAGCCCCAAGTCCAGTCCAGTCTGCGATACAAGAGTGGATTCACACATCCATCCAGGCAACCTATAAATCCACTGAATCTCTCCAACAAGAGACGAACGGGCGCACAATCCTTTACGCTTCTCTCTGTTTACTCTGTGTAGTAGAAAGTCGGCAGCCTTTGCACAAAAGCATCCACTCTTCCCACCAGGCTGCTGCTCGCCGTCCTCGCGCCTTCTCAGAGTGGTAGGATCCTACGATGTGCGCATCGGCTGGGTGAGCTCATCTGAACTGAAGCACCGTAGAGCCACACGGCACAACTAGTGTGTACACCCACTTTTTCCTCTATCCGTGCACAAGTAGGGCTATAAACGTCAGATTTACTGAAATAGTCGCGTGGAAAGCTGCTTCTCCTCATTCATGTGCCTACTTGTAGAGATGGCAATTACAGTGCTGTGATATGTGAGAGCCTATTACATTGCGAATTATTTCATACTATGGGAAGTTCACCATAAAACTCCATCTCAGAAAGATTATTTTGATAGAGATTACATTTTACCGGAAGCTCATGTCTGCACCCTGCTGGTTTTCTGTGGAGCATTGCATAAGTTAATTTACAAAAAAAGAGAGAAAAATAAGTTTATCCTGATAATTATAAAAGCAGGTTACATGAATCAAACTGGATAATGAGCCACACTGTGTTTTGAATTAAAATAATGAGTCGTGGAGGGTGTAGTTCTCCTCTACATATTTCTAAATGCAAGAGAGCACATGCAGAAAACAATCCAGTGTTCTGCATTATGCTGAGGATGTGGATGCTGCTTAGGCGTATTATACACTGAATTTATTATACATGGCTGTAGACTATAATTACTGATGAGAATATTCACTAGACCTTAACTTGTACACTTTGTTGCCGCAATGTGAGGATTTAAAATTGCATGCCACTGAAATGTCTCCCTGTATTAGAGAATCTCATTCATCACACAACACAGGAGAGCCAGCATCACACTAAGTACTGGGTCCCAAATAATTTGCGATGCCTGGCTCTCAGAAGAGCAAGCCACTGTTATATATATATATATATACAGTTCTGTGTTTGAAATGTAGAAAATATTTATATGTATTTGTTGCTTGACCAAATTTGTCTCCTCTAAGTGTCTGTAGCCGACTCGGCGTGCAAACCAGGGGTGACACGAAGTAATTTTATTATAGGGTGTTGCAGGGTTACTAAAGGACAACAATATAGCAAGGGAGCTCTTTTGCATTCAGCCAGCACATTTCCACCGAATCAGAAAATCCATGTCATCCAACCAAAGCTACCAGTACACAGAGAAAATACATCTTCATTGACTTTCCTAACACATAGTCTTTGAACCTAATGGAAATACAGCTACTCCAGGTGCTGTCTAAACTCAACGCGGTCAAAAAAAATTTTTTTATAATAACAGAGCTTTATAGTGAGTTTTAGCTCATTGTTTAGCTGTCTGGCCCGTAACTCTATAGCATCGTTTTTTGGACGCAACAGGCAGCTCTTTTCAACTAAAACGCTCTAAAAACCCCACTCTACACTACCTGCTCAGCACCAAATACCAAATGGACACAGTTAGCAACTAACTGGTGAACGTAGTGGAGCATTTCGCAGCTAAAGAGTCAGATATTTCCCTCAGGAGTTGGTAGAGACCAAAAACAGAGCTAAAAGAGAAATAAATGGTAATGTTGCTCCGTAACTGCTGGATGTGTAAATAAGCAACTGTTTGCTAACAAGTTCGCCACTTAAACTTAAAAGATGATGATAGGTCAATGCTGTGTTCACAGCTTGTTTTCGCTGCCCCCCCAGTGGCCAAAAAAATCACATATTGCAAGTTAAAAAAAATACTGAATGTCATTTTTTTCTAATAACCCTGCATGTTGCTCTTTAGGCTTATAGACAGTTATGATTATTTTATGTAGGGGTGCTCTGCTTTAGTCACTAAATAAACAAACCAAGTCATTCATTTATATTTTTATGACCAAATATGAGTTATCTCTTGTGAGATGCAGATGTCCAATAAAGAGTATCAATAGTTGCCATGTGCTGTATGTTCTTTGGTGAAAACTTGATCCAAAACACTATTGCATGACTGAATTGATCACATTTCTCAATTCTGATTTTAGATCCAATTTTATGTCCCAAGCAATATGAAATATCAAGTTATTGGCAAACTAGACCTTTACATAAGCAATGCAGGTGATTGGGTGAGGGTGAGGAAAGCGTGGACAAGTGTTTGGAGCACAATGGTTACTGGGTGTTTGGCAGTCAAGAGAGCGTAGGAGAGCTCAATGAGTTTGTTGAAATTGTTGTATTCGTAAATTGCCACTCGGGGAAGCAAAGAGCTCTCTAACACGAACTGCCCTGTTTGTAAATTCCAACTGTTCTCAGACTTCCTACCTGCCTAAAAGTCACCCTGTCAGAGATTTCTGAGCATGCTCAGACACTGTCTGTGGAGCAGTTGCAGCAGAACGTTTAAGTGTTAACGACACATGTTAAGTGGTATTAAGATGGCTGCCGACACTCAATGCTGATGATAAATTATTATCAGAGCACAAGAGAAAATATATTGACCCGTTTATCTTCCCTTTGTTGTGTCTGTTATCTGAGCCGTTCATAAATCGCTCAGACATTGTCTGTCCCCATGGAAGCTGAGTGATCAGATTGTGTCTATTTGCATTTACAAACAAGCAGTCACTCAGGGAAAAATGGAGTTTGTTGAAGTTTAGTTTAAGTCCAGGCAGCTGCTTTGTTAAGAAGATAATTTACTGGTTGTCTCAAAAGGCCAATATCATATGAGCATTTTCTACCTTTACTATGGGCAATAGGATTGACGCTAAGGGTTTTAAACCTTTGCTGGTTGCCACTCCA
Source organism: Macquaria australasica (assembly GCA_005408345.1). Lineage (NCBI taxonomy): Eukaryota > Metazoa > Chordata > Actinopteri > Centrarchiformes > Percichthyidae > Macquaria > Macquaria australasica. The sequence goes on along the minus strand of SEMN01000058.1, from coordinate 1,166,003 downwards.
AATCAACCAACAGTCAGTTACTTACTCCAGGAGGCTAAAAATGAACCTCCCATCTCCTTGTTCCATATAAATATGGCACAGGCTAACCACTCTAGTCACAATCTACTAGCACACATTCAGTGTTAATCACGATAAGACTGTGAGCCACACGAAGCATAGTGGCCCTCTTTGCAGCTCGCATTAACATTCACCTCGTGTCTAGGTTGTATTCAAATATGAATTATCCATATTACATTTATAGGCTACATGGAATTAAAAATGTGTCTCAGCTATGCAATGTGTCTGCAGTTCCACTGCGATTATGATTTTAAATCCTGACAATATCCACTCACAGTTCAAGCAAAATGATTAATCTAATTCGTTATGAATTTCATCTCACAGGCTTTAGGAGGCTGCAGCACTGAGTCTAGTGCAGCACATGTGTATGTCTTTTATGACACATCTGGTCCAACATGTTTTAATGTATTTAATGCCGTTGTTTTTTCCCTGTTTGAATATTTCTATATTAAAAAGAGAAGACAAATTCCCTCCACATTATTCAATGGAACTACAGATGAATAGACAATATAAATACAACTTCTTATATCAATATAAGAGGTATCTTACATAACTTCCGGTACAGATAATGAGAGTTTTTCAGGGCTTTTAGCTGTTCAAATCTAAATCAGACAGTTCCACACCAGTTATTGGTGGTCAGTGCATTGTTCTTTGTGGTGGTGCGCTGGGGATACAGTCTGGACAGCCTGGAGGCAGTTAGCACAGATGAGGTTAAGGACTAAACTGTATCTTATACAACACCTGCTGTCGCTTCTATGGTGAACTAATGCGGTGACAGATCTCCTTCAGTGTCTGATTCATCATCACAAGGTGCAGCACAAAGAACTCTAGAGAATGTTTTATGCTAAAAACCCAAAAGACTGTCTATCTAATTGTCTTTCTAAGAAGCACCACACATGAAGTTCCTGTGCTGTCACTGCAAAATACATCAGGCCCCTGACACTTTCTCAGTATAGTTACAGCTCAGAATCTGCTGTACCACCTTGAGATTTGGGTCTTCTAATATGAAATGACCTGATTCTGAACTCTGCCACAGTCTGAGCCTGTCTGGTGGAGCTGAGATGAACGGCCATTGTGGGGAGGTTTTGGCAGGTACAGCCGTCCGGACTGTTACAGTGCTCAGTGTAATTTAAGTCAGAGTACCGTGGCCAGTACCACACCCTGTTGTTCCACTGGGGCTGACAGCAGAGATGGTTTATCAGGCTGCAGTTTGACAGAGTCTACAGTCTTGTTGTCTGCATTTAATGAAGATAACAAAATTCATGAGGAAAATGCCTCCGAGTGATACTTGAAGGCATTTTCCTCATGAATTTCTTTGAAGAATTTCTCTGCAGGAAGACAAACATTTCTCATACAGTACTGGGTCATTAGCAGAATGATTGTTAAAAGATGTTTTATGATTTTTGGACATTTAATGCAGAATCTCAAACTACTGAAAAAATAATGAATTTCTATAGAAACACCAAAGAAGAATGCCACATTTATTGCCACAAACCACCTTTACATTCAGCCGCCCGGTGAGAGATGTGAGACTCCCATGCTTTATTTCTGGGCCTGGCAAATGCATTTGGATCAATATCACACAAACCTCTGTAGAAAGCATTTGGTTTTCGTTAGCATACCAAATATAATTGAAATCTGGTTAATGCATATGTAAAGGCAAGCTAAACAACAAAATGGGCCAAGCAAAGACATGAATTCCATGCATCCAGAGACCTGGAGCCTGGGGCCGTGCATATAAACAAAACCTGGGACGTCTAAACACAAACACAATGTGCAAATATATGTCTCCAGCTGTACAGCCTGGCTGTGTACTGTACATTTTGATGGGGAATTGTTTGTGTTGGATGACAGCAATGAAATAAATGGTTTGGCTAATGAAAGCAATTAAAAACTGTGCATATGCCTTCAAATGCTTAAATTGAGATATACAGTAGTTAGGTAAAAAGTGATAGTGACTATCTAGTGTCTCCACTAAAATGGCTTTTATGTTCCAGAAAATGTACGTATATAAATACAGTATTTTATGCTTTTAATAATACAATTCATGTAACATTTTCCTACGCAGACTCCTACAAATGTTTCTTATCTGAATAGATTTGTAACAGATTTCTGGTTAAACTTTGGTTATGATGGTCAAGTCAGTTATTGTGCACTTATTGATTATTTAACAAAAGTGCAGGGGTGTTTGAATTGTTGTAAACAATGTAGTGAGTAATGAGTAATGACACTGATGGAATGGGAACAAAACGGAGGCAGACTAGAGTTACAGTCAGTGTTTTGAGCCCATAACTCCAAGCTGCAACCCTTGATTTAGCAGTAGGTCATCACCCTGTTGCAATACAAAAGGACGACCTGATGTAAAGGTTTCTGACACTATGAAGAGGCCTTCTCCTTTTTTCCACCCAGCATGTCCCATAGGACCTCATGGAATTTGGATGCACCTTCATTCTATTAAGAGGGTCATGTGTCTATTAAGAGGGTCACCAAAACAAATTAGTAAAGGTCAAGAGAGATGACTACCTTTTGATTCAACAACATGTCTTGGCTAACATCGATCACATCCAGATGTACAAAATATAAGAAAATAATAAGAAAATAATTTACGTGATTCTTTAGATATTCTGTCACTGTTTGTGTCTGCGTTTGAAGAAAAACAATTTAATACAGTTGCATGTATTAACCCAAGTTGCAATGAATTATGACTACCTGCTTTGCCACAATACTAAAGCTGTAACTGAAATAACTGTCATTATTTTATGTTTATGATTAAAAAGGTGCAATGACTGCTTTGGCACTCTTAAACAATGGCAGAGTGGATTTAGACAAGAAAGTGACATAATGTAGACATAATGCTGATTCATTTTTTATTTATTTATTTTTTTAGCCTTGGTTTAACAGATTTAATATTTCAGCCTTTGACAAAAAATGCTTTGCTTTGACAAATCTGAGAAACATTTGAGCAAATTAACATGTCAAAAAAATAATGTTCTCCATTGTGAGAACCCAAATCAAACATGCAATCCGCTTCACAGTCAGCACAGGTTTGAATGTTTAGGATTGCTGTTCTGAGTTATGCACATTTTGTTGACAGAGAAAAATGAGGTGACAGAGAAACTGAAGGGCCAAACGGTGAGAAAATAGGGCAATTAAAGTAATACCAAATTATGGCTAATTGTAGGAGCTGACAGCTATTGATTTAGTTCGCTAATCGCTATTAAGCTTGTTCTTGTGCAATGTACAATTTCACATGATTGTGATTTATAACAACAATCATTTGGACTGATGAGATCATTTTGTAAATTAAGAAGAAGTGTGTAGATGTTTCCCCCGATGTGTGCACTGGTCTTCATTGGTCATTCTTCACGAATATTCATACCCTGACAAGTTCTCTGATCCTGCATTACAAAAAACGCAGTTTTTTGCAGAACAGGCACATATTCCAGCACTCACACCGGATGGTAACACTGTCCACTGTCCTCTTGTTGTAATTCCTGCATAGCTGCAAAAACTAAGAATTCCTGAGTGGGCTGTTTAAAACCAGATATGTTATCTGTCACTTTAGCCTATTATTGTTGCTAGAAAGCTGTTTTTGAATTGCTGAACTTGCTGGCACAACTCAGCAGGGTCAACTGTCAGAATGACTAATTGATGCTGGGATTGACAGCATTGATTTGTTTGTCCTAACATTACAAATCTCAGTGGAGATGATTGTGGTTGTGTCCCAGTTCAGGAGCTGCCTCCTTCAAAATTTGCACTTCCAAAACCAAATACATCATAATGCCTCGACAAGGCCTGTCCCATTTCAAAGGCTACTCCAAATGTAGCCAAGAAGGGCAGCCTTGTTCAGCTGGATTTGGAGCACACATCATTTGAGGCCCTCAGCATGCAGCAATCCATTGCACCTCAGCCAGTTGTTTACTGGTGCATTGAGGTGGTTCTTTTAAAGTCAGGAAACAGGACAAGAACATGTCATATTTACCAGGTATTTGTGTCGACAAATAAGAACCACCAAAACACTCCACTTGATTTGGTTCCTGTGATGCTGAACCAACTAATTTGTGAAAGAGATGCAGGTTCAGCTACAAACCTTCAGTCTTCTAAAGAATACACCTTTGTTGGCCTACACATTGGGACACATCTTGTATGTCTAATCATGTCACGTCCTCTACAGAGAAGGCAAGTTATCGAATTTGCTGTTGATTCTAATGGAGGAATCATTGGCTTTATCTTCAGGAAAATATTTACGATAACTTTCCCACTCATCCAGTTCCTGTTTCATCTCGGCTTTTGTTTTTCTGAGCATTCCCCCTAGGTCATGGCAAAACGCACACTTACCATAGATCCTACTTACAAGTGAATTTCCCACTAGTGATGAATTAGGCAAAACATGACCAACATCAAATTGCATGACTTCATTTGAGCAGAGAAATGGCTTCAGGTGGAGTTCACCTGTTTTTGCTTCCATCAACATAAATGTAAAAACTGACGAGTATAAAAGAAAAATCTACATTTTAAACTGTGTTTTTTTACACTCAGTAATTTTACTCATATACTCTCAAAACAATAACCACCAATCCAAACTAAACACCATATCATCATTTGTATCTCATGGGGTTGCTACTGCAACTGTTGTATTTCCTCTCTTTCTGTATAAAAGATAGTTATAAACATCAGCAAGACTTTTACTATAATGTTTAACTATGATCCATACAGATTATCAGTTGATCAGGCATTCATAAAGTGGTATTAGTATTTCTCTGCAGTTGCCTACATACAGTGCACTTCAACTGTAAGATATCCTGTAATTATTAAAAACTACAGTATTATATTGCACATTCACGATTCTAAATGCAGACTGCTATTCTTTCCTCTAGTTTTCCACTGCAAAGTCAGAACAACAAGTCTATTAGTCGATGGCCTAACCGAGGAGAACGAACAAATGGCCTCTGTTTCGAATGGCGTTCATGATTCTCATCGCACTTTGCTGCGGCTATATTGTCTTCCCTGTTTTCAAATGGCCGGGGTGTCGATGTTGAGGTGAAATGATAGATACTATCCTTTACTTGATCAATAATTCTGCTTCCGTCCAATGTTGTCCAGGCTGCCACACTGTGGACTAATTAGATGATAAAAAGTGATGGATGTGTATTAAATTCAGCTGGCCCTTAAGAGAACTCCTTTGGGCTTTGTCTCATTTCCAGCTGACCTTTTGGATCCTAACTTTATTGTACGTGGATGCAGTTATATCAATTTGTTGGATGTTTGTGATGCAGCAATTGGCCTGTGTTGCACTGATTCACGTAAAAAAAACAAAAAAACACACACACATATATATATATGATAGATAGATAGATTTTTTAAAAAAAGCATGCTTATTGATCCTCGTTTCAAAACAAGAGATAATGAGATTTCACACATTTTCTCCCAGATAAATCACAGTGGCTTTGCTGCAAAAAAAGGCACATATTATCCCTACTGGTGTTTGTTGTGCCAGAGAATCCAATAACCTCTATGAATGGGTCATATGTTCAATCGCATCCTATGAGGACGTGAGGACCAGTCGACCATTACTGCCATTACTGGAGGGAAAATGAAGAAGGTGTATATCAAGGCGCTCAGAGTTCACATGGAATGGGTATTCCCAACAGGATCAGTGAGAGGCCACTAGAACGCCCTTCTACAGTAACTGCAGAATATTTTAATGTGGCCTATTTCACCATCAAGGTTCAGTAAATTCTGAAAGAAAATGTAAGCATATTTAGTGTAGTTAACAATGGATGTCTTCAAACAAAACAGTTTATATCTCACTAGGGCAAAAAGCAAGATTTATTTTTCCAACAGCACAAAATGACCAATACTCTGTTTTGGAGCAAAAACTCATTTCAAGACTCTCCCAGTCTCCTTCTCTCATCTACTCCCTGCACATTCTCAGCTGCTCGGTGACTAAAACACCTTGTGCTCAGGCCAAAAAGGTAATCCCAAAACAATTTTGTTATTACTGTACAGTATTTTGCATTAGGAATATCTAAAAGGTAATGAGCTCTGTCAGTGGTTTTTGTCTCTTAAATCTGAAGATACCAACTATTTTCCTATGACCTTGAATGTTCCCTAAGAGATAAGGAATTTGTCACTGTTTTGGAGGATGTCTTCCTTTGTAATGTCCAATCAAACAGTTTGCAGAGGATTTGGTGTTTTTCTCCTTTTTCCTCATAGTGTTTACTCATGCGTTTTGATCACATTTTCTTTTTTTTACTCATCCTCCCATTGTGCCAGTTTTAGGGTGTTGATGTTAGACTGATGCAACACTTGGCCTTCTGTGTTATTTTTCTTTAAACATGTCAGAGCTCAGCCAAATACTGGGGAACAGTTAGAGCAGTGGTGAAAATGTTCTGTTGGAAGCATCATCACAGAAAAAGCAACATCTTGAATGAGTTTCTTTTGGAGCCAGCCTAAAAACACTTTCCTCTAATGACCTATCAGTGGAAAGTGTCTTGAATTGATGACATCCATTTGCCCTTTCCACAACTTGTGCTTTGGAAGTCAGTCCCAGATATAATGTCCTCCATGGAGTTGCTGTAAAGGCTCACTTTTCCCAAGGGGTTACGGTGACGCCTGGACTGGAGCTGCGGGGAGCGAGCAGCCTGTGGACCGCAGGCCTTCTCCTGAGTCGTTGTTCCTGAGTTAGCAAGATGTCCCCCGGTGCCTTCCAGGTGTGGCTCCCTCAGCATAATTAAGGTGGGATCTGCCAGGGCTTCTGGGCCAGGGTCATTCATCAACTGGATCACCCGCAAGATTAATGTGCACTTGCTGCAGCGCTCCAATGGATTGCTGCCACTTGCTAAGATCATTAGCGTTGGCCTCCGTATGACTGCAGAGGGCTCCGCTCAGTGGATGGGGAGATTTGCAGCTTTGCATACTAAATGAATAGTCCATCATTGCCTAATTAAGGGATTATTGGAGACACTTGTGTCCAGTCCCCCGGACAGTAAACCATGACTGAAGGGCAAACTAGATAGATTAGCTCCACCTGCTTAGTAGCAAAGTGCAAAGTAATGAAACTGCTGACAAAAGTAAGCTCAAAGGAGAACGAGGAGGGAGTGCATCATTACACAGCATGTAAATCCCAAAGGGACTCAGATACGCTGTTTAATAACTCCCAGTTTTTACTGCGTAAGGAGTCGAGATTGCAACATTTCACCATTCAAGCACAGTTTAGCTAACACTGATCCTGCTGATAATCAGGTTTAATCAGGTACTTTAAGAAGACACACAGAGTTTCAAATGAGAGTGTTACCTTCCATCACGCTGTAGTCTTTGTAGAGCGTTAACACTATACTATAATATCATTATTAACAGACTGCATCAGCATCTAAATTTCAATTTTCTAATCAAATGCTAACAGATAGAAGGTTGTCCACTAACATGGTCCAACAAGAATACAGATTGGTGCCATTATCTCCTGTTTCCACATTGATCAGCAATCTTCTATAAATAATCAATGTTTTTTACCTTTTAAGTCACAATAATTAATGGCTTTTTGTATTCAAATCTCTATACAAAGCCAGAATTTGAAGCTACAGTAGGCAACATTATTTCATTATAATTTTGGTTGAAATAAGTGAGTTCCTTTTAAAAAAAAAAGTGTGTCTGTGAGTGCCCGTGCCTTTGTATTTAGTTTTTTAAAAACTGGACCTGGTCTGAATCAAACAACCAATCAGGGTTAGCTAGCACATAACTAGCCAATCACAGCGACTCTGTACAAACAGTCACATTGCCTACTCCACCGCATGGAACAGACTTTTAGACTCCCTACTTTCATTCCTTTCAAATTTAAACCTGCAATAATCAATAACTGATTTTTTATTTTATTTTATTTTATTTTTTATTTTTTGCCACTTAAGGGCAGCGGAGTTGTGAACACAATATTGACATATCATCACCCTTTAAGCTAATATGGCAAACTTGTTGGCAAACAGTTGCTTATTTACACATCCAGCAGTTACGGAACAACATTATCATTCATTTCTCTTTTAGCTCTGTTTTTGGTCTCCGCCAACTCTTGAGAGAAATATCTTCTGGCTGTGTAGCTGCTAAATGCTCCACTGTGTTCTCCAGCTAGTTGTTAACTTTGTCTGTCTGACATTTTGGGCTGAGCAGGCAGTGGACAGTGGGTTTTAAGACCTTTTTCGCTGAAAGACCGTTATGAGAGCAGTGAGAGAGAACCGGACAGCTAAACAGTGAGCTGAAAGTCACTATAAAGCTTCATAAAGTCGAGGGTAGCTGCAGATTTGAGCGATAATTCTATGAAGCTTCATCACTAAGACCGACCCCTTTCACAGTGTCATTTCATACATTATTAGTATAGAAATATCAATAATAAATAACTGCAAAAACACTTAGACTCATATGTTCAGTAGATTTTATCCTTCTTTTTAATTCTTCATCTTCCTGTAGTCATATATCTAGCTAACAGTTTTAACGCATTGGCTCTGGTTTGGTCTCTGTCAGCTGCTAAGGAAATTAACATTTGTTTAGCTCATATCTCTGTGGTATCATGCTGGGCAACACTAGTCTGATCTGGTTTGTTGGAAATAGCTGCCTATAGATTTATACTGAGGTGTTAATGAGAGCATCCATACTGTCTATGTGTGACCTGGGAAACCAAAGCAGCTAAAATCTGCATAGTGCTGCAGAGTTGAGTTTATATTGCTTAAAGGTTAAAATTACATTACATTTATTTGATAGATGCTTTTATCCAAAGAGACTTACAATAAGTGCATTCAGCCTCCACACTAACAGCAGCTAGATGTCATCAAAAATATAAAATGATTATTATTTTCTGCAGCAACACAGTTGCATACAAAATCCAACACAAATTTAAATATGTCAAAATGACCAAAAACGAGAGGAGCTTCCACTTGTTGTGTAAACCATTATACAGTTTCACACTGAGAGGCAAGGGGAGGGCTGAGCACGGCTTTTCTGACTGTAAGCCTCCCTGTATATGAGGCTTGTTTTTCATTGACTGTGTCAGGAATCAAGAGGGCTAATCCCTCAGAGACTTCAGATGAAAGTTTCAAAAGAAATAATGAAAGGCATACTGCCTGAGGGTGCATATCGGGGTGAACGTACAGCAAGCTGGAGAGAACAGCAGCGGCGCACGACAAGCAGCAAAGGAAGAACATAACAGCTTCCCCTGCTGCCACCCCCACCAGTCTAACTATAAATCACATATTCTGTCTCCAAGACATAAACAAATATGCAGCAGAGCACATCAGACTTGGCACAGCATGAATACTTATAAAATGTAACATTTTGCAGCTTGTACTTTTAAAATATCTGAATGATCCGTAAAAATGACTAGAGACACTTTTAAAAGGGAACAAGAGAACACTGTTTTTTTCTGTTGGCTTTGTATCAAAATGTCTTCTAGCAGTCTTAGGAAATCTTCCAATATGAAGCTTTTGCATATTTTGTGACTAAGATATATGTAATTACAAGAATGTGCTCTCAGGCCTGGCACCAGGATGAAGTGACTGAAGGGGCTGTTTAAATTTGCGATGGGGCACTTTTCTTTCATAAAATAAAATTCATTGATCTCCTCCGCTCCATTTCAGTGCTATGGACACGGCAGCACCTACACCCACACCCCCTGCACACAACAAACAGTGCTGTCCATGGTTCTAAAACGGCAATTTTATTCATATAGCCCGTTTCATTACAAGTAAACTCAATGTGCTTTAAAAAAGACAAAATATAAAAATATAAACGTAATTATTAAATTAAATTAATTATTATTAAACATGAGAACATAGGTAACATAAGCAACATGAATATAAGAATAAAAGCATGAGTACAATGCAGAAAAATAACAGCACTATCCATTGTTCTCAAACAACAGCTAAGGGATAGTCACGTTATGTATCTCGACCAATAATTTTTTTTTTTTTTCTATTTTTCTATAGATACATTAAGCTTGAACAGAGGGGGCAAAAAATACAACTGAGGAGACTAAGCCCCCTTAAGCCCCCTTGTGGCGCTGGGCCTGTGTGCTCTATATGATATACAGCCACTGAATCAGATTTGGCAGCCATGTTTGGAAAAGGCCGTCTCTGTGTGTTTGTGTGTTTGTGTGTGGTTGTGTGTGGTTTTGTGTGTGTGTGTTTGCATGTATTTTTCTGTGCTTGTGTGGGTGCATGGGTGAGTGCCATGTGGAATCTGTCCACATTGTTCTCATTGTTAGGTAGATATGAAATTTACTCTTGGCTTCACACTTTTGGAAAAAGAAAACAATGTACAGAAACAGGATTATACCCAATGTATAATTTTGCTGTAAAACAACAAACATTTCTGTTAAATTAATAAATAATAATCTAAAAAAAATAAGAGTGACTGAAAAAAAGCTGGGTAAATATGTGGATCTGGTGGACAAATCTCCCTCTCCTCTATTAACACCTCACCACAGTATGGCTGTGTCACTGTTACACCTGTTAGCTGACTCTTTGTTAATGCACACCATCTGTAGACTTGCAACAGGCCACAGAGTCGTTTGGGCTGCAGGGTGACTGCATGTGATTTTTTACTAAACTGACCCCTGTTTCATTTTTAGGTTGGAATTCCAGCAACAGCGAATAACACCACATATTTCTATCATTCCTTTGAGTTGAAAGATATACCAAGAGATGAGTCAGTGTCAGACGTTACCAATTTTTCCTCTCCATTTCTTCCACTCGGTTTTTATGATGTGTTTCACAAACAAATCGTTCTCGTGCCCTCAACTCCTGCAGCAGCTGAGACATGTAGACTCTGACCCGGGGGCTTGAGCTGCATAGAGTGCACACCATACCTCTGAAGATACCAAATTAGAATGCCATACTGTTCACGAGCCATGTGCAGTGAATGGAGAACACTCCTAATAGTGCTGGCAGAGAAATGCATCTGCATTCTGCTGGTCATGCATATGTAAATCTCTTTTTTCCCCCTCCACATAGTGATGAATTGTAGGTAGGGCCAGGCAACTTGGCCAATAACCCTTGCAATTATTAATGTGCAAATAAGATTTTTTGAAATATGCTGTTAAGTCAAATTTCCTTATACAGTGAGAACAGTGTGGCTGTTCTTAATGGTTGGTTTCACTGCTGCCAGCCACAGGCAGAGCAGGCAAACCATGGTTTCATAGAGGCTTATTAAGACATCTATTCAGCTTGGTTTACATTACTGTGTCCACAATAATTAAAAAAGAATCAAATGAGGGGTAAAACCTCTGCCTAGTTATGCTCCGCATAGCAACCAATTTTGACTTACATTTCTGTTTTTATGGCAACAGAGATGAACACTGTGCATTCTGCTTACTCCATATCATTTACTTTCTAGCCCAGTATTCAGCACACAGACAGCTTGTAAAGTACGACGGTAATATGCTTTCTGCTGGGAACATGTGCCTTGTCAGAGGTCAAATCAGCTGTTTCCAATCAAATGCTTCTATAATGGCATGCTGTATAACTTTATGAACACTCATTTGCTAAAATGGAATTTGTTTTGGAATTAAATTTTGGTATAAGGACTCTTAACCTTAGGATAATCATTTTCTTAACTACCTAGCATCCTACTGCTAACATGGTTTAGCACCCAGAAGGATAGAATATACATATAAGAAGGTGTTTTTAGATAGGGTATATGTTTTGCTGGCACCTCTAATGAAAAGAGCTAGAGATCTAATACTATGACTCTATTAGTGCCACCAACATGTCAGTGTTTTTACTTATTCAGTGAAATATCTCTACATCTACTTGATGGATTGGTACAACATTTAGTACAGACATTCGTAGTTGCCAGACAATAGATCCTAATGAATTTGGTGATCTAATTTTGTTCTAGCACCACCATGAGGTTGACATTTGGCAGTCCATCCAACTAATGGATCCAACTATTTATCTAGCACCTTGATCTGGTCAAAATTCCAGTTATTCCAAATACTTTGGTTTATGGCTAAAAAGCAGCAAAACTAATGACATCCCCGTCTTCAGTTTTAGTTTGTGTTTAGTGCTGAATAACAGCATGTTAGCATTTAGCTCAAAACACTGCTGTGTCTAAGTACAGCCTCACAGAGTTGCTTATACCGTGTCCACACAGGAGGCGTGGCATGAGCAGCGGCAGCAGCAACACAGCTATTAAGTGTAGCTCACCAATCCAATACACAATCACTGTAGTTACGAGTATAAAATGAACAGTGACGTGCAGTCAGGGGAGGCAGGTGAGACAGTGCCTCTTTTGTTTTTCTTGCTATCGTATTGTTGAACAGTGTGGAATTGATTAAAGCATAATTAAAAGCTTTTAAAACAACTAAATGTCTCAATTAAGGTCAAAATTGAAATATAAGCTTCTATTTTGGGTTCATATATTTTTACATCTGACTCCAGAGGAGTCAGTGCCTCACCAGTCATGAACCTCACCGCACGTCACTGAAAACGAAGGGAAATAGACTTGAAGCTTCGGGTTACGCTTACACATGTATAGTGTAAGTGAAACACGAGCCATTACGTGGCATGTGTAGACAACTGTACTGATTAAAATAGGAGCGTATTCTGTCAGACACTCGTGAGACGGACGACTGAAAATCACGGCTGAAATGCTTTTTGTGTATACGCGGCATTAGTCGTATTTTATTGTGGTTAGTCGTTCCATTTACTTTACTTTTTCAGATAAAGTACTGGAAAACAATAAACAAGCATAATAAATATCATAATAATAATAGACTAATTATCCACAGTTTGACGTCTGAAAATGTCACAGAAATTACATATCTCCTGAGTGAATCTGTGTCGGCATGACAGTGCCGTCTGAACAACGGAGGCCCAGATCAGCTGTGAGGAGCACTGCACAATTTTATGCACAGAAAGAATAGTGGAGGCAGCTGTCTCTGATTCTCCACCTGATTTACCAATAACTGACATGCAGAGCAGGTTTCCACAATTGTTCTGCTCTGCTGAGCTGGGATCTAGTTTCACACATTGCATCAGATGTCAGAAAAACAAGAGGGTCAGTGTTTATTGCAGGCATCAGAAAAAATTTAGATTCAAGTCTCCCCTTGGGTGCCTTCCTCCCCAACCTAAATCTCATCTTCCTCAACACCTCCTCCGCCTTTCTACCGCCATTCCTCCATGAAATACAGTGTTGTTGAGCATGAAATACGCAACGTTAAGACGTACTTTCTCTCCGCTGACTCTCCTCTATGTTCACATCAGGCCCACTTCAATCTACATGTTAATTAGGGTTGAAAGTGCAAACCTCTGTGCTCTGTTTTCTTTCAACACACTGGTTAAGACTGATGGGTGATGAAGTTTTAACTGTGGCAGCCCTGAGACGGTGTAATAGAAAAGCCATCCCAAAAGTATCAAATCAGCCAATGGTTAAACTGTTCCTAAACCCTATTCTAATTCATTAGCTTTACACTGTGTCTGACATGTTATTTTTTCCCTGATGTACCTTTTTAAGCTTTTAACCACATGAGTTTTAACCCTTATGTCTTATTTACGCTATTGGTATATCCTGTGTCCTTTCTTTCATATAGTGTAGTGACCTTAAAGTAGACATTTCTTGAACTCTTAGACATTTTGTTAACTTTTCTGTGAATGTTTTGGTTTTTTTGGAAATTGAATGGGCCTCTTTGGGTGCACATGGCTGTTTTGGAGGCATGTTTTCATCGCAGTTTGTTCCATATAAGTTATATTTCTTTACTGTGTGCTGGGAGAACTGTGAGAAAGAATGTTATGTTTCTTCCTGTGAACAAGCATGGAGTAATTTAAAGGATTTATTATAGGCAAGACATACTGGGCGCAAAGGGAACATTTGTCCAGACGTGAGATTCAGGATATACAGTACCTCTCCATTCAGAGAAGACCAGAGGGTAAATGTTCACATGGACAAGAAATATGGTCCTGCTCACTGGAGTTTGATAACACCCAGACAGAGGTTAAGTTTATCCACTATGTCGAGAGATAAAGACTCTGGTTTGGTCTTTCCATTTCTTCCAGGATATGCCGAGTTCTTATCACTAAAGTGTGACATGATGGAAAAACAGAAAGCCTAAAGTTGGCGTAACAGCACTCTAAAAGCAGAGCAGTTGTGATTACATATTCTATTGGTTATTATTAGACTACAGTCACACTGAGTTAGTATAATGAAGCATGAAAAATGCAGATGTATCATATCAAAATGTTTTGCCAAAATCTGATAAGTGCTATTTTCCATGGTAATTTTGGGCAACACAGAGAGTTTTAATTTTATTTCATTGTCTCTTTTATTGCAATATCACCATGTGTCTGCTTTCAATCAGAACAGATTGATTCAAGCACCTAGAAAACACTACTTTATTTGTACCTCTACTCCCTCATTTACTAAACTCTGCAATCTCTCCAAGTGTCTGCACTCACTGAAGGTAATGAGCACAAATAACTTCAATTTAAATGTAAAGAAACGTGTCACATTTTCATATATTAGCATAACATTTTCAAACATGTTTGCTTGTGCATTTTTTTCTCTGGCTGGTTGAGCCATAAAAGCTTTCCTGTAAGGTATCAACTGTAATACTGTTATACGAAACAGAGAAATCTTTCAGCTAGTATTTGGCCAATGTAAATGAAGATAAAAGAAAAAGTGAATAAAACACACTGCAGCTTCATATTTTCAGGCATAATTTTGACATTGGTCCCAATGTTGAAACCCCCTATAGTAAAATCCAACCAAACACTACTGAATCCCTCTCTATAAAAACTGCCACAATCACTGCCTTGAGGTAGAAACAGGATATACTATGTGATCACTTGATTGATAACCTTGTCGTAGCAAATGAAATATTCTAACCATATCTCCATATTTTCACCTTGCATGTGTGAGTGAAGTGTACTGAACAGTTTGTGCAGTTTCTGCATGGCCCACAAATTGAAAGGAACTAGAAGACGCAAAACAAAAACATTAGTCTGGAGCTCAGTGAAGGTCACAGGGAAGTCGCACAAGTTGCAGAGGGACCTTTATCAATTCATGCCACGTTTTGAATGAAAAGCAACTCAAGCTATACCATCAATTCGTGAGACTCTCAACTGTCCAATTAGTCTTATCTGTGCTTTGCAAGAACAAAAATGTCATTTAATAGAAAAATTTGATAGAAATGTATGAATGTAACTGTCCAAAGAATCAAGAACAGAATATATCACCAATTTAATACCTAATTATATAATAATTTCAAAGCTCTGCTTGTGTCAGTTCCTGTTTTATGGGGTGCCACGGGTGATTGTACCCAAAATGACAAACGAAGATTTCAATTAAAGATGGCTTTCAAGGAGGAAAATTATACTGGTCTGTCTTATAGACACAGTGTTACGCAGCCAGTAGGTGTGTTATTTAATCCTTAATTGCACATCAAACTGCGGGAGAAAGTCATATGAGTGAATCGCTGAGATGAATCAACCTCCTGATGGGCAGCACAACAATTTAGAGAGGAGGAATTATAAGGAGTTTCTTTTTAGTTTGACTGATTTTCTTTTAGTTTAGCCACAGCAGAAACTTACAAGATTGTAACCATATATTCTACATGCCATCATAGCTGTATCAAGGTCCAGCTGAACTATTACAAATATTCAGTTTGCTGCCATGTAAAGGTAAATGTTATTATGAGAGTGATGGCAGTGTAACTGTAATAAAAAGTCACTGGAGTGTACAGTCTGAATGAGTGAACAGTTGTAAATAAGACAGCTTCTTTATCAGATGATAGACATGTCTGAAATGCGTCCCCGGCAAATGTTTGCACAGTCTTCCAGCTGTTGAATTTCAGACATCAAAAAGTGTCATTACGTCTGCTGGCATCAAGGACACCTCTCGCTTGAAACAATTCTACACTCCTCCGCAGGCAAGTTGTTACTTCTCGGCAGGTGCCTGTTGCGATTGGAAGTGTATAAATCATAGAGCGGGAAGGCTGTCAGCCGTGATGACACTCCTCATAAACACTGCTGACCGTTGGCCATGGCATTGTACTTCTTCATCAGCTCTCCCCCATCACAGATGAGTGCTGAGGGCACCGTCCGCATCCTCACTAGAGGGGAGCACCAAACTCTCTGGCAGAAAACAGCTCTATTCTCCGGAGTGCAAAGCTTTGAATTGTAGTGATGTTTCCTTGGCAAAATTTAGGTCCAAGTGCCCCCGGCATTTATGTAAAAAAAAACAAAATTTGATTACAGCGAGTTTACATCACACTGTAATGCGGCACAGGCTTTTATCAACATAAGCAAGCTGGGCCACTATGATTGGATGTTTGGTTCACATTAATATTTCTCTCAAGGCTATTATATTAATGAATATGGAAGAAAAACACAGACTATATGTAGTTTTACACAGTTAATGCAGGGTGATGATAATTCAGCAAGACAGCAGCAATTTGATTTAATGGTTTTCAGAGATGTTCTGCAGCACTCCATGATGCAGTGAAGGTTTACTCTCATGCTTTGGGTTATTTATTTATTTTTATTCTTTTGCAATAAAAACGTGTGTATCTAGATAAAGTGCAGTAATAACAGCAGCAGTAAAATTATTGAAAATGACACCAATTTGTGTTCCGTGAGATTTTCTGAGCGCCTGTAACCTCAGAAGCAGATGAGGAGTATGAAGTTACCTGTTTCATCGTGTTGTTGGTGTATGGATTGCCACGCTGGTGTTGGGGCTCTAGAGATGTCAGTCAGTCCGTCCACCACTTTGGTCCAGACTGAAATATCTCAATACATACAGGATGGACTGCCATAATATTTTGTACAGACATTCATGGTTCCCAGAGGATGAAGCCCTCTGACTTTTCTGAGTTTTCCTCTAGTGCCAACCATTTGCCATGTAGGGTATTTGGTATACATTTATGGTCTTCAGAGGACAATTCCTAATGATTTTGGTGATCTCCTGATTTTTCATCATCCCCTAGAACTTATGTTTATATGCTACTTATTTGTTTTGCCAATTATGTTTTGTAGGAAACATAAAAATGTTTTATGATGTAAATTTAATCAGTCAATCAACATTTTCCTGATACAGTCAGTATCAATAATTTGTGACTTGGCAGATACGTTGAAAATCTCTGCTTTTGCTCTATAGCACCACCATGAGGTTGACATTTTTGGTTCAAAGTGAAATGTCTTTACAACTATTTGATGGCTTGCCATGAAATTTCATGTCATGCCCCCCCCTGTTTCATGACCAATTACCCATAAAACTAATGTAATTCCTAGCATCCTCAGCTATACTTTGTGTTTAGTGCTTAGGCTAAACTATGATGGTGAACATGGTAAACATTATACCTTCTAAACATTATGTTAGCATGCTGATATTAGCATTTAGCTGAAATCACTGCTATGCCTTAGTACAGACACACAGAGCTGCTAGCACGGCTGTGTCCATACCTCTATGTTTTAACATAGAGGTTTGAGTGCTGTGTTTTCCTCTGCTGCCTGTGGTATATTTCAAAAATGGACCAAAAGTCTTCATTTGAACCTACTGTATGGATGAAACTGTTTTCTGTTCTGAGAAAAATAGGTGAACAAATACTTTTTTTTATTTTGGCCATAGGTTAGCTGTAAATCTCTGTTTTTTGATTGAAAGCCTCATTCTCTGATACCGGGGCTATGACATTCATTATTTTTATGTTTTCCTCCCTGCACCAACAGTTTGATTTCAAGTATATCCTTTAATAACTTTCCATAAAATAAATGAGATGTGGATTGTGTTAGCAGTAGCCGCTTTTTCCTAAGGGTATCAGGGACAAAATGCTCGTGATTAATAATTCATGTGATCTGTTTGATCCTCATCATGGAAATGGTTTCCTCCAGCTTAACGCCCATCAGTCCAAAATTAAATAATTTTATAAATCAAATAACTGCTGTCTCTGGAGGACAGTACACCTCGCCTCTCCTCTAATGTCTCTATTTCTCTACTTTGATATGTGTTGCATTTCTTAGACCATGTGTTGGTAAGTGGAGGAGAAAATATCATTTCCGAGCAAACTTCAAGTAGCTGGATTAGATTTTAGCTGGCAGGGTTGTTAACGGAGGTACTCTTCTTGTGTTGGAGGCACAGGAGGGAACTGACCGCAAAATGAACGCAGGCCTAATCAGGTTTCTGCACGACATTTATTCACTCTGGGGGGAACATGTCATCTGGCGCACCTCAAGGACCTGGGACATTGTAGAGGGGTGAAGATGAAATGGACTGTAGAATGAAAAGTAAAGTTTCATTATGAGGTGTGAGCATCATATTGCAGCTAGCTTTTATGCCAGACACTGTTGTTCCTTTGAAATATTAGATCATGCTTCTATTCCCATCTCTGTGCTATTATGAGAGAATCAATCTCTTTATCTTGCTAGAAAAAGAGCTTCATTATTTTATGTTAATCAATTCAGGACTATTTATTCATGGCTGTATGTACTAAAGGCATGACACATGTCTGTTCTTGCTATTGAAATGCAGCACGCTTAACTTCGGTGTTTCTCAGGCTTAATAGAAAGACATTACACAAAGGCAGTGATAGAGGATTAAAACAAATGGGTGTATTTATAGAACAGTCCAAATACGGTCTGCAGCATATTGGTCATCTGGCAATAATTTCAGGCCAAGGTCTATAAACAACAGAGGAAATTATGTTTCGGATTGGGTGATCTCAATTTTTTAAACAGCAAAGCATGACGATATTGATTGGTGTTCTACGTGTGCACTTAATCAAAGCACAAAGGAATTTAAACTGTCTGCAAACGTGTGTAATAGCAGTACATCCTGTGTGCATCTTTAAGGAGGTCTAGTAAGTAGGGAGCTTATCAATGCCTGTTCATATTCTTGTGTTTATATTATTTATTCCAATATGTCTTGACCTTGTTCTGACTGTGGATTTAATGCAGCTCCAAAGATATTTTAGTCACACATATCTTTCTGATTGCTTCAAATTTTAGTTTGCACCATATCAAATAGAAGATAAAATATGAAAGGTCAAAGCAGAATTATAACAGGTTAAAAGACAAGAAAAAAGAATTTCATCATCAGAACAACATCATATTTCAGGCGCAAAATAACTACAGTGGACAATCATCTCTATGAACTCAAATCTATAATTTTACAGTTGACAGAAGAATGTCTTAACATATTTTTCTGGTGATATATTTACAAAATTCATGGGAAATGAAATCCAGATTCTTCTGTAGTTCATAGATAAATCTTTTGTAATATTCTGTTGCGTAAACTCGCCCCAGCTATAGTGCAGTAACTTATATAAGGCTAAATAATAGAATAATGTGGTGCTGAAATTAAGCATGTATCTTGTTTTGCCAATAATCCCTACATATTTTTTTGCTATGTTAGATGAGATCATATGTAATTTCAACTTCACCTTGTTGTCTACAATTAAACCAAGGAATCAAGTTGAGGTGGCTCTCTCCAAAAGAGTTTATAATTCCAAGTTAAATCAAATCTTTCATTTTGGACACACAGAATTAAGGGTGAATATTGTGAACATTTATGTGCAAGTGAGCAAAATGTCAAACAGAATCTACAGTATAAAGAATAACATTGTGAGTTTTAGAAATGAAGGTCAAAGACAACAACCACATATATGAGGGTTCGACATACTGAACAAGGTTTTCTTGTTTCCCCGGTGTTATCACTCACTGCTAAATATTAAAAACACCTGGAACTCTGAATAATGTTAAGACCTTCACAAATGAGAAAGCCTGGAATTATAAAACTGTTGTAAGCACTGTTTTACATGGCATTTATACAGCCATCAGTACTGCACAGCATTGAATACCCTGACCTCTCTGACTGACCTAACCTTTGTTCAGTAACTAACCGTCTGTAGAAGTTCCCCTCTCAGTTACGCCTGTACCAAACACATGAGTAGTTAAATTGTTAGGAAACATAACAGGCTTTTGTGTTTTTCAAAAGATACGCCCTGCTTGAATGCAACAAGAAGATATGCATCTCCTCTTGTTGCAAGTGATCATAGGGAGGTCATGACACACGTTCTGCACATGGTGGAATCAATTTATGAATCTTTGTGATAAGGAATGAGCAGTAAACACAACTAAAGCAGGTTTGTACTAAAGTTACTGATGTATTTAATGATTTGTAGAATATACAAGATTATACACATTTGATGTGTTGTTAAAAGGGGTGACTCAGTCTTTTAAAAAAGTACCATCACGATTCTGACATTTCCCTTTGCTTAAAATGTGTAAATGCAACTCTTATACTGAAACATTCTGTGATTGAATGGCTTATCCTTCATAAAATGACTCAACCGGCAGCCACCTACACATCCAATCGAGAGCAAACATAAGCCTGTGTCACTAATGGGGGAAAAATATCCCCTGATGTTGTAATCTAGGTCAAACAGAAAAGACTTCCAAGTGCTTGTTAGCCTGAATGAAGTTATCGTTCTGGTTTTAATGCCATAAGACCACAGAGTATGACAGTGTCTGTCTATTTCAGGCAAGATTATTACCAGAGTCCCCTGAGCAGTCAAGCTGATTGGGGATTTTCTATACTTTAAACTCAGGCATATATAATCTCCTATAGTAAAATAAAGATTGCTGAGTTACACAGTAGGGACTGTATAAATAAGTCTGCAGATTTGCAGGAACTTCAAGGTATTTAAATAAGTAAATTACTTTTGAGAGTTAAAACCGCATGTATGTGAAGCAGTCCTGTCCCATATACGTTACATTAGCAGGCAGTCAGAGATGTTGGTATTGCTAAAGCTAAAGTGTCAAGCTGTGAAGGCACCTGATCCTCTGTGTATGGATTCTGCAGGGACTGGATGCAGTTGAGCAGCAGAGAGGAGCTGACATGCACCTTTATCACATGGCTTAAGGAGACTGAGGCTGAGGAGAAGACAGGGCTGGTGATGAATGGGCTGCAGGCCTTGCCTCCCGTCTTCCTTTGACAGAGCTGCTGTAATCTGTTACAGAGCCACCGTTGCCTCTATTAACTTCTGACACATGCACACCTGCACACTCACTACCACTGACCTTCCACTCCTCTGCATTCAATCCCTTTCATTCAAACAGCGAGGCGAGGGAACGAGACAGAGCGAAGCTAAATATTTGAATGTGTTTACTGTAGGTGCTCTTTCCACGCTGATGTTAGTCACAAGTGCAGGACCAGATTTTTCTCTCAAACAAAGTCGCTCCATTGTTTTTGTCAGAGCTGTTTAAAATGCACTTTCACTGACAGGTGATGTTTACTCGTAAATCCCAAAAACTTAAATAACATCTTTTCAGTCAATATGCTGATTAAACCGCAGGGTTAAAGACTTGATTCATCCTAACACAGTAAGATATCTATTTCTACAATCAAGGCTATACTGTACTCTCAGGGGAGCCTGCTATTGTTTTCCTTGTTTTTATTTTTTTTCCCCCCTTGTTTTTCTGTTTTTGGTGTCAAGGAAACAAAGTATTGTTGTGTCGACATCTCCATCAGCAAATGCAGTATAGACAAGAGAAATTAACAAGTTTGAAGTAACAGAAATGTAATAAAGTGACAACATTGTTGATGGTGGAGCACAGTGTGTATTTTCTCATTGGTTTCTATTTTAGAGGTTTCAAAGAGAAAAATAAACAATCACCTCCTGGCTCTTTTTTTTAGGATTCCCTTTTGACTTCCATAATAAGATGAGACAAAACAATATGTTTTTTTTATTTTTTTTTATTTCTTTTGTATATCGCAGCAGTAAGGTGATTTTCTGACCTCTTCCTGCACCTCTGACACTGAAACCAAAACAGGAATCTCTTAGTGAATCATCTATTCCTCAATCTAAAATCTACAACCTAAACTTCGATAACGATACAGTATATGAAAGACATGTGAATAAATATAATCACCTATAATCATCATAATCACATTTCACAAGTCAAAACATTTTACAACATCTTTGCCTTTTTTTACTGTAAACAAATAAAATACATCTAATGATTGTAAAACAGAAAATACATTTGTTCAAACTGATTTATTTTGTGGTTAAAAAAAATACAATATACAAGACAAAATACATTAGAGATTCAAAGTATGGAGTACTTACTGTCTATTTTACCTCTTTTTAATCTTTTCCTCTCCTGTTAGCAAGCCAGGCGTGTAGCTACCTTACAATAAGTGGAGAAGAGGATTAAAATCTGATAGCAGTCGACACTCAGTGGCCTTTAAGTACCTTATCTACCGTCTTAATGGGATTGAGAGCATATCCATTACTCATATAGAATTGCGAAAGGGTCAAGGAGACAACTATCAGGAAGATCTATGTAATGAATCTACAGAAACCACAAAATTATTTTGCTGTGGTGCACTTTTATCCAGAAATTCACCTTCACTGTATTCATTGTTAGATACAAAGTTATATTGATTTGTTATAAAGCACATTTAGGTTATACTATATCTGTCTGTACCTACTTTGGTACAAGTTTCTCTTTGTTTAAGAAGTAAGCTTGCTGGAAATTGTTATTACGTACAGTATATATACTGTTCTGAGTGGATGTGTACAGAGTCACCACTATAATGACATGTGTATAGTATTCTATTGACATACCTTTTGATGGCTTGTAATGAAAAGAAATAATGAGATGATGGCTGTGGTTCATGGGTGGAAAATGGTGATGACATTGTAATTTGGTAATACAAAGCAGGATGTGATTGTAAGGCTGCTGGAGAGAAAAGAAGGAGTTAATCGCTGCATAAAATTATGACATCACTGAGGTATTCAATAAATTGAGCCTTGATGTTCCCCCCATAATTACACCACTGAAGTACACAGTAACAGCTCGTCTACCAGGTCAACCTAATCCCCAAAGTCTATAGAGAAAGTCAATCACGGTGAGTAGGTGCAGCAGCTGCAGGTTACAAAGGCTACTACCTGCATTTATTTAAAGGCGCAGACATAATTAACCTGAATATGAATTGGGGTTACTGAACTCATTCAGTTTCAGACATTACTGAGGCAAGCTCAGGCTTCTCAGTGACTTGCTGATAGAAATCTGTCACACGATTTAATCCGGATGGAAATATTGACACGCCAAACCCGATGTTGACCTTTCAGTAACTTCAAAATTGTTGACCATATGATAAAAGTCACACCTTATGAGCTTTTTTATCTGTCTTAGTTTAACATACAACAGATCAATGTAGAAGCAGAATGTAACAAATCTAAATCTTGAATGAGAATTCTGGTTTATTAGGCTACAACTTGGACCTTATTTTCATAAGTTTGGCCATCATTTTTATCAGTTATAATAATGTAAGATGATATTTATTTTGTTGGGAAATTCATCTTGTTTGTTACAATATCTTGTGGATGTTTACTGGGATCATTGACTTAATTTAATTAATGGTAATTAAATATTTTTTTATAGTTTAGTTAATGGTAATTAAATACAGTATATTTTAAATTATGGGTGGGTTTTATTGCTTTAAGTTATAAGCAATAAAACCCACCCTTGCTCAATTCAATACATTCAGGGGGTGCTGATGCTACGGTCTTACTTGGTCAGGCATAACCAGTAGCTTATGTTGGCTAATGTTAGCAAACTTTGGATAGATTAGACTCATCTCTACTTGATGCTTCTGTTACACTATGTTTTCACATTCACCATTATCCTGCAATGGCTGCTTTTGAGCAAAAGTTACATACTTTTACTTTAAAGTGGACCAAGTTACTCTGACGAAGCTGTGCCCTGGCTTTTACATTTCCCCACGTCCTGAACGTAGTCAGTTCAATTCAGTTTCAATTCCGTTTTATTTATATAGCGCCATATCATAACAAAGTTATCTCAGGGCACTTTTTCACATAGAGCAGGTCTAGACCTTTATAAAAAGAGTCGTAATACAGTAAGTAGTTTGTGTTAACAGTAAAGACTAACCAGCTTCACACTGGTGGCAGCAGATTTGAGGACTGCTCATTTTTGCAATGTTTTGAGTTTTGCAGGGGACTTAACAAACTACCTGTGTTCCGGCTATGCCTTATCTTTCCCCTCATTATGGCCTGTTTTTACTACAAGCTAAGCTAGTGACTCAGTCAGTGAACTGTACTGGCGGAATTAAAAACAGACTCTGCCGGCCATTAAATCACTAAAACAGCAACAACAAACCAGCCCTGTGACATTGCTAAGAAGTCCAAGAGGCCAACAAACACCAGTAGTAAAAAAAAGAAGTTTTGCAAACTTATTTAGAAGAGAACACAAAGGCAAACAGTAAAATGACCTAAACTTCCATCACAATTTACAGACCGACACCTACCATACCCTACTTACTGTGCTTGTGTGCTCGCAGTTGATAAAGGATTATCATCAACATCACACATGCTCTCACTTCGAGCTTACCTGGTTTATATCATGTGTTGTCGTTCTCGTGTTTCTTGCCTCGTTGGCAAGAAACCCCCCGATCTCACTTTGGTGAGTACAATATTATCATGACAGAGACGATGACCACAGCCACGGTAGTAAGACCCAACTTGTAATATCCTTTAAACAACAAAGCTTTTGTAGCTTCACTCATGCTTTGTTCTCATGTACAGTACAGTATACTGGAAATTGATTTACAACAATTCAACCACAGGATATTGATTCCACTATATTGTGCTGCTGGTGAACATGGAAAGAAAGCTCTTGTAAATCACTGTTGTAAATGAGGAAAACACAAACAAAAATGACACTTTTTTACTCAGTTGACAGAAATAAATAGATGAAGCCCTAACACTCATAGTTTCTCTTGGGCGCTGTAAATGCACACATAAAGATGACAGACATGTCTATCCCGCAGTGTTTCGGCCACTGGCCACATGGAAACACTGATGAAGACTGTGAAATCAATAGGCCACCCAGTGCTTTATGATCTTTGTGCAGCAGGAGTGCTTATGCAGCATCTGGCCTCCGACCCTCAAGTGCATTTCCAACACTTGCTTTCTGTTACTGTCTTTTATGTAGCCCACAAACCCTGAAGGCCTAACATCACTGGACATCAGGGGTCACTAAGTATCATTCACTTTTATTTATTTTTTTCACCTCATCCAATTTTAGTGGATTCCAACCACAAGTGTACAGAAGTCTGGATCCGCCCCTAAGGGAGCGGTGCTCAAGAACCCATAACAACCCCAGCATCCTACAATGAATTGTTGCCTCTAACAATGTTACGCGCTTCCTGGCTGTAGCAACAAAGGTGAGAGTTCATTTGTTTTCATGAGGTGTGTCCAGAGGAGGAGGAAGACAAATTGCAGAGCTGTGTGGCGTTGCTATTTGGCTGAATTCCTCGTCCTGCTGAAGCCTCCCCAGAGTGCCCTGCTGCTGGCGTCAGGTTCCACGAGGGGAGGGCAGAGGGGGTATCAGCTCCTGCCCACACAATCAAAATATAACATGCAGCATGCCTTTCAGTGGCTGGCTCAAGTAACTTGGTAATCCAACACTCAATGTTGCCCAGATCATTAAGGTCATGCTCTGATCTCCGAGACGCAACAAACAATTGGTCTTGGCAGTATGATGTGGGGATGTTTCACCGTGACGGATTTAGCTGTGCAGCATTTGACAGGATGGACAAACTTTGAGTCAAGACAGCACTGTAAATCTTCGGCTCGGTCCCCCATATAAATCTTTCATGCTCTGGCTCCCCTGACGCTTTTAAGAACGCGTCTTTTTATTTAGGGTGACCCCTCATTTGTGGCCAGCGTTGACTTGGCTGATTGGCTCCTCATTTCTACCTTAGAAATAAGCACTTAATTGGCTTTGCCTTGCACTGCAGCCGTACTGTGATTTACTGCATGTGGTTAGATGCTTTACGGAACTGTCCTTATTCAGCACATTAATGCGTGAATGGATATGTCATGTGTAACCACATAGGAGTGTCTGCAGGACAAGGGCGTGATGCAATATTCTTCATGCTTTGTGTTCTCTTGAAGCTGCAGCAAGTGTTTTTTTTTTCTCTTGTCAGATGAAGGCCTAGACTTTTATGGAAATGAGACACCCAGCCACAGGGTGTACATGTTGAATGAGCCACTAGATAGAGTCAATCTATATTGGCTGTTCATCATCTTTTTTTTTTTTTTATGCCCTGTTTTAAGTTCCAATTTGAACTTTCTTCAGCTCTGCCTTTCATCTCTCCTGGAGTTGCTGCAATTTACACTTTGTCTTTCAATTCCTTCCTGTCTGATGTAGTGCTTGGTTATCAGTTCACCTCATGCCTTCCCTCAGTCAGACTTCTAAAAGGTTGTGGGATAAATCACACGGGGCATTCACTTCGGTGAATATGAGGCAAACCCTCTTTTTTCTATCACCTACCAAAACACCCTCCTCTTTATTTAATGTCTGTGCACACATTCCACTTCATCTCAGACAAGAAGCAAGGGAGAATTTTCCCTCTGTTGACATCATAAATCTGAACTAGATTAAAAGTACTACTGCACTGTTGGGGAAGCTCTATGTTCTCATCTGTCACCTGTGGAGGAGTTAACATTCGAGACAAAAAAGCAGAACACAGCTCACCTGCGTATGCCTGTTCAACTACTGCCATCTGCAGTACGTTACAGTCACAGCCCCTCTGCTCTCTGCTTCTCCCTTTCACTATTCAATTACAGCTCTAGGAAATGTGCAGTGGCTCAGTGATCAGCATCTATTGTATGCAGAACCAACAAGCATGAAATATAGAACAGAGTAATTACAGCCCAAACTAAGCAGACCTCAGGCATAGTCTGCAGAGAAATACCTTATAGCTACAACAAACATTTAGCTGCCGTGACTTTGTCTAGAAGAGGACGCTAAAAAACAAACAGCCCTTATTATGTCTATTTACTGTGTCAGGGCGGTCTAATTTGTTAGTGTGAACAGAATGAGAAGAGACATGACCTGTAATGGTATAAGAAGGGCAACTCATTGGGCATCGTCTTTGCTGCCTTACACCAGCTAAAATCCTAGAACAAATGCTGAGCAGTGGGGACCGAAGATGTTTATTCAGGGGGAAGAATACAAAAACTCAAATGACACCAGCACATTCTAGTCATTTTTTTTTTTTTCTTCAAGAGTCACAAAGAAACGTCTCTTTTCACAAATCAGGATCTAAAGGAGAAGACAATATAAATTTTCAATTTATATTCTGTCTATCACAGAAATGGGACCACATTGGCAATGCTGTGAGGACACATGAATCAGAATATCGGGCTGTATAAAACCAAAAGTGTCTAAAAATATTCATTGTATTTGTCTGTGCATATGTGTGTGTGGGTCTCTCTCTAAATGGAATGCTAACTCGCTAACTAATGAGCAAATTCTCTGCTTAATGCTAAATCTCTCACTTAAAATGCCGACTATTTAGTGACCTTGATGCCTCAGCTTGATGTTGTTAATACAATAGTAAAACCCTTAACCTTGTTGCACTTAGAATATGAATTTATGAATATGAGTTCAGAAAACAAATACGACAGAAGCTTTTTCAGGAGGATTAAGGGTCATTAAAATATTTAATAGCTCTGTGCCTTTGAGTATCACTTTAAATCATACTGTACAGTGTGTAAGCCTGTGTGGATTTAATCTTTGTATGTGTACACCTTTGGGTTGAAAGCACAGGTCAGAATGACCACAATCCCATCTAATCTGTAGTGAAGCTCGCTGCCTGACTCTGACGCTGCATTTCTGGCATCTCTTTTTGTTGGGATTTAAACCCTCTAGCCTGGATGTGCTCCCTTATCCCCAAATCCCAGAAAGCACACACATCTTACTGACCTCTGACCCACCATACATGCTGTACATGCGCTTTCTGACACCTTCACATTTTACACCTGTTTAAATCTGAAAAATAAAAATGCCACTTGTATCCGCAAGGTGAACGGTCAGATGTGACTGGTGGATTGCAAAGATAAGATCTATGTTATTCATTGGCTGCGGAGGCCTGTCAACACTGGAATAACCTACATATATCTGGCTCCTGCACAACTTGCTAGGGAGAGGAGGTGCAGAGCGAATAAATAAAGAAAAGGAATTACAATGAAGAATTGTGTGTCTTTCTTTTTTTTTCTTCTTGCCTGAAACAAATATTCATCTCAATTATTCCCAGACTAAAGCTCTACACCTTTTACCACAAATTTCTCCACACACAGTGTAATTTATGCAGCGCAACAGAGAACCAAAACACTGATTACACAGTACTTGTGCAGATAGGCATCAGTTTGAACTTTGCTCTTTGCCAGGTTTTTCAGGCCTCCAGATATAATCAAATTCCCCGACTCATGCCAGCTCCTACAGATTGAATGAACAAGCACCTGCTGTGCCAGTCTGGGAAGGGGACGGAGCTGGCAGCTTGTAGATTAAATAAAGCTGTCTAGTCTGTGCCAAGGTAATGGCTTCTCAAACCAGAGTTAAATGTAATACTGATTCCGTGTCAGTGTTGCTTTGTTGGATAACTCTGTCCGGGGTATTGAAGGAGGAGACCGTTGCACACGTTGCATTTATGGCTCCAGCTGAGATCGCCTCAATTCTGGGTCCCCAGGGGCCCCAGAAATGATCCCTTAGTTTCCGTTGTGCACCACACCAGCAACAGAAAGGAGTATAGCAAAACCTAATGAATCAGAAGAAAGAGGAAAAATCATTTCTACTGCAGGAATCTGAATTGTACTGTTAAGGGCATGTTTTATAACAAATGTATTTTTGCTTTACACAATCACAAAGTCACACAGCACTTTACATTACAGTATTTTATGTATCTTGGTTTATTCATACCCAATGCTTTGTCTGGGCTCAAGTGTGGTCATGCTAACGACTGCTTAATTTTTAGGGATTCTTATAACTATAACTTGTATCATATTTTATACATGAGTTTCTGAGACCTCTACATCAGCAACAAGATCAATAACTACCTGAAAAACCTATTGTATACAATCTGGAACATGTTAACTGCCCTCTAGTGGAGTTCAATATAAGGTTCAAGGGTCAATATACACCTTATTTTAAAACAAAGTGAATTTTCTGATAATTATTTCATGTGTCAGGCTTCACAATTTAGCATTACTCCATTCCAGTCACATTAACATCAAAAATAAATTTAGGTGCAAAAAGAAAGAAGAAAACTGTCAGAGGAAAGGTTGTTTATGTTTAGACCTGTGCTTTGCAGGGATTCGGTTTTGGCACCTTGTCAGAAATACAGTAACACCTCTTCACCAGTATTCTCTCCTGATGGGTTGCGCAGGTTTTGTCTTTGGAAATGCTGGGGAAACGGGACGTTTGCTACATCCCACGCATCCCTTCTAAAAAAAGCACTCACCCTTATTACTAAAATTTAACATGGATTTAGGCTCCTTGTATTTGGTCTGTTCCAGTAAGACGGCAATTGGGCTGGGAACATCTGTTTTTTGTCACAGCTTCCATGAAAACATCAAACACTATATGCATACTTGTGTATTTATAGCTTCAGTAGATTCTTTTAATGCATTCATGTATGAATATTGTGATATGATAGAACTATTTTAATCTGACACCAAGGACCCTGTCACATTGAAATGTGCTTATTTTCAGCAGAAATTGGGATTAATGTACTCTATACGTTGTCTAAAAAAAATCAAGAACACCCAGTGTATTGAATATATCTACATATCAGGCATCAGTTTCAATACCTTATTCTTATCATCAAATCACTAACATATTAAAAAGTTTCCTCTCACTAGGCAACTGTGGAAGAGAATAAATAGTAAAATAAATCAGCTAAATTTAATCGCCTTTACAGACTTAATTTCTCAAAATTTCAGTTAAACATTTTTGCAGCAGTCTCAGTGTTCGCTGAGTCAAAGTTAATCCAATGTGCATCAATATAGCACCAACATAATACTCTGTTAACTTTACCCAGTGCACATGGGTAGAAAACCGCCTTAGACAAAGGGTTGTTTTGACCCATGTATTAATATTATTATTTATATTTTATGTATATTATTTTTATATTATTGTTGGGTAATATACCCAAACTAAAATATGTCATGGTTGTGAACTGTTACAATCTACTCTAGCTCTTTTTAAATTTACATGTCACTATTTGTTATTGTTAATAATATGTGTACCTTTTGCAGTTTTGAATGACATGTGCACATGGTTTTGTGCAACTAACAATAGATTTGTGACTTTTGTTTTTAAGTAAAACTTGAGCTTGTTGTGTCTAACACTAGGTCAAAATAACCTTATTTTATTTTGGGTAAGAAACTTGGTCTGCTTCAGCAAACTGTGCTGTTTGCTGTTATTGAGTCTTCTAAAAATATGCAGTTTTCGGGAATAGACAAAATATTTCTGAATAGGATGAATACAATATGTGGTAAAAATAAATAAATAAATAAATAAAATAACTGGGAAAGGACTGTGGGTTCAGGATAGGTGATGAATCCCTTGAAATGCATTGAGTGATAATGTCAACATTTACTCACTTTTTGGCACACAGACACAGACCTTCATGTATTCTGTGTCACATCATGATGAGGCCATTCACTCTGTCAAAACACGACCAATTTCTTTTTTCTTAAATCAATTTCAGTTGAGATAATACAATTTCTTGTTTCATGACCATACACTGGTGGTTGCCATGACAAAGAATCAATCCTAAACTGTAACAAATGGCTTCAATTCATAGTGGGAAATGGTTCCCATTTGTCCCCAGCTGGTCAATACACATTTGAGGTCCAGTCGAGAGCTCTTTAATGAATGTGTGCTGGCTTGTTTACCCTGGGAGACAGAGACATAATTTCCGACTGCATGTCTCTGGCCACATTTTGCCAGAGCTTCATGCCATGATTGCTGCAAAGCCGGTTTTCTACAAAATGTTCTGGGCTGATCAGGCCCTTCTCTTTGGCACGCTGTATCACATCCACCACCAGGGTAAAGGATGGAGATAATCACAGCAGCTTTGTATGCTTTACTCGCCTCCCCATTTTTAAAGGGCAGTGCTTAAGGATGCCTCACTGTGAAGACATGCACGCAATCTGCAATACCGAAAATAGATGGAATGCCATAGAGCCTGACCTATACTGTACGGTTCTCTTGTTGTGATAAAAGGACATAAAGCTCTCTTTGCATATAATCCAGTTAAGCGCTGTGAGGGAGTTCAAGGGCAGGGGCAAATTCATAATCGATAACTGCTAAAGATCCTAATTTAGCACATTATTCATGTTGACTACTTTGCTCCATGGTTATTGATCGATGGACAATGTCGCTGAGATGACAAAGACAAATAGGTGAACTAAGAGTACTTATTAAACAAGGTGAGAGAACCACTACTGGTCACTGGAGTACATATGGAAGATCATCCTGCAACTCAGTGAATAGAGCCCATAAAATAAAATAAAATAAAAAATCACATCTCATATTACATGTACTTTTTTGTTCATATTTGCTTTTTTTCTCCTATTGATTATTCACATAGACTCGTTGCAGGGACGTCTCAGTTAATATTATCGATCTGTGATGTTCAGCATTGGTCATTTTGGCCTCCACAGTACGGTTGTCAATAAGCATCCATTTACAGCGGCATCCAACAAACGGGGAAGGAATTCAATTTGCCAGCATTCATTCAAAACTATTTTGTCCTGTGGTCTCACTGACATCTACCATCAAGCAAAACCAATGTGGTGGAACCCACAGACAGGCTGCAGGCTGACAGTGAATGCTCCCCCTATTACTGCAGGAACAGATCAATCCACAGCCACTATGGAGGGAGTGCAGACAATTGACTATAAATATGTATGTTTTAGGAAACTATACTACCTGGTGGACATTTGTTTAGGTATGTTGTTCAACACAATACATGCTAAACAGACACTATCCGGCTGGGAACAGGCTGCTCCTGAGGTCACTGGTGCAGAAATCTGTGCATGGCAGGAAGCTTTTGCTCTAATATGACACCATTTTATTCTCTAGTATTCTCCAGGCGTGACTAACCAATAACTAACTAATAATTCTGTGATGTGTAAAGGCATACTACAACATTTTGGGAATTTAGCTCATTTGCTAGGCCACTGATAGATAGGTGAGGATATTCTTCTCCACCTATTCCCTAGTTCAAGATGTGTTTATTCTTTCAGAGCTATAATATGCAGTATAGTGATGCATGGGAGCAAATGTAAATAAAGGCACTGTGTTCATGTTTTGTTTGTTGAAAAGAAAACTGATAGATTTTATTGCATAGATGTGCTGCATTTTATAAAAACAATAAGTCAACCAACAACTGGGATAGCAGCAATTCAAAAAAATGTTTTTATCTGAATACTGTGGCCTCATGTTTATCATTTAATTTTGTATGCTGATGCAAACAAGTCTTTATCAGATCCAACAATAGGTCACTCCTCAGCAACTTGCGTGAAACCAGATTAGGCGAACACACAAGAACAACATGTGCAAAGGTTATGAACTCCACTGAGGGTCAAATCCAAGGATCACCCTTGACGGATGCTTTCACACAAGTGACAGAGTAATGACGGCATAATCTGCTGACGTTTGAGCAGATTTGTGATTTCTAAACCGTAACATTCCTACCATAAGTTATATAGTGCTATGAAAATACTTGTCCCAAAGCCTAAATGTACCTCTATTGAAAAATCATTATAGAGCATTACCACTACCTGTCAGCCCTTGTGTCAGTTAAATGCATTGGATTTTGTTCATTACTGTTTCACACGGTGTGGTGATTGCAGTCACTTGTGTTGCACCCTCCATTCCAGGCAGCTTGCAAACAAAGTGCTGCTGCTAATTCCTCAGTCTGGTATCTGTGTGATTACCATCTCCACTCACACAGACTGAGTGTGAAGATGTAATATATTGACCTGTCTATGGGTGGCACTACATCAGCGTCAACAGCAGAGGAAAAGTCCTGCCTGCACACACAGGTGACAGTAAATCCTGACCTTACACCAAACACACACACACATATACACATTCATATACAGTATTTATGAGTGTTTATATGTACAGTACTTTCTTTGCTGCACATTATAATGTTTACCATCATATCTGTTTGCAAGAACTGTGATGATGAAGTGCGTTGTATGGTAGCTCATTAAAATCCATCAAACACTCCATTAAGCGACTTCCCATCCCATCATTTCAAATGTCTAAAGGTTCAAAGCATAGTTGATGTTTAGTCTTTTATACATTTTCATCAGGATCTAAGGTTTTTTAGGAGCAAAGACACGTCCTTTTCTTCACTTCGGCAAACATCTGCCCCACTGAAGTACGACTGAGCAGGACCCTGAACTCAAGCCAGCTGTTCTGTATCTAACAAATGAAAAGAGAAAAGTTTCCTGTTATTGTGACATAATCATTGCATCTTTAATAACATATACTACAAATATTGTGGTTAACATTAACTTATTATCTAAAGTTGTCTTTAAAGAGGTAGTGCACACTTAAACGTGTTTTTCGAGCTGTAAACTAAATGATATGACTGTACTGTGATGGAACACATCATTGCTGGTGTTAATAGACATTTCTTATCAAATCTATAAAAATCAGTATTTCATGGGTTGAAAATGGCTCAAAACGCCATCTACTGTTTTAAATCAGCCCTGAACCTTGCAAGGACAATGCTGACATAGAGTCAACCGGCTGGGACTTATCTACGTCATGAAATTTATATTAAAATAGACTCTAATCAGTGTCAGTCAGTCTCCTCTGTGTCCCCTGACCCACACACTACGCAGCCACGAGGCCACGCCTCCTACAGTCGTTGTTCCCTCACTCATTGCATTTTTAAAATATGCTGGGAGAGAGGGTTCTAGCTGAATTTGAGGACGTAGTTACACTTTAATATACACTGCAATGTTATGTGAGGACAGAGAGTTTAAGCAAAGATGTGAGCATGTTTTATTATCTAATTATGTATTGGTATGTATTCAGCTCAAATATGTTCCTTCTTTTATAGATTATATGTTAATGTACTGTTGTTTGAATAGCATAGCTGTAGCATGAAGTAGTCCTCGTTATACTGTGCAAGTATCTCATAAAGTTACAGCACACTAAAGTCAGCAGCAGTCTATTACACTGATCTCAGTGAGCATTTATTTATATTGGCATCTGTATGAAGGAACGGGAGGGCCTGAGATGTGGTTGCAGAGGTTATTCTGAGCTCAGCTCGCTCTGATCGGGGAATTGATTAGACGTGAATGAACCCCTGCAGAGGTCATTGAAATCAACAAAAGGACAATTGAGCTTCTACTTCCAGCCCATCACTCTCACCCCACGTTTCTAACAATAGACCTCACTCGGTGTACGGGAACCTTCCATTAATACGTGAAATGCTGTAATTTTGGCTGTAATTAAAAACACAAGAGTCAATGTATGAATCACATGTTGAGGCACATTTTTTCTCAAACCTTTTAAAATCTTTCCATAATAATCACATTCTTGCCTGAATTTAAGTGTGTATATTGAATATGCATATTTAAATAAGGTATCTAATGAACACTGGCAGCCTGAAAGTAATATAATTAACAGTCTGATGGGATTCATGGCTATATTTGAAGAAAAAGCTCCAGTAATAGATTGTAGAAACACTGATAATGGTTCAGTATCACAAAGTAGCTCAAAGGGCATGTTTTATGTGTGTAGTTCAGCTAATCAGGGATGACTATCTCATTTAATGGCATTAATGAGTGTTACTCTGCATGGCCCATTGTAAGCTGTGAGTTAATGCGAGTGCACTGTACGTGTCAGTGTGTGAAAGAACTTGTGAAAACATTTCTCAATTATACCGTCTTAATTCTCAGAGAAATTAATATTAATGCAAACATCAATACAAACAAAGGTACATGCAACCAAATTACACATAGAAAAAAGGAACTGTCTGCTGCAGCTCGAGAGATCTGAGTCAAATATTTTCTTAGTTTGCATATTTCAAATGGCTTCTCAAGAATTAGCTTTATTTCCTGTCTATAATTCCACATACTCTCTATTTGACAAAAGCATCACAATGTTTTTTAAGCATAGACTTGAGTTAGTGGCCTAACTGACAAAATATCACTGTAATGCAGAATGTCTCTTTCCCGCTGAGACCAATAGATTTACCCTTTTTTATTCAAAAGAAATTCTGTGTTTGGCAGTGGACACTTCTCCACCCACAGGAAATGATGAATCAAAATTTAACAGTCTCTCAGTAAGTGACTGCCCTGCTAACAGAGAGCTGCACTCACCAACAAAATGTATTCTCAAAAACAAAAAAACATAAAAAACAGAGAGAGAAATACACCATAGCTGCAAGCAACAAATGGAAGGGCTGAGCCCAAATGTTCACAGCTAAAAGTTTTTCAATAGTGGTGGAATATTCATTCAGTGGCACTTATGGTGCAGGCAGCCAATTTTGTGATAACACTGAAGTGAATGAAAAGTAAGTACAATGCCTGAGCCAGGAATCAAATTCAGACTCTCTTAGTGGGAGGAAATAATATTAATCAGTGAGCAACAGCATCATGCCGCCCTCTAAATGTATTTTTCAACCAGAGCTGATCTGATAAAACTTGAAGCATGTCCTGCTGCTCAGTTTGGAAATACATCTTTCTACATGTTTAAATTGAGGTACTTCATAAAATGTTTTCAGTGTGTGACAGTTTAACTCAGCATTTCATCACATGCCAACCAAGTATTAAAGAACATAAACTGTTGTTGATGACAATGTACACACAAACTGAAAGGTATGCTTATTGTTCATACAAACAATTACCATGTTTTTGTCTATGGCAACACATAGAGATGAATCTACATATTCATTTATGTGACACATATATAAATTGTCACGATTAGCCATTTAGGCAGCAGGGAGAGGACCCAAAATGCAGACAGGCGAGGAGGCTGAATAAGTCCAAGGATTTATTTGCGGTAAACAAAACTCACACAAACACGCAGGAAATCACCATCCACAACACACGAGGAATCAATCACAAGGAATCACAATGAATGACAATGACCCAACAGAGAACAAAAGGAAGAGGACTGGTATATATAGGGGAGGAGACAACGAGGGAAACAGAAACAGGTGAGTAACAAGACACAGGTGAACCTAATCAAAACTGGCAGGAAAACAGACAATGATAGGAAGTAAAGGGCACACACGAACACAAGACCAGGGATTTCAAAATAAAAACAGGAAACAAGACAAAAACAGAGTCCAGACAAGAGTCCTTTGTGGACCGTGACATAAATTGTCATTTAAACCAATGTGTGTTGCAGCCTGACAGTGATGCCCACACGGGGCAGTGGAAAGTGAATTGAGGACCCATTTGAAAAATCACCACTAACTTCTGGTGTGTTCTTGTTCTGGTCAGAAGTCCTGACATTTAACATGAGTTTTCTGCCAGAAATCCCTGCGTTCGTGCTCTGTGTTATTGTAAGTCAAGAAGCCAATGAGTAAAAAAAGCTGTCATTTGTTTCCATATTCTGCAAGTTGTGAATTATGAGAGGCACACTGTGCACCTAAAATGGGACAGATTGGCCTGTGCTATATCTAGCCACTTTGGGCAATCCAAATGGCCAATCAGTACTATATTTGTAGGGTTACGCTTTTACCACAGTACCAAGATTTGGAAAAAATGGCCTTTTGTCCAAACCAGAAATCCCTGCAGTACCCCGAGGAAGTTTGATTGGGCCAGTTTCTGCCAGTACGAACATGTCATTTGAAGCTTTTTCACTTTCAGGATTGACACAAAAAAAAAAAAAAAAACACCACTAAAAAAACGGGCAAAATCATCAAAGATATTTGGTGCCGACTACAATATATGATGCCATGTTGGTTGAGTTGTGAAGTGAGAACATCTGAATAAGGTGATTTTTCCCCCCTGGAATACTGTACCATCAATACATTTTGTCAGTGAATGTTTTGTTTTATCTGACAGTCATTATAAAGATAGAAGAGGGTGAGAAGTATTGGTCATTTATAGTGCTGTTCATTTTATTTGACAGGAAGATTCAGAGAGAAATTCAGAGTTTGCCCACCAAGTGGCTCCCTTCTCAAACACTGATATGACTATGCAAAGCAGGAGCAATCCTTTGGAGCTGTTCAGTCACACTGTGCTTCAAAGAAAAACCAGAATCATTACTGTGTGAATGGTAGGTCTGATGAGATGCATGAGTTATACTGTACTGCATATATGTCAAAAAATAGGTTTACTGATTTATGAGTCACATCAAAACAAAAATAATGCAAATTAATGAGGGTAAGTACATGTATTTTATGTAAATGATGCATAATTTGTTCGTTTAATTTCTGAAGTAATATCAAACTTAAATAATCTCTCTTTTCATGTTGTCCTAAATGGCTCAAACTGTTTTTGTTTTTTGTAACACTAACACTTTGTCTATCAGAGGTACAATAACAGCACTTTCCAATAAACGAAATGGCTGTTATTTATATTAAAAGCACGTTTATTACTCATGGATTCAATGAAACTGACCATGTAAAAAATGCCAATCTTCTATTGTAAAAATAAATAAATAAATAAATCCAAAATAACTACTATCTGTCATCTGTTACGTAACTGTTTCACAATCTACCAAAAGTGACACTTCAGAAAAATTACAATCAGCATTTTATTTTCACACAGAGAGCTGTAGGGGGGAAAAAAGTTACACACTTGCTCTACAAAACTCCAACATGCTACATACAGTACATGTTTTTATTCAGGTCATATCAGTGTATGCAAACACCAGATCTAATGCACAAGTCACATGGATGATATTCCATGTGTTTGTTTCACTGGAGTTATGAAATCCAATTGTACAAACAGCCGACTCAAGATGAAAAGAAAAAAAAAGTTTTGCATGGGACCCACGTCCACCGCTGACCTTTCT
Source organism: Macquaria australasica (assembly GCA_005408345.1). Taxonomy (NCBI): domain Eukaryota; kingdom Metazoa; phylum Chordata; class Actinopteri; order Centrarchiformes; family Percichthyidae; genus Macquaria; species Macquaria australasica. The sequence continues at coordinate 1,128,096 of SEMN01000058.1, read as the reverse complement.
TGATTGAGTGTAATAGCATACAGAGCAAATGCAAAAAGGTCACTGGTAGAGACAGCTTTAATATTATAATTGGCACTTTTTCCAGGGAGATAGCTCTGTTGCAAGGAGCTACACACACTTGCTCCAGAAAAAATCTATTACATATTCGGGACATAGTGTTTGCAGGCCTGTCATATCCATGCAAGATGGACTACCTGGTTAATCACACAGACACAATGCTGTGATGTGACTCACAGAATGAGCTATTGCACCACAGATGAAGTGTAACTTGTTTTTATGTTTTGGCCGTTAGCATTCAGAGAGGTGCCTTTGTGTCTTTGCCACGGCTGCTCTTTATTCAGTATAATAGTCAAGGATAGCATGTTTTTAGCTGAAATGTGAATTCACTTCAGCTGGAATATGCAACAGGGGAAATGTGCTAAAAACATCAAATAACTATGCTTAGCCCGACATTCATAGAGCCAGCACAGCTCCAACATGTTGCCTCTGTCATCTTCAGGCATAATCATCACCCATACTCTTCTGCTTTAAGCTAATCAGCAGAGAAAAATATTGTGTTTTGCGACTGTTAAGCACCTTCAAGTATTCTCTGACTGCCCTCTCCTTGTGCCATAATGATGAGCAAGCTGTCTGCCCAATTAAATCACTGTTATTCAGGCAGGTTAGCTTTGTACGTGGGCTACATTGTTAAAGGCCAAATCTGAAAATATAGAGTGAAGCACACAGCGGAAACATCTTTGTGCGCCCATGTGCTGGCTTTGTTTGCATTGTTATTGAGTGGATCAAAGACTTTGTCAGACTGGAATGTCTGAGTTTTTTATTGAAGGACAGACAGTTTTGCGTTAATGCCACTACTGTAAAGGTTTTTGTGAAGTTTGCAAGATGAGTGAAAGAGTTGCGATACAACTGAAGGACATATACTGTAGTATGGTGATATACCCATTGTATTTTACCTGCAGAATAATAAATACATGGTGGGAGACAACTAAGTACAATTTTAAGGTACTCACTCTGCTACATATATTTGATAGTTACTAGTAACTTTTCAGATTAAGATGTGACATAAAAAAAACAATCCTGTGGGGGGTACTGCGGGAGTATGGGGTACCGGGGTCGCTGCTACAAGCCATCCGGTCCCTATATAACCGAAGTGAGTGCAGTGTCCGCATTCTCGGCACAAAGTCAAACACGTTCCAAGTGGGTGTTGGACTCCGCCAGGGCTGCCCCTTGTCACTGATTCTGTTTATGATATTCATGGACAGGATTTCAAGGCGCAGCCGGGGGGAGGAGAGGGTCCGGTTTGGTGGTCTCAGAATAGCATCTCTGCTCTTTGCGGACGATGTGGTTCTGTTGGCTTCATCGGGCTGTGACCTTCAGCATGCACTGGGGCGGTTTGCAGCCGAGTGTGAAGCGGCTGGGATGAGAGTCAGCACCTCCAAGTCCGAGGCCATGGTTCTCAGCCGGAAAATGGTGGACTGCCCCCTTTGGGTTGGAGGTGAGTTACTGCCCCAGACGAAAGAGTTCAAGTATCTCGGGGTCTTGTTCACGAGTGATGGTAAATTGGAACGTGAGACGGACAGGCGGATCGGTGCAGCATCAGCAGTAATGCGGGCGTTGTACCGGACCGTGATGGTGAAGAGGGAGCTGAGCCGGAAGGCAAAGCTGTCGATTTACCAGTCGATCTACGTTCCAACCCTCACCTATGGTCATGAGCTTTGGGTAGTGACCGAAAGAATGAGATCGCGGATACAAGCGGCCAAAATGAGTTTCCTCCGTAGGGTGGCTGGGCTCACCCTTAGAGATAGGGAAAGGAGCTCGGACATCCGGAGGGAGCTCGGAGTAGAGCCGCTGCTCCTTCGCATCGAAAGGAGCCAGTTGAAGTGGTTCGGGCATCTGATTAGGATGCCTCCTGGAAGCCTCCCTTTGGAGGTGTTCCGGGCACGTCCAACTGGTAGGAGGCCCCGGGGCAGACCCAGAACACGCTGGAGGGATTATATATCTCATCTGGCCTGGGAACGCCTTGGGGTCCCCCAGGAGGAGCTGGAAAGCGTTGCCGAGGAGAGGGACGTCTGGACAACCCTGCTTAACCTGCTGCCACCACGACCCGGCCCCGGATAAGCGGAAGAAAATGGATGGATGGATGGATAAAAAAAACATATGATAACTGAGCTTATAAAATACAATGGCATGCTTTTGGCTTGTTACCCTTTACAAAAAAGCCAGTACAAAATCCCAAAAATGAATACAAAGATTTTGTCTTCTCTCCTACCATGACCACTCAGATTTATCTTGTGACCCTTTGAGGGGGCCCGAACTCTAGGTTGAGAACCACTGGACTGAACTACCTAACATTATATAAAACAGTTAAAATCTCCGCCTTGATAGTAAAATGCAACATCTTTCTACACTACTTTTTACTTTTGATGCTAATACTTATGTAGTTTTACTGAGGTAGGGTTATGAGGACTTTTACTTATAATTGGAGTATTTTAACATAGTTGTATTGGTACTTTTATTTTTGTAAAATACCCGAATATGTCCTCCATCACTGATAAACAATGCTTTCATTGTATTTGTGGTTTTGCCACATTGAGCTTTAATTATGAGAGTACATCTTTAATATTAAAAACATGAAACCCAAACACTGTTTTTTTTTTTTTTTATGTCAATAAGCAGGCTTGTCTGACAGTTTGTTCCTGAATGTAGCTACATTATAACAATGGCAACAGTAGGTGGAGTAATTATTTTTACAGAAGCTTAATAATAGGTTTAGCTCAATGGCTTATTTGTTCTGGGTTATGTAAATACAGTGCACTCTAATTAATGTAATTGGGTAAACAGGAAGAGATAATTGGGAAACATCACACAGAGCGGTTGTGTGCTTTGGTTAATAAAAAGGTCGCAATCATAGAATACGAACTTGAATGCAGCATAATCATATGTGAGGTACCTGAAATTTCATATTGTGACCCAAATTCAAACATAGTGTACACTTTGGAGATAATATTGTTGCACTTGTGATTCAGACCACAGTGTCATGCAGCATTCTTTGGACAAATGGCATCATCTGATAGATAGGATTCAGTCTGCAGAGGATTTGTTAATGATTGATGGGTGTGTCAGAGCACTCTGCAGTGACTTCCCATCAAAAGTGCTGCCATTATTCTTCTGTTGTGCAGAAGTCTTCAGACCAGAAGTGAAATTTCCATCGTGTCAAGTAATTCTTGTCTATTTTTGAGTCCTTAGTGTCTTATCTTCTAAAAACTGTACAATGAGAGCGTTTCAACTTGTTTCCAATACAAATTAAATTATATCAAGTGTCATTTTACATGATTGTAGTGCATCCAAATTATTCTCTCTTCCTTCAAGATACTGACACTCATTTCCACAAAATGCTTAAAACAATGAAATAATCCTCACAACACTGGCGGTTTCTTTCAGATTTGAAGCCTTGCTAGCAGCACGGCTCTAGGGATGGCATTCTGTCTGTCTGTCTGTCAGTCAGTCAGTCGGTTGGTCCACCACTTCACTCCACACTGAAATATCGCAACAATTAGTCAACTGAATTGCCGTGAAATTTTGTACTGACATTCATGGTTCCCAGAGGATGAATTTTACAGACTTTGGTGACTGACCCTGACTTTTCCTCTATCACCTCCATGAATTTGACATGTTTGTTTTTTAGTGAAATGTCTCAACAACTATTGGATGGATTGCCGTGAAATTTGGTACTCACATCGACGTCCCATCAAGACGAATCGTAATTCCTTTGGTGGTCCTTTAAATTTTCCATCATCCTCAGCTGTGTTAATTATCATATGTTAGCATGCTAACACGCTAAACTAAGATGGTGAACACAGTAAACATTATGCCTACTTCGTATCAGCATGTTAACATTGTCAGTATGTGCATGTTAGCATGTTGATATTAGCATTTAACTGCTAGTATGGCTGACATTTAGGTCTCAGTAACAGAGTAAAAAGACTTGTTTTTGAGTTTTTTTGCAGTGTACACCTACCACTCGCAGCTTATGCATTTAGGTCTGAACAATCAGTGAACACTGTATAAACTCAACATTACAGCATGGATATAGAGGAGGTAGAAAGACATATTACATTCCTACATACATACATACATGCTCATTATCAAACACATCTCAAATCTTCACATGCAAATGACACTAAAGCAGAGAGACTAAGATTAGTCTGGTGATCAGTCTGTGGGAATGATAGATGTGTAAATGTCTCTAAACGCTGATTTATTCCACTGAAGGAGTCAGGACCAACACTATGTGACAAATAAGCGTCTGTATGCACCTGTGAACCCTCCTCCATGCTTTCATGATTACAGCAATTTAATAGCTCCCTCTCAGTAACACACTGACATGTCCACCCGAGATCCTCTCCAAGATGGCTTGATTTACCAAACCCCTCGAAAGGGAAAAAAAATCTCATTGAGGAGACGGATTGCTGAGCGGGCTCTCCAGCAGGCCTATAAATCATTCTTTAATCAGAGCGCACTGAGAGTGAGGTTACAGACTCAGACCCCACATTAGCACCACTGACTCTCAGCTGTCTATGGTTCGACTCCTACACTCTGCCTCCCAAACTCCTTCTTTGCTCCTTTGCCCTCCATCTTCTCTCGTCCTCTACGGCCTGCAAAACAAAGCAGCATTTCATTTATCTGAGAGAAATGTTGTTTGGGAAGATTAAATATTTGGGACACTGAAACACTTATGTCTAAGTCGTCTAAATGTTTGGACATCATCCTCTCCAGTCATTGCTTTGGATGTGTAGTTACAAAACGATGGGAAGGTAAAAGTGTAGACTGGCAGCTTTAATTTGAGGGTATTGTCCGCTACAAAACTGAGCAGTCTAGGAACATTTTTTGAACATTTTGCCTTCCTTACAAAGTTCATGTCAGAAAAATGGCCATGGAAGCAGAAATATCAACAGCAAAAAAAGGAAACAATGCTTAAAAGAATCTCTAAGTACAAGGTCGATTTAACAAATAAGACACGGTCAAATGATCAAGAACAGTTTGAATGATGGCACCCTTTCTAAAGATATTCAAGATTTTTTCAATAGATTTTTGGCATGAGTCACTTTCCAAGGTAAATGCCTCTGTGGTGGTCTGAAACCCCAATGACAAGCTTTATTTGCTGAAACCAGCCTGTTTAAATATGAAACACATACTGTTTGGCCTTCAAGAAACAGCCCAGTTCATTTTTGTGAGCAGGAACAACTCTTTTGCAAAGATAGAGATCACAGAAAGAGGTCACAGATGTGAGATAAAAGTTACTCATAAAGCAAAGAAGAACAGGAGGTGGAATGATTGTAAATAAACTAAAATCTGCTCTGAATGTGAAAAATAATGAACAGCTTGAATGATAATGTACAAATACAACACAGCAAGGTGATGTGATTTCATAAAGAGCAGGCCAACTTTCATTTCCTCATTAGTGGCCTAATAAGTGTGTGATTAGCTTTTTGTCTCCTCAGGCCAGAGAGATGTTACAGTGTCGCCCTTATGTTCACGCTGAACTTGACAGCCCCATCTCGTTTCATCTGTGCTCAATGGTGGACCAACAGATTGAAGATTGTCATTATTCCAACGCGTGAACCTTTGTCCATCCTGCTTGAAAAGTGACCTGTCACACCGCTTCCCTCCCCTCACGTGCAATATTCTGCTGTTGATAAAGATGGATACCAGGTCGTTGAGCTTTGAAAAATCATATTTACCTCCCACTCAGATGCTACATTTAATAGATAACAGATGCTACTTGTTGAAGAAGAAATGAAGAAAATGAAAATGTGTCATAAAAATCTAAAAATGTTTCTTACATTTTGGTTGTCAGATGTGCATTTGATGCATTTAATCTTCAATTGGTGGCTACAGATCAATGTGAAGCTACACAAAATTGTTTAAAAAGAAACCAGTATGGGGTGATGAATGAAAATAAATTATTATTGTTTGAAGATTTAAAAATACTATTTCCACTTCCCTTTGTATCACTCAGACTTGCAGTTTAGATCAGCCCTTGTCTATTTAATAATATTTTATGTATGCATGTATGATGGAAACAAAATCATTATCTGTCCGAAGGCAGTTTTTGAGGAAAAGTGAAATATTAATATCCTCATCCTCGTTTGCTGTGTATCCACCCTCACTCACAGACGAGGAAGTGCACCCGCTCGTCATTGGATTTAAGTTCTTTCAACTCAGTTCAAAAGCAGTCTTACACTGATAGTGTGGCAAAAAATTCAAGCTTCAGTACAGGGACATCACAGCCTGCACTCTCTGGATGTGTCAGCTCCATCATCTGGAGCCTCTTAGTTGTCATCTTCTTCGAATAGGAAGTGTTCAGCTTGACTAAGATAGGGAATAGAGAACTGTATTTCAGTGTGTGTATATTAGGACATCGAGTGGGCTCAGTTTGAGGGTGTATTGAACTTCATTCACATGACCTTCACTTTCCCTGAGAAAACAACTGCATGTAGATATACAGCATATTCCCAAAGAGTGAAGAGAAAAATATACATTACAGGTCAGGCTGTGCTCCAAAACTGACAGAGCTATAATGTAAATCATATTCAACAGTAAACTAATAATTAGCCAAGTTGTAACCTGTATATAATGTGTATTGTCATTTTATTTTGTTACTGTAAAACATATAGTAATGCTGCTTTAAGGATCATCAGTGCATTCATCTTCACTTGACTGCCATAAAGGGTTGTTTAGGCTTTTATATCTACAGTTTTATTCACAATCGTTATGAATGTGCTTTTCAGTAAACTAAGTTTTGAGATCTGTATTCATTGAATGAGTACAGCATTAATCTCCTCTTTGTTTAATGTTATTTTACAAAAGCTTTGCACTGAAATTTTAAGAGCAACCTGCAGATTAATTCATAACATACCGAGCTGTACTTTCATGTCAGAGTATACAGGTATAAGAGGTTTATTGTGCACTTTTTTCTACTGCAGTTAGTATACCGTACTGTCTGCTATATGAGCGCAAACTTTATTTCACAGCCTCCAGAGCATGTATGGTAATTCCACTCAGCACGAATCCCAAAAGCCGTCCTGCTGATTAATATCCTCACGTTAACCTCTGCATGCTGAAGTGCACAGTGCATGCACTGCTCTCATATCTCCTTCCTGAAGAAGGTCCCCGCAGGCTTTTACTTAGGTGAGAGCATTGTTGGTTATATGGTACACAACCTTGCTATTAGTCCCCAGCCTACTCGGTGTTTACGAAAACAAACTGGCTGTGTGCCTTTGAGGTGAGAGCTTTAGCCATCTCCTCGGCTTCTGATACCCTTCAAAGGCAATGTCAGTGCTGACGTTGCTCTATGTTATAGTTGTGCATGTTTGGCCAAAATATAGGCCCTTTTCTTTACAATTGCTGTATTATTTCTCAATGTTCAGGACTTCTCTCTGTGGAAATTAGCTTTTTTTTTTTTTTTTTATCTGGTGCAATAAGTGTGTTGTGCATTGCCCCTGTCAAATAAACAATAAAATAAAAATCAACATTTTTCCTGCATTCGCCACTATATCAAACAACTAAAAAATAGGTAAAAAATAAAAATGTTATTTCAATACCTACGCTCTCTCACTTCACTCATGCTTGTTTGGATGGACTCTCCCTCAGTTGCTGTCTGAGTTTTAAGACGTTGTGTTTTTAAGGCAGTTGTGCTCAGGGGTAGTAAACTCTGCTTCTTGTTGAGCTGGAGAGTTTTGGCTTATCAGCTACAAGCAACAGAATATCCGAGTTAATCAATCTCACAATGCGACTGTGTGATAGACGTGACTGTGGTACTGACTGGTCACTTCAGCAGTGTCCTGAGAAGGAGCGCCAGCCCGCATCTTAACTTTTGTTTGCAGAGCTTTCTTTATCTAGCAGAGCCCAGAGGTTTAAGCCAGAAAGAAAAAAGAGAAATCAAATATGCATCCCCTTCAATTCATAATTAAATCTACTGTATAACATTTGCTCATGTTAAATAATTTATTCATATCACTGATGTGGCCTACATGAGCTAACAAGTAGCAAATGGGAGGGAGAGCAAACGCTTATGACTTGAGCACAACAAACTACATCTGCGAAAACAAAGACATTTTAATGAGAAATAGCTTCACACTGAGCTTTTATGACCAAATGAAACTAAAAGCTGAGGATTTATTAGTCTGCTGCCGTATGGTTAAAGAGTTTGCAGACATGGTCACAATGCTGGTGGTTGTGCATTCAGCTACATTTTATTTGTTAATAGGATTTTTTTCAGTCTAAATCAAATTAAAATACAATTTAAAAATGGTAATATAAAGAATGACACTTCCCTGTTAAACAGCAGCTTAATTAGCTGGCCATCTGATATAGCTAGCTTGTTGTTGTTTTCCATAATAAATGATAGAGAACTTCATTTTAGTTTTTTACAATTAAATTGATGGGAGTAACATGCTCGACATGACTCTTTTATTTTTCCTTTGTTTTTCATTTTGCTTTTGTTGGTTGTGTTATGCAGTTTCTGCTTTGCTTTTGGCCTTCATTACTGTTATGGCATAAAAGATGAGAGAACCCGTACACTTTCAAGAGCAAAACAAACACAGCAAACAAGTGGAAATAAATCTGACACTTCTCATCTTGTGGTCCTGGAAGATCTTTCCCAGAGCCAAATTGTAGCACTTTACAGTTCTGTCTACCGTGCTAAAAGTATGACAAATCACCCAAAACATCCCCTTCTGTTTCTGCAGTTTTAGCATCCCTGAACCTTGTTCTTTGAATTCTGAATCTCCACCCCTGTGACACTGGTGCAGGGAGAGGTGATGAATGATTGAAGCTTTCCCCCCACCATTTTTTCATTCTTCTATATGGTGGCAACACTATCTCTTCTGACAGACACTGGCTGTGTGTGGAGTTTCAGTGCAGGGATGGTATGGATGCAGAGTCAGCCCTCTGTGAAAGACAAACTAGGCAGAAAATTGAACACCTCCATCAGTATTTGCAACAATCAATTTGTTTAAATGAAATATTTATGCACTGCTCCTAAAGCTTCCTGCGGAAAAGTCCTCTGTAGATCGTGTATGTGGTGCCATATCTAAGCAAGCTCTGATAAAACATACAGGGCTGTGCAGTAGATGTAGGCAACATGGTGAACATAGCATGATCCCAATGATAGCAAAAAAAAAAGCTGCGTGTTTCCATGGTCACTGCCAAGCACCTTTCCTTTCAAATCCTCTCCCAAATCTTGCTAAGAACATTAATTGAGACCAGATTCCTGGAGGATAAAGGCGGCGAGTCTACACGGGTGACAGTAGATGAGATCTGAATATGTAGTGGGGACCAAGAAGGATTTAAATATAAATTATGAATATGGCAGAAATTCAGAGTGCTCTAAAAATTCTCCCTCATGCTTTAATAATAGATACAGTTTAGCGCTCTGCCGATCCATATGGGATCCACATTAATACACTGGTGTTTGTGAGAGTAATGCCAAATAATCTCTGTTCCTATTTACATGAGACAGATGAAATTTCCAATATCGTTTTGGCTTTTCCTTTTGAGTAGAATTAAACCCATGACGCTCTATTTGAATTTCAAGCTCAGCCTTTTTAGTATCATTTGATACTGTAAACACTTATTACTTACTAGTGCGCTCTCTTCAGGTTTGCCTCCTGTTTTGTTTGTGAAGGGGTGGAACATGTGTGTGTGCATAACCTCTGCTGGAGCGGGGAAGGAATGATGGTGTCTTACATCAGAAAAAACAAAATCAGACAACACATTTCTAAATATATGAAATATATTACACCCCGTATTGAGTGCTGCACAGCATGTTACCTCTCTGTGTGATTGCTGGGTGTAGACATCTGTGATATACACTAACGTATGAAGTTACTTTTTTTACAAACACCTTCTCAAAGAGATGCTGAAGCTGAGGTCTCACTTCTGTTTTCACAGTGGGATGCTTCCTCCTGCACTGACAGCACTCGTATGCTGAGATGTCTGACTGACGAACTGCGAGGCTCCTCAGGAAAATCAAAAATTACTGTTCAAGGAGGAGAATGCTGGAGGGGAGTCAGTATCAGGGATCTTTAAAAAATGAATCTGTGAATACAGGCAGATAGGTACTCTGCCCATCTTAGTCCTCTTGGTCATTACAGATGAAATGCTTAGCATACAGTAGCTGATTTTTATGTTTTTGCCATTTTAAGTACACACACTTATTGTTAATATACTCTGGCACCTATACTGTACACCACCTGTTCATACTCCTGCCTGCCTGAAATCTGTTATTGGGACAGAACCTCTCTTAATCTTATGTAGACTACCTGTTAACTTGAGGTAAACCTGCTCATTTCACTGGGTTTAGGTCTACAGGGACAGAATGGAGGAGCTGGCCCACCTGTCTGTAAAAGGACTGTTGCACAGCCAGCTTTCTGTAATGAAATGCCAATTTGCCCCAAAAGTAGACATGAAATGAAAGAATGTGATAAAAAAAAAAAAAAAAATTTCAAGAAAGAAAACTGTATATGAACCACAACCAGAGAAAAACCAACAATTATCCAAGTTCTCCACACAGCATCAGATGCTAAATTGAAACAACCTCAAATGAGATAAAGACCAAAGAATAAACATTGTCATTCTAGATGAAAGAGTGTCTGAATAGGTTCTGATCAACAGCCAGTTTAGGAATTATCCCCTCCCTTCTCTTCGACAGCCAACATGACCAGCACTTTGTCTGCAACCCAGCCAATCCCAGTGAAGTTTGGGCAAAAAGATGAGTTGCGTTCAGCGCTGCCAAAAAGTAGTAACTTTGTTTTTCTTTCTTTTAACCAAATTGATGTTTCCTGACTGGCTTGCAGGCCATGGAAGCCATGGCAAAACAAAAAAAAACAATTGGAGAGACATTAAAAATGTATAAATGTTTGAATTAACTATTTTGTTTACAAAACATGAAATTAAGATGCCAGAAGGGAAGCACTGTGGAAAATAGTGGTGTGTATGTGTGTGTGAGTGTGGAGCAACAGATAAAGAAACCCAAATACAGCTCAATGAGAGAGTCTTTCTGTGGGAAATGTGATGGAAGCTTTTATAGAACCTGAGGAGTATTGCGCCCAGGTGTTCCCAATTACCTGCAAGACAACAAAACAAGCCAACAGGTACACCCAAGCCAGACACCTGTTCAATACTTAATGGTGAAAAATATGCTTCCCGGTGCATTGAAAGTCGTATGGGACACTGTAGTGTTAATGTACATCAATAATTGTGTTTCCATCCACCTGTTTGTATGCACAAACTGAAAATTGCATGGAAAAAGAACTTGAAATACTGCAGTATTAGTGTTTTTACACTTGGCTGAGGTGGAAAAGTTGGTGCAAAATGCGGCTCAAGAGATTAAAAATGGCGGCAGAAGAAACCATCAGATCTGTGTGGAGCAATGAGGAGACTGTAACCTTCCTCAAATTAGTACACAAAATAAACATTAATGCCATCAAACAAATTTACATCATGTTTTCTACATTGTTTTCCACCGTTTGAGATTTTGACTAGCGCTTTATTAATCACATCATCTCATGGCGCCCTCTTCTTCTGCAATGGTTTAATGGCACCCGACTGGAGAATTGCCGGCACCAACTGTTTATCTCAATGAACCAACTCTTAATATTTGCATAACAGTAATGGATGGAAACGCATATTCATTTGCATTTTCTTTTGCTGCTTTTCTGGAAATTCGGTTCAATTTGGGCAACATTTGAATGGAAACCTGACTGCTGCTCCATTGAGTTTTCATTATGGGTGTATTGGTTGTCACCAGTGACACACCCACCAAATGGGAGCAAATCTAAATGGCTCCCAAAGGTCATTCAATAAGAAATGTTATACAGCAAAATTATTCCTAAAAAAAACAAATTATTATGAATGCAACTCAAAAAATGCCATACACAAAATCATTTCTTGAGTCACACCAGTATTATATTTTGGCTATGAGGATTTGGAGATAATAGATTTCTTTGGTGAGATGTACAGCACTGGAGGCCAGTTTCATTCCACAGTGTTTACTTTTGCCTTTGGGAGTGATGTGCTTTACCCAGCTAACCTAACCTGTGTATTTACTTTCTGGTTTTTGTTGTACAGAAAACAGTTTCATTACCTGGAACATTTTGCTTGTATTCTCATTTGTACGTAGGTTTTTTTTTGTTGCCTTTTTTGACTGTATTTGTACATGGAGACCAATATAATTTCTACACTCTGCCAAAAGTCCTGTTATATACATACATGTCTTTTTTTTTCTTTCATGTTTTTCCTGCTCAGTATGCTTGATTGGGAGACTGCTTGATTGAAAAGAGTGGAGAACTTAAAAATGCTTTAATAATAATAATATTCTGTGCATGCGTTCACATCAGCCTGTGTGAAAATTAAACACTCCACAGTTTAGCTTGAAGCAGAATCTCACCAAATTAAATATTCTCGTCTCTGTCGGACATAATATGCCGCAGGACATTCCAATCAATATTTGTCACTGTTAATTCTCTCTCGAGGTCATATATGAGACAACCAACACTGAAATGTGGGATGTAGCAACAGGTGACATCTAAAGTTACAGCACTTCAATTTGCTGAACCAAATTTGCTGTTTTTGTGACAACACTGGTGCTTGATTTTGACACTGAGGAGTTCAAGTTTACATATTGATAGGATTGAATAAATATAGTGACTGATTGAATCAATATTAGCTCATACTAGAACCTAACAGAGCCTAACAATTTGTTCTTCCAACCAAACAATAGCAACAAGTTTGTTTGCAGAGAGAGACTTGTTGTGTCAGCGTCATTATCAGTGCCTTTTTCCTATTTCCCACTCCGAGGCTGTTCTGTGATATAGCGTCCCGCTGAGGGACAGTTCTCATTTAGTTTGGATTCAGGATGTTTGAACCTCAGAATAACAGCAGGGATTAGGGACTCCCTGTTTATGTGCTTTCCACAGGGTTCTGGCCATCCAAAATAAAGAGTCTGTGGAAATGCAATCAAAGAAAGCAAATCTGAGAGCCACTGAAAGGATATCGGAATCCACTTCACAGCCATCAATCGACTCTTGTTGCATTTAGGCAACAGAAACAGAAAGGGGTGTAGCCTTCTATACACTGTGATCAATCACTCACTGAAGCAACCCTTTGTCTGTGTCATTGAAACCCAAATAAAACGCATAAAATCCATCAGCCATGTGGTTTGTCTCAATCAGTCAATAAGAAGTTGTGTTCAGAAGGGCTCGGAGCAAATAAATGGCTTCAGTTTTTAACAACGCTCATGTCCTCCTCTGGTGGCAGCTGTCCATCATTAGAGATGGAGATGGAGAAATCAGTCAGTGACAGAGGTGATATTTTTAATTATGCAGGGACACTTGATTATATATTTAAAAAAATCAGGCAGCATTGTATCACTTAAAACCAACAAATATGACAAAGATGGCAACAACCTGCAATCAATAATTTCCATTTTAAAAATCATTTCATCTTAGTAAATTACTTACTAATGCAAGTAAGAGCTATAGATGTTTAGAATCAATGCTTATTATTATCTGAAATAAATGTGCAACAGATTCCTGTTGCATTATTAGAACTGTGACCAAATAAATCAGTAGTGGAGGGATGACAGCACTCCTGTGTTTCTCATATTTTTGCTAAAGTTGGAACTAATTAGAATTTTGGGATTCCTCCTGACAGTTAAAGAGTCTTTTTACCTGGTGGCAGCAAGATCTGTGTGTGTTGACTTTACCCTCCATGCAGGAGGATGAGAAATATTTGCTGTATTCAGGAAACTGCTGAGTACTGTCAAAGCAAACTGTGTGATAATTAGACAATTTTGTCGAAAATCGAGATTCTCAGTGGATGGCAGAGAGGATGGCATTTCTAAACCATGACCCCTTTTTGTGAAGAGACAAAAGAAAGCAATGCATCAGAATAGTTCTGATTTAAACAACACGGGCGAAATGTCAGCAGCAATTAGCTGACACCATGGTTGGCGAGGAGAGCGGTAACCTGCTGGTCAATGGCCTTTAGTCGGTGCTTGGCTTTTGTTCTTGTTGTCTTTTCTCAGTAGATCAGCAACAAAAAAGAGAGGAAGAAGATGAATAAGAACATTAAGAAAAAGGCAAAAAAACAAAAAAACAATTAATAGTAATAGTGTTATCTAAAAACAAGTCTGCAAAACTCAGTCATGAGAAAAAATTGAAATGTGATGCTGATTTTCCTAACTGAAGTTCATCACGCTGCAGGTTTCATAGTCAAAGTCTCTTTATTGCAAAAGCTCAGCATGTGCCTGATGGGGAAAAAATACTTTATTTCTCATTTTTACAAAAAATACTTCTAGTGCACCAAACATCCCCAAACATTTATCATGAAATGTTTCTAAGGCAGTGCAGAGTGCCTGGAGTCCTGCATAAGAGAGTCTGCACCAGGCAGTATGGTAGAAGTGACACAATTTAACTATATATCTTTAGTGATTCGAGCAATTTGCTTTCATGTTACAGGGTAGTTTCACAATTCTTCAAGTCTGTCTTAAAACATAGTCAGGTACCCAAATGTTCATTGAAACGTTTTTTGGTTTTTTTTGCTTGCTGTAATCATTCCTCTTGTTCATACTGGCCATTAAACGATCCCTTCCTAATGTGTTTCCAATGTAGGTGATGGGGGACAAAATCCACAGTTCTCCTGTGCAAAAATCCATTCCAAACATTATCTGCAGCTGATATGAGGCTTCAGCAGTCTCAGTTAGACAAATCATGTGAATATCTTCCAAAGTTACAGTCTTTTTAGTACCAAATGTCCTCTTTGTGTTACTATGCCTCCACACATTTTGTACTAAAACAAACTTTGGAGAGATCCCCACTTGGTTTGATTAACTCAGACTGCTGAAGCTTCATTTTAACTTCAGATAAGCTCTGGAATACATTTTTGCACAGAGCCAAAACTGTGGATTTTGTCCCCGATCATTTACATTGGAAGCGCATTACAGTAGGAAAGGATCTTTAAATAGCCAATATAAACAGGAGGAATAATTACAGCAAGCTAAAACCGTTGCAATGCACATTTGGGCCTGTAAGTATTGCTTTGAAAGACTTGAACATTTTTTAACCTGTTCTTTATTCATGCATACCTCCCTCCTGCCAAGCAAAGCTTCAGCACAGTAGCTCATTCCTGTACGTGTAAAAAAAATAACGATGAAAGTAAAATGGTTAATAATTCCAACAATACTTAACATAAAATGTGTTGACAAGTCAGTGTATTTTTTTCTGTCCTTCAACACCTACATACAGAAAATGAACCTCTATATGTCACTGTGAAATTCATTTTGATGGTACAGTATAACGGCTGTAGTAAAAAAAGGTTCTTTGGTGTAATAACTGCTTTATTTTACTGCCCTCTCAGTTTTTTCCTGTCAGTCCTTGGGTCCAGTTTAATTATTTGAAATGTGCAGGAGTGACAGACGGCAGAAAAAGACAAGTCTCACCTAAAACAGAAAGAGCAGAGTCTCACTCTTCTACTGGAAGAAGCAGCAGCAATAATCATCTCACTCTACTGATTTACTGCAGCCCACATTTATATCACTGCTTGGACGTTTTGATGAGCTGGGTTTGTTCAGCGGTTGTATAACACGGTGTTATGGATTCAGTGGAGGGGAATAAACATCCTGGATACTTATGTTTGTTCTCAAAGAAGACATTAGTGCAGTCTAAAAGCAAAATAACTCCCAGGGTTCCCTTTGTGCCTCTTGTTCCCCGCTCTTCTCCCTGAACTACTATTTCCTAACTGGTCCAATCAAAGAGCACAGTTCTGCAGATGGTTTAATTAATATGATGGTACAGGTACACTCTGTCCTCATGTACCTGCATGCAGGTCTTTTATTGTGACTTTGCTTTTATTATGCCAGAGTGATTTATATATTTTATATATTGTGTGCTTTTTATGTCTGTGCTTCTGCTTTGCATGTTTCAATTAGTGTCTAATAATAGCCATTTACCCATACAGCACAATGTTGTCTTATTTAGTCCAGATTTCTATTAACATTAATATCCCACATTTCATTGTTTTGTTTATTCTGTTTTTAGTGTGACTTTGTAACATCTGTCCAGGGACTACAGATAGCCTCTTGGCTAACTCTGGCACATTTACAGCAGTGTTTATTAACGTGCACTGTCCCTTTTAAATAAACCAATAAATAAATAAATACAATAAATATTGACTAACAGAACAAAGTCACGATTTTCAGCATGGCTATTTTTCACACAGCATGGGTAACTTTAAATTTGAGACAGTTTTTAGCTAATCATTTTTGGCTTTCACAGCACTTGTGGTATATTTTTGAGATAATGACTAACTCTATTTCAAGTGGATGTTTTTTAGGTTGAAGCAGGATTGTGAAGATACACAGCCATGTTGACTCTCGATCCAGTTTGCCACCAGACAGACAGGAATCTGTAGGAAACACTGAGTGGGTGTTTACCACAAAGAAAGATGACACATTTTCCTGTATAACCAATTCTGAAACTCATCGTCGCTGTCAAACTTTTTTTTAAAGAAACAATAGTTATTGTCCTTACGCTGGTCTGGTTTTCCACATAGAGTGGGTGGAATAACTTAATGCTGTCAAGTCCTGATATCATACCGATAGTGTGATCCTATAATCGCTCAATAGCACGGAACTAAATGAAAAAGTGAGATATGCTGATATCCATCGCATTATAGGACGACAGCAAGAAGAAAGAGAAGGTGTTTCATTACCACAGGGCGCTCTGCTGCACCACAGTGCAGAAGCTTGGCAAGGTTGCTTATTCTCAGTGGTTTATATCAACTTAAAAGGAAAAGATTATTTGAATCCCTGGGGACAATATTCTCTGCTGGAAACACAAGCTTCAGCCAGGGCACAGCTGGCAGTTTAGCAGCTTTAATATAGCAGCAAAGAGATACTATGTGAGGTTAATTGGCATTTAGCAGCAAGTGGTCAACACAAGTCAACAGGGAAAAACAATCTTTTGAAGGTGCTGATTTTGATTGCTATGTTGATATAATATTAATTTAACATGAAAACATGAGGTATTTGCAGGAAATCAAGTACGTGATTGGGCTGTGTTTGTGTTTGCTCTGTTGCAGGATCTGTATGAACAAAAGTACAGAAGGCACAGCATGAAAGTCAGGATGCTGCCCTACAAATGTCATATTTCCTGAAAACTTGCTGCATGACAAACTATCACACATTGCAGAAGTTTGTAATTTAGGAGCAATTTCTGGGATACCTGCACACATCAAACAAGAGATTTATAATATTCTGCTCCATTACTCATTGGAATTGCATACGTTTGCACAGAATACCAAAAACTTTTCAGCTTCATCAAAGTTCACCTGGCTGGAGATGGCAAGTAGTGGTATATACATATATTCCTATAAGGTTTACAGTGCACAAACGATTCCAGTGCTTTCTATCATTAAAACCTGAGGTATTTCCCTATTTAGTGTGAGCTTTAAGTAACATGGGCTTCTTCATTATTTCCTGTGGTATTGTGTGTGTGTGTGTGTGTGTGGCTGGGAGGTGTATGGTCATGTGTTTGAGCTCAGTCCTGAATAAGCATCATTACGGAAACAAATCACAAAAACCCTGTACTGAATCATTTTACAGTGCACTGTCTTGAGATGCTGTTCCGAGGGAAGGAGTTCATCTTTCACTGGATGAAGGATGTGAGGGCAGACAAGTGCAGTGCTGTCCGTGTTCTAGGAAGTGTTTTAGAAAGGCCCTTTCAGTACCTACCTGCTGTCCATGTGAGCAGACTTTAAGTAGGTGAAGGAGTTTTTCTGGGTCAGGTGTGTATCTCTGTGTGTGGAGTGAGGAGTGAAAGCACTATGTGAAGCAACGAGTCACTTAACAGGATTGATTGCCAATTTATAGTACTTTAACCATTAATTACAAATTAATTATATTGCTTTGGCAGCCCGGGAGACTGAGACCCATGTGAAAATGACAAAAATGTGAACCACTCATCCACGAATGAAGACAGATTATGAAACAAAAATCAAAAAGGTTTTCAAAACTCAACCCTGAGAATCATGAAAAGAGATGTATAGTAATGCAAAAAAATAAAATAAAATAAAATAAATAGAGAGATTTTAAAATTTTTCTCCTTTTGTGTCCTTGAATTTCAGTTCTGAGCCCATATTCATTCATACCAGATACAAATATGAGTGTCCTTGCTGTCCAGGGCCAATCTCTCAGGCACAGTGTTAGAGTGACACATCAAAACAGTAAAGTGTGAAAGAGCTGGAGCTGTCTTGCAGTTTCTGCAGTCTCTTGAATCGTAAAATGGTTTGAGCCCCCAATATTTTTGTTTTATATTTCAGCTGTTTTGACCTTGATGGACTCATGTGATCTACATGATTGCTGATCATATTTCACTAAAGACTGATAGTAGCTTGGTAAGGAATTACAACAATACTGTCTCATTCCTCTGCTTGTTTTCTCACTGCAGCATTTGTTGGTGGGGTTGAAGGATGCAGTTATCTAATCTTATCTAAATGCATTATTTGCTTATTTTTATTTCTAACACTTTGAACTGAAACCAGAGAGACAAGAAATGAAAAACGACAGACCTAAAGGGATTGCTTGTGTCCAGGTGGCTGTACGTCATCAAACCTTTTGGCGCTGGTTACATTTTCGGACATCATTCAACATGAGCTGCAGGTGAAATGATGCTGTCTTGTGGCCAGCTCAAGGGGCCTGACGGATGACTTCATAAAAAGTGTATAAGCTCTAGTAGTGTAAAAAAAAAACTTGTTTATTTCCTGGAGTATAGTGCAGCAGTGTGGCGGTAAACTCCAGGGAGCCAAGACTGTTGTCTGTTTAAGCAGCACTGAATATCTGATAGTTTGCTTGTATAATGTGATAATATTCACAAAGCACCTCTGAATGTTCTCCTAAAAGGATTCACTCAACCCCATTGGAAGCAGTTAGTCTATGCAGCATAAAACTGCTTTACATCCTTTAATTTGTAATAAACAAAAGTTAATGATCAAGAAAGGGAATAATAACAGATGCTGTTCATGAAACCAGTCTCATTGTAGGTTTTTTCTGTTAATGTGAGGACACTGCTGTTGTTTTAATGTTAAATTTGACTTTTATGAGCACTGAGTGCAGGTGTACTGAAATAATAAAGAGTTAGAAGGAGGCAGAGGCTGGTTTTTGAGTATCTGCATTTTTAATTTAAGAGTGGTTTCACCTTCACCTCCTTTCACCTCTTCAGTTTTTCACTTTTAGCTAATACACTAAGTACCAACTTCAAGTAACCAACGTCTTTCACTTTTGAACTTTACCCTTTTTTTAAAAAGTGTTTGCCTTGAAGCACTAAGTGTATACTGCCACAGAACTTTGCTCTGAATTTCTTCACTTCTAACTGCTTCACATCATTGTTGTTGCTAAGACGCTGCTTCAAAGGACGTCCACACGACACACACAGCAAACTTCATGAAAAAAAGCACATTTGAGGCAAACAGGAAGATTCAAGCATGTGTGGTAAAAATATATATTTTTTTAAATAACTGACAAATTCCTTTTATTTAACATTTGTTTAATAATTTACTTTAACATTTAGTTATTTTGCTCAGAGTTACACATTTATTGCACTCTCCAAAATGTGTCAGAGCTGTCCGTGGAAGCCACATAGAAGAGGACTAGTTGCATTTGATAGTCTGAGTCCGGGGAAGTAGTGGTAGTGAAACACGTTGGGCAAAATGGTGCAGAGTAGGGGAGAAACAGAAACCACTGGGAAACTGGCTGAAGTTGTGACTGGGGGACATGCCATGACCTCTGAATCAAAGTCCCAGAATGACCCGAAACCAAACCTGAACTCACCAACAGTGCCTGTAAGTCCTCAGCACCTTTGAATTCAAATGTAAAACATAAAGACCAACCCTCTCACTCGTACAACACGCAAGCAAGTTGCATAGCTGGTAGGCAAAAAGTTTCTTGTCTGGTGCAAAATGAATAGCGTTAAGGTTCAAGTCCCGTTGGTCACATGAGCACAAGTATCTATCATGAGAGAGGCACGGCAGTCCCAAAACTTACCTGATGCAAAAATCAATCCCATCAGTGACCTGTTAAGTGATGATGAACTACTGGAAGAAGTGCCAACGGCTCAGAAATCCCTGAGCTAAAACAGCAGGGTCTGGCGAGATACTAGTTCCAGTACTAATGAACAGGGACATAGTACAGAGACCCATAATAGGGTTAAATGTGTTGCTCACATGGTTTACATAACTAAAATGAAGTTCTACTCATAACCTAGATGGTTTGTAATTGAACTGTGGCTCTAAAATAATGTAAAGGGAATGTTTTCAGTGCATATACTGTAAGTCAGAAGTCTCTGCAGAAGAAAGTGGCAAAACATGAATATTGCAGCTGCTGTTTTTCCAGACACTGCGTAAGCTATTCAATCCTCCATAATGAACTAAACTTTAACCATGACATTGAAAGAGCTTAAAACGTTGCATTCCTGAATCCAGCTTGCATCATGGCAACACAGAGGATCAAGTGATCTTGACTTCCAGAGGCTGCTAATGCCCAGGTGTGTGCGTGTGTGTGTGTGTAAAGAAAACACTCAACATGTAGAGAATGCTCAGCCTTGATGAATCATTCTGTTTCAAGTGAAAAGCAAACGTGTAACACAGCAAAAAATTGATTAAAAAACTGTTGATAGCTGCTTTCAAAACCTAGGTGCTTTGGTGAATTCCTCTAAAATTAGATGTTATTAATGTATTAAACATTATGAAACTCCCTGTCATAAGGCTCAGTTGCCACACATACAGCAGCTCTGACACCCTGAAGTAATGGAATGAAAGCTGAATTGATTCTCTACATAAATTACTGGCACTCAGGAAGCCAAATGTTGCATCTTTAAATCTCCAAATATGATGTTACCCAAAATATTCAGGATGTCCCTTTAAAAGACAAAACGCATATAGAATTATGATCATGTACATGACGTCAGAGGGTTGATTAAATATTTATAGCCGGTAGCCTAAGTGCATTTATCTTCACAACTTCATAATGAAAGGGAAAGGTGGGTTGAGCATCGAAATCCCATCGGAGGAGAGCAGAACAATCGCGCTGGTGGGAGTTGTAGGGGCACTGAGGACACGTTGGACTTTTGCTTTTCTCTCACAATCGACACACAACAAGGGGAAGGAGGATAAAGATGGGCGTCAAATTCCTCTGAGATTGGTTTTAAGACAGTGGCATCAGTAATTGAACCAAATGACTCACTTCAAACTACTTAAGAAAAACTTGTTTAAAGGAAGACTGGCCAATTTAGTCTCGTGGAAGCTGCTGTAATCATATTCTGCTCCAAGTTTTCTCGCACAGTTCAGCAGCCTATGAAAAGAAATAATGCGATTTACGCGCAGTTGATGCCTTCGAGAAGCCACCCCTATCCTCATATGCCAGTCTGTCTGACTTTAGAACCTATATTATTGCGAGACTCCGACTGCAGACCAAGAGAGGAGGAAGACTCCGATGGAAAATCATGCAGCGCTTTGAACCCATGGAGACATGGCATATAGGTTCCTCTCATCTACGAACAGATTCAGCGCCAGATTCGCCTTCATAATCACTGTGTCACTGTCCTGCACCTATTTATGCTATAGTATTCTTTTCTGTCGCAGCACAATCATGACAAACCAGGGTTATGAATGGAAAAGATGCCCGCCGAGCAAGAACGCGGGAGGGAAGAAACTTCTTGGAAAATTAGACAATTGCGCTTCGCTGGAAGTCAGGTCCGCTCTGGATGCGTCTGCTGCCCAGCGAGGATCAAGCCGCGACCAAAGTAAAGCCCATGCCTCGCCTGGAAGTCACTTGACTGACATGAAGTTAAGAAACATGAGTGTTGCGCAAAAATATGGAAATAAGAAGCTGCCTAATGCGTTAATAGTCGGTGTAAAGAAAGGAGGCACCAGGGCGGTGTTGGAGTTCATCCGGATACATCCAGATGTGCGCGCACTCGGAACAGAGCCGCACTTTTTCGACAGAAACTATGACAGAGGGCTTGACTGGTACAGGTGAGGAAAAAATGAATCAAACACTGAAGTACTGATTGGTGATTTTGCCGTGTTAT
The DNA here is from genome assembly GCA_005408345.1 of Macquaria australasica. Lineage (NCBI taxonomy): Eukaryota > Metazoa > Chordata > Actinopteri > Centrarchiformes > Percichthyidae > Macquaria > Macquaria australasica. The sequence goes on along the minus strand of SEMN01000058.1, from coordinate 1,105,951 downwards.
ATTTCTGCACAGATGCACGGTTTCCACTTCTGTCACACAGTGCAGTGCAGCCAGCCCTCTGCGCTGCTGGGCAGGGGACTCGTGATATGTGAGGTCCTGATGTAGACGCTTCCGTGTCAAAAATGTTCATTTAACTCGTTTTCTAACAAGTAAGAATCTAAGGTTATAGTCTAAGGCACTTCTCAGTCATATATATCTTTTACAGTTTCTAAGTGACCAATAATTCATTTTAAGGGGCACATTTGGCTGTACTGTGTGCACACAAAGGAACCATGTCTGTTGGTGGGGCTACTTCATGCTCACACACATACACATACCCACATGCAAACACACCTGCACAAATACCACCAGTAAGATTACAAGTTTAATTCTACTTTTTAGTCTGTGTGATGTTGTTTTTCTCAGCGCTGCAGATGTTAGCTGTCTGCAGAGCTCCATGGTGCTGAACAGACAGCTCCATGAGGCTGATGTAGGATCAGTTCACACAGACAATCACAGCCAACAGCACAGATGACACAGGCAGCCCCCAGGTTACCAGCTGGCTTCAAACGGGCTACACCAGGGCACAAAATGTTCTTACGCTGGTTGGTGAAGGCAGAGGAGCTCACAAGGTGCACTGAGCCCAGAGCATCACCCCCCCCGCCCCCCACCCCTCTCTCTCTCTCACTCTGTCACTGCTTCACTAGGTTTCTATCTGGATGGCCCCTGTTGAATCCAATCTACAGACAAGACACTTCTCTAATTCATATTTTCTGTTTCTAACCTATTGTCTGTTAATCTTAAATTGAAGCAGCAATTTCAAGGTTCCTCCCTACAAAAAAACTGAGATCACAGCCAAACTGAGTACGCAGTGACTGAAAATGTTGCACTCAAGTCTACAAATGTCCTCCAAAAAGTCTTGACAGCGTTGTGTTGCATTATGTCTGATTGTTGGAGCTGCCTGCAGCTTTCCGCTCACATGCCCACAGTGCCACCAGTGTGGCAGGACCAGACCACAGAGCACTGCTTCCAAGAACATTGAGCAAGTGATGAAGTCTGTTCTCAAGCTGCGCTGCAGGAATGAACAGCAGAGGCTGCAGCAAATTATCATGTATACAAGTACCTGCCCATCATGTCTCAGCTGACAGTTTTCACAGCTTCAGGTTAGACATGCACACAGTTTTTTTGTTTTACTTTGGCTTTTAGCAGCCTCAGTTTTCAGCTTTTTTTAAAATTAAGTATTAAAGATTTAATTAAAGGATGTGCATGTCTGTTTTAACTTAAAATTAAACTTAAAGTCAGTCTTGTCCTGTCAGACAGTTAATTTCAGAGTCGGAAATACATTTACAAAATAAAATGAAAATGCATTGTAGATGATGCCAGTATGAAAGAAGTGTATTCGTGCAGATGCAAGACAATCCACCACACACACACACACACATTCACACAAAGACTGACTGTACAATAGAGTTATCTCAAAAACTGCTCCATACTCTTGAAAAGAGAATCAGTCCTTTTCATCTTCAAACTAATGAACCAGAGGCTCTAATATTACAAAAATGCATTAATGTAAAACACAGAAACAGTCCCCTGGTTGGAAGTTAAAAAGCAAACACTTGCTCAAGAATTTGCATGTATATTAAGGGCTCTTTTTAATTGCAACTTCTGATATTAATCTTAATTTTCCATGTATTGTACTTGTTATCAAGTTTACACTGTGATGTCATTTTATCTGCATGCACAGGAAGGAGCCTTTTGCTTTTTAAACACTGAAGTATAACTTCCTAAAGGGCTGCTTTATAGACAGTTAGTCTTTATTGTTGTGGGTATTTCACAAATGAAATTGATTTAGAAAAAAAATGTGTCTGGTTTTGTTAACAGAACCAGCTGGAAAGCCTGTTAAATACCTTAGCAAATACCTCGGCACATGAAGACATTTAATATGGGCCCAGAGGATGTTGCTTTCCAGTGGTGAAAGTGTTGAGTATTCATAGGCCTTTCTTTATTAACAAGCATCAATACAAAACACTAACAGAAGTTAACCAAACACCAGTTAAACATCTGAACACAGCAGAAAGAAATAGCTGTGGTGCATTTTTCTGTCCCTCCAACAGAACAGATCAGACATCAACACATCAGACACCATCCTGCCCCAACCATCAGACCATTCACTAGCAGGCCTCCATCACATAAATCTACCATCTTAATGCAGCTTAATGATGCAAACTATTAGAGTATTAGAGGTTTGGGCTTCACAGAAGTTCGATTTTGTATTTTCTACGTCACTCTAAATTTAAGCGACGATGAATTGAGGTCCCACACTGATATGATACCACTTGTGAAAAATTACAAAGCTGGACTATTGCAATCTTGTCACAAGCTGACAGTTCATATATTCTAGATAAATACTTAAACAATACCATTGACACAAGGGCTGGTTTAATTCAGGCTGAAGCAGCTGTTATTCAACTTGACGAGTGACTGAGTGATGTTCATTGTATTAGAGCAGCCCTCAGTGATTATCTGTCACAATGTTTGGGTTGTTGGCAGCACGTCACATGAAGTATCTTTCTATTTTGATTAACTGTCACATTTGTCTCTATAGAAAGTGACATAATGTCTTTGTACATTCTACATGTGTTACCAGTTGGAGTATCTATCTGTCAATCAATGGGCATGTGAAAAGTTATTTTTATTATGAATGAAGCTATCATTTATATTTTTAATTAATCATTTTTGTGTGAAGTCTAAAATAAGGGTGTAAACTCGCCCACACTGATCGTGCTAAGTTTATTGGGAAAGCAACATTTCGATCATAGACCTTTGGCAGGCATTAAACTAACTATACAAAAAAAACATCTTTATACTCCAACCAACCAATCAAACAATTACATCTTCAATAATCTTTAAAACACATACATAACTAGACATGAAATGTAGCTTCAGATCCACAAAATACAATAGAAACCTGAAAATAGAAAGTCCTGGGAGGAAATACTAAATAATTGACATTTATCAACAAGAGAAGTTTAAGGTTCCTAACTGGAAGTCATATAAAGATAAAACAATTCATACAAAAAAATAATGATAATGCCTATGGAAAGTTATCAGTAACAAAAGTGATGTGTAATTGAATATTCTATAATTTAATAAAATCCATTTCTAATCATAAAACAAAGAATATTTAAATATTTGAAAAGCTGTGAATGCTCATATTTTAGCCACATTAGCGGCTTGGCTCTGTGGGTGGCATTGTTGGTCGATCAGTCCAAAACTTTTGTCTGAAGTCAGTTGCCTTGACAATGGTTGAAATGTCATTAGATTTGGTGCAGGTATTCATGATCCCCGGAGGACGAATCCCGATGACTTTGTTCATCCCTTGACTTTTCCAGTAGCGCCACCAACATGCCCTAATTTTCAGTTCATGACAAGACCTTATCCCATCAGTCTAATTATGTAGAGATTAATACTCTGATAGCATACTAATGTTGTTAACATTAGCGTCTTACATGGTAACTGCTAACATGCTATCATAAGGATATAAGAATAGTCTCATTCTAGACCTTGGGGACAGTAGTTTGACAAAAGAATTCAACTCGAGGTCCATTTAATAGCAAGCATATCTCTCTATTGCATCTTATCCACCCAACAATGATAATTTGATTACTAAAATTGCCACTGATTAATTTTGTGTTAATTTGACTAATTAATTGGGCACGGAAGTTTATTCTTGACCTTGGGGATCAGTATGTGTGACAAATTAATCTCAACACAAGGTCCACTTACTAGCTTTTTCAAAACTTCTCATGAATGCAATTGGCTCTGGTGCATCACAAGATAACAATAGACAAACTAATTAATTGGCTTATCATTTTCAGCACTAATCTCTCTGTAAAAAAAACACTTAGAACTCCACATGCTCTTTTCTGAAGAGGATAAAAAGTGCCATTCCTGATACGTTTCCAAACGCCCTGTTTTTATTTGATCTCGTTGTCAGTAGCTTCTATCTGTTGAACAGACAGACACATACAACATGTGACACCAAATTAACTCTCCAGTTTCAGTGTACTGGCCAGTTGTTCTGCACAGTCTGTCCTGTTACATTAAGCATGTGACAGATCATTTAGCCTCAGAAGAAAAATGGTGCAGTGTTCATTACTGTGCCTCCTGAACAGAACACACATGTGGCCTCATTTATTTTGTGCGAGGGTGTTTCACATAACCATACAGTACCTGATAAAAACACACATTTCACTGCCACCAGTTTCCTCGCGCTTCTCTCGCCACTTTTTCCATTCTCCACAGAATCATAAAGATCAAACAAAAACACGTCGCTATACACCATCAAGACTTAAAAGGGCATCTCGGCTCTATTGATTTCACAGGAGTCAGAAGCACTTCCAGTAGATTCCCTGAGAAGGGTTGAAATTGTATGAGAGGCTGCAGCTACAAATATTCTCCAGGTCCACATTAATTGGCTCGGGGAGGCAGGGAGCTCTGGAACAGTATCATCAGAAAGGTTGATGAGGACAGAAAGTTAGATGGTTCTCATTTAACACCGAAAACTGCACATTATACAGCGAGGGATGGTAAGGCGTAACCCTGCATTATTAATGAGCTGTCTTCATTTCAGTGCAGCTCAGAGACATGCAGTGGTTAACATTAATTACAAAACAACTCTTTTGGAGACTTTTCCACAATGAGACCCGTCTGAAACGCAGAGAAATGATGCCTGTATTTCTTTAATAGAATAATTAAGTAACAATGTAATCATGCATACATTATGAACCAGTCTCGTGCTAAAGCTACATGTAATTAAGCAACAGATAGTGCCAGTTCAGTCACCCAGTGCCAGTTTGATGGTTTGGAGAGTCTGGTGTTTGATAAGCTTTCACAACTTGCACCACTTGCTTATTAGCCATCAATCGGTCGGTTTGTGTGTCACCCACTTTGGTCCAGACTTAAATAGTTCAACAACTATTGGATGAATTGTCATGAAATTTGGTACGCACATTCATGTTCCCCTCAAGATGAATTGGAATAATTTTGATGATCCCTCAACTTTTCCTCTAGCTAATACTTTGATTTATGACTAAATACATAGAAACTAATGACATCCCCATCAGCTTCAGCTGTACTCTGTGATAAGTGCAAAAATGTAGAAAATGTTAGCATGCTAACATGCTAAACTAAGACGGTCAACATGGTAAACATTATACCTGCTTAGCATCAGCATTGTCATTTTGAGCACGTTAGCATGCGGACATTAGCATTTAGCTCAAATTACGACTGCGTCTGAGTACAGCCTCACAGAGCCGCTAACATAACTATAGACTCTTGTCTGCAAGTCTTGTTTTTAACAGTATTTTGAAGGTTCCCTGAGGATTTTTTGACCACTTGTAGCACTATGGAGCTATAGGTCCCCGTTTGCTCCAATTTACGCAATAAATGACTGATAACAGCTATCTGATTAGTAACTTGATGTGTCTTGAAAATCGTGAAAATAAAAGTCAATGTGGGCTACAGTAGTCCAGGCTGCAACAAATGATACTATCAAAATAACTCTAACTCTATCATTCTGGAGACATTGTGATTCTGGAAATATCCAACAGTCAGCATCCTTAGCTCACATTTAGAGACTGTTATCTTGTTAACGTCCCCCCCCCTTGGCGAAACCAGTGTGTCCCTAGTGAGTGGGATCAAATCCTGTCTGAGCTTTCCCTCCTGTGTCTCCACAATTCTGTCTTCGTTTGTACTTTCCCATCCATTATGTGTGTGTGAAAAGTAAAAAAAGGTGTGTGGACTGTCCGCTCTCCATTTATAAATATCCTTGACTGTCACATTGCTAGAGGCTATACTGTAGACCCAAAGAGAACTTCAAAGAGCTCCAATGTTGATGACAATTCAAGAAATCTCCATCTGTGTTAGTTGAGATGCTGCTGTAAAACAGGGGAATGATGTAATCTTCCCATCACTGATTAAGACATTCACAATGTCACAACGTTATTATCATGAAGGGCATTTCATGTGAATTATAAGATTATAAAACATTTTATTTTAGCTGCCCTACAGATGATACTTCAGCATTGCAAAAAGCCTTTACAGACTTGAGTTTTCCTTGTTCATCAGCTGTAAATTCATCAGAAAATACACAAAATAAGCAGAATAAGCAGTTAACCTCATCTGCGAATGTGCCGTTTAGGATTTCAGAGGCCTTCCCGTCTGTCTGAGTGTCTTTATTTCAATGTGCATGGACACTTTACTGTGCCACATGTTAATGTGACAGCTCGTAGCTCAGCTCAATTCAACGTGTTATTGTTCAAGGAGAGCAAGTGTCAGTCATTTCTCTCTGCAGACCAAACCATGAATAATTGTTATTTCAAGGAAAACAAGAGCCTAGTGCTGAAATGACAGCGATTAAATAGGTTTTGGTTCAAGGTCAAACACATTATGCAATTTCTTTCCAGTATTGCAGGACTTTATTGTCTTGCCATAAATATGTCTTGATTCTATTATGCGGCTGAGGAGAGGCCTAATGTCAAAAATATCCTCTACTGCAAGACATCTGGCTCAGTCAGTCTGCTATTTTAACCAATTTGTTTTCAATTAAATTAGAGAAATAGATGCTTGATTCTCAGAGCGCTGAATTGTTATTCACCTCTGTTCCTCACCTAGCTGAATTGGCTGCAGGATTGCTGTATTCGTCTGGACTGCTCTTTGTTAACTCTTAATAGACTTTCAAGGCGGCAGGCCTGTGTTGCTGGTGATTAATGATCAGATGTCATCACAGCTGTAATCTAAGTGAGTGATACTTTAATAATGGAGCAGCCTCTCCAGTGGAGACTGGATCTATGCTGTCATATCAGGAATGAGGAAGATGCCATTTTTAGGAAGTGCAGTGGCACAGACATTATGAGAATCACGCAGCATAAGAACATTTTCTCTGAACAGTCTACCTGAGTAATACAAACCGTTAATGGGTTTGGACAGCAGGGAGCCGTCTGTGTGTGGTATTGGCTTTTCAGGACATTTCAGGACAAATGGTTTGTATGAAACACAATTTCCCCAAGTCAGTTTCTATAAGTATGGAAAAAAAGTTTGCAAACAAAAAGATTTGAAAACCCTTAAAATCAGCATTTGACTCATGATAATAAAATATATAAATAATATTATGTCATGTAAGCAAAATGAACAGAAATTAATTTGCTGCAACTAAGACAAGACAAAAGTTCAGTACTTAAAAAGCTCCAATTGAAAACAAAAAAAGCAATCACCCTGAAGCTGCTATAACAGGCTCTCAGGACAGTGCACAACTCAGACACTCTTTTAATAAGCCTATTTTTACTAACCAGACCACAATACTTTTAGTATATTAGTCCAACTTTGCATAGTATTTGCATTGTATTTTTTGTGTGTGTTCAGTGTTACTTTGCTGTTCCCTTTTGTTACTTTTGGTAGCACTGTTGTAGCATGTTTTTTTGTAGCTATAATTCAGTCTAAACATAACAATATGAACATAAAGGTGCAATTTTAATTATTTGATGATTGTGTGTTGGATGTTAGTACCTAAAAGTAAGATAAAAGTTTTGAACAATTTCTTCTTGAAAATGTCACCTTTTTGTTTCTACACCAAAGCTTTTTGTGTATTGTTGCCAAGGACTGTGACCATCATTACTCTGCACGCTGCTCACTGTGATAACGCACTGGCAATGGGAGACCCAGGAGACTTTTTCTTATAATTTACTGTGTAACTGTTCTGTTGTTAAATTACTCCAGAGACCGAACAAACACAGCATGTAATGGATACTTTGATTTGGGCCTCTCCGTGGTCAGCCTGTGAGCCTGCATATTGTTTAATGGGCAGGGTTCATTATTAGTTCTTGTAATGACAAACATTTCCAGCGGGAGGTAAAGGCCATTCTCTCAATCTCTCTGCCCCTGCGCCTCCAGAAACACTTCACATTGTGATTAATGGTTTCTAAGTTAAATCCCAATCAGATCAGTGTTTGCCTGAAATCCTCCTGCATCCTTAAACTCTTTTATTAGTAATAGTCTGTTGCCACAATATACCTTGATAAATTACAAGTGATAGGGTTGATGATGTGCATCCAACAGTGGTTAGTTTCTAGTTGGATTATTGGATGATTGTAGTTGTGTATTTTAAAAACATGAATGAACTTTTGACAGGTTGGCAGTGACTTATTAGTTTGGACAGAGAATACGGAGGTGATTGGCACAACTTTTTTTTTTTACTGAAACTGATGATTTCACATGCAATGTCTACATTTCACATATAACTGCCACATGTGCCAAATGTATATGTGAACAGATGTGTAATGATTAATCACATGTGAAAAGGTGTTTGAGATAAATTCACTGGTTCTCTTTGGTTGTTGTTTTGTAAGAGACTTGCCTTTTACATGCATAGCTTTGTTGCGTGACAAGTTTGTATTTGCGCTGCAAACACTGAGAACTTGTCTCGACCTGACAATATGCAACATTCTGTTTTAAGTTCAATCACAGTGAAATGACTCTAATAAATTCTGAGTTCACTGATCGTTCACAAGGAGATGATTCAAAGCTGACCTTTACTTGTTCTGATGGTGTGAATCCCTGATGAACCTGCGATGCTCTTTAGAAGTTTAAGCTGTTCAATAAGACACACTCGTCTGGAGCTGAACAGTCCACTGTTTCACTGCATTGCCTGTCTTCACACTGTGAAAGAAATCCTTCACGTACTGTAGGTGATGCAGCAATTTGCAGCTTTTTTATTTATGTATAGTGTCATATACAAAGGGTAGATCTGTACAGTCTGCTAGCTTTTAATATCCAGTCTTTGTTTAGTTTGTGTGTCAGAAAGGTTTTGATTGTACTTAGTGGTAATCTTTTTGATTCTACTGGGGGTCTGTTCATAATTTATTTTGATTGCTACTGGCCATTGCCCTAAAATGTTTGTATAGATATAAATGCCCTCTGAACAAATCTTATTATATTTGTTGTTTACTCCAGCACCACCAACAGGACATAATGGTCAGGTTGTAATAAACCTTATTGAGCATATTCATGCTCCCCAGAGCATGAACCCTTTCTACTTTGGACACTGTATGATTTCTTCTGCCACCCCCAGTAGTCCCAAAAGGACTGGTAGGACTATCAGAGTCTCAAGCAGTCCTCACTGTCACTGGAAAACACAGTATTGCACAATGGAGAGCTTGTTTGTACGCAGCCTAAAACTAACCAGAGGTGCTGTCCAGATGGGTGGTTTCAAACTCACAGCCAAATGAATATCTGCCTAAGGACTGTGTATCCTGTTTATTTTAATGAGGTTTTCTCCAGACCTGTGCGAACTTGATGAGATGGAGAACCGGCTGTCTGTAGGGGCAGACGCTATAGGCTTGAGAGTGCTCATCCCGACTCGTTCAGCACATGCAAAAGATGAATGACTAAACCTTTAGGGCCTCATGTGAAGTCAAAGCCTGAGTGAAATAGAACAATTGGGCAATTTACATATATTACTGTAACTGGCTGGCAAAATCATTAATTTACAGCTGTAAATCCATTGCTGATGAATTACTTTAGCTATAAATATTTCAAATGTAGCATAAATACTTTCATTTTCAGAAGAACAAATGGTTTATGACTGTTTTTTCTTGATTGGCCAATAACAGTCTAATTATTGACCTGCATTGGCTCTGCTGCTAGAAAGTGTAGCATGTTCTCCCACTGGGACACTGCAGGAGAATGGTGTATTTGGGTTTAATGGGGAGTCCTTGGTACTTTGAAATAAAGACATCCATGTTTGTGGCTTATTCCTCCATAATGATATAGCAGCATCCAGAGGGAACTAAGTGTGAACTCCAGACCTCCTGCCTCCACTGCGCCAACAGAGATAAATTGTTCAGCGAAATAGCCAGCAGGCGCTTTCAGGGTCACTACGATATGCAGACTAGCTTTTAGCACACCGCAGCTCATTAATGAGTGGCAATGACTGCCATGGTTTCCACCGTTGACCCTAACTACCTGTAGGTAAGAGTTGCAGAAAGATGCTTGTTCTTGTGTTTTGGTTTTTTCATTCTTATGGAGTGGACGATAAAGCTAACAAAACATTACATGAAATCATGACAGACCAGAATTGTTAGAATAGTATAAAGTATAGTTAAAATAGACAAAGTGGTTACTTTATATTTGATAATGAATACATGCAGTGCTGAAGCAACTTCTGTTTAATTCTTGTGTTTGTGTCATCTGTTTTCATAGAGGGCATTATTCTGAAATTAGAAATACATTGCCATGAACTGTAAAGTCTCCCTGTTGTGAAGGGACAAAAATCAAAAACTTCACAATAAAAGGAACACCATGTGCTTACCCATTAGGGACTGCCTTACATCTATTTTCAGTGACTTCCTGTGATGTCCTCTGTGTTTAAACAGATGGAGCAATGTGTTTCTTTGCTCTTTATAAAATATATAAATTGGATTTTTTTATTTTTTTTTACAAAATTACCAACAAGAATTGTGCAATTACAGCATCAAATGCAATGCTGAAGCATCTAGAACAAATTAGCTTTCAACCATGTTCTCCTATTTGGCCAAGAGCAGGTCTCATTTACAGTATTGAGCAGATCTTCCTCACCTGAGTTCATTTTCCCAAAGTGATTAAAATGTCACAGCCAAGCCTGTAATGCATCCTGACTTAAAGTTTCACCGAGAATTGGGAAGAAGACTGTAAATTACCCTGAAGAATTTAGTGTTGACTCTGAGTGAGACGGTGGTAATCAATCAGAGAACTTCACTCAAATGTCAGTTAATCAAAGTGTGTGTGTGTGTGTGTGTGTTCACATGTGTTGTTCCCAAAAAGCAAGATGTTCACATTAAAGTGCCTTTTAAAGTTAGTTTCTACTGATACTAACTTACTGATAAAGATGCTCAATTTTCAGAAACATCAGTGATTACCCTCGAAGCAATGCCACTGGAATTACAATCATGTAGATTTTCTAACTGCAAATAGTCATTTCCAAGCAAGGACTGAACAGCTTTTAGTAAAAGCACACCAGAACCCACTGCCATTAAGACCCTCAATTTTATCTTTTAATTTCAAATGCTGTGTGCAGTGCTGGTAGTTTCTTCGGGGCATGGGAAGAAAAAAATACTGATGGTTGATTCAGACACCTGCCTCAGGTATCACGTGTTCCCCTTCTGGTCTGATTCCTGCTATCTCCATAACGAACAGATACATAAATGAGGCTGCTGCTGCCATGTGTTTGAGTGAGCAAAGAAAACAGTAAATCTCTGCTCATCACTTGCATTCTGTTTGTTATAACACATATGGCCATTAAATATAACGTTAATATGCAATCAGTTGTAGCAGAGCTGGCTCATATGTGGATGCTAATTTTGTGATAACGGGATAAATGAACATGAACATGAGCCCCAATTACAAAATGCTTAATCAAAACAATGTTTGTAGACATTACAGGCCCAGTGCTCCTCATTAATATCACTCCAAGACAGGCGACCTGGAACTTAGTGGTCCACGCTGCTCCCACTGACATGAAAGCATCCCTCATAAATGGCCCTGATTTCAATAAAAATAAAGACTAACATTCTTTGATCATTAGGTTGCACCTTGTTCGCCTTGGCTGCAGTTACAGCTACTTAAACAATCCTTTGAATGGACAACCCACGACTACAGGTGAATTTATTACTAATAAGCATTCTCTTTATCTCAATTCTGGCCACATTGTGATTGGTTGTTACCATGCAAATTAGTTGGGCCGAAGGATGGCGTGTCCCAGTGCAAGTTACTGTAACCATGACGACTAAGGTCCCCTAACTTTAACAAAGTACTAACCCAAACCATGATCTTTCCCGAAACCTAACCAAGTGGTTTTTGTGTCTAAACCCAACCAAACCTAAACTACAGCGTTGTCACATCATTAAACTGACCAAATTTTTCAAGCAGTGATTTGTAGCTGGTTTGGTTGACTTGATTACGTCAGGCACAGATGAATGATGTCATCCTGCCGATAGGAACATCAGTTCAGAAAATTCTTCTATGTGTCGTTCTAAGGCAGTTTTTTGTCGTTTACTTTGGATAACTTGTTGGACAGATGGAGAGAGACAAAGGCACCCGTAGGCTACTTTATGGAACCTTGCTAACAGGCTAATTTCACTTATACTGTAAGAAGGTTATCAATGCCAGCATAGAAGCTTTCTAGTCCTAGTGCTAGAAAGTCCTAGTCCTAGTCTTGCACATCATGATGGTCCCAAAGAGTCTACTGGAGCAATGCTGTTGTATGGGCCATGGATGTATTAAGAAGAACTGGATACCGTGTTCAAAGATGGAGCCCCATTAATTCCTATAAAAGTTGCTCACTAGGCTCATACGCCAAAAAAGCCCTTCGCTTCCCCAGGCTTTTGTGTTCTGGGGCCCGTAGAGCATGTGCACTAGAGTCCTTTTCCGGCCAAGCCAGTGGAGAGCATGCACGTCCAAGACTTCTGTTGGCTGAGCCGGCTGACTTCCTGTTGGCTCCCCGCACACATGAATGCAATAAAACAATTTCATTGTACAGCTCCTAGACTTTCCAAATGTTATTGGACCCTATGAATAAATTCTGATAACAAAAAAAGTCATTTCGAGGGGGTTTGTGATGGTCAGAAAAATGTATTCACCATTTGACAGCCGCTCCTTCTCCTATGATTGTGTATGGGAAAAACTGGGGCCTTTTGGGCCAGTGTGTGTCACGTGATGAACTCAGAAGTTGCAATACCCCGTGTGGCCACTACAGCAAAATTGTTTCACAGCCCAGCGTCATTTCCTGGTGGCTTGGTATGGGCGCTACTTATTTTTTCATTGCTCAGGAGGGGCTGATTTGTAGCTTTTTTTGACTGTGGCGACTTGTGTATGAGTACAGTATGTCTATTCAAACAATTACATTTACTTTCAAGTCAAAACTTTAGCCTCAAGCAGCAACAGTGGGACAGAAACTGGACAAAAACATGTGAAAGGATCTGAGTGTCTGTCGTAGGGAAAAATAACAACTTAATGTTTAATATTAACCCTTACAGTTTCATGATAATTGATCCAAATGTTGTCACTGGCTTCCCAACTTGAGATGCATCAGTCTTTCTTTTTTTTAACACTCTTATATCCATCTTGTCTATATCAGTCCCCTCGGTATTGTTGTATAAGGTCTGCGTAGTAGTCATGTAAGTTATCCGGTGCTGAGACTCACTGGTAGTAAACAAACACAACAGCTGTAAAAATCAATAACTCAAGGTAAGTTTGCATATGTTGCAACTTCGTGTGGTGGTTAGTTCATTTGGAGTTTTGTATTCGGTATCCAAACACAAACAACCAGTGTGAGGGAGAAATGTCAGTGTGAAATCTCTTCTTAAGTTAACATCATTAGCTTTTTATTAACACTTTATTCCCAGTATCCTCATGCTGTGGTGTATGTGTGAACATGTGGTGTACAGAATAGTGCTGTATACAGTTGTATAGTCACCAGCAAGCAACTGTAGCCTATATATACTATTTTAAGCAGAACCATCTTTGACCTTTCACGTATATGTTCACATTGTCAGCCCAGTTTTGCGATATGACAAGTTGCAGTTTTGACCCAGCACACACAGGATCCTTTCATCTACACAATCTTCATCTCTGAGGATGGTGAAAATGTGTGGAATTGACAAGCCAGATAACGAAGACAGTTTCCTCAGCACACAACCAAAGATCTGTTTAGATGCTGCACCTCCTGGAAAATGGCTGCAAGTTTTTTAGTATGTAGCAAAGCTGTTTGCTTGAAAAGGTGCTGTTCTCATAAAAGATTAATAGTTGCCTAGTGGCCCTGAGGCACCCAAGCCAACAACTCAGGATTCATAAATAAAGCTAAATGGATCAATATTTCCGAGACTTTAGAGGTAACCTATGGCTACCCCTACCTTGAGAGAGAAAGCTTTGAGAAAGGTTAGGTTTTAATCGAAGCCTTCCCCCAGTAATGATAAAGAAAGTGTGGTATTTAATCATCAGAACTGTGTGGTAACGTACCTGAAATCCAGAAACTGATTCACATGCTGTGAAACAGAGAAATTCAGGTACTATACCTTCTGTAATAATAAAAGAAAAAGACCAGTTTAATAGTACTATATTGTAATTATTCTCACCAAACTGCAGTTATTTTGCTGACGCTACAGCAGAGTCCTTTTTCTACTTAAAGGAAACATGGAGCAAAGAATGGATGTCCTTTGAATTGTGGCCAAGGCATTCATTGTCTCAACAGCCAACATCAGATGCTCATTAATCAACTTTTATTGAGCCAAAGTGCCAAAGCAGAATGACACATTACACTGGGAAGGAAAACTCACATGACAAATATGACAAATAGAAACATTTGCCTGTAGTTTGCAAAGCCATTATCTTGGCAGCATGACGATGATAATTATGATGCATGTTTTGATTGTACAAGCTGTCCTGTCACGAATGAATATCTAACAAATACATTCACATTGTGTTTATTTGGGCTACCACCATTTGATACGCTGTGTTAGCTATGAGTTTGAAATAATACTGCATACCTACAGTTTGCCTTCTAAAGTCTTTGAAATATCAGAAAACTGTATTTTCTAGTTTCTGTAATACCAAGATTTCTATAGATTTGACATTGCTCATTACATATCCTGTGTTTTAGTATTTTTTTGCCTTTCTTTATTGCCAGTGGTGGCGAGTAACTGAGGACATTTAGTAATGTCCTTGAGCACAGTTCTGAGGTACTTACTTTACTTTTTACTATTTTCTACATTATACTTCTACTTCACTGCAATTCAGAGGCAAATATTGTTCTTTTTACTCTGCTACTTTTATTGTTATAGTCACTAGTTACTTTGCAAATTAAGATTTAAAAAATATAATGAGCAGATGAAATATGGTATTTTTATTCACTTGATAAAATAGTAATTATCTCCACCTCGATCAGCTACAACATTAAAATGCTGCTTACATAATCAGTAACAATACACAGATAACATAACAATGACAGGAGTTAATCTGCTGCATCATGAGTACTTTTACTTTTAATACTTTAAGTACATTTTGCTGATAATACTTTTGCAATTTTACTAAGTACTAAGGTGCATGTTTATATTGTAGTATTACAATATAAAGTAGTAATCATGCTTAACAAATCTGAATACTTCTTCTACCACTAAATACCACATACTTCACCTACAGTTTGCCTTCTAAAGGTTTTAAAATATCATACAATTGTATTTGCTTGCTTCTGTAATACCAAGATTTTGACTGATTTGACGCACATAAGCACACGACTTGTGTTTCAGTATTTTTTTTGTCCTTTTTATTGTTAAGACCCTAAATGCCACACAATCTAGTGTAAAGTAGATGTGCATTTATCACAACACATTAGTTCTGGGGTTGTTTTTGTTACTTGGTATTTGTGATACAAGTAGGGAGTCATGTTTGCATTCCTAAACTAAAACTTCCCTCTGACTTCACTGTCATCCATGAAACAGGAACAGCATGTGGAAATGCTCCTGGACAGAAAAATGACAGCTCTTGCTGACTCATCCATGTGTGTTTTATTCTTTTGTTTCTCTCCCAAGGGGACTAATGCCACGAACTCTAGACAGCCAGATCACATTAGAGAAGACTCCCAGCTACTTTGTCACCAGGGAGGCACCCAGACGCATCGCCAGCATGTCCCATGGGACCAAGCTGATTGTTGTGGTGCGTAACCCAGTCACGAGAGCAATCTCCGACTACACACAGACACTTTCCAAGAAGCCCGACATCCCTACATTTGAAGAGCTGGCGTTTAGGAACAGAAGCCTGGGTCTTGTCGACTCTTCCTGGAACGCCATTCGGATTGGGATGTATATTCTGCACCTAGAGAACTGGCTGCAGTACTTTCGCCTGTCGCAGATGCACTTTGTGAGTGGGGAGCGGCTGATCACGGATCCGGCAGGGGAAATGGGCCGCGTTCAGGACTTTTTAGGACTGAAACGAATAATCACGGACAAGCACTTCTACTTCAATCGAACCAAAGGCTTCCCCTGTCTGAAGAAGCCGGAGAGCAGCAGCCAGCCGCGCTGCCTCGGCAAATCCAAGGGCAGGACTCACGTACAGATTGACCAGGAGGTCATAGATCAGCTGCAGGAGTTTTATAGGCCATTTAATATCAAATTCTATGAAACTGTGGGACAAGACTTCAAGTGGGATTGAGAGTGCCATACAGAAACAGTGCTGTTTTTAAAATGGTTACCTCTGAAATATAAATGAGGGTATCTTCAACAAAATGTTTAAATGACAAGTTTATAGAGCTATGTATAAATTGACAAAATTAATATAGAATAATATACCACTCAGCCATCAAAATATAATCATATTAATGGTTTCACATTGTGCCCGTTTTTTGGTTGGTGCCATTTCTTTAAAAAATATATACAAAAACCAAGTTTCTTTACGACATACAAACAGGCAGCCAGCATTAATTGATTAACCAAGTCATTAACAAGCAATCATCACAATGCCTTCCTGTTATTTAGCCACACTAGACCTACATTAATGACAGTGCTTGAATATTCATTGCCTAGATTGCTTATTTATTCATCATTTCTGCTCAAACTGAACCACTGAAATGAGCTCTCAACATGAAGTTGCAGCAGAATGTCAAATGAATAATCAAATCAGCCTGTCAATTATTCTGCAATGAAATTCATCTCCTTATTGTTGACAAAAGTTCATAGGCAACAGTGACACATTTGCTGAATAAATGTACTGTAACTGAGAAGAAAAAAATAACAGCTATATTAAGAGAGATGCTGTAACACTGATAAAGGTTTACCATTTGTTGAAGCTCTTTCTGTGTCAGTATTTTTGTTGTGATCACCGAAATAAAAGGCAAAAGTCTTTAATTCAAGTATTTATTTGAGATATTTTCTGTTTTTCTTACCTACATGGAAAGTGAGCAGTCGTGTTTTCTTCTTAAGGTGTCAATTAATAGTATACAATCATATATATTCCTTAAATTAGTGGTGTATTCTTGTCTTCCTAATATTGATCAGTATCTGATGTAACATAACAAGTGCAGCACACTAGTTCTGGGGTTTCCATTACAAACTCTCTAATCAAACCTGATGCTAGTCTCTGTGACATACAGGCAGTTAATTCAGAACCTGATGAGTCATGCTGAAGTTGTCTATATCAAAACGTGTAACTTGCCCCAGCTGTAAAGCACTGTTCACACATGACTAAAATTACATACAGGCCTAATGTGATTTAGGAATTCACCTGCACATGTGAGCATGACATTCACTCACATCGCCTGGCCAAATTTCAAGAAATATATGACATAGTAGTACAAAGAAGTTTGTATTGAGCCTGTTGAAAGATAAAAGTTCCTCACCAAATGCTGCCATGCATGTCATTGATCTCATTAACTTTCAAGATTCCTCTTTTGATGGATTTGATCGTGCTCTCTCTGAATGGGTCTCCATGCTAAGCAGCTAGATTAACCTCCAGAATTTGCACCCCGAAGCCAATCAGAGTTGTCATTAATAATTTCCACTGAAGCCTCCATAAAAAACACAAAAGAGGAAGAAAAGTGCAGAAAACCAAGGAATCCGTGCAAAAAGTAATAATGATACAATAAAACCCCAAATTAATGATGTGCAAATTTATGCTGGGTATTTCTGTGTTCTGTTAAATATGGCAGCAAATGTTATTGTACATGTTATTGTACATATTACAGATGTCAGATTAACACAGGATTAAGAACTCAGATGACCTCTGCAATTACTTCCAATGAAGTCCCCCAGGTAATATTTGTTGTCCCGTATGAATACAGCCTACAATATGACCCTCCAACACTGCTGAAACTGCATGTGCTGGCATGGTCTGAGATGTTCTCCTTGTATCAGTCCCTTGAACTGTTTTGGTGGTACTGACTGATATTGCTTTGTGATTTTGACTTATGGCTAATCTATTTGTTTGCAGTTGGAAACACAGCAGCGGGAAAATTTGAGGTTTTTCACTTTTTCTTGATATGGAAAAATAGTCCAAATGTGAGCATTTATTAATAAAAATTAAACACAATTAATGGAAAATGAGATTAACTATATGCTTCATATGATGTTCTTGTTCAAAAGTTTCACAGTTTCAAATGCATTCACTCGTAATTAATTGTTCTAAGAGGTTATTTAATGAAAATAGATAAGCAAAATAAATAATAAATATATAATAAATATATATATAAATAAATAAGCAAAGCACCCTGGCTTAAACAGCCACGTTAAGCTGCTGTAGTAATGATGAAATACTATTTGGGGTATGAAAAATGTCTTCCATAGGTGTTACACTTCCATTGTTTAATCCCCCGCTGCAGGGCTGTAAATTGAGCAGCCCTATCTAATCACAGTTAGACTAACGTGCAAATTGTGACAATGTGACCTTCCATATAAAGAAAATTAGATATTCACTTGCATTCCAACTGCGCTCTTCCAGTGCATGTGTGGTGGCCAACAGCAGTATTTAAACTGTCATTTGTGATAGTCTCCATTAACTTTTGATTAACCTGCCAATGCCATCTGCAGCTGCCTGCTACTTAGCGAGCCATCAGCAGACACGCCAGTTTAGCAATAAGCTCAACTTTATCTCAGCTCAGTTAATTATAACTTTTCCCCAAGAATGCTTAGGGCTTGATGACATGGCACTGAGAAAAAACTCCCACACCGCTGCCACCTTATGATACCCAATGACTGCTTTGATGTGTTATCAGTCCTGCATATGGATACTTCCCATGTGACTTCTGTTGAAGAATATCAGGTGAACCTTTTGGGGAACGTACATGCCTCCTTAACAGAATGCAAGGCGTGTTGCTGGGAGGGAAATGGCCGCTTTCAAAATTCAGCACATCTTGTTCTCGGATGCTTGTGCTCATTTAATTTTCATGCTTCCTTGCAGTATCAAAGGCGTCCTACACCTGCAATGTCACAACATGCAGTTGTGGCAATGAAAACACACTGTTTATTGTTGTATATAATGTATCAACTCCTCATTATGAAAGAACAAAGTGCTCACTGTCTGACTGACCATCCTAACCTTCAAAGTAAATACCATAGAAGCTGTTGTAAATGTCATGAACTTTGAAAGATTCTAAGGTAAAATACACCTCTTGCTACTCATCAGAAATGTCAGTACACAATAAAGTCAATTACTACGGAGTCAATTCATTTTCCTTCTTATTAAATAAAAAGAAATAATGAGGTAGCATTCAAATATGTGTTCTGAGTCGCCTCTTAAAGCGACTCCAAAGCTGTAGAGGTCTTTTATAACTCCTGCCTTGAAAACCTATTGAAATTCGACTGAGGCTCCAACCCTGAAACTTTACAAGCTCATGTTTGTAATCTCTATATTATGGGGACGACATCTAAAGAAAAAAAGCTGCGAGTGTGCTGTGTCCCAGAAAGCATAGTAACTATGGCTGCTTCAAAAATGCATCAATAACATAAAAAATGCTCAAATACAATGATAGAAAAAGGCAGAGAATATCTTGTAATATTTATTGTTATTACAATGTACCAAGTTTGCTGCCATTTGTTTTCTGATGTCACTTGGAATTTCCAGATGTAATGCAAGCTGATATCTGACTTGTTTCTTACTGGAATGTGCAGCTTCTCCAAGAAGACTTCTTCAATTTGGGGGACAGTGTTGAAGTATTTATATCGAGACATCTCCTTGTCCCCCGTAATGAGCCAAAGCTATGGAGGATAATGAGGATGTTCCTTTTCTCCAGCGGACAACGAGAAGAGCAGACTTCCCTTTAGATGATTTGAAACTTGGCAGCCAGAAACCCCCAGAGGAAATCTCATTAAATACTAAAATGGCATAACCTCTACCTGCATCAATGCACCTTTTGAATATGTCATCATTCCCCCAAGGTTTCTCCAGGAACATGTTCTATCACTGTGTATCACACTTCAAGCTGTTCCTCTAAATTAAAAGATGTACCAAAAAAAAAAAAAAACAGATTTATATCCTCTGCAGATGCATGTTGGTATTTTCTCAGGATGTGTCAATGTCCCTGCAATGCTGCTTCATAGTTGATGTAATACAACTGATGAGCTCAGTGTCACAGTAATGGAAATATTCTCATTAAAGAAGCTGTGCATTCTTGGGGGGGAGGAATAACACAGCCTGCGGCACACACGCCCGACTACTGTATGTACACACACACACACTGCTAAGCAATGTGAAAACCTTTCCCCTCACCTCATTTCCTCTGGTCTGTTGAACATGTGCAGCTTGCCTTACCTTCAGAAAGGTCAAGTGCAGAATGGGTCTCCAGGCACACTGAACTAATTAAGCAGTAGTGGCGGAAGATGCATACAAGCTCCTGGGATACCGCAGTGGTTGGTAGCCACCCTCAGGGGTAACGAACATATTGTTTCACATGCAAGCGAGGTAGGAATTTGCATTACGTTGTTCTCATGCAAAATATAAAAGAACTCTATATTACGGCAGGAAAGAAAGAAGAAACTGTATAAAAAAGGGACCAATGCCTGAGTCTTTCTATTTACTCTTCCTGTTTGCAAATGCAAATCATTTAAAACAGTGTTGTTGATTAAAATATAATATAGAATTTCTGCATTTTGATACTGTTGCCATGCACAAGCTAGAGAATATAATTGCAAAATTTTGGATGTGCAGAGGTTTTACATGTCTTGTCATTTTGTCAGCTGGCATCTCATTAAAGGAAAAGTTCCTTGATAAGAACTCACGTCATGTGCCGAACTATTTCTTGGCTTGGACCAGTTGCGAGGCAACCAGTGGAGACTCCAGGAAGTTACATAACCCCCTGTAAAAATTCAGATTGCTGTTTTTACACTTGGGTTTTATTTGTATTAAACAAACGTCATACAAAGTGTTGATTAATGAGGTGCTGATAGGCAGATTTTGTCAACTTTGGAGCCAGGCTAGCTGTTTCCCCCATGTTAAATCTTTGTGCTAAGCTAAGTTAGCCAGCTGCTGGCTCTAGCTTCATATTTAGTGTACAGACATGATAGTTGTATCAATCTTCATAATTCTAACTCTCTGCAAGAAAGCAAAAAAGTATATTTCCCAAAATGTTGTATGATTTCTTTAAGTTTCAAACAGATCTGGATCAGATTTAACCCCACAGTAATTTAGCTTTTCTTAGTGATCTGTAATTTATGCTAATAGATTTCTGTTTGTTACCATAACAGGTACCCAGTGCTGTTATTATATTATATTCAAATGCTATTTTGTTGGAAAATTTAACTGGAAGACAAATGATAAACAAACTGTTATGGAGGCTGCAGCTTTGTAAGTCACAGAATTGTTCAGTGTTGGCAGAGGACTGCACTCTGCCTACTGCCTTCCATTTAAATGTGGGATCACAGAGGAAGTCAATTCAGTGTACAGGACTGCGCCCAGGGGACCCTCAGAGGAAAAGAAGGAGTATGCAGTGATAACAGACACCCTCTCCAGGACGCCTGATAAATGGAGTCAGTCTGAGTCTGTAACTTAGATAATTAAGTCCTTATTCAACTGAGGGAATGTACCCAACGGCGTGTTCAGGAGAGCAGAACACAATAAGGAGCTCTGCCAAATGACCACCACTTACCCAAACTTTTACCACTTTTTTCATTCTTGCCAAATCCCAGAGCCCACCGGCCTCGGCTATAAGCAGCTCAAGCACACAAATCCTGAAACTTTTAAAATCCCAGCAGGTGGTGAAAATGAATAGCACTTCACTCTGAACAACACTGAGAGTTCACTTAACTGCTAATGGGTGGAAAAAGGAAAAGTAAACAGGTAATCTGGATTCCATTACCATTATGTAAGAGTCACTGAGCTCTCATACTTCTTCCACATACAGGTGCAGCTATTTCCTGTTTTCTAGTTGAAATGCAAGATTTTGTGCTCATAACCTCTATTATACATTCCCGACCACCTCAGGCGCATGTGGCCATGATAAGATAACAAACAAAAGGTTTGCAGAGACTTACAGTATTTAAACCCTCATAGTCTCTGTGTTACAGCTATGCATTACAAGACTAATGCTGCCGTTTTGCCTTTTTGATCGATAATGCACATTTGTGTTGCTTATTCAGATGTAATTATTAATGTAAGGTTGGGATTTATGAAGGCATCTCTAATGAAATGGAACCATAAAGCTGTCATGATTGTTTTCAGGGTGTGAATAAAATGCCATCAGTGTTGTAAACATGGATGGAGGACATGCTCTGTTGATATAATGCCTCATTGGCCCCTAATGTGTAAGCATTTTGGGGAAAAAAATTGTGAATCATCCTTGAATATAACTCACTGTAATTGTGGAACTAATGGCCTTACAGGAGACAATAATCAGAGCAAATGCAAAACCACTGAGATTGCTTCTGCCTGCCTGGGATAGATTCTCAGAGGGAAATTATCATAGATTGTAGCAAAGCTCTTTGCAGTCACACTGGCTCTGGTTTAGTGTAATGTGACTTATCAAAGCATTTCCATTGTGTCATTACTTTCATGCTTTCAGAGAAAATGGGTTCATTCAGTCAGTCCCTCTCTTGTCTTTTACCGTCTCCTCTCACAGTGGCCCTGAACTCTCAACCCACATATTAAATATTTTAAGATATTTGCTGCTCACTCCAGCCAGCTCTCTGCTCTGATTACTCTTCCTCATAAAGTTTTACTGTTTGAGTGTATAAGTCTTTAGGTGAAGAACGTGAATCTGCATGCATGTTTCTGCACTGATTTTGGGAATGAAAGAAAACAGAAAGACATTACCTATAATTTCATTTTGAGAGAGGAAAAATGTTTTCCGATTTATTGATTTTTTTTTTTTTTTTTTGCAGCCTCCAAGGTTTGATATGTGAACATCTCCTGCAAACTTTAGGTCTGCCATAGCTGTAAAAACCAGGTGATAACACATTCAAGGAATATCCTTTTATTCTTTCTAGTGGAGAGTTAGATAAAAATATTGATACCACTCTTATATCTGTTAAATATGAAGCTACAGCAAGGAGACAATTATCTTAGCTTAGCACAAAGACAGGAAACAGGTGGAAACGGCTAGCAGTGCTCTGTCTAAAAGTAACAAAATCCAGCTACCACCAGGCTAGCTGTTTCCCCCTGTCTCGAGTCTTTGTGCTAAGCTAAGCTAACTGGCTGCTGATATTAGCTTCATATTCAGCGAACAGACATGAGACTCAGCAAGAAAGCATATTAGCGCATTTCCCAAAATGCTGAACTATTCCTTTAAAAAGCAATGCACTCAAACAACCAATTAAATACATTTTTGAAAGACAAATGCAAACCTTGAAACTTATGATTGGTCAAGGCAAGTTTATATGTATATCAACTTTCAAACACAGTGGCATGTTTTACATGAGACACATGCATTAAAACAACATTTGAAGAGACAATGAAAACAAACAATGAAAAAAATGAAACTAAAGAAAAGTAGAGAAAAGAATAGTACAAAGACATAATAATTATAGTTCAGTTTGAGTGATATCCAGATCTACTATAGAAAAGTGCAGTAGAGAAAATGAATCACTCCAAGGCACAGGGAGAGTTTTTAATTTAGAGTTAAAAGTGGCTGAAGTTGAGACTCATTTAAGATCATCAGGAAGTTGGTTATACTCTACCCAGGTTTAACAAGAGAGAGAACTTTAAGAGTGAAGCAACACTAAATGACATTTTGAGCAGTCAGCATGGATCTACTGCATGGCTTCTAAAGAGGGAATAAGATTAATCCAGTGTTTAGTCTCATTATTATTTGAATGAAGTCCTGCATCAACTCTCTGGCTGGAATTTTCCACTGTGTTAAATTTCTGTTCACAACACAATCATTGATTTTACAGGAGACATTTTACCTTTGGCAATATCACATTGTTTTGTTGTCAGGGAATTATTACCACCCCAAAGATGGGTGATCTGTCATCGGAGACACGCGGCTCATTTTGTCATCTTTCAAAACAACGTGCTAGGAGAGACAACAGCTGAAAATGGTGTGTTAATGCACCTTTAAAACAACACTTCTTGGTAAATCAGAGAAAATCACTCACTGAACATTCACCTCAGATTTTAACAGTAATTTACATCTTAAAGACGTAACAAGGCTCATCTGCTCTGCCGGCCTGTAAAATAGGCACAGCTTAATGGCTTATGGTTGGCAGAGACACTCTAAAGCTATAGTAAGGCAACAAAAGAATCAATCTGAAATGCATGACAAGTTGCACTACACGGGTTCAAAATGTAAGAGGATTATTAATGTTTGCTGACATAACTGGGACTTACAGTGAGCTCCACTGGAATTGTCAGCCTTTGTGACTTATAGCATCAAAGCTGTTTGACTACTGAATCATTAAAACTGGTCAATCAAAAATATTCAGTCTGAATCAATTCAGTTAACGACCTTGCTTTATACACAGAGAGCAAGAAGACCATTGGAAGTATGTTATATAAGATTCGGACACTGGCACAATATCATCTTCCGAGGAGGTGATGAAATGACTCTGAGATCAAAGTTCAGACTGTAATCATTCATTTAGGACACGTCCAGGCACAATGAATAGCCGAGCAATTACAGAGACCTCTCTGAACTCCTCAGTAAATAAATATTGTACAGAAAGAGACAGAAAACAGTATCGAGCTGCAGCTTTGCACTGGATTTTCCTGAGACAGAGAAAGAAATCTTTATAATGTTACCATCGCACTTGTGTGGATTTTGAATACATTTCCACTCTCTGTGTTATCTGTAAGTGTCGAGTGATGACTTACCACAAAAGTGTCAAGAACAAGTATGTGCAATTTTGTTTGCTGCTGATTATTTTTTTTTTGTTTCTTGAAGTCGCGCTGGTGCTTTGACACAGACCGAGATCACCGTTCGACTTTGAAGTGAATGTCTTTTTCTTTTAGACACACCAACGCTTCCACACTTCATCAAGGAGCTGGAGCTGAAGGTTTCCGAATGTGTTTTTCTCTCACTCAAAATAAATGACTTGTGTGCTGCATCCGGCTGCAAAATCAGAACAGAAGAATGTTCTGATGGCACTTCAGCGTTCTACAACTACACGGGAGTTTTTGTTTGTTTTGGGGTCATTAAAGTACAAATCACATAATTATTATTATTACTGTCAACTATTTTCCAAGATTTTATAGGTTTTTCCTACTTTTCATACAGCAGCTGGTCTCAGTTAAAGATAGTTTGGTATGAAAATAACCTTTAAGAGAATAACGTGAGCTTGAAGGTTCATGTTTTTGTCAAAGTTACATTATCATATCATAATAAGGCAGATGAAAGCATGCATTGTTTATACTGTAGAAGTAGACTGTTGGAAGTTCAAGCATTCAAGAATTAAAAGTCAGTAGTTGAACTAATTAGTATTCATGTGTATAATTCTGGCAGAAAGAGAAAACAATCATTTCTTGCATTATGCAGGCTGCTGTGCCCAGTATCTGTAGGATTTTTGTTCATTTTAGATGATTCAGCACCTTACAGTTTATGTCCAGTGCTGATGTTCAGTGCCAATACAGGAGGTAGTGCATCCTTTACGTAGAGAGGCGGAAAGCAAGCGTGTGGATGGTCATGTGGTGCATCTGACTTTTATGCAGGAGAGCAGATTTTGCGTCCAGTCATAGACCAACAGTTGATTGACCACAATCTTTCCCTAACCTTAAACAACAAGTTGTGGCTTTATGGGGGATTATTTGCCAGAATTTTATCTTGAAAGAAGTTACCCCCCGTAAAACTTGTCATTTTTACACTTCAGTTTTTGTACAGATAAAACAGGCAAGATATAACATGGTAATTTGTGAGCCTAAGAGGTGCTGCAAGACAGATTTTGTTAGCGTTACACAGAGCCAGGCTAGCTGTTTCCCTGTTTCCAGTCTTCGTGCTAAGCTAAGCTAACTGTCTCTTGGCTCTGGCATTATATTTAGTGCACAGACATTAGAGTTGTATCCATTTTCTCATCTAACTCTCAGCAAGAAAGCTAGTAAGTGTATGTTGAACCATTACCTTAGTTGCCATGTGCACATATTGTGGAATTTTATGAGTTGTGATTTTAAACGCTGCATAAACGTAAACGGATGCCTATGGCTGTGGAGAAACTATAATATTTTTATCTTTCACTTTCAAAATTACATTTGAATTTCAAGAATTCATCCAGTGCTCTTACTCACAGCCCCCACTGTACAGTAAGTGCAATAGGAGAACAAGGCTCAGTTCTTTCCATCACCAACATTACAAGCAATGTAATGTAAATGTAAGCAGCTGAGGTTTATAGTGCTTTAACAGAACTTAGAACAATCATGTTAAAAAGAGGTGCTGACAAAAGAAATTGGAGCCAAGCACAGAGATAAAAGACGGTTTATCTTTTTTTTTTTTCCAAACTAAGAACACATTAGAGCAAATAAAGGCAGATGATGTGGGTGGACAGGTGTGATTCAAGGGGCCCAGCAAATACAGTGTGTCCTAGCTGCTTGTTAAATGTTTTGAAAATGGATAGTGGCCCTTCAAAACCCCCCGAACTCTGTCATGCATTCTTGCACTGAGGAGAGTTGAGCCTCTTTGCCAAAGACTCCCAAGACAAAACGATATGTCAGAGCCATGGCCCGACATGGTTCATCATGTAAAGGTCACACATATTGCTGCATGGAGGGCCTGATGAGCATCCAAAGAGAGAGACCATGTTAAGATGACAGGAGGTGCAATTTAACACTGAGACTCAGTTTGGTATAGATTATTACAATACATTCTGAAAGCCTGAGTAAACCATATTTTACACTGTAATGTACTGTCTAATCCTACTTTTTAAAAAGGCTGAGTGTGTAATTTCCCCATTTGGTGACCTTGAGCTGGCCTGCCAACTCAGGCACAGATAACACACCAAGTTTAAACTCAGCATAATGGCTTACAAACTGAAATGCTGGCATTGTCGTTCTTCAGCGCACTCTCACAAAAAAATTGAAAAAGGCTAAATCAGAAACATCCCTTGAGACAAGGCGTCATTTGAAGGATCTGTTCACCTAAAATACGAACAAATATATTTTACATAGTTATCTGGAGTGCTACAGTATCTAATCATGCTGGTAGTTTTGGTGTG
This sequence comes from Macquaria australasica, assembly GCA_005408345.1. NCBI lineage: Eukaryota > Metazoa > Chordata > Actinopteri > Centrarchiformes > Percichthyidae > Macquaria > Macquaria australasica. Next base: position 1,078,826 of record SEMN01000058.1, on the reverse strand, counting down.
ATTCGCTGAGGTTTCTGCGGTAGAGACATCTGCTGTCACCTCAACATGACAAACAGCGACTGGCTTCTGGTACCAGAAATGTTTTTGTTTCTGGGAAGAGATTTATGTTGTTGATTTTCAAGTGTCAAAGTTACTTCTGATAACCCACAGACCTGATTATGAACAGTTTCATTAAGAACTATTTCCTACCAAAGCACATCTATCAACTGTCTACTTCCCCGTCGCAACATATGCGTTAATGATGACACTGAAGGCTGACATTTCCACATATTTCCAAACATCCCCTCAACACTGTCTGAAAGGAGAGACAGAAGTGAGTAAAATATGAATCTTTACAGAATTAGTTAGCAAATTGGTACAAAAATATAGACAGTTGAGTGACACAAACTTTTATAGTTTAGCCATTTATCTGACATTCATAACACTGGCAAAATGTATAAACAAGGCAGTATGCAAAGAGCTTGTCCATCAGGTCCATCATTGCCATGTTATACATAGTGGAGTTAGGAATATACAGTATATTCTTGCATATTCACAAAAACATCACACATACACTTTTTACCAGAGGGGTTAGACTGCAGGGGTTAAACATGGCCATAAGGATGGAATGATTCAAACAGGAACAAAAACTGGACAAACAGTCCACACACACACACACACATATATGTATATATATATCACTGGCATCAAAATATTACTATTGCATACGAGAACAAACAGCGCAGTGTTTGTAAGTTGCCATCCTAGTGGTTCTTTGTATTATTCAAGATAGATTAGAGCGTGATAATGCACTGCAGGGGTTATGAAATGTCACTGAATCAGCAATGTTTGAAATCAGGAGCCTTCAGCAGAACTGCCTTAAACTTCAAAGGGAATCAGTGCAGCACTGTAGTTTTTGATCGTTGGAGACAATTGATCTTTAGTGTTCAAAGAATATTTATGCTTCAGGCTTCCCTAAGAAACATTTCAAACAACCTGCCATGGAGTGTGTGATTGTAATATCAATGCCAAGAAAGATGCAAATAACTCACCCGCCCCATGAAAGTACAGTACAGTATCTGCTGGGATTTGTCTGTTGTCCTACAATTACTAAGCCATTTCATGTACAGTTCCGGGCAGTCTGTGGATTCAATCAGTAGGATGGACACTTGGTAACACGGGCAGGCACAGTTAGTACTATAAGGCAGTAAAGGTGACAGCTTTATTTGTATGTATAAGCTTACAGGTCTGCAACACTGAAATACATGCATTTAGAATAAACTATAGACTGTGAACCTCAGGACTATTGCAGGAAGAACATGCCCCTCACTTCTGCACAGCCCTCATTAACAATTACAACAGCGTGAGTATTTACTTAAACAGAGAGTTAATTCTGTAAACGTGTGGGACAGTGAGTGTAACACTGTGTGAGTTATTTCAGTGTGCTCTGTGAGAGAAATGTCTGTGTTGACAGACGTGTAGTCCCTACCTTAACTCTACTGACTGTATCTGTTACTGACTGCATGTAATCAGATTTGAAAAAATATTTAAATATGTAAAATTGTCCATCCTTTTTATCCTATTGCAAGTAACATATCATATTCAGAAATGTAAATTTTAGATTAAAAGACCATAATAATTTGTTTTGTCTGGGGAGTTAGAACAGTAAAAATTAATTAACTGATTAAGATTTGAGAATGTAAATGTAACACAGAAATAATTTAATTTGTACAATATAAATTAATATTCACAGTCAACAGGTGTTGCTAAACTGTTGTATTCAATAACAAACATTGATAGGGTTTGTGAGATAGTGATGTATAATAGCATGAGAGTCTACATATGTAGAGTTACAAGTTAAGTGGTAAAGTTTTTGTCTCTCATAGGCTACTTTCCCCTGTAGTTTGAACCAGTCCAGTGATGTTTTTCTGCTTATTTTAAGCCAGTTAGTAACCTCTGTGCACTGGCTGGTGGTGGATGATGTAGTGTCGTCTTGTGCAACAGTAGCTTTGACTGGGGTGAGTGAGTTAGTTATAGTATCTTCACAAAGAGTTTCAAGTCAGGGTCAGACCTCACTCAGTCCAGAGAAAAGTTCCTCCACAGAGGTCACTGGGTCAGGTGAGTCTGACTGAACCCCAAACAGCCAGCGGAGTCTGTGTCCTTTTTGGCATTGAGTTGGATTTCGTTTGGAGGCTATAAGGAAACCTGGCTGGCTCCGTTGTGCCAGAACCTTGAGTCGCCTCATGTCCAGAAACAAAGAGCTTCTGGCACACTCCCTGACAGTTTTATCATCACTATTCAACATGTTCAGAAAAGGGGACAGGCTGGAGGAGTTGTAAATCCACTCCACAGTCTGTGCACCAAACCCTCGCTCCAGTTGGTGTGAATGAAAATGTCTCAAGTTGAATGAGAGTGTGAGCCAAACCACTCAGAAAGCAAAGATACTGTCTTAACATTTAACTCAATTAGGGAACTGAATGATGTATTAATATTGGAGAGAAGGTGTTGGATTTTGTACACCTAACACACACAAAAGCACTCATACTTTATGCACACAAAGAGAAATTAAGAGGTCCATAAAGAGTGCACTGGTCCTTGGTTTAAAATAAATATCTGGTAGATGCAGATCTGGTGAAAAGTAGCTAATCTGAGTGTAATTGAATATTTATGTGTCACACAAACTGGCCTGGAGGAATCGGAAGGCTCTGCTGTAGAAATCAGATAGCAGCTCTCCGACTGCACACCAGTCACACACAAGCTGCTCATTTGCACTGGCTTCACACTTCTGATTGCACAAGTGGTGTGATTTGCAGCGTGCATGATGAATTTATGTGTTAGTTTTTTTTTTTGTTTTTTGTTTTTTTTTTTCAACCAGTGTATCCTCACAAAATCACTGGCATGCTTCCTGCTGAGAGGAGGGAGTGCTGCCGACTCCCACGGAGAGGAATCCAGAGGCGGAGAGGACATAGAGTGCTGCGAGGACGTGAGTGAAGTACACGGGACGCTTTATTATGCGCCGTGTGGCCCCAGATGGGTCGCAGAGTGCAAAAAGTGGCTGTGATGCTGACTGACAATTCCTGATACTTACCCCCCAGCCCCCATACTAATCTCCATACCGGGAATGGTGGGCAGACATTTTAACAAGCTCGTAAGCTGAATTCTTTTTTGCTCTGATTGAACACCTGTTGCTTCTTCTCTGGAAAACATCTCATTGATTGGGAAAAACGTAAGTGGAGAAAATAATCGTCCACATCATCAAACATCTGTCACTCTAGAAAATAAATGTCACAGGAAGCTGATGAGAATTCAACATCCAAGGTCAGTTTCTATTCAGAGAAGAAATCTGCTGGCGCTAATGATGAATATTTCTTCTTTGCAATATTATGCCTCCCATCCAACTACATTCATCCTTATTTGAATTTGTGATTTCCAGAGGCTAATGGTCATGATTGAGCTTAATCGACCAGCAAAACGAGCAAAACTGAAGCATTTCTAGCTTCACAGTTGCATCAAATTCAAGTGAGATTTTAAATTCCCCAATTAACTTCCCACTCATTCAGTCCTTTGCAAATTACTGTACAGCAAATGGACCTTGACAAGGTTTTATCATCATTAGTTGAGATATTTTTCACTTTAGATAAAAGCTGGAGTCAAATACTGAAGATACAAGCTTGTGAGTAAGCAATTCATAGGAAAAGTTCAAGTTGACAAATACTGTACATTAAAATGAACACTTACAATATCCTTATGTCTGCTTTAATAGCTACATTATAGTGTGCTATAAGCCATTCATTTAATGTTTATATACTGCTTATAAATGTTAAATAGGGGGTCTTAAATTACAGTAAAGTGCTACCAAAATAATGACTGAATAAGTGGTAAAACACAATCAACAGGAGCATGCAAAAACAATGTGAAGAAACATAGACATTTAGAATTCAAGTATCTACCTGTAAACGAATGGAGCATGACCTTTCCTCCAGTGTTTCCTGGTTGCAGAAGCACTAAAACAGTCTTACACCATGAGGCATGAATCCTCACTGAAACCAATGATAGTGAAATTCTTTGACTGCTGCTTCAGGCTATGTGGGCAGACCCTTCCCACTCACACACCACGGTGCAAAAACTCATGCATTTTTTGCATGCACACCACAAATATCATTATTACAATTCCGATGGTATCCAATTATTACTGATTAACCTGTGTGGCTGCAGACAGTGTGAGTGGTTTGACAATAAATCCTCATTATCTAAAATTAAAGGCTGCAGCAGAAACAAGAGCAGGAGATATTTATTCTGCATTATTGTTATTTTGTCAAAGCTTGGTCTAATGCTTACGTCTCTTTTTAGGAGTGCAGACGATGAGAAAACACTTCTTTCTTCCGCGGGACGTCTCGCTCTAGTGTAGCGTTAAAGAACAGCAACAGTCTGGTAAATAACATGTCCAAGTGACACGCTGTTCATTGGCGGGACGTGGAGCGAAGGCGGATGGGCCACTGCCCTAAGTAACACTCGAGCGATTCCTCACCTCAGCCCTGTCAGATTGCAACTGAAAACAAACATGAATCAAGAAACTGAGGCAAACAAGTTTGTTAGGTAGACTTGGGTTGCCTTTTTCATAGATTTTTAATCAAGAGTTCATGTCTTATAATAAAGGGATGAGAGAAGAGTATTGTACAGAAGATTCGTTTGAACTGACATGTCCAAGAGGAGCAGCATCACGTCTTATATAATTTATTAGAGGTATAAACCGGCTTGTTTGATGTTCAGAACAGCCTGCAGAGGGATATTACATGTTCTTGTAAAATACTGTGAGACTGACTAATTGCTGACTGTAAGTGGAGTGTTAGCAGGATTGACTACAGTCTGAACCACACATCAGCCAACTGTACTGTGAAAAATGTGTGAGATTTCAATATAAGGCACACATCCTGAGAATATTTAAAAACACAGCTGAGATTAATGCTGCAGTCTGGCTCATGTATTCTCCTGCAAGAGACAAGCTCAAACAAAGACGCATTTTAAACAACAGGCCGGTTGCATAAAGTATCAACGGGCTGTAAAACTTTCCTGATGGTACAGCAAACTGTCTCCAGCTTGGCAGATGAAAAGATTTAGAGCAGCTACTTATTCACATCACAGCTTCATCCAAACTGGCTGCTCTCCTTATTCATAATTGAGTATGATGATGTGCATCACTCTAATAAACCCACAGCTATGTAAACTTGTATTTATTCATGCTTTAACTACATACAAACCAATCAAAAGGCACATTGCTGCCAACAGAAAATAATCGAATAGCTTCTGCTAAACCAAAAAAGTCAGAGGATAGAAGCAGCTTCACTGCGAAATGATAAAAATACTCCTAAACCTCTGCAGAACGGAGAGAAGATCAATAACAATCAAGACTCTGATTAGATGAAAGGGCCTATCTTGTTTGGATTGCCTTACATCAGATCTTTGCGAGTATTCAGGCCTGTGTGTTACCAGTGTTTGGACAAATAAAACCAGACATGTTGACTCTCAGTCAGCGGTAACTGAAATAAAGTCTCTCTACCTTTGAACAAAGGTTTTCTCATCTAAACCTCCACGCTCACAGGGGAAATGGTATTTTTTATTATTTAGTGAGCCTGTTTTGGTGTTGAGGTGTAGTATTTTATAAATCTGTCATATACCAAGAGAGAGTGTGGGGGTAAAACTGTAGGTATCTCACACCAGTCCTCGACACAGCAGCAGAGTGCGAGGATCAGTTCATCCATAGCTGCTGAGCGAGGAATATTCTCAGAGATCCAGGGCGACTTTAAAGATGGTGGCAGATCAGCCGAAAACTGCAGATGAGAGATGAAAGGAGGGGGGAGAGATGGAGAGGGAGGACTGGAGGAGAGAAGGAAAGAGATGGAGTGAGGCGAGAAGTTAATATTTCCCACACGACATATCCTGCACATCATCTAAGTGAAATAACAGCAAGCCCATCAATGCAAATATGCGCAATTACGGCAAGTGTTGAACTACTTGATATTTTAAACATGTCACAGGGATTTTCAGCTTGAACCTGAGACTGTGGTAGAAGTCTGAGAATAACCAGCTGCGGTCTTGTGAAAGGATAAGCCCAATAATCTCTGTAATATTAAAAACGCATTCATTATTCTGCGTAGTGGAGTTGGAGGATCTGGCCTAAAACAGGCTTAATACTGAGCAACTGATTCCCAATTTAAATTAAAAGAAGTTCCCTGCAGTCTCTCCTAATGTATGAAAACTGTTTTGAAAACTCCTCAGTGATTTCGGTGTATTTACCGTCCTGTCCTCATTAGCATTCTTATGCACTCCTTAAGATGTGGGTCATTAAAAGACCTGATGGTAAATCCTACAGCACATTGTGTTCTATAACAGATTTAAATAAATAAATTGCTGCAATTAAACATAAACACCGGTTCGACTTCAGTCCCCGAGCTCCGAGCCATATTTCATGCCACATTCATCTATTTGGCTCCTGTGTGAACAGAAAATAGATACCGTATTACCATGTACGGCCATATTGTTCTCAGCAGCACACACTGACCTCCGTGTGCTTTGTCTCATCTCAATAGCAGGGTTTATATTTCAAATATATCTAGCTGTCGGCTCAGATATTTACAGTGTGATGAGGTGTTAAATGCCCTAATAGGAAGACAAAATCTGATTAATTAAAAATGAGACAAACATCGGCTTTTCTAATAAAGAATATGCATAAATACAAACCTGATTAAAGAAGCTTGACAGTAACCTCCTTTCATCTCAGGATCATTCTTTGTGGTTATGTTTGATAATGAAAATATTGTTATCTGGCGCCTTTGTTGTGGTGGTAATCATAAAGAAGTGAGCACACACCTCTGTTTCAAATATATTTCTCTGTTTTCTTTGGGGAAACAATATAATAAAACCAGTGGTGATTTATAACACAATAAAATACACTGAAAAAGACTAAGTAAGCGTTTATAATCATTGCCTATGGAGTTAGATAGCTTATCAGAACAGTCAGCAAGCATAATATCTTAAACTATTGATTTCCACTTTTGCATACACCAGGATCCCAAAAGATACCATAAATCATTCCTACAGCCTCTTCAGTTTTCCTCGATGACAACCGATTGTGTTCAATTCCCTCCTTTCTTCTTTATTAAAAGACCTGAGTACAGGACCAACCTGACAGCAGACCAATCTCTGAAGCCTCCATATAACACCCTCCCCTGCCACTTGCTGCCCCTAAATTAAGATTAATTACAGAACAGGCCAATATGCTGAAATGGGAAATTATATGCTCCCAGGAACAGGGCTCTATAGATGCTCTGTCTCAGTTAGTGGAGCAGCTTTTAGATTGCACTCACATATCCTTATGCTGAGCACAGCAGGCGTGGGATTGACTGTCTCGCTGTATTCTGTGGGCTTGATAATACGTGGCAGAGGGGTCTCAGGATATGATGACACTGATTAAAGCCACTTTTATTGCACGTCAGGTGGGGTTGAATTCCTCTTATCTTTCTAATCAGTCGTTACGCACAGTGAGACAATACACCACAACCCTCTGTGTGATGTGAGGCACATCTGGAAGTCTAACAGGCCCCATACAAATACTGACAGCATTTTACATTTTACTGTGAGAGTCTTTTAATCTTCACTCAGATATGTGTATTTGCTCTTGCTGGAAAGAGTTATGTCATCAAGCAACAGAGGCGGGAGGAGTACTCAGATCCTTTACTTAAAACTGCAATAATTTTGTGGCCACTTGGGGGCAGCAGAAATAAGTTGTGAACACAACATTGACGTAACATTACCTTTTACACTGATATGGAGAACTTGTTGCTTATTCACATCCAGTTACAGAGCAACATTATCATTCAGTTGGAGTCTTGTTTCTGGCCACCTGATCGATGTCCAATATTCACTCGCTTTTAGCTCTGGTTTAAGTCTCTACCAACTCCTGAGGGAAATAATTTTTTCATCTAGCTGTTAAATGCTCCACTATGGTCACCAGCTAGTCGCTAACTGTGTGTGTCGATGCTGAGCAGGTAGTGTACAGTGGATTTATAGAGCTTTTTTGCTGAAAGCAGCTGCGGGCGAAAACAACGCTATGAGAGCGCTGAGAGTGAACGAAAACAGTAAAGTTACGGCCGGACAGCTAAACAGCTGAAACTCACTATAAAGCTCCATAAAGCCGAGGGCTGAAAATTCAGGTGGTAATTCTCTGAAGGTTCATCACTATGAGCGACCCCGTTCACATTCTTACATTGTTTTCACATTGTCATTTGATACTTTTTTATTATAAAAAATATTGATTATATAGCTGCTTGAAGTAAAAGTAGCAATACCAAACAATACTTTACATTTAGTACAGAAATACCAAAAGTAAATGTATTCATTATGCAGAATGGCCCCTTTCAGAGTATTATTATATTATTATTATATTGTTATATTGTTATAATTGCTGCATTAACATATAAGCAGTATTTAAATGTTGTAGCTGGTCAAGGTGTAGGTAATTATAACTACTGTATACAGTGTTGCTTAGTTTACCATAGAGCTGAAACAATTAGTTAATTAATTAATTAATAAATTAGTTGTGCACCTTGGACTCTGAGGAATTGTGATGGACATGTTATACTGTTTAATAAATGTCAGAAAACAGTATAAGTTATACTGTTTAGTCTATATATACTATATATAGTATATATAGACTAAACAATCAGTGGAAATAAGCAATAAATGCATAGATAATGAAAATATTCATTAGTTTTAGCTTTTATTATTGTATAGATTTTGTTTTGAATTTAAACTCCTACTCTACAAGGTAAACAGAAAGTAAAAAGTAAAAAAGTAAAAGTAAACTATCGTACAATGTTTGTCTCTGAAATGTAGTGAAGTAAAAGTATAAGGTAGCATCTCAAGTAAAAGTACAAGAATTGTACTGTAAGTACAGTACTTAATTAGTTACTTTTCACCACTGTCATGTGAAAGGTTTTGTCAGGGCTTTTCCGTCTATGTTACAGTATCTTCCCCGAGGAAAAATAAAATTCCACCACTTCACTTTGTACTTTTATTTTTTTGGTTTCAAGTTAACTTTTACATTTGAAGATAACTGTTGCAAATATTGCATCACATTGCACAACAGGATTTGCTGCATGTTTTTCATGTTTGTTAAAGTCAGTTTTCAGGCATTTAGCTGGAGCTTTTATTCAGACTGTTACAGTACAAGTAGGAAATAATGGTCTTGCCACTCTTCCACAAAACTGCTTTCTGTCAACAACCCTGTTTCATTGTCGTCACTACAGAATTTGCCACTTACATCTGACAAGTGGCAGCGCTGAAACATAAGAATACAAGTATAATATGTCTGTGTTTTATGTGCCCTCGTATATATATCACCAGCAACTACTGACTGCAGACTTTTCCTTGCAGCCATTATAGTATCAGCATCAAAGGCCCTCTATGTATTAGAGGAAAAGCTTTGACCAGCATGGACCGGCTCAGCCACACGATCTCCCGCTGTGAACATCACCAAAGAAAAATTCATGCTGAGAAAGCCGGGGGGGCGCAGAGGAAGAAGTAACACCTGGCATGTTATGTAATTTAAAGACCTCATTGTTCAACATGCAGCTCTGTGTGTTGTGCTTTGCAATGTGTGAAGCATTATGTTCTGGACTGTGTTCGATTCTCTCAACAAGGATGGATGATGGGCAGCTGGTGGCTGCAACATGCTTCTAAACCATTTCACACATGCCAGAATCTGACACAATTTTAATACATTCAGCTTTGAAGAAAGAAGAATCTGCACACTTATGAACAATGCAACCATTGAGAAATAAGTATGCTGTCTCTAGAACTTTATCAGGGCAAATGTTTGACAAAAGGAAATCCAAAACCTTATAATGGGACCAAATAGAGTACACCTGCGCTATGTTGTGCAATTGCACATGGGAAATGCAGTTCTTCTTCCAAGATGGGATCCAAAATCTTGGAAACTAGAAATGCATTGCGCTGCATTTACCATGTGTACAACATAGAACAGGTGTGCTCAACTTGGTCCCATTAAAAGCTGTTGGATTCCCCTTTTGTCAAACATTTGAAGGTGAAGAGCCCAAAAGTTTGGTTTCATTTTTCAATGCTTGCATTGCTATTTATTTGGTTATTGTTTTGCGCCTTAATATGGTCAGAAAACTAAATTCCAAGAAACTGGTTGCTGATTAACTTTCACAAAATAGCCATTAGAGTAAAATGTCAGCTTAGTTACTCAATGGTATATAAAACTATTTGTATCAGCAGTGGTTCCACTGCAATCAACTACCTGAGTACACTATATAAATTGCTTTAGATATCTTCCTCAGAAGTCACATCATAATTTGATTTTTTACATTTATTAAAAACACAATAGATTAACATTACATTAAAAATGATTTAGGGCAATGGGGTTTTTTGATAAATTATGTAGGTTCTTGACCCACGTCCCTTTTATCATTTTCATTCCGTCATAGACATGAAATTTTCTTTTTAAGTGGAGAACCCAACTTCTAACATCAATATCTTACGAGAGATTCATGATAGACACTGACATTCAGTGCAGACAGCCAAGTGCCCTACAGATATGCACATCAATAACCTGCTGATTTAGAACAGTGGTTCTTACAGATTTCTCAGTATTCTGCTTCTAGCTTCCACTTCTTTGCAAGTGTTGACTTTTTCTTTGTTGTTGTGATATTTGTTTGGAGAACTGATTCTATATAATAAGTAAGTACTGTAAGTCTAAAGTGAGACCTACCTGGGTTTAGGTTTGCAGGATTATAACAGTACTTTAGAAAATCAGTTAGAATAGAGCAAATGTATCATATGGGCTTGATAAGAATATCAATATGTCACACACAACAAGTTAGAGGATAGAGTGTATAGGTAAAGTGAGAATCGCGAGCTTAAACTACCTTTTTCTGCAGAAAGAGCTTATTTTCCAAGTTAGCACCAGAAAGATCTGAGAACAAGCCTATATTTTGGGTTAAATTGCACACAGGAGACAAAGAGACAGAAAAGCCATTTGCACAGTTTTGAGTGCCATGTCGCTCCACTTGTTCAAACAAGCACTTGCATGGGATGACTAACAACAATTCACCACCGTCACTGAAATTTTAAAGCCACTGGCACAGAAAGGTTAGCAGTCACAACAACAGCTATGACAGAGGACACGGAGGTCGTGGCCTTGGTACTTTTTTCATGCCCATTTTCCACATGTTCACATAGTGTAATTGGGTGGCATGAACTGTCTTGAGTATTTTTAATCTAACACTAATTAATCTAGAGTCACTTCTCTTAGGACATAGGGAACTCAACACCTAATACGCCTTATTATATCAAACTTCATAGATTCCTGCTCACTTCTATGTTCTAAATTTGAGATTACAGGTAATATTTCAAGTAAGATTTACAAAAGTGAATATAAATCAAACATCAGCGTGAGTCTCCCAGCATCTCGTGGTGTAGTTCAGCTCATTCATTCACATTTTCTGGCCTCCTAAGAGTGACAATACAATATTTCCATCCTTGACCATTAATATTTCCAGGACTCGACAGGTGCTGTCAATGTCACAAATCTCACCAATACTGATGGTGCACGCTAATCAACAGCATAACCCCATCCTGACTCACTGCTCTGGCGATAATGGCGGATGTTGAGAAGAATTAAGAAGAATGGCCCCATGTCAACACTAGATGTAAGTATCAATCATCTGATGATAAACGAGGGAAAGTCGAGGGAAACTGAAAGGGTTCTGCTTCTGTGTAAGAGCTGATAACTCTCTCCAAACATATCTCGTCCTTCACTAGAATGTCAGACTGGACCTGTTTCAGAGACAAAATAATGCAATGATTAAATTCCTGCCTTCAGCCACAGAAACTTAACACTCAGGAGGATAACATGAGCCAAGGTCATTGCATTCACATTCCAGAGCAAGGCTCCTCGGGTCTGTTTGCTTGTTGTTGTTTTTCCTCCGAGCTCTCTGTGAAGAAATATGAAATCTGAAACGTGGAAGGGGAAGGAATGCCGGAGAAGGATCGGTCGGAGAACTATCAACGTGGTGGACTGTAATCTATTACAATGACGTTTCCAAGGATCAAAAGCAATGAGCTGCTGACTGTTTAATAAACTGTAAGCTTACACTGCAGTATGGTCTTAACTATGATTCATTACTGTCACTGGATCTTCTATGAAAATAAAAGAGGCGCCTGAGGAGACTGCTGGATTCCAGCCACACTAAATTGCTGTAAATTGCCTCTGCATTACATGTAAAGACTTTTTGTGGAGTTCGTTTTGATCTGTTTTCTTTACCTTTATTTTACCACCAATTAAAAATGCATGAAAATAAGAGTTTTAAGATCCTCATGAGTTGCCACGGGAGTTTTCAAGTTTACAAACTCGAGGCACAGTTTGATATTTTATTCATTAATGTGTTTCCTTAAATCATAATTACAGAGGTAGACTTAACAGCTTGCCTCAAAGTCACGGCTGACATTTCTTTCTTTATGGGTAGCAAACTGTTCTCCAGCTCTTGAGGGCTTCATCTCGTCTCTTACAGCAACAGCTAAATTAACTCTTTAGGACACTCTGGATCTATAGAGAAGATGAAAGCTGTCATAATGAGGTCAGGAATCTGTAGAATGAGAGGTTATACATTACTTATTACCAGGGATGAATATTTTCCACATCTTAAACTTTAAAAAAAAAATAACCCTCCAATATGAAATTCTGTTTCATGTCATCTATTGAGAATCTGAAAATGTTTGTTTTAACCAGAATCATGTATCTTTTAATTATGCATTTTCATCTTAGTATCTATGTCTCAAGAATTTCTAGTTATTACAGAGGTGGAATTAGCGTTGTTATTTGCATTTTGAATACCAGAATTAAAAAGCAAAGGCGGTGCTTATCGCTGAAGAAAGGCTGTTTGGAAGGCCAGCCAGAGACTGGTGGGAATTGAAGGAGAGAGCTTGATACACACACACACACACACACACACACAGCAGTGCTCAGGTTTAGGATGCTGCTCTGGTTAAAGCCAACGCTTGGCTGAGTCATTACAGCACCGTGAGTACACTCATTAGTCAGTTTCTGTGGGCACTGAAAACATCTTAAAAGTCCCTTTAAATGGTCACCAAAATTGACTGTGTACTGAAGTGCTCATATTATTCTTCACATTATAGGACGATCTATAATTCATTCTGCTGGGTTCATTGTTATTCTCATTGGTGAAAAGGAGAATCTGGGGAATGAGATAGGGGCCTCTTCTCACTGTTAATTAGCAAAGCAGAGAGGATGGCTTTTTTTTAAACTTGTCATTAACATGACACAAGGCCGGAAATTTGACTCATTGTGATATCGCTAAAATACAATCTGTAGTTCACGTCTCATTTTTAAACGCCATCTTTCCCCTTGGAAATGGTACATAAAGGTTAAAAAGAGGCAACGAGGCAGGCAGTGCTTCAAATGTTTAAGACCGTCTGAGTTTGCTCCAGTGTGTTTTCATGGTTGTGTTTAATTGAGGGGTTTCAAGGATGCATGGAAACCTCATAACAGCATAAATAAGCACATCTCGGTGCAGGGGAGGCACTTTGTTCCTGTATTCATCCACATTAAACCAACAGAATCCGCCAGAGATTGTTATGTAAAGTAAAGCAGTTTTAAATGTATCTTTCTGTCAGCCACATCGCTCCTCTCCAAGTGTACAAAAATAGTGCTACGGGAAAGTAATGATGAATCCCATTCAAACTGTATTAAGGTACCAATTCACTCCCCTTCAGCGCTCTTGATTATGTTTGTGATGTAAATATGTGAGTGGAGATGCAACATTTACATCAGGGTCATTAAGAAATACAGATGCTTTTGTGTTTTAGTGCTACATTATGATTGAAGGAACTTGCTTCTTTCTTTTCCCCGATATTGAAACTATCATTTGCCAGATTCACAGACATTCCTGCCTTCATATATGCAATAAATAACATTTGTGCTCTTGACAAGCATCATCAAATTTCTATTTCAGTTTGTTTTTATAATGCAGTAACTGCAGGTTACAATAATAAAAACATTTATGTGGATCTTAGTGCCTCAACAGACTCAACTATGATCCGCTGTCAGATTCCGCTCTTCACATCTTAAGAGGATTCTCGGTATTGTATGGGGGTGAAAAGAAAAAGAAATAAAACCACATGATAAAGTGTTACTTTTACAGATTTGACAGGTAATAAAGAATCCCAGGCCAAGCTTAACAAATACATTAGGCCATTTCCCTAAGCCCAGGGACATATCAGTGCAGTTGGAGAATATTCATTCATAAATAAATAATGGTGAAACAGCTTATGGGGGCATCTGGCTTTATATTCGTATTAGCTGCTGTGCTCATGAAACCATGTATCATGATAAAGAGGATTCATGAGCACTGAAGCCTCTCTAAAATATGGTTCCTTCAAGCCTTTTGTTCCTGTAGAAAAGCATAACATAAAAAGCCATGCAATGTTTCTTTTTCTATTGCCTCCTAATCCCATACTGTGTAGTTTTCTATGCAAAAATGTAGATATACATTTACATTCACAACATCCTGGGTCAGGGTAAGAAACTGCAAACAGCACGAGAACATTCTCATGATATACAGTTTGTAAACTATTTTATACTTGGAAGGCCAGTGTGTACAGACTTGTGTGTTACCTTGACAGTTTTGGCTCTACTGTTTCCTCATAAACCATCCAACAGGTGGTCAAATAACACTAATGGCTGGAAATTGCAAGACAGTGACTTTCGTTGCTGTCGGGCAACTTTTTCAGCACAGTATACCAGGTGTAGAAGAGCTGGTAGGCCCATTATCCCCGTTTACGGTCCACTGGGTCCGGGTCCATTTTCAGATTTCTGTAGCCTCCTTAATCCAGCAGTGGTACTTGTTTTCAGATGTGACCCCTTCTCAGTGCATGATGTGGTTTCAAAAATGGCCACATTCAGCTTCCTGACTGGCTTGTTGTTTATGCCTTTTATATATATATGATTCATTTTGTTATGTGATTACTTTTGTAATTAGATTACTTTTGTAATCTGATAAATTCTGTAATCTGATTACTTTTTCACTGGGATTACTTTTGCAATCTGATTCAGTTTGTAATAGGATTACATGTAACAATTTAATATAATTGAATTTTGATTTAATTCTATTTCATTTTTAAAATTGTATTAAATGGCTGTGTTTACATGGACCCTACTATTCCACTAATAATCTGAATAATAGGCCAATCAGAATAAAAATGCCTCATGTAACCACCTCAATTGGGAGAGACTGGCCCAACTCGGAAGGAATTTTCAGTTGGGTTGAGAGGGGCGGGGTAAATCTTTGATAATCCATTCAATAGGAAACTATTAGCCTCTAATAAGCATGTAAACGCTTCCAATCATTTCTTTCTTGTTGGAATAAATATATTTTTTGTTTGTTTGCCCCATGTTGGGGGAACATTACATGAACGTGTTTCCGGGAGGGACAGAAACATGGCGGTAGCAAAACAAAACTCTTCTGTGGCTGATATAACTTTTTTTGTTGGAGACCTTAAAAGATTTAAGGATTGTTGAACGCCTTGATGGTCGAAAGGATCGAAAAAACGACTTGTTCAAAGTGTTTGAAAAGATGAACAAAGCTGAAAAAACCCCCACAACAACATCTTCTTCTTCTTCCAGCAGATTAGACTCTTCACAGCAGGCGGCACCATTTGGGCATGTCAAAAAACTTATATTCTGATTAAATGCTTTAGGCCATGTAAACGCACATCTTATCGGATCACTTTATTTAGCTTTATTTATTTATTTATTGTTGTAAAATGCCTGGGATTCACAGCCATGTCAACACAATGATCCACACTGTTGAGCTTAAAAATTAGAGCAAACACTAACATATGATATTTATATATTCATATTTTGATATGTGCTAATGACTAAATATTTCACGTTATGAGAACATGTTGTTTCTGTGATTAATTCCATTTTCAGCAACAAGCTATTTACTGAAAATATTCAAAATCTTGGGAAAAAACAAATATTTCTTGTAAGCGATGCACCTCTCCTCTCTAAGTTCATCCATTAGCTTCTGAAGACTATAAAACAATGTGTAGACCCCCCACCAAACACACACACAAACATACACACACTCTAAAGTGGAGCATGACCCTAAATATCAACTTCTGAAATTGTTATTGTGATATTGAACAAATAATTTTTTTATAAGCGTGTATTTTCATAAGAGAAGAAAAATCTGTGCAACACCGTAACAACATTGTGATTCGATATCCGTGTGTGAGCATCTATATTAAAATCAACTCACCGTTCGGATGGCTCTGATCAAAATCAGGAAGAGTGACAATTTCTCTCAGTGCTCATCTTGGTGTATTTGCTTTGTCTGAAACACTAGATAAAGAAAGAAAGGAAATGACAGCAGGGAATAATAAAAATTCAATAAAGAAAACAATGACAAAAAAAAAAAAAAAAGAAGAAAAAAACGGGTTCCCATTTTCTTTGAAATTTCACTCATCTTGAACCATTGGTGGGTCCCCAGGTGCTTAGATCTAAGTCTGCAGTTACTGAGTACCATTCAATAGTCCTGATGATAGGAGGGACATGGCCCTCAGCCAAAAGACCACACACACACACTTCACTGAGGGATACACCACATCTACAGCCGCCCCACCTCCACCCCGCTCTGCTGGTGCCTTGGATCACTGCTCATGTTGTCCAACACTGTTCTGCCTGGGAAAGATCTCAACTGTCAATCTCCAAGCTGTCAGCCACGCTGACCCACCGGACCCCGGACGGATCCTGCAATAGAAATCAAATAGCCCTTCCTCTCCGTAGAGAAAGTCTGTTGCTGTCTTGTCCTGCTTTGAACATTTCCCTGTGAAGGTTGATTGAGGGGTCTAGGGGAAAAAAGTGATAACAAACAAGCAGTGTGAAAGTGAATGCAAAATGAAGCTCAGCAGCAGATAGTAGAAAACAGGAAACTAATTGGCTGCTACAAGAAGGAACATGACAAATTAATGCTGATAGTGGGGCATCAGGTTTGGTATTGGTACATTATTTCCCACTTTACAATGAATGTCAAAAACAACTGAATCTTGCAGCGTTTATGAGCTTCACATCAACAATACATCATCAACAATTGCCCTGCTATAGGAAGACAGCCCTCAATAAAATGATTTAAAATAAGCTCTACCATTGGCTGCAGTTGAACACAACCCACATTTCTCTTCACCGATTAAAATTATTTACAGTTAAGAGGAGGCGTCACAGTTCACAGCTGCCATTATTCTTATCTTATACGTGAGACCTCAGTAGCTGTGAGGCCTAGACACTTCATAATCTGTTGTTGCAGACAGGTTCATGTCGGTGACCTTTAGCTGTGCCAGCACATGCATATTATGCTTAGGTTCTCGCACCTCTGTGCAAGTACCTCTCTGTCTCTGTCTTCCTCTGGTTCTTCCCTTGAATCCCAACCACCCTTTCTTGCCTTCTAAAATCAATTATTATTGATTTTTCTGCACTCTCTGGGGTGGAGTCAAAAGAGGGGACAAAGGAGATAAAACCACAGGCGAATTGCTAAAGTAATTCCACTGTACCGTGTGGGACTGATAATATCACGAGAGAGGCGTCAGATGCTGGTTCGACTCCATTTAAAAGCACTGGAGAATAAGAGTAAATGGCATCCTCTGCTTACCAGGAAATTTCAAATGATTCATGGGGTGGATCTCAGCCAAGAGCTGACTGGCTGTCCCGTTTTATGGCATAAACCAACATGCTGATGCCAATCAAACAGACAAAGAGAGAGTGGGACTAAAATACTTCGAACTTTGGGCAAAGATAACTATAGTTTAACAGCTGCTTTAAGATGAATCATTGATTTGAAATCAGCTGGGTGGTGGGAGATGAAGACAGATGCTACAACATTCTGGCCTCCTCTGCTTTTGGCCACTAAATATGTTTGCCATGTGATCTGATTTCATACTTACACCATTAACTCCTGTATTAGACTGAACTGTAAAAGCCAGAAAGTTGTCTTTGCTATATGAAATGAAGAAGTTATTCTGGCCTCTAAAAGCTCATTTTTATTGGAATTCATTATGACTAGTTGAATATTCAATTAGTTGATCAGAAGAAAAGATTGCTTTGTGATCACTGATTAAAAGTGGTGCAAAGTAGCAAAGTACATTTATTCAAGTACCTCAGTACAATTTTAAGGGTTAGGGTTATTTGAGTATTTTCATCTAATGCGACTTTATACTTGTACTCCACTACATTTCAGAGGGGACATACTACATTTATCTGACAGCTGTAGTTACCAGCATTGTTATACATGAAAATAGATGAAAAGTAGATAAGATTTGCTCCAGCTCGACCAGCTGTAACATTAAAATGCTACCTGCGTGTTCATGCATTAATAATAAAAATCCACTTATATATGTATCATAATGTAAATCTCTGATATTAGTGAACTGCATAATGAGTAGTTACTTTTGATAAGTGCTGATAATACTTCTATACTTTTACTTATGTAACATTTTGAATGCAGGACTTTTACTTGTAATTGAGTATATTAACATTGTAGTATTGCTAATTACTTAAGTACAAAGCATAATGATAAATCAATTAAGTAATTAACATTTGATGAAACAATAGTGGGTTAAAGCTGGTTGTTAGAGACAGTCCAGGAAAATGTTTTTCACAGGGCACTGCTGTGCACCTCACCCCTTTTTATTTCCTGCCTGGTTGAGAGAAATGTATCTATCTAATCTGATTTGTTAAAAGGTATTTGTCAATATTAATACACAAGTCTTAGAATCTAATCTTGATCCAGCCAAGAAGTAGAATTGTAATTCTTATTTCTAATTAAAAATATTACTAATCTAATATTCACTTTTAAACTGAACAAGTGAAGTTTGTCGCTGTCGTTGCAGCCATTGGTGCTAAGGTATAATGGCAGGTGGACGCCCCTCTTTGAGTAAAAACTGAGATCAGACATTCTTGCATCTGCACATCCCATCTCATGCACCCCCTATATTCTGCAGCCAGGAAAGGCTTGAAATAATAATCCTGCCCAGAAATTTAGAGCCGCTCATGTATTGCACAGCCTTGAGGTCTCGGATAATACACAGCCTCTGCAGCAGCAAGACAATGAGCAGTAGATTTGTGTGCTCGTACACTTGCTTGCCCAGCCACAACTGGGTAAAAACTGGATAAAAGGGGGATCTTTGAACATCAAAATAAAAACGCCTTCAAAATGTGTCTCTGTGTGTGACAGCTTTGCAGATCTGAAAGCTGCACCATTGACTGGTTACACTCATTACTGACTCAAGGTGAGATCACAGGCTTTTCTGACATTAATCAACCTGTTGATGTGAAACAGTAACAAACATAACTTTGTGTAACTTCAATGTTAATTTCACTTTAAATGATTATTTTAATTTTGCATGAGTGAGTCTCTATACACCAATGAAATCCAAGAGCTACATGTTGTATGGAGTCATGCTGACGGACGATTTGTTAGAGAAAAGCTCCCTCTAGTGTAGGAACGAATATAAACCTTCATAACAAGACATCATTGTAAATGTTTCAATATTTTTAATCAGATTTTTCATTTTGTACTTGCATGGGTAAACCAACAAAGTATATACACATTTGTCCTTTTGGAGAAATAAAAAACAAAAAACACATCAAAAGTGCATACATGATAACAAAAGATAAATAAATTAACACAGAAGACTTTGACAGTCTAATGAACTCGAAACTACTGAATGTCAAAACACTTTGCTCAACTCTTAAAAAAATAGAAAAGAAAATGTAAGAAAAAAAGAAATGCCGGAACAGAGGCCCTAATGTAAAACAAAATAAAATAAACATTAGGCCAGTTCAGACAATGCAGATGTTAATAACAACCTCATGAACCTGGTACAACAAGGAATACAGTAAACAGCCTCAATAAGTGAAAAACACCTCTCAATGAATTCAACACTCACTGTATTTTACAAAATGCTTTAGGAATGATACATTAAAAAGTAAAAGACAAAAAGGTCAAAGGGGAGACGTGCTATGCATTTAGCACTGTAGTGTTCTTTGTTAGCTTAAAAAATTTAAATGAGACTCATGACATTCATTCATTATACAGTTCCTTGGTTTCTGTATCACTATTCATTACAATTTGTTTTGCTTAAGGCTTCTGAAAAGTTCAGTATCATCTGTTCGTAGTGTTTACATCTGAAAAATGCCCTCACAAGCCTCATCTATCTTCCCAAAAATAAAGTCCAAAAACTATTTGAACCCAAACTCACAATTTAAGTTGCTTATTCTGAGTCCTTTAATATTAAGGACAACACTTGTGTATTGCTGTAGTACTACAGTATCTTAAGCAGCTCAAATGTAGGTATTTTTTGGTATTTCAGTTTCAGTGGTCATTGCAACTTTGATTTAGTGGTAAAATGCTAACACAAAAAAGTTGCAGATAATGGCATTAATTAATGGTTTCACCTTGAAAAAGTGGAACTTTGTGTGACTCTGTTAACAACAAAACAAAACAGCTGTGTCACAACAATAACTTAATGCAGGATTCTCTAATCTTAATGGGAAGCCTATATGCATGTTAACAACTACAGTGATTGATGTTTTATACCCACTTCACCCATTATGAGAAAAAAAAAGTGGTGCTGCTTTAAAGCATGTTTGGAAGTTGCCATTTGTTTGCTGATAAACCATTTTGAAATAAAAATAATAAAAATTCCATCATGATTGAAATGATTAATGTGGCATAAATACTACAAAAAGGTATTAACTGAACATTAACATGATAATGTCATTGTTCATTACATACTGTAATACAAAAACTACAAATGTACTATCTTTCTTTATTGCATTTAGTGATATATATATTTATTTGAGTTGCCTTTATATTAGAGACTTTGATGTAGCTGAGAACATTTCAACAGGGGTTCACAAACTGTTTTCACTGAAGTTAAATAATGGAAGGCCTTTTCACAATACATACATACATGAGGCTATTTAGTAACCACATAGAGATTATCGCATCCATAGTGTTGTCTCTGCTGGTGTACAACAGTACATATTAAACATATTGTCAAAAAAAACTTTTTTTTAAAAGACAGTAACCTACCGGTTTGGTAGGAGCACCCAGAGAGCACAGATCAGCAGAGTTCAAAAAATCTAAACATATAAATATTAAATGGTAGAATGCTGAAAGCAATTATGGCATTAAATAGATTTTCGTATAGGCAAGATTTTTAAGTTTTACCCTTTTAACTGTACAGATGAAATATTCTGTAATTCACAATTTCTAAATATTGGAATGGTGTGCAAACGAAGCAATGGAATATACCAGCCATGCTCTGCTTTCTCCGCAGACTCTTGCATAGTTAATGAAATACATGCATTAGCGTTTGCATTCCCTAATCATTCTCAATTCTGTACATTGACAACAAATAAAAAAAAAAAAACACAGACAATAACTGCAGTGAAGAAAGCTAGAGAGGAAAATCAATTCCGATTCAGATTCATTTTCTCTTACGTTTTACATTGATTTTTGACATCTTGTTTCATCGGGTATGTATTTGGATTAATTGGATATATACTGTATATACTTTTCATATGGATTACAGTACTTGTCTGGTCTTCAATGACCTTTTGAGCTCTCAAAAGTCAAAGAATGAGATTATTATTGGATTATTGCTACTACTAGTATGTTGGCCAAGGCGTAATAAAACAGCAACAACAAAAGTTGTTTTTATGATTGGAAGCTACTGAAAAGTTGAATGTCTGTCACTAAATTACAGCAGGTTCCTGTGACATAATACAGGACCAACGTGATATTGTAGACATTCAAATCATACATTGGGATTTTTAGAACAGCTCTGCAATATACTACAGACCTCTTTAAAGAATTTAAGACTGTACAACACCACAAAATTGCTACTGAATGAGCTCATTTACTTGTGGTAAAAACAGTAATGTAGGCAATGTGGTGGCTATAAACACAAATGTTATGGATGAGTAAAAACTGGTTAGACAACAAGAGACGTGCAGGCTGCAGCTTTCAGATTTAAGTTCTGTACAGAAAAATAATTCTTTCATTTTCCTCATAAAAAGTTTGGTTGGCTACAATATGATCTCAAATTATGACCCCTATTTAAATATTATACGCAATATACAGTATGACTCACATTGTCTGCTGACCCTTGTTGACACTGGCCCCCAAAATAAATAAAAATGTCAAAAGTGAGGGGCCTCACATCCTTATGCACTGGGTTTTGACTGCATGAATGGATTAGTAATCCAATAAACATCTTATTTAGCAAGTGGATGAATGGACAAACAAGTAAGTGCAATGGCATGATCCAGCTCTAAAAAGCACACTAGTCACTACAACTTAATTACAGACTTTAAAACAGGCAAACAAGACGGTGAAAGCCAAACTGACATAAAATTGTCCTGCTTTGATCCAAAGTGCCATGCAAAGGTTCCTGATAGATTACAATGTAAAGTAGAAAAGAGCAGCTAAAGGAATACCACCACATTTAACAGCAGTATGTTATTTCTATGGCCAATGACGGTTTGAACACAGTAGTTTGTGTTTTGTTGTTTCTATGGCCTAAATAGTATTCTCAACCGATGGCTGTTAAGAATTTGGGTTAAAAGTGTCACTATATGGCAATTTCATCTGTCACAGTGCATTGATGAAGCACTTGTTGTGACTCTTTAAGTTTCAAATAATAATGTCTGGTTAGAAAACAATCTATAGCAGTCAACTTGCTATCCAACTTTTGCATAAGTCACCAGAAAAACGTGGCGCAACTGTTGCCTTCCAGCTCATTTCTACATCATGAGATGTAAAACACTGCTCTCAAAATCTGATTTTAACTGGTTACTAAAACAAACCTCTCTGACCAAAAACAATGCCAGGCACATTAAGGCTGCTGATTTGCTCAAACCCTGCACAGGCCATTTAAATAACATACATGCATCTTTAAATTAAGTGGTATTTCCTCTGAAACCATCTGAGAACCAATGTAAACCTGGTAGATGCTACAGAGAAACAGTTGAGAGAAATACTGTAGATCTATAATTCAAATATGATGTTAATGTTTAAAGTAAAAACTACTTACTAATGTTGGATTTCAATGGCATAACCACA
Source organism: Macquaria australasica (assembly GCA_005408345.1). Taxonomy (NCBI): domain Eukaryota; kingdom Metazoa; phylum Chordata; class Actinopteri; order Centrarchiformes; family Percichthyidae; genus Macquaria; species Macquaria australasica. The sequence continues at coordinate 1,055,622 of SEMN01000058.1, read as the reverse complement.
TTCATTCATTAAAAACATACACTATGCTGGTATCTAACGTTAATTAAATAATAATATTGCAATTGAAGGTGGGGTAATTCTACAACGATAGAGCCGATTGTTCAAAACAAGACCAGCAAGCTTCATAAGAGCTGCAGTGACAACACCCTGCCTCTGCCTTTGCTTCTATCATTTTACTGCAAAAGAAATATACCATGCAGCGTCTGATCGTTCAGCCTACATATCCATATTCGGACAACAACTGCTCAGAGACTATATAAATGTACTTCTATGATTAATTAAATGGCTCATTGTGAATATTCTGTTTCAGCCTGATGAAGATGGCAAAGTATTGTCTTCTCCAATGAGGTACCACAGGTTATGATAAATGCTGCCAACAGGTTTCTGGTCCACTGAAGTGCGTGGTCACAGTTCTGAACATCATCATTTGAAAATATGCTCATTTAAGAAATATCAGTGCCAGAGGAGCGTCGGTCTGTTACAGCACCAGGTGTAGTAAAGGGGTGATTTCTTCTTAAAATGACCCCTGAAACATTGAGATGAATGTACCCTTTTACCATTTCAAGTCTATGGCCTGTTGACACTACTTTACGATATGTCTTGAAATCATGAACAGACAACATATTAAAAATGAGATAATTACAGTAAGTTAGAGTGTGTATATGACTGTTTTGGGTAAAAGAAAACTACTTTATCTATACAAAGTGCGAACAATACAACATTCCTACTCAGTGATGCATACAGTAGTAGACTACAATGTTGCCAAAGGCATTTGTTTCCATGTACAGTATTGAAAGGCGCTTAAGATCATTTTCATCTTGCTCATGGAAAGGAAAAAATGGGTTATATACTATATACTTTCCAATATCTGTACAGACACATATATGTATTTATATACTTTGATTTTAAAGGGTTTCATTCCAAAACACACCATCCCTTTGAGGAAAAAGTAGTTCAATAAGCATTTGATAAAATACATTTCTATCAAAAAAGTACTAGTATTTAACAAAAATAAAGTTTTAAAGTATTGGAAAACTTGTCTCAATGTGTGTACCGATTCTAATTCTTTCTTGTCTCAAATCCTTTTCTGTTTTGGTCCATTACCTCTGTATTTCTACTCTTCATCTCTTATTTGTCTTTTCAGGTACCAATCCTCGATACTCTCAAGACATGAAACGTGAGATTACTTATCAGTACATATAGTCTAATAATGTCTTTTCCTCCACAGAAACCAATCATACTACCCTTATTAACCAATGCACGAGGTGTATGGAGAAAGTGTTTGAAAAACAGATTGCAGGTTTTACTTAAAACAATCAATGAAAATTGCTACAAACGCTTAGCCACAACTATTTCAGAATGAAACTCTTTTGTATGTGTGCGTGTGAGCATATCCACTCAGTTTCAGTATTTGTGCAGAGACTATTTTTGATGTTACAGTTCTGTTCTCACTGCTGTTGAGTTTAAAATGCTTATACAACAGCAGTAAAGTTTAACAATCAACAGCTTATTTCCATCTTAATTGTGTGTCTATATCAGTTCAAAATGTCACTCTACAAGACACATTATGCATTGTTGGTGCATACAATCTTTCTTACAACCGTAATTTCTTTTAATGTATACACTGCTGCATTTTAAATCAGGCTTTGTCAGCACTATATTTTGCAAGCAAACTACACTTAATGTTTGCAGCAATGCAAAGATGTAACAAGCCTCTAGTCTGAAGGAAAGATAAATGGATTTCAAGATTCCAGTAGGGAATTCTGTCAGCTGTCATATAGGCCTCCAGTACACACAAACAAATAGATTGTGTTGTACAGCTGAATGCATATGGCATGATCATGTATCCTCCATGCCAGAAAACATCTGATGTGTCAAGCTAGTACCCTGCACTCCATTTTCTTACTCGCATCAAAATCATACCTAATGCTCAAAAGGTGTAACTGGAAACAATATATACTGCTTTAAAAATAGAACTGGCGACATACCAAGCAAGTGTTTGGCACCCAAATATGCAGAGGATGTTAGGTACTTTACTTTATATCCAGTGCAGCTAAAGATACCCAAATCTGGTTGCCAGTATTCAAACCTCAAAGCCAGCATATGCATCTGATGTCAGTGTACAAAACCATAACATCAAAAAATGTCTCTTTACAAATACGTTGGTGCTCACTGAAATTTAGGCACAAAGAAAATAGCTGCGTTATGCAAGTTGTTCAATGAAACTACCATGGACATATCATTGAGGCCTCTGTGTTGTACGTGCAGGAGATTGCATGCTTGATGACAGCTTTCGGGAAGAAGCCATCCTTTCAAGAGGCTTCTTCCCGTTTGTGGGAGACTTGAGACTTACTTCAGAACTGGAAGACTTGGATTTGCCAACGTTTAATAGAGAGCGACTGAGAGAGCTGGGGGGCTTGGAAGACACCTTTGTCTCTGACTTTGTCTCACCTCCATGAGTCTCTATAGATTTTTGAGAAGACACAGCGTCTCCTGTCTTGCCATTATCACCACCAATGTCCTTGGCTTGTCCATTTTGCTTGCATGTCCTCTCTGAGGCCTTTTTGGAAAGCATAGTGCTCTTTCCTAAATCAGCCGACCGGCGGCTTTCCCTTTGTCGGAGGGCACTCTTAAAAAAAGATAACCCTTTTTCCTCAGGTTTGCTGCTGCGCTGCAGGTCTCTGGTGGATACGCTGGGTGAGCGCAGGCTAGTGACAGAAGAGCTGCTGCTGGAGCTCCTCATAAATCTCCTCTCAGGCCGGTTGCTTTCCCCACTCTTAGACAGGGGAGAGCGTGCTACCAGGCTGCCTCGGAGATTGTCGACCAGGGGGCTAGTCTGCATAGAATCTCTGCTGTAGCTCCTTTCGACCAGCTTTTTCCGACTACTCGTGGAGCTTTTCTCAGTGGCACTGAAATTCTTCTTTGTAGTTGGCGAGGGAGAAGCTGAGGACAGAGGTGCAGAGCGGACACATGGCTTATGTTGATGCGTTGCCTCTAGAGGTTGAGTTGCCTCCTTCGTTTTGGAGGGAGTTCCACTGGGTGTAGAGGTGCTTTTCTTGGCATTTACACTCTTTTCTTTAGTATTGCTCGTCTTTTTCCCTTTTACAGGTGTACTGGAAGACGTCTCAGAAGTGGGGGTCTTAAGGGTTGAGCACAAACGTTTCTTGGAGGTTTTCTCTTGCTCCACTTTGCTGGAACTCTTAGTGGAGCCTGTGCTTCCTGCCTTTGAAGCAAATCCTCCGATACTGCTCTTACGTTTCTGTTCTTTGGAGGGAGTAACCTGGGTGGGTAGAATGTTTTGGTCTATAGCTGTAATCTGGTTGTTGTTTTCACTTGGCTCATTTTTGGTGCTCTTCTTTTCCACTGGAGTGGGAGCCCTGCAGTACATCATGTCTAGGAACATTTTATTGTTGTCCTGGTCACTCAAGTTGCTCTCCATCATAGACAGGGGAGACCTGCTGCCAAAGTAGCGTTCATGTCTACTGTAGCTGCCAAAACAGGACGTGGAAACTTTGTCATCACAGGCCTCTCCTATCCTCTCTAGAGGAGGAGAACATCGGGAGTCGAGGGAGAAACGTGAGGGCGAGTTGGATCTCATGTGCAGCTTCGCAGAGAGAGACCAGGAAGGCTTTATCCCACTGTCGCTGAAGGCTAAAGGACTAGCGATGGAAGACCTTGAGGACAAGCTCTGACGCTGAATGCTCCTCACAAAAGGGCGGACAGAGAATCCTCCTAAAAACACGGAAACATTTTAGAAAGAATTGTATTTTTTTGAAGAACTCTCAAATGGATTTAAAGGGCATTTGGAAACTGAATTAATCCAAATTACAACAATGTTCCAAGTAATTAAAGATAAATTCATGCAATGAGAAGTTCTCTCATATGCCTCTGTTTTCTATAGATTGGGTTTTGCTGAATAAAAATGTGCACAAAGCTGCAAAATCATGATGTTTTTATATAGACATTAACAATCAATAGTTGTATTGATTCACACCTTTGACTGCATCAGCGTATCAACCATGCACAGCAGTGTTTGTGCTGTTCTAAATTGTGCAGCTTCCACAGAACTAGACTTGGAGTTTGTAACAAATGCTCTCAGATTTTAGCCTTCTGCTTTAACTAACTTAAGTGTGCAAATAAATGTAATAAATTTATAAATAACGACCACAAATGACTTATTAATAAAACTATTATAATAAGTATGATGCCACAATTAAATGTTTAGGCACTCAGACATGTAAGTAACAAAACATTGGTTTTACAGCAAAATACAATAAATTATTTGGAAGCATTATTCATAGTGAGATCTGTGAAAGTTGAGGTTAAATACCAGTTTGCCTGGCCAACATATTTGGGGACTATGCCAACCCTGTATTCTGGAGGGTTAAACAGAGCCTACATTTATAATAACCACAAACAGCAGCCCAAGCCAACATCTGTCTCAATGTGGATTCACTCGGTATGTGAGGTTTCCCACAGTACGGAGCTGTGTCAGGCATGTCCTCTTGTTCGTCCCAGTCAGATGTGACACATGTCAGGTCACTTTCTGCCTTGTCCCTGCAGTATTCTCCCACTTTAAAAATATAATAATGGAATTTTGGAGTTGGCATTGGAGAGTTCCTGACTATAAAGACCTCTGGGAAACCTTGGTGGTATTTTTTGATTCCAACAGAAATATTGTCAGTGGAAGGCGTACTGCACTTTGTACAAAGGTTTGTGTTGCTCATTTTAAAAAGGTGGAATACACTGAGACACAATGAAAGCAAAGCTGTCTCTTTGAAGCCGCTTCCCTTCGTCATTTGGGTCTACAACTGATGGTTTGCCACATGTATTCTCTTTTGTATTGGTTTTGGTTTTCTAGTCTCCTCTGGTGGGTGGATGGACTTATGAATGGTATTATTCTAACTTGGTTTCGCATCTAAAAAGTTCCAAATCAAAAGCAAACTCTTAACTTTGTGCTTCTATTACAACTATGACCTGAATTTTAAAATGTGTGTCAGAAGACAGCAGCAGTTCATGTGCGTGTAATGAAAATGTACAAAAAGCAGCACCACAAAGAACTACAATCTGACACCGGTAAAATCAAGTAAATTCAAACAAATATAAGCATTGTCTCACCATCATCTTCACTGCGTTCTCCTGGAAACTCTACTGACTCAGCCAGTGACGCCAGAGAGGTGCGTCTGGACGAGGCTCCAGAGGCCAAGCTAGCAGGCCGACTGCCAGGTAACCTGTTGATCCAGTGGTCACAGAGGGATGAACTGGTGGAACCTGCGTAAAAGACAACAAAAACTCTAATATGACAATTTCCCCAAAAGGTCTGACCTGTGTGGTAGGGACATGCACATTAAAATCATAATAGCTGAAAACCAGAGTGAGGCTTTACTCTAATTAACATGTTTACATTGGTTGCTTTTAGGACTGTTACATGAGTAGTCCTGTTGCCATGCTTCACAGCACAGTTTGCTTAATGGCTGACGACTCCACATTATAGTACATCACAATGTTAGTGTCTCTCTAGTATTCAACCTTAAACCCAAGCCTTCTGTCACAATGGTACTGTGGTTTACCTTTGTGGCTATGTTCATGCAAATATTGCAATAAAACCACACTTTTACACCAGTCTTCATCACAATAAGACTGGAATTCTACATACAGCAGATATTAGACCGACAGTAGGAAATCAATACTGACCAGCAACAGAGCTGTTGGCCGACCAGGAGGGAATAGCTGTCCTCCGCTGGTAGAACAGTATATAGGCCGTCTGCTGACACACGTCATCGTCAGCTACTGGTGAAACCTCACTGTCATCAAAGCAGTACCACTGACCATCAATGGAGTTCTTACAGTAGGCTGTGAGTGCAAAGCAAAGGGGAGAATACATCAAAATGGATGATGAACACATAAATATACAGTCTAATTCTCTATCCTGATAATTCTCACATACAACCTTTGAACTAGAACAGCTGTTTACAGCATTACCTGTGTAGTGGCCTCCGTGCATGTTCCCGTGGTGGTTGCACACAGCATACAGGTCATACAGGTAGTCATCGGGGTTTCTTCCCAGGCCATATGGCCGTCTCCACGGCGACCAATGGGAAGGTAAACTCCAGCTGCTCTGGCTTCTCTTAACCACATGAGGTGCCATGTCCATGCCCATCAGCGGGAACTTCACCATGTTCTGCATCTTCACCCTCCGGTCGCCCTCCTGAAACAGAGGCCAAGGTAAACAGGTCAGCATTTAAGGAACAACTCCAGCCTACCTACTGGTTGCAGCCAGCATCTGTACACGAACTACAAAATAAAAGTGTTTAAAACTGACAAAATGTTGAATTTAAATCAGGAACTATCTGTTTAAATAAGTAAACAAGACTATAAATTAACAACAATTAACATTAAGTAAAACACAAACACAGATAAAGAAAAGCAACAACTTAATACAAAATAAAAACAATAGTGATTCTTGCTTTTGATACTCAGACAGATCTAGTTTCACATTTGTATTTTCTATTTGAACAGTGTTTGGTTGAGCTGAAATACCTGTCTGAACCTCTTGAGATGCAGTATGAGCACATCCGGCAGCGTCCACAGGCTGAGCTTAATGCGGCCCTGCTGCAGCTGCTTGCAGTGGGGACAGCGCCAGGCATCGTCTGGGGCCAGCTGAATAACACACACACACACACACACACACACACACACACAACCACACACACACACACACACACACACGGCAGCAGCTATCAAGGACAAGCTCCAACCACACTGCTTATAAAATAGGCCTCACACAGGATGAGGCCCTGAGTTTTTCTCTCTATTCTCCTCCAGAGCAATCACAGGCAAGTCAAACCACAATGAATATGTAGGTCTGTGCTCAGAACTTCTAGTTTATTCCAAACATAGCATTAGGAGTCAATTACACAGTAAAACCACAGAGAGTGAAAGGCTTTTTGAACTTTAGCAGAAGAATAATAAACCAGTGGGGAGGAGACAAATGTGAGGGTATAATTCAAAATATGCTTACCACTGACATGTGTCAAGGCAAATCAAAGATTTATTTTCTAATGTCAAACTACTGACAGTGCAGTAATCGACTGTGTGTGCGTATCTGTGTATGAGGCCAAAATGCTACCTGCTCCTCCTTAGTGTAGAGCTGAAAGCACTGAGCGAGGGTGCAGGCCTGCGGCTGATGATGTTGTTCCCTGTGCAGATACACACTCTCAGCATCAGGAATGTACTCCTCCTCAGTGTGTCCAAACAGACTGTGGGGACATGAAGCACAGTCGTCCATTCATTCAACAGCAAAGTCATGTGAGGATCATACGGTCTGCCTGGAGATTTTGGTCAAACTGCTTCCTATATCAAAGTAAAATATTTCAAGACAGCTGATGTCATTTTTTAACACATCACAGTAATCCGGGGCTGGGGACAAAGACTGTTACTTTAGCGCCAACCTGGAAAATTGATGAACTACGAAAACTTGTCATCAACACATGACTTCTGATGAGGATGTGACTTCCATTTGACCAGCAAAGGGTGTGTGTATATATATGTGTGTGTGAGTGTTAACCACACAACATAGTAATTAAGTGAGGGAATAAGAGAAGACGTGTCGTTGATTGTGTGGGCGGAACTTCAGGCTCTGGTGTTTACTTTAAAACCACACTGTTTCAAATTAAGCACATTTGTAAGTCGATTAAGCAAGTTTATTCTTCAGAAGCAAATAATGTGATGAATAGCCTTTAGGGAAAAATAGTGGGAGGCACCTACATTCGACGGCTCAAAATAGGTTTAGTCCTGTAAAACAGCCCGTTAAGTTCGAGGTGTTGCTTAGCTCGGCAGTTAGTCTTTTCAGAAATTACGACTGTCACCATCAGTTTTATTGAAATCAACATCAGCTGCTGAACAGTCTTCTTAACCAACACATGAAGGTGCAGTGATGTGTATAAGGGATTCAAAAGTTGGCAATGCTGGCTGTCAGTTGGGGCCTTCAAATGCTTTCAGGTTACACTTTGTTTCACAGGGTTCGTACAGCTTTATAAGAGTAAAATTCAAGCATTTTCAAGGTACCTAAACCACAAATTTCCAGACTCTCGAAGCCTTTATCATGACATCTAAATTGTTATTTACATTACAGGAGACAACAAACAAATATGACGACGGGATCGTTTCATTTCAAATATTTACATGAGTGACAGTGTAGATGAAACAAGAAGTATTTTCGAATTCAAGCATATTGTTAACCTTGAAAACGTATCGGTTAAAATTAAGCATTTTCCAAACTTTTAAGACTTTGTACAAACTCTGGTCTCAATACGCGATACTGTTGATTGCTTTTTCGTCTCATCTCTGTCATGGCTGACAAATAGCGCTGCAAGATTCAGGCACATTTTTTCCGAATTTTTTGTATTCAACTTTAAAACTGATTCTGTCATCACAATTGTGCTTTCTACGTAATCGCTTACACAGACAAGCTTGTTAACCTGCCTGTTAATGAATGGCCTTCATTAAAATTAGAAAAATTACACACTGAATACCACATCTACAAGGCAAGTCATTAAAATGAGTGGCTTAACCTGTTCTTCCAAATGAACACCATATTTCAAATCACATGTAATTTGGTGCATGCATGTCTCCCAAACAGTTTTGCAACAATATATACAATCCAATATACAGTTCCCAATGAAGATTACAGCAAGCAAATGTCGAAACCTGGCTTCTTTTCATTCTGTGCAGAACAAACACACTGTCGATAAATCAAAACAGATCACAGAACTCTTGCAAATATTAATCTTTTTCACTCACTAGTCCTTGGTCTCTTTGTCCCACTCTACCACAATCTTCACATGCGGTGGCCCCCCTTGTCCACAGGACTTGTATGCTCTGTAGTGGAAACAATAGTAGTGGGAAACAAATGAAGTCATTTAGGCAGGTGTCATTTATAAATGGGATTTTATTCCACTTAATTTATGTCACTGAAGGCTAAAGCTTTTTCTGGGCAGAGTTGTGTGCCACATAATCCATATGCAATTACATTCAATTTAAAAAAGGGGTCAGTGTGAAGGGATTTTCTTTGGAGGATGGGTTAATCCAATATGACCGTAAAAAATGAAATCATTTAGTAACTCTTAAAGAGCAGAAACAAGTTAAAAGTTGAGATATATTTCTGAGACGTTCTGGTTGTCATGAAATAACCCACTGATCAATCACAGTAATGACAAAAACAACTTTGATTTTCACTTTGATTCATGCACCTCTGTGGAGGAACAATGTTGTAACTTGTTTTATTGTTGCGAACTTATGTAGGTATTAAGCCAAACGTGCTAAACTGGCATTTTAACAATCAAACTCATGTTAGGGCATGTCACCTAAGCAGGCCTATGAGCGGAACAGAACTGATGGGGGCATGGGTGTAAGGAGAAGATTAAAGGACGAGATGGATGTAATTTTGACCTCACCCCATCACCCAGATCATGTCTGTCTTTTCCTTTGTGTGCATACAGTGTTTGCTTTGACTTCAGTCTAGCTCACTTTCACCTTTCACAGAAATCAATGCTGAGAAAAGACTCCTGGTTTCAAATATCTGCATTCCATCGGACAAAATGTCTGGCTGACTGACTGGACTGGCTTTGCAGGAAGAGGTTAAGACCAAGATGGATGAAGTAAAATCTCTTCCAAACATTTGATTAAATGACAATATGCAAATACAAATGGGCTCTAGTAAAGTAATACAGTATTATAAAAAGTAAAGTAAAAGTCTGTGTATATTTGCTTTGTAACGTTCAAATTTTATTTTTCCACCTTTTCAACATGAATGGCTCTGAAAGGCATTATGTCAGAAGATGTATGAAAGCATATACTGTATGCACATAAACACGCTGCGTTAAAGACAGGTACATTTGTGTAACGACAAGACTTCAAAATCACAAAATTATATATCGTTCAAAATTATAAAATAATATACATTTTTGATTGTAACACAAACATTGTACAAAACGGCAGAACTGACCTATCCACAGTTTGGTGACACAGTGGTCGTTCGTCTTGAGGAAGGAGGTAGGTGATACCAACAACGCCAACCACCCGAAGACTGAAAGGTCCAACCTGCACACAGTGACACCCGTCAATACTTCAGTGAGACTAGTACGTCTGTCTTACTAACAAGGAGTAATCAGAAAAAAACAGGTGCCTGTTAATAATTTCACTGACAGTAATTTTACAATGTCACTTATTTCACTCTTTTTGAAGGCTCATATTTGAAGTACAAATGTTCTTGTCCATCTGCTTATTATTCCTCTTCCTACCTGAATGTAGACCCCAGGCCTCAATAGATGACGCATTTTCTCAAGGATCTCTTTCTGTAGAGCATCCCAGGTCACAGTGCGCTCCATGTACAGTACAAAAGGGAGTCCGAACCTAAAACAACATAATGTGCGGAGCTTTGTTAGCCGTTATCAATTTCTCCATTTATCCTTTGAACAACATCAATAGCCCATTAACCCACTGCTACCATTGGTATTGTGTTATAATGATAACCCAGTCATTACACAGTTTGTTACACAGTCATAAGAAAGACAAGAGGACAAGTTAGCATCACAGAACATAATATATTCTAAATGTAGTACCTCTTTCCTTGGTGGCCAGTGCAAGCTCTGTTACACACCAGAAGGATTATTTTTTCTGGCCCCAGGTTTTTATTGGGTGATGCAGTTAAAGGAGTCATGGCCCCCTGCATGAAAGACGGAGTCCTGCTGATTTCTGCCCCATACTTCAAGTTGTTATGATTCAGGTTTGCCAGGAGACTTCCTGTGAAGGATAAAAACAAGTCTCCGTAGATTCCCTTTTATTATACATATATATTTTATGTGAATAAAGCTGAATATTTGCAAAAGAAATACGAACTATGATTTACCTCTTTTTGTGCGTATGTTTTCCAGTTTGAAGGTCTCTGGTGTCTCAAAGGCAAATATGGAGTCACTCTCTTGAATGATGTCAAGATCATCATCATCATCACAAAATGAACGGTGGAAACCATCATAGTACATTTCAGTCAAAACAAACTGAAAGAGAAAAAAGAGTAAATCTAAAAATGTGTATCACTAATAATGTCATGACAATATCCTGCCAGCTTTAATGAATGTTAGCACTCAGACGTTGCAGCCCTAAGGACAACTGTGTTTAAAAATGTCTTCACTCACTTCACTTCACTCCACTTCATAAAAAAACCTAGGTTTATGACAAACTACTGTTCAGAGGTAGAATTGGCTTTAGGAACAATGAGGGAACATGGTGTGACTGTAACATAGTCTCACTGGGTCAGACCCTGAGCCGATAACAGACAGGAATAGCACCTGGTCCATTGGGATCTTGGTCTCACGTGACACAGCATCTCTGAGGCGATAGACGGTGCTGTTGAGGGGAACAGCAACTCCAATCCTGATGCAGTGAGAGTACTTCCCCTGGTAGACCACTGTTACATACAGGGGCCTAGCAAAGACAGTTAACACAAATGAAAATACTCTCTTAACATACTTTACTATGCAAGCAGGGTTTCTCCTGCTTTACAGCCATGTGAACCTTTATTATAGTGTAAACAAACATGTTAGATTTCCCCGAAGTTCACATGTTTTGACAGTCTATGAGATTTATTTTTCTGGGCTGAAGACACCCCTAAAATGAACACACTGTTGTTTTGGTTTGAAACTCCAAAGAGCACACTCCACCCACACCTGCTCCTCCTGTACCCTCACACACACTCCTCTAACACACCAGATTACATTCCTTCTTTTGTAACCACACACACTGATATTTGCTTCAGGTTCTCATAAACCTGTCAACACACACATACACAGTTTGACTTTCAATGAAAGTGTCATCTCTGCGCTTGCTTGGATGGTAGAAAAACAGGTATAACAAACATACCGCAAATTTTTCTTAAAAGGCTTACTGAACCAATACATTGTTTGCTTTAGTTATGCACAAGCGATTACTGTATAAACCCTGCAAACCAGTAATAATTCGTCATGAACATGTAAAAACCTGTCAACTGAGCCCTGTTAACTGATCACACCTCGTGCTGTAGCACAGCTCAAGAGAGTAACTCACCGTGTGTGCGGCAGTGGGATCGGTAAGGAGATGCAGAGGAAGGGATCAAACGTGTTGCTCTGCTTTTGGCAATGTGGACAGGTGAGAGAAGACCTGTTGGGGAAAAAATGTAAACTCTTAATACAGCAGAGAGATAATGTGGCCAGACTGGAAAAACATGGAACTTTAACTGGACATAAAGCCTACTTGTACTGAGCCTGAAACAGTTCTTGTACAAACGACCCAGCAGAGAGGGGAGGAGATGGCCCCTCTATACTTTGGTCATCTTCTTCAATAGGTGGCTGAACAAACACAAACAGGTTTTATTATTAGTCAGATGTATAAGTCATAAATACTACCAATCTATCAGGGTTCATAAGCTATTGGGAAAGCCATACAACATTCCTATACTCTGTTTTATTGACTAGTTCCATGGAATGAAAAGGAAACAAGACCAGGCAAGCCTAACTTGGCTGGACTATGAATACAGCTCATTTGTAAGATACACTGAGCGATAACATTATTTCAACACCTGTGAGTTATAATGCAATGTAACAAAATAGCCCTGGTAGACCACATACATTAAGTGTTTTTCAATAAAACTCCAAACTATGCCCGCAACAACCACCCCACAAGTCCTCTAAATTCACCTTTATAGCAGGCCTGATGCTGGGGTTGACTGTGTTGAGGTCCTCGTGTACTCTGTCCAGCAGCCACAGTAGAAACTCTTGAGCATCGTGCTGAGCATGCCCTTTAAACTGGGTGGCATTTTTTGACACAGCATTCTGCAATAAACAAGCACGGCCCAAAGGTTACAGTGCATGCACGGCGTAAATTCGTTGGTCATGAAGTTTCATTAACTGCAGATGCTAAACATCATTTGTGTTGGAGTGATGGGGGTCAGTACTGGCATTTTCAGCATGCATTGGCAAAGTACATTTTCCCACAAGAAGGATCTATACAGATAATGAATTTACCTTGAAATCCCTGCTATGCTGGGGGGTGTACTCAAACGTCCATAAAGCCCGCACAAGTCCTGACAGTTGCTCTGTAACCTCTCCTTTGGCCAGAGGACCCTTCTTCTGCAGATGTACGCCATTTGTCTTTGGTTTGTCCTCATCCAGCTCCTCGTCTTTATAGTGCTCCAAAACGAGGTACTCAGCAAAGAGTTCAGTGTTACTGAGGCACTGCAGAATTGCATTCATGAAGCAGGTATTCCCGTGGTTTTTTAAACCCGACACTCCAGGAACTCTCTCCCCACACAGGAAACCCCCGAGGTCCCCATCATCCATGGGCACATCTTTACTTCCAGATTTAAACGTGGAAAATCCTCCATCATCTTTGTCATCCTCTGTTTGTACTTCAGATCCAAAGTGGGATAACGCTGTCAGTGTCCTCAGGACTCTGCTCATAAAGCTGCCCACAGAGCGCACAGAGCCTCGCCTGAACAGCTTCTTGCTGAAGCTCGACTTCTTGTCCTTGGTTGCGGCTTTGCAAGACATGACTTCTCTTTCTCAGACAGATATGTTGTGAGGAACCATAACCATCTGACTGGCTGCTGCTATCTGCTGCTCCATCTCAAAACACGTAGACAGCAATAACGCCAACTAGTTAACGTTAAAGCTTACGCTGCTGGCAGCATTTGGTGTGTTAGCTAACCTTGACTAATAATAACATTTTAATTGAGGTGTCTTCTTCAAGAGCATGCAGCTGCAATGTCTAATTAGCACACCGTGCGCTAACGTTACAATCTTGACTAAAATACTGGATAAGGCCAATTACGTAATGAGTTAAGGAGCATAACATAAACATTGCTAAGGCCCGTTGTTTACGCCTACAACTTGCTCCAGAGTTACCTTGTTTTTGCGGTTTACTGCCCCGCAGCAATGAATCAACCTCGATTATACCGAGAGCGAAGACAGACAGCAGTGTTAGCTAATTTAGCTAACGCTAGCGCCAGCTACAACAACAAGAGCAACAGAAACAACAACAGTCCTTTTCGGTCGAGATGTCCGTGTCCAACAGAAACTGATAGTCCGCCATGGTTTGCACGTAATATCAGTCAAAGTAGAGAATGCATCCGAAATTTAGTTACCCTCACATTTGTCACATATTTGCAGCCACAAGACACCACACTTCTTCTTCTTCTTCTGCTTCTTGTTGGTGTTTGCGCCTGGAAAGCTGGTTTACAACCACGTTACCGCCACCTACTGGACAGGAGTTAGAGCAGCAGCCTGGCAGTAAACATTTGTTTCTGCTGACCCTGTTTCTTTAAATTAGTTTAAATATAGACCTAGCCAGCCATTTTAATTGCCAATAATTCAATTTACTGATAAATAAACAAATGTTCGCTTTTTAACAGCTGCATTTCTTTAAGGAAGGAAATCTGTATCACCTGCTCAACAGAATCAGGACATTCTGAATATGAATAACATATCTACAAAGAATTCATTGATATAACTTTGAACTATTCTCCATGAAGATAAATTCAGAAATCTCCTCTTATTTTCAGCTGCAGATATAGATCTGGAGTAGACATCGCAGATACCAAAGGCAGCACTGTTGATTAATAATCATTTTATAAATCGCCTTTGTAAAGCATTACCTATAACTAGATGATTCTCAAAATAGATCTATTATGCTCTCAATACTATTGTGAGCTTACCTTTGTGGGGTGAGCACTGTAGTGCACCTAAAGGTTAACCCAGTAAGCAAACCTCATCATTTATGGAATTTCTATAATTTCAACCTGTATTGCAGAAACCGATGACTTGAATCCACCACTGCAAATTCAAAGTGCATGTACCTGCTCAATATACAACCTTTTAGGACAGTTGTTTCTTTTCATAGGCAGGCTGTACATTCATAGGTAATAGAGCACACAGTTGAATCTACTGAGTGAAACTGTGGAGGATAAGCAGATGTTCTGAATGAGGCGATAAGATGGCTTGAGGAGAAATTTACAGAAGATCTGAGGTTTAATCAACGATGACCGTGATAAAAGAACATTCATGTGTCAAAACAAATAAAAATGATTTAAAGCAAAAAATAAAGAATAAAGTCATTGTGTCACTGCTCTTTGTCAGTTCACTCTTCTGCCTCAGGGAGGCACAATGAGCATAGGAAGAGAAAAAGAGACACATCAGCGACAGGATGTGTCTATATGTGCAAATACATGCATCGAAATATTGAGTACCTCCATGCAGGTATTTTAGAAGGTGTTTGCATGTGTAGGTTTCTATGGTCGCGCTATAGTGATGTGTGTGTACAGTATGTATATATTGGTATATGTCTTAAGAGAGTGACATGGTGATGAGGTGTAAATGCTCTACTTTATTTGTATGTCTGTGCTTTTGCACATCTTAAGTGTGAAACAAAATAGTCCAAATATTGCTGCCTTAATGGCAGGATACGTATGGTTAAATAAAGTGGGCTTGAGAGTGTGAGAGTGGAAACACTGTGAGTCAGTGGTTAATGCAATAAGTATGTGAATGAATATGAATCATTCTTTTGAACAGACAATATAATAGTTTTCCTTTTCAGGTGAGTGGGTGGAGAAGATGGATAAAGATAGAAGAGAAGAGGAAATACGCCCACAAATATCACAAGGACACTTGGGTTTGATGATGCCAAATTAAGCTAATGTGAAAAATATATGGACTTTGCGCGTGTCTTTTACAATCTACTCAAGCTAGAAAATGCTATTGACATTGTAATGTTCAAATATATATCAGTTTTATTGCTTGTACCGTAATTACAGTATAGCTGGTCTGAATTCAGCAACAGAAAACAAGTGATGATCCTAAACATTAAGGAAGAGTTGTGTCATGATGGGCTTGTTGCTCCACAACACTGACTCACAATCTACAAGTGGTTCAGATGTGTAAATTAATACAATCAAAATTTCCAGTGTCCATGTATCCAGTTCAATATATCAGTTACTGTACATAATGTAATTCCTTGGGAATCTTCTGCAATGTTAGAGGCAAAATTGTGAAAATCTCTGAGAATGTAAAAAAAGTATAAAGTATAAAAGTGTGATGAAGAGACGATATGTAACATATTTTAAATATGCCCATAATGTCAAGATTTTCAACATCTTGCTGCTGCTCTTGTATTATTGTTAGTTTCATCACTGTGTAATAACTTATTCAAAGAGAGTCTCAGTGTGTTAGAAGAAACTAAAGCGCTGTTGATACCCTCGTCATGTCAATAACTACACAGCAAACTTTCTGGAGATAATAAGTTTCGATTTTTGAGTGACAGTTGTTTTGTGTTGTCGAGTGCTGATTAGCTGCTTGTTCTCACTGATGGAGTGAACTGTATACTGTAAGTAACGCTGATAGTTTTGTTGTGTAGAAATGAACCGCTGTCAGATGTCATTGTGGGAGAGCTCCAACAGTCAATACCAACTAGAAGAAAATGTAATATTTGTCCTCAAAAAGAAAATGTACTGTCCGCCACCAAACTGTAAATGAGCTGCACCTTGTCTGTGACTCATGAGTGTGAATGGTGTGATTTACTTTTAGTTTAAGGCATTGTTTTAGAAACATAGAAGTAATAATACTGTATGATTGATGCATGACAGTGCTTTGTGTGCCCCAAAATGCATCCAGATGCATTTGTTATGCTGTGTGCCAAACACTGAGGGTGCAGTACACACACACTACTCACCACTGGGTGGCTGTACATACATTTCAAACCCCCTGTCTTTTTCGGTCATGTGTACTGCTGCTTTGGAAGATTTAGAAACAGCTTTGTGCTGCTCATCATTGAACAAACTCTGACGAACGAACTCTGAACCCAGTTTACATGATCAGAACACTGGGAACGTGTTGCTGTCTCCATCATTGCAAGTTTGGGTCTGAGCTCAGATTCGAATGGCAGGATCAGCAGAATGTGTTGCTCTGTATTGATCTGATTGATGTGGTAAATGCTGGTGAACATGCCATTTGGAAGTATTCACTGTGTAAATGCTCGTTCTGCCACTTCCACTTATAAGGCAATATGGTTGTGATAAAATAACTGTCTAATGTACTGCAAAATCATGCAACAAATACAGGTTTTTGTATACAATACACCTCTCTTCTCTACAGAAAACAATGGTCAAATATTTCATAATGTACTAGAGAGAAAAAAAGAAAAAAAAGAAAGACTGACTTACATCTCCAGAAGTTGCAGCAGTAATGATGACAGTAAGTGTCTGAATGGCCTTTGAATGACTCAGAAAACTGAAATTGAAGGTAAGAAAGTCCAGTGACTTGACATTGATTGGCACGGCATTCTTCATAGGATTGTCCATCAAAGTAGTGATAAATAATTGAAATAAAGTTATAAAAAACTGAAGAAATAACACAACTACAAAAAAACATATTATTAAAAAACCTTAAAAACCTTAATTTCCAATATCTACTGTAATTGTTCCATTACGTCACAGCGGTAGGACTTTAATCAGACTGAGAGTTGGACTTGAAAGTCAGTTTTGCTTTTGTCTTGGTTATAACTAAATCCTTCACTTGTTATTTGTCATCGACACTTCAGGCAGTTGGGGCCAGATGGGGAAGTTCTCCAATGATGTGTCCATGGAAACAAGGCAAAAGGATCACATGTGTCTTCACTCAACATGGGAAAAGCCTTCTGTTCAATTTTGCTGAGATTTTGAGATGATGTCAAAACATATCAAAATCAGAGAGAAGTCTATAGCTTTTGGTTTTCCTCATGAGTAAATTAAAGAAGGTTTCTGATGTGATTCTCAAGCTTTAGTCTCCTTGTCAGTCTGTTTATGTGTTATTTCCCCTTCATTCACATCTCAGGAGGCACTGACAGTCAGTCATAAAGGAAAACCCCCTCTCTTAACATGCATTGGTAAGAAAAAAACAAACAAAGTGGAAAGACAAACAACTCAAGCCCTAAACAACTGGCAATTATCCAATCCTGACCCACCTAAAGATCAAGTATTAATTAGCGTTGGCTTTGAGCTGAAAAACAGTGGATGTAAGATTCATTTTAAACGCTGAACTGCAGCTGTTATCTTCTTGAATGCCAAGTGTTTGCCCAGTGTACAGCTTAAGTGTTGTATTGTTTTGACTTTCACAGGAATCTGAAGTAGCTCCAAAATGGCTTTTAAACCTTTTCAGCAGTCAACAGGGATTTGCAATACCACGCTACATTATTTCCACATCAGATTTGATTTTATGTTACCTGGGTATTATAAACAAATCTCACCTCCTAGTAATTGATTTAAACTGTTCCTGACATAACGAAAGCTTCATATGTGGCTTATGTAGATTATTGTAGGTAAACAGTGATAAGGAAACTCCCTAGGTGCAGGATGTTTATACTCTTTGACTTTGTTGATGAAGGGTTCCATTCGTGAATTGTCACTCCTGCTCTACGAGATGGTGCCTGCCTGCTGCTTCTGTTATAATGGCCATGTGTGAAAGAATTTCTATGCTTAGAGAGAGGCACCTCTCCCCTACAAGCATATAATTAATGCTCCTGCATCTGTTTAAAGCATTTGTGCACATGCCCTTCCGTTCATGTGTCCTAATGTTCAAACAGACGAGTGAGAAAATGCCTGACGTGTCCTATGATACAAGGGCTTCAAAGTGCTGTTTATCATCTGCTCAACCTCATTTGCACGCGCTGTAAATATAACTGTAAGGGTGTCATTCAATGAAGCACTGACATGTTAAAGAACATATTGTCAAAACAGGTGTCAGTGCCATGAGTCAAGTTAGCATAAGTAACACAAAGGAAATTATGTTTTTTTATTTCCATTATTTGGATTTTAATCCCGTGCTTAATCCTCTATTAATCAGTAGGACATTATGGTTCACAGCATGTGATATTGCATATCTCCAATGGGCAATGTAATTATGAGGAGGATATTGAAAAGTCAAATAAGCCATGTACCATTTTTGGTTACCATGACATGATTAGATCTGTAGTAACATGGAAACCCACATCCAAAGGTATTTACAGTGATTTTATTGACATCAGCTGTGTAGTGCAGTAGAATATAGTTGTTTTTTTTCCATTCCATTTTCTTCCGCTTATCCGGGGCCAGGTCGCGGTGGCAGCAGGCTAAGCAGGGTTGTCCAGACATCCCTCACATCTCGCTTTCCAGCTCCTCCTGGGGGACCCCAAGGTGTTCCCAGGCCAGATGAGATATATAATCCCTCCAGCATGTTCTGGGTCTGCCCCGGGGCCTCCTACCAGTTGCACGTGCCCAGAAAACCTCTAAAGGGAGGCGTCCAGGAGGCATCCTAATCAGATGCCCGAACCACCTCAACTGGCTCCTTTCGATGCGAAGGAGCAGCGGCTCTACTCCGAGCTCCCTCTGGATGTCCAAGCTCCTTACCCTATCTCTAAGGGTGAGCCCAGCCACCCTGCGGAGGAAACTCATTTCGGCCGCTTGTATCCGCAATCTCATTCTTTCGGTCACTACCCAAAGCTCATGACCATAGGTGAGGGTTGGAACGTAGATCGACTGGTAAATTCAAAGCTTTGCCTTCCGGCTCAGCTCCCTCTTCACCATCACGGTCCGGTACAACGCCCGCATTACTGCTGATGCTGCATCCCGCAGTACCCCCCACAGGACCCCCCGGGGGACACAGTCGAAAGCTTTCTCCAAGTCCACAAAACACATGTAGACTGGATGGGCAAACTCCCATGAACCCCCCAGCAGCCCTGCAAGGGTAAAGAGCTGGTCCACTGTGCCACGGCCAGGACGGAATCCGCTGCAAGCCAGAATATTGTTGTGTCATTTTTAATGTTTTGTTATATATACATAAATAAAATGAATATTAAGCACAGTAAAAAAAAAAAGAATGTTTGCTCCTGCTTTCAATCATTGTTAATAAGAAAAAATAAAGTTATGTTTCATTGGCCAGCACTAATTGTACCCTTTACATGTTGACACAATGTGAAAATGGGAAATACGTTTGATTTTACTGTGCTGTACAGTAGCCAATGTAAAGCCTGTGATGGCGTCTTGGTCTCCTGAAGTGTTACCGAAATTAAAGCAGTGGATGAGCTCATTAATCAGAACAAAGTAAAAGTGCATGAATCCCAGTGTGACTGACAGCTGAACCTGCTCCCCTCCGTCGCTGAGAGGATTCTTCTCGGCGACATCCCTCAGCAACAGTCAAATGATGCCTTCATGTGCACACCGTAAACTCCTGCTTTTCAGTTCATTCAAGCGGAAGTAATAATCGACTGTATCGAGCAACCCAGGCATGGAAAGAAAAAAATGCCTTTACTGTTATTTTGGTGAAGAACATAAAAAAGAAGATGTTGTCTATCTTTTTAATTGAATTCTAATACGACAAGGGGGTATATGATGTGAAGAAGTCTCTTTAAATATTAACATTGAAAAATGAAACATAAAAAAGTAAAGCCTTGATTACTCTCAGCTTATGGACAGAATACAAAATATGTGCTCTATAAGAAATGCAGTTTAACATTTTGAAAAATTGCTTCACTTACGTTTTAATTATCAAAAAGTTATTTTGCTTATGCTTATACATTATTGCAGTCTGTTGCTCATCATAAAACTTTTTTTTTACTGTAGCCTTCATTAATGTAGGCTAGAAAAAAACTGATCTGTTTAGCTGTTTCATTTCAGTAATTATTGCACGGAATAGACGTGAAACATGTATTCAGTTTTGTATTTTATATAATGTTTTTGTAGCAAAAAGACAAAGCAATCTCGACACCAAATTCCATTGACTTTGTTTTTATTTTCCCTTTTTGTAACATTTAATTGTCATACATTTACGTTACCACTATTTACACCGAATATCAACCAACCCAATGATTATAATAACACACATCAGGTCAAGTCAAGCCATTTTTTTCATTACGTGCATTTAGAAAAAGCAAATGTTGACCAACTATGTACAAATAGGCTAGATTATAGGTTTATGTAGCCTAATCACAAGTGTTCAAACTGCAACAAGGGCTACACAGAAGTATAGTATTATTTTTAAATATGGATTTAACAATCAGTTGTCCTCGCAGCTCCGCCCTCTTCACGTCAGAACTAAGGTTTGTCTTTATAAAAATCACAATTTCCCTAGTTGCATTTAGCCTCTAACCTTTTTTTGTGTCGTGCATTCAACTCGTAGTTGCGATATTTCCGACAGTAGTCGAGGGCAGTGGAGTGTCGCTGCACTTCCTATGGCCATATTTGGGTGAGCATCCGTGGAGCGTGAGCTCAGGAAGGCATTTCGAAGGACCAAAATGGGCTTTTGTCTGTCGTCTATCACAAGGAAAATATCCAAACGTTGCTTTCACCGAAGTTGATTGCGCCACGCTCACAGAAGAAAACAGCGTCCTGCTGCAGAGCTTTGATTCACAGGAACTCTGACACACGCAGCTGCAAAAACATTTCACACTGGAAAACTGTCAGGAGACACAGGTAAACTGGATGTTTTTTTTTTATCATTTAACAGCGTGAAAAATGACCTCTTTGGTTTAGAATAATTAAAGCAAAAATAAGCATCATCTTTAGTGACTCATACTGTCATTATTATGGAGGCTGGTTGATTGGCACACCTGTTGATCTGTAGTAAATAATTTGAAATGAGGATAAAGTTCTGTTGATGCCATCAATGTATGAATGAATATATGACTGACATATGGTGGATTTATAACTCACCACTCAGATGTTCCACTTGTTGTGAGAAGAAACATCATAAATGCTATACTGTGTCTGCCATATGGCCAAAAGTTCCACTTCATCATGTTCATAAAGGTCTTATACACAATACTGGGAACCTGATCACTAGCTCAAGTTGTCTCTGTGTGAAACCAGATTCAGGCAGACGAGGCTGACACACATTCTGGAAATCCATTTCAGTCAAATGTTAGATAATGAAGGCTTTACCTAAACTTGACAGGTGGTAAAGGTTGCATTGTTTTATATGGTAGCTAATCTATTGTTTTACCATTTTTGTGTGTTTTTGTAAATGCTCTCCTGTTGTGTAACGTAATACTCTGCACATTTCAAAAGCTAGAAACGCCCCACACCCATCAAGAATCAAAACACACACACATACACACACACATAGGTGCAACAGAGCAGCATCACATCAGATAAAGATACAGCGTGACGTTGGCCCTGAAGACATGTTATTTTACTCCTGAGCACTGGTTACAAACATCTTGAATGCACTTTTTTGAAACATTTGCAGGCTTGTGTTGGAAGATGTGCTTTACTCTGGTCTGCAGATTTCCCCAAAATAACAAGTTATATCTGTCACGAGAAAAAAGGCAGGCTTTAGACCTCTTGATCTTGATGTGATTTTAACCCCTTTAGCAGCTTGCTGAGCTTCATACTGTGTGTAAAATCAATCTTGGGCTTTGGAGATGCTTGTGGAGCTCTCTCTCTCTCTCTCTCACTCACTCACTCACTCACTCACACACACACTCAACACACACACACACACACACACACACACACACACACACACACACACACACACAGAGAGAGACATCTCAGCTAGAATTATCTTTCCCCCCAGTGACAGCAACAGCAATTCTGAGCCTGTAATTTACCTGTGTTTTTAATATGGGCAATGATTAAATGTGCAGCAGATTAAAAGGGTAATCAAGAGGATTATGTTCTGTTATTCATCAACTGCATGAAACTGCAGTCTAATAGAAAACAAGCTGTCATTGGCATGTGCAGAACAAAACCATCATGAATGTCTGAATTCAACAGAAATTATGTTTGCCAGTTTTGCTCACAGTTGAAGTGATATGTCTTCGTGTGGCTTTCTCTGCTCTTTTCTTAAGAAGCTCCCACTGCAGGTCATAACTCCACTTTAGACTCATCATTATGGGTCCATTAGTCATTAATTAATCATTGCCTCTTATTATTATACAGCAGATCAGTGGTCATTACCCAAAAACCTGTCTATAAAAAAACAGCTTCCCCAGTGTTTTGCCAGACATTCAAAGAGACATCATATAAAGGTTATGGTAATGCTGTACAAATATAGTATTCAGTTGTTCTGTTCGGAAGTACGCCATTAATTATAGCATGTGTGAGCAGTTGTATGACTTCAGAGCATCACTTTGTATTGTAGCACAGTGTCTTGTAAATGCAGATTGATGTTTTTTTGCGTAAACTGTGGAGGTGGCATTATTGCCTCTGCATAAAGACTCAATGGCTGCTATTTTTGAAAGCAGTGTTACTGCTGGAGTGAGTGTTTTCAGGGTGACAAAGGATGTATTATCTATGGTATAATAAGCAAGCATTGGTGCCATTGTTAAAGTTTTTTTTTTTTTTTTGTGCGTGGCTGTCAGTGATTTTGGCTGCCTGGCTGTGGCACAGACGCCCTTTACAAAAGCTCACAACTGTCAATTCCTGGGATTTTCTCCGGCAATCAATTTCCAAGCCAAAGTGTCTGTCATGTGCCTTGACAACACAGACTGGGAGCTTTTGGGAATAGACGGCTGGATGTGCTGTGTTTCTTTGGGCCAGAGCATGCTGGATTATAGATTATGTGTTATCTACAGGTGCCTACACTGTAGATCATAGTGACGTCTACACTTTTCCACATCCAATCCACTGGAAACCTTGGGCTAAATGGATCAAACTGCCAGTTCGGCAGTTTGATCCATTTAGCCCATATGTCCCTAAGGGCCAGTGACATAACAACACTGATGGCCGATGATGAGGCTCTTGATTCTGTCTCAAAGGTTATGATCATCATGCTTTTTAACATCAGCGACACTACAGAATAATCTACTCACAGTTATGATATGAATGCGTATCCCCTCAGGCTGATGTGCTTAAATTAAGTCCTGAGGAATATGGAGGTCAAAACATGCACGTGTTGTTTGATGTCATCACAAAAGGAGACGGTTATTATTTCCCTTTGAATGTAATGAATTAAATGCACGCTCTTAATTACATTGATTGAAAGACAAAGAAATGTAGAAAATCTTAATCCCCTCCTCCCCTCTGTCTTTGGCTCTGTCTCTGTCTCTCTCCCTCTCTGTTTCCCCTCCATTTGAAACACTCAACAACTCTCTAAAGGAGGAAGCTTTCACGCTCAAACAGACACTTGGAGAAGTGCTCAACGACAAAAGACTAATGACTTAGAAAGGTGCGTTACTGAAAACCACACAGCGACTAATCTTGAGGCGTCTGTTTGAACCTGCTAATGACCAACTGGTGCAGAACACATTGTAAACCTTGTTACTTTATTGACCTGCTACTCTGTATCTCTTGCTGTTTTTTGTCTGAGGTTGAAAACGAAAGGAATTAGAAGTAGGAACAATAGTTAAAATGTGCAAGCTCATGATTCACATTGAAATACTAACCATGACTCCGGACTGACTGACACTGTTGGGTTAAACAGTGACTGACATTGGCAGATTGAGATACTATGTTGGTGAGAAAATGTTTTATTTGCACCTGGATTACATAGTTGGGGACAAAGTGAAAAGATTGTGGCCTGTTGTGACTGCTACACTTGTCAGTATGAATTGTGTATATATAATGCTCTCCGTGTTTTGCTGTGTCAATGTGAACACATTATAACATCAAGGGTCTTTTTTTCAGCCTTTGTAGAATTCCATTTACCTGTATTTACCAGCTCCTTTTCCTCTGCTGTTACCATAGAGACACTCCATCCCTATCAGCAAGGCGCCTTTGGCTGCCGGGCTCATTGGCTCTCACAGGAGAGAAACACTGGTGAGCAAGTGTTTCCCTGGCATGACTTCGGCACCAGTGTAGCGAGAAAGGCATTTACTTGCCTTTGACAGTGTTTCCTTGGCAGCCGGCGCCCCACCGACGGTGGCACGTCGACCTGTTTTGTCACTATGGGTTGACGGCTGAGACAGAGTGAAATCCAGTTGGGAGAGATCCACTCCTGTAATTGAAATGAGTTCACCTGGGAGACGGCTGCTCTGCGGCGCCTGTTGGCTGTCAACAGTCCGTCCTTTCCAGCCTGCATGCAGAGGATATGATGTGATGCCTGAGCAGGTTTTTCTGTCTGTGACACCACAGTTTGAAGTTGGAAAACATTTTTCCTGTTTACCACGGCGCCAAAACATGCATCAGGTATTTCAGCTGCATGGCCTTTTAAAGATGTCAGGAAGAGAGCAAAACACCGTTAAATAGAAGTCACCCAGTGAGTAGACCAGAAAACAGTAAACACTTTCTCACCTCACAAAGCTGTCGCCTCTGACGTTCAGTGACAAAATGCACATAAATGCAGTGTTGTTTTAGAAGTCAACCTGTAGGCCTGAGAAATTGGGACTTTCCAGTACTGGAATATTGCATAAAATCTATAGTATGGATAAGAAATCAAACTGTCGAATGTTAAAATACACGATTTTAAATCACCACCAAAATCTGATTAACCTTTGTGATTCCTTGACATTTCCTCTGGCAGGCGTGGGGACCCACAGACCCAACTGCTGTTTGTATAAAAGTAATAATTCAAAATCATCCAATTTATTCCTTTAAATATATATTTTTTTCTTTTCCTCTGACCTCATTAAAAGTTCTTCCCTTTTCCCCAAAGTGGACTTGAACATTTGATGAACATGACATACAAAACTGATGACAAAGATATTTTATAACACCAAAAAAGGAACTATCTAATTTTTATTTTATTTTTATGGGCTATACATGAATGAGTACAGTATGTTATCCTACATAGTGATGTTACTTCCGTAGACCCCAGAGAGGTCAAACTCCCTGTTAGAGCTCTTACTTAGAGGTATTCAGACCAAATCAGTCGCTGCGGCGAAAACGACAGTCCTCCCATTCAATGTGGGTAGTGCGTTTAGGCTGGGGACTGCAGGTGGTGCCAAAAAACAATGCAGTGGCCCTGCAGCGAAAAGTTAAAACAGAATCAACTTTTGGAGAAATGCAACTGATGTCACGCTGCAGTGGCCAATCATGCCAGCGATCAGACCAGAAGACGCCCAGGTAAAGAAAAACTTTGTTTACCATGTAGCATTGTAGCATCCCGCTGTTTACCGAGCAACTGTGAACTGATCAATTGGCGCCATGATGACTGTACTTCAGCTGTACAACCCTGCCACGAGGGAGTACAAAGACGTTAATTGCCGTGCAGTCTCTTGGCGTTGTATCGCTCTTCAAGTTGGGATTGCTGGTTAGTATTTCTACTTGTGCTACAATCAGCATGGCCATGTAGTGACACACCCACACTGCTGCACAACCCTGTGCTAATCGCCGTAATGTCTGATTTGGTCTGAATACAGCCTTAGGAACAAACTGTTAACTTCAATAACACAAATCCAAATAGACTTATTTGAGGGGTAGTGCTTTGTAAAAAGTACAGCATCAGTCACAGATATAGAGAATGATGAACCATCATATTTAACCGTTTTACAGCTGAGACCCCAAACAGAAGAGACATGTAATTTTCTGTAGCATACCTCTGAAACATGTCATCAGTTCAAAATCATGTTTATAGGTGATTCTCATAAAATTAGTTAAAGTCAAAGCATCAAGCTGATGAAACAGTGTAAAGTGTCTTTTTTGAGCTGTTAAGGAGCATTAGGGTTAACAAATCTGCTATGATTCTTTCAAAACTGTGAGATATTTTGCAAATTACGAGACACACAGTCAGACAGATCATGAGTTTTAAGCTAACTACTTCAGTGGCAGTCACAGTCACTCGTTGCAGTTTACCCTGCTGTTTCTTATTCCTGTGAATAAATATGAGTATCTAAACTTATGTTGGTTTCTATATGACATATTTCCAGTTCAGCTACAATGGAGATTGACAGCAGAAAGTATCAACAAGTCGGAAATTCAGTCAGACTCAAAGAGCAAGAGCTTTCTCAAGACTTCTAGCAGTGACATTCAAAAAGCATGCAAGAATAAATCCATCATACCTCTCATAAGAGGCAGAAGACTCACAGCAGCTTCAATAGACTGTAAAGCAATACAAGACATGAATGTTTATATACACATCCACCACCTTTGATTGAAAATAGAAAGTTTACACCTTATCCATGTCTCCCATATTGGAAGAAATCACTATCTGAAGTAAAAAGGAAATTCAAACAGTTTCTCACTGGAGCGCATTGGAAATGATACATTAATGATATCTAACAGAGAAGGAGTATCGACACTTCAGTCTAATAGAGTAAAGTGTGGATGCTCCAAATGGATAACAGGTGTCAGCCTCCTGGATCGATAGCATACTGTCCTTTGGCTCAGCCAATGATTCAACTTGTACCATGAATTTCTGGCTATCTCCGAGCTGGAAAGCTGACTGCGTGCTGCTCTCTGTGCAATTGGCCTGGAGCACTGAATGACAGCAGTCATACAGGCAAATATGTTTCATTTTCTGGATCTATTTGGTGTAAGTGCTGTAATTCAAAACAGGCAACCTTCAACAGTGCCATCCAAGAAAAAAAAAGTGGGAAAAAAAATCAACATTGCTTGTAAAATGGGCAGCATCAGCTCAGAATCTCTGTCCACAAGCACACTGAGCTAATTGTCCTCTATTACAGTTTGGTAATAACAGTGACTATTGTGTCTTTTGCCTGCTGGGAAATCAGAACAAGCTCCCAGCCCATGGTTCATTGCTTCTTTTTCACATAGATGTACAGACATTGGCTGTCAACTATTGAAAAGAGTGTGTGACTGACTGAGTCTGTCTGACTGTCTTCTGAAACAGCTTCTCCATCAATCAAACCCTCTGTCTTGTGTCTTTGTCATTCCTCTTTTTTTAAGTGTTCTGTCTCTTCGCTGCTGTTGATCGGCGCGCTGACTGTTGGAGGCTCACAAAAGACAGTCATCCAGGTGGAGCCAGTATCACAGTTCCAGTTATAAGAACCTCACATCACAGTAAATTGGACAAGCAGGGACAAAAGTGATTGGATGCTGTTAAAGAGACTCTTTCATTTGACAATCAGCTTCACTCTTTTCCTCAGTTGCTAGGCAGATGTGTGAGCCTTGAGTGTTTTGCTGTAGAAACTACTGACAGTTTTGTGATTAATGACCTTGCAATCGGATCATTTTCATGCTTACTTTACTTGAAATGAATAGTGAAATTAATCTGTAAACAGTCTTGCTGCCACAGTGGCTTGACGTGATGTGCTTGAAAAATGTGGCAGCTAATAAATGTATTCTGTTCCTGTGAGGGTTTAGTGACCGACTTCATTATTGAACCGCAGGTATTTATAGACGCCCAACCTTCTGTCGGGATTAAAAGGATTAACACCTAATAAAGGGTAGATATACTGCAGATACATAATGAGGTTCAGTGTCTGACTTTTGACAAAAAAAAAGGTCATAAGGGACATTACACTTAAAGATAATATTCACGCCAATTATGTGGCCATTGAGTTAATAACATGGAAGACAGTATATTCCCATTGAACCTTTTTTGCTACACAAAACAGAAAGATATATATGCTGGCTTCCTGTGCCTACAGGCTCAGACTGCAGACTCAGCTTTGGTCATAGTTAATAGGCTAAACTCAGCTCATTTAAAATCAATTGATGTTGCTATTGCAAAGAAACTTGAAAGAAAGTTTGCTTACTTTACGTTTTCTTTACCTTTTTTTCTTTACCCTTTTACTCTGGGAAAATACCAGCGCGTACAGTTTCATTAAATATCCCTAAACACAACAGTTTATTTTATTCTTTAGCTCTTCTTCTGTGGGGAGCACTGACAGTGCACAATTCAGTTATACTTTAAAGACATCATGAAGCCCAAATGAGAGTTCACTTTATGGCAAGTGGCTCTGAGAAAGACCCACTCGGCCTCAGCGAATTGCTTAGCAACACAGTGCCAATCTCTCTAAGGTCGCCAGATAGGCTCATTTTTCTAAATTCATATTCCACAGTCACGATAACCCCACTACCCCTTTCTCTACAAATGCTATAGGTAAGATTCCTGCTTCTGTTAAACCCCACTCAAAGTGAAAAGCTGTCATATGTTAAAATTTGTAAGAAATAAATGATTTTATGTAATGTTTGTTTATTAAATAGAATGCCTGTATTCCCATTTCTTCCTAAATTGCTTTCTATTTTAATATTTCTGGTTAATGCTATTAAAAATCAGTCATTCATCAGTAAACACATTCATTAATCAGAGCTTTTAGCCCATGAAAATAACAATGCGAAAAAAGTTATCGTTCTTGGAAATTGAAAAGGATTTTATTAGAGGTCATTTCTCATGATAAATTGCTTATCTACAAAATGCAATGGTTGGTTAAAGGGCACGAGAGGTGTACTTTGCTTTTATTACTATACACTTACTTGCTTTCTTGCTGAGATTTAGATGAGAAGATTGATACTACTCATATGTTGGTAAATATGAAGCTACAGCCAGCAGCCGGTTTAACTTGGCTTAGCATAACGACTGGAAACAGGTGGAAACATCTAGTCTGGCTCTGTACAAAGGGAAGAAAATCCACCTACTGTACCAGCACCTATAACGCTCACTAATTAACACGATATCTGGTTTGTTTCGTCCGTACAAAAAAAGATGGAACATCCAGACCAGTTTTTAAGTTTCAAGTTAATTTGTGTAGCACTTTTCAAAACCAATGTTACAAAGTGTTTTACACACAACAAACAATAAAAACAAAGGTACAGGAATACAATTAAATCCACATGCTCTCTCCACTGCTTTCTGATTGACATCACATGTGGAGTGTGCGACTTCTCTCGGCCTTTGGGCAACTTTAACACCTGGTGTTGATGTGCCTGTGAGCAAAGCATGTCACAACCCCCTGCCCCCCTGCTAGCAGCTCCCCGTTGTGAAAATCGTATCATTTGTTGAAAAAGAACATTGTATGTTCCACCAACCCCACATTAACCACAGCTTCCAGTTTCACTGTTAGGAACTCTTGTTCATCACCGCTACCACTACATATAGACGTTCCTGCTTACTTGGTGAAACATGGTAGCTTTGCAATTAATGCCAGTTAAATGTTTAATGTTTGGACAAAGAGGATGGAAGTGTAAATTAGACAATTAACAGTTAATACATGTATATATAATTATAGATTATATTACAAAGTTAGGTACAGAAGCTGTTACTGAATGTGCTTCTCATTATACCTAGCGCATTTCTTCATTTTTAGACGACTTCTCTGTAAACTTATCAGCTAAAATTAGCCCAACATTTAGCCGTCTGCAAGCCCACATTACAATACACTTTTCCTACAAGCTCTTCTGATCTTAATATTCTCTGTTTTCACATTATCTGGCATTGACTGAGCTGTTCTTGCAACATATTCTGGGTACAGCCATTAGATCATCCTATAGTTTTTACCCTGCAGATGCTGCAGGTCTATGATTCATTCAGGAAACAATTCTAAACATAGCTTTTACTTAGCTCTATTTTCATGCCGTTTTATTTTAACAGTTTTTTTTGTGTGACATTGCTGTGATGGGGCTCTTGTGGCTCTCAGCTCTGCGAGGCTCCTTGATTTGCATATTTTGTGCAAAGTATGGTCCAAAAAATAAAGGTAGATTTACTCTGAACTGACCAGACTAAAAAGGTGGAAGATAAATTGCCCACCCTGTGGCATCAGTCAGACGCACACAGAAATAGAACACACCTTCTGCTGAGGAAGAGTATAATTATATTTAAAGAGTGAAGGGGGGGTGATTATGCAGCTGATTAGACCAAAAGAATCCCCTGAAACAACCGGTTTTATAAATATGATCCCACAGCTGAAATTAAATGTATTTTGGCTCACTTCCCTGGAATCGAGGTTATGAATAACAAACGCTGACAATCAGGGGTTGCACCAGAGTCACCGTGTCTTGTTTGCTCTTTGTGTGAAAGATCATGACGACGCTGCTGGACCTGAAGAGCAGTGTGCTGAGGCAGGTGCAGAGGAGCCAGTCGCTGAGGAGCCGGAGGGAGCCGCCGCCCACCGCCAGCAGCCCCCTCAAACACTGTCCTGACCCGTTACCTCGCAGGTGAGTCACTGGTGTGCACACATACACACTCGCACGTGACTTCAAGTACTGGAGCTGGATTCCGGTTTTTCGTGGAAGGCATTTGTGGAATTTAGTGGACACTTGTTCTTGGGGCTGTTTTGTTTAACATTTCATTAATAATTTTACTGGGGTTTCATCACTTAGTGATGCTGAAAATTGAAATCCTTCTGGACACACTGGCTGGCAGAAGTGTAGAGCCTGAACTTTGTGTCTCATGATATTAGAAGTAGGGTTGCGATGCACTCTCTGCTTTTGCTTTTACCCACTGCATTACTGTCAAATACACACAAATTAAGCCTTGCTTGAGTATGAGCAAGAAGCAGCAGGCAGGCTGTTTATCAATATATTACTGTTTCTAAAAATATAGTTTCTAGCTACAGCTAATATTTGCTTGATTGTTGCCGTTTAGAACAAGTAATAGCTTCGATAATGAAAGTCTTTTTTTTTTTCTTTTTTTTTGAAAACTGAATTGCAGTCATTGTAGTTCAGAAAGATAATGACAGCCTTTTGGAAACGGCGGCACAAGCTCATAAGCAATAATTCATGTCTATTATTCATTTGTTTTCCACCAGCCGTCCGCCACAGGTCATCATTTCTTGTCAACAGAGTGTTTTAATGTGGTTGGCGTTTATTCCAGAGTTGTGACTTGCTGTGAGCAGGCCATGCACAAGCTGCCTCTCCCCCAAGGACACATCAACCACACTATTACATGCGCAGTCAGGCTCTGACTTGGATCACAAATGCTGCTTTATTGTATGTCAGTTTAAACCACATGTTCACATCTCTCCTTCAGCATGTGACTGCTCCGTAGTACAGCACACCGCTGTTTGTACTTGAGTGATAAAGACATCTTGCTGCAGCATAAATCAGGAGAGCAAATCACCTCATATTTTACTTTATGTATGTCTGTGTTTTGCGTGTGAATTCATTATACATGAAAGTTACATGTGCATGGGTTTAGATGAGTGTGTGTGTATGTGTGTGTACATGTATATATGTCAATACATGTATTTTTGTATGTAAAAAATCAGTCACTCACATACAAAGCCAATGAGAAAAACGATCATAACATTGGCATTGGAAAAATCCTGATAAAACACAAAAGTTAGGCTTCCCCATGTAACATGCTAACTTAGATGTTTCATATATGAATAGCCAACAGTAGAAAACTAAATGGATCAAATTTTCTATATCACTGAGATGGCACATTGGACTACAGTTTAAACGATTAGTCGATTAATTGTTTCAGTCGCTTTTCAAGCAAAAATGCCAACTATCTGACAGTGCAGCTTCCCAGATGTGAGGATTTGCTGCTTTTCCTCATCTTAAATCATAGTAAATTGAATATCTTTGGCTTTTGGACTGTTGGTTGGACAAAAGAAGCAAGCTGAAGACAGCACTGGGAAATTGCTATTTTTCAATATTTTCTGGTAAAATAGATCTCAGCTGGGTATATGAAGATGTACACTTTGTAGATAAATGGTATAAAACATCATTCTTTCTACTGTATTTATATTTCATCATAATAAATATACACAGTTCTGATTTACTCCAGATGTTACTCTTAATGTTTTTTTTCATTTATAGAAAATACCACACCAAACCTTCATTTGTAAAACAAACCGGCCACAACCCATTGATTTATGTGCTGATTTGTTATTAATTATTACGTGTTTTTATATAAATACTTGTACGTATACTATGTATGTTTGTATGTATTTGTATTTATGTCCATATGCGGCATATGCTGTATACTGTATGTGTGTAGTGTGTGTGTATGTGTACATGTATGCATATGTAGATATGTATTTTGTACATGTGTATTGTATGTATGTATTCTTTTTCTTTTGTTCTGTTCTTTTTTAATTTCTGTTATACTTTTAAGGTTTCTCATATAATGTTGTGTAATGTCTTGATTGATGTCGTGTGTTACCATTAGCTTGACAGCATTAGCTTGTGGAAAATAAACTTAGCAGATTTTGTACCTTGGTCTTAATCTTGTCTGATCCCTCTCAAGGTTTTTTACACCTCACATCTTTTGTTTTTTGATTTCCTTGCCTGCCTCGTAGCAACAAATAAAGTGGCACAGGTAAAATCAGTCAGCTGAGTTATTTTTCAGTCTTATTTTGAAGCATTATCTGAAGCCAAAAGTAATAGTATGAACCTGAGGTTTCTATAGCAACCTAAACACAGGCTGCTGCCACGATGTGAACTTATACTTGTAATGACGACCATATCTATTTTTAACGTGGAAGATAACCTCAGATGCTGTGCTGAGCACTTATCAATTTCGGGTTTGAAAGACTAATACTAGACCTACAGAGGACTTTTTGCCACAGTTTTCAAGTATGTTTTTATTAAACGCATATCCTTGATGCTGTCTCTGTATGTTTTATCGATTTAGCATTTTTAATGCTCCAGCATAGGACCCTGTTTGTGTTCTTCATTAAAGAGTGATTTGAACTGTCAGTATCTCACCTTTTTCTCATTTGCCATGCCAGCTCTCTGGTGCTACAGCCTTCCCACTGAGCCTCAGCCGTGCACGTACCCAGAGCCCTCATCATTAGAGGCATGCCGTTGATCTTTGTTATCCATTCAGACTGCTGCTGCCCTGCCTGCACTTTCACTTTAATTGAGAATTTGCAAATGAGGCCGGGTGGATTTGGGCCACTCCGTCCACAGTTGTTGACCCAGTAGCACAGTCGGCTGTCAGGGCTGAGCTCTCAGAGCAGAGAGTGGCACATTGGAGGTGAACTTTTTAATTCAGTTGAGCAAATTATGTTTTTACTTCTATGTGAGATGGTTGTTAAGTCTGTGGAAATGCACAAGACACTGTCAGAGATGAGCTTGACCGGGCGTTATACAGCACCCACAATTTATATTTAAATTTATAGTTTGCTTTATTATTGTTTGCTTATTTTACTGTTCACTTCCATCTCTGTCAACAGCAATGGACTATTTTGAATTGTGAGCTCGCTGCAGTGTCAATAATGGATTTAACTCCTCAGTGTCAATGTATTGAGGCTCTCATTTTTTTATTCATGCAGAATAACACAATCAGTTAAGAAGGACATTAAACGGAAACTCCTAATGCGCATGCAATTACAGTAGTTAATGGCAGACATACATTTAACATACATACACAACAGACATATACCTTTAAAGGATAAAGCTTGTTTTATTTTATATTTTTCTTATTGTAAATAAACCCCATGAAAGCACCAAAATACAAACACAATGTGTTATTCTTTCAATATTTTCCTGGTCATCCCAGCCTCCTACTGAAGGTGTCTTTAAAAATCTGATGCTGTACAGTTTAGTTTTCTAAAAAGTGTCAGTAATTTTTCCTAAAACAGCTGGGCACTATAGTTTTTTAGCAAACGTTACTCATTGTTGCATTGTTGGGGACTATTTTTAGCCGTGGATTAATACACATTTGGTGTTCTTGTCTACTTGCACTCCTCCCCACAGGTTACAGATGTCTATGAGTTTTGAGGAGTTCCACCAAAGTGTGATTTTTCCCTCTAAACATCTTAGATTGTGTTGTTTGTGGGGGGTTTCAAGCCTCTAACAACCATTCAAAGATCAGAGAAACGTTCAATAAAAAGAAGACAAATACTTCTAGTGAAACTTTGCTTTTTCCTTTTTTCCTTTCCCAATAATCACCTTGCTGATTAATCTAGTGACCCATTGGTGGGGTCCCAACCCCCAGGTTGGGAACCACTGCCAACAGTAAATGAGCAATTACAGCACAAGAATGGTGTATGTGTGATTGACTTTAAGTGCCCGTGTTTATTGTATTGAAGGAACATGTCACCCAGTGCAACAGGGTGACTCATTCATGTGTTTTTAATAGTTTTTGGACAACAACGAGCTCTGCGGTACAGAGGAATAAGATGTATCAGGCTTCTGCTACACAGACAATACTTGTTAGCAGGAACAGTTCATTGCTGGTTTTGGTATTTTCATGGGATTTGTTGACAATAAGAAAAGCCTCATCCTTCAAACAGACAACCCCTAACACATGCAGTTATGGTCATCAATGACAGACATGTTATACATTTAATCCCTGAGGAAGCAATACCCACAATATGTCATTTTCCTTCAGCTCAGCAATGCTTAAGCTACAGCACAATGATTCTGTGCAGTACTGTTTGAAGTACATATAAGGAACATAAATCAGAAGTTCGCTGCTCAGGCATTATCTATCTTGTAGTCATGCAAGAGCTTTACGTTAGAGTCGCCTGTTTGAAAATGGGTAAAATCCTCAGTCACCTGTTCAGCCGCACAGTGAGGAAATAAAAACTGAGAAACACAATTGCAAAGCACCCAAGTTGGAAACAATTTCACACCAGGCTACCGTTCTGTCTGTCAGTAGTTCTAGCTGGGAGACTTCTGTTTCACAAGTTATTGAACAGAGAGATTCCATCAGAGCTGTTGGTTGCGATCATATCTCCACACCCAAGTGTTTTCACCTGCATTGTTTTGTTGCTTAATCAAATGTGTAATAGTAAAACAAACAGTCTTGCGTGTAGTATTGAGGGGGGATCCTTGTCATGGAGATCCTCGGTTATGATAGGAGCCGCAGGCTGATATTATGCACTGACAACCGTGATGAATCAAATTAAAAAATCATCTTATTTTATTAGAATGCATACAGGCGTCACATTGTCTTTCATGCTGCAGACAACAGTGATGTCTGCACTATTAATTACTATGTAGGCACTGCCTTATACTGAAGTTTGAAATGAGGGTTGCTGTCACCTTCACACTCCCAATTAGTCACGTTTAAACACATATTCTCTCAGATAGAAGGAGTTCAGAGTTTTTATTTATGTTTTCCTTCTGATTTACTCTCCAGACAGGAGATTGAATGAATTCTGAAAATAAATTAGAATAAAGTGACAATAAAAAAAATAAAATAAAAAGGACTTGTTTCCTAGCAACATCAAATCAGTTTGTTATTCTGGTGGCGCGTGTGTGTGCATGTGTGTGTGAGAGAGAGAAAGGTTGAAAGATATCAGCATTTTTCTTTTTTAGATGTATCAAATCAGAATTGACTGGATTTGCATAATTTGGGCATTATTTCTGCTCATAAACACATCGTCCCAAAGCTCGAAACACAAGATCCCAGACTGTCTGGACAAATCATCAAGCTGTTTGACTGACAGAAGATGGGACAGATTTCTGGGTACGATTATGCCCTGGACGATTGAAGATGGATCTGGAGAGAATTGCGTGTCTCGTAATATAACAAGTACTGTATTACAATCATTAAATCATTAAAACATTAAAAAGAGGACCTTTTTTGAAGAATATGTATTTTACAGCTAGTCTGGCTTTGCTAAAAGATTTCAACCGTTTTAACTGAAGACATCCACCTTTAAAGTTTTAATGGGTTTGATGCTAGTGGAAACCTAACCAGCTCTCCCCAGCATGACTGCCATTAGTCCTCATCAATACCTCAGGGGTTTGCCATCCGCTCCTCCACCATGGCGAGAGTCAGTGGGTGCTGGGATGGGCTGCCACACACCTGCTGTGATGCGATGACGCTAATAAAGGAGCGTGACAGGGCCTCTGTGGACGGCTCTTCTGTATAATGTGACGAGGGTTGGCTGAGAGACGAGGAAGGAGAGAGAAGCTGGGAGGTGTGGGGGTGAGGAGTTGTAGGCATGGCGGATCCCGGCGGCTCTGCTAGACTGAGAAAGATTCCTGGTGAAAGATTTGGGAAGGGTTAGAGTTGGGGGTGAAGGTGGTGAAGGGGATTCCCAAGGTGTTCAACCAGTTACTCACCCCTCCACCACCCCCGAATGTGCCTGTATCACCATGACAACTGGGGCCAGCGGGAGTCCAGGGATTCACTCACACCTGGAGGAAGCAGAAAACATCATTTGCATTTTGCACACAGCTCTGCTTATCATAGTAGATTAACATGGTTCATGCAGAGTGCAGACATGTTGGTTTGCTGAGAGCTTTGGTCCAGACCTGCTTTGCTTTTTAGTGCATGAGATAAGACGGCGTTTGATAGCTAATGAGAAGCTGAACTGCAGGTGCTGGAGTCCAGTAGTTCAACATAAAAAGGATTTATCTTCATTTAGGAACAGGATGCAGCGTGATCCCACCAATGTCACTGAATCCTACTTTGTTTTTAATTGCAACTATTGAGATGATGTATCTGTTTACCATACAACGAATTTCACCTCCCTTTTCCTCGCAAATTAACATATTTTCCAAGTATTTCATCTCTACTTTTAGAGATGAATTGTCAATCTGCTACCTCTTCTTGGCAGGATTTCCGAGGAGAGCGTGGAGTTCTTTGAGCGTGTGAATGCCATCCTTCAGAAACAGGAGAACATGCTGCGGGCTGCCCAGGCTGAGGTAACCCCAACCCAACTTCCACCTTTCCATCTGTTACATACTTGAAGCACATTGGTCTAGCGAGAATGCCTCGGCGCTGTCATTTAGCCCACTGCCGTGGCCAGTATGACGTTTGTAGACAGAAGGGCTGGGTTGAGTTGGGTGCTCAGAAGACTGGAGGCTCCTCTGTGACAAGCTGCTGTAGATGGCAATGTTCAGCTCCTCCTGCTGCCACTGCTAAGGCAATGATGCTGTGTTAACATCTTTGCTGAGAGCAATTGATGTCTTCATTTCCAAATCGCTGCAAGACAGGGGAGTAAAAAAAGAAGCAAAAAGCAAAACATGTCACTACTGGCAAGACATATTATTTTCTGAGAATGAAAATATTGGTCTGTTTTCCTTATTGTGGATGTTTAAATGTAGAATGAGTCTTCTTGATTTTTGGTTGGTGCACTATTGATAAAGTGGCCATGAAGGCAGCAGTGGTGGAAAGATATTTGTACGTAATGTCACATTTTAGATGCCCACATTTAGTGATTTCCCCTCTAAACGTCTCAGATGGTTTCATTCAAATATGTATTTGAGGCTTAATGTGGTAAAAAAGCAAAAATAAAAGCAAAGAAAAAAAAGTAAACAAAATAAAGAATACAAATGTGTTATTTCTTCTTTCCTACCCCATTTATCATCTCACGACTCCTCAGATTTATCTTGTGACCCTAAATTGGGAACCACTGGACTAAACTACCTAACTGTAAATTAAGTAGTTAAACCAGCTCCACCTCAACCAGATACAACAGTAAAATTCTACTTACAAATCGTTCCATCAGTATTAACAATCTAATAATGTCAGATACTATATATTATCTATTCTGTACTTCTGCTTAAGATATTGAATGCAGGACTTTAACTTGTAATTGAATATTTGTGCATTATTGTTATTTTATGGTACTTTTAATTAAGTAAAAGCTCTGAATACTTCTTCCACCACTGGAGGGCAAACTAAAGGAAATCAGTGGAGATGTTATTCCTTCCAAGTGATGATTGAGGGTCTACTGTCAATACTGGGACCTCAGCTTTTCCTCTTTCCAGTTCTTACTCAATGCAGCCTTAAGAAAAGGAGGTTTTTGTTTTTGGCTGAACTGTTTCCGTCCCCTCACAGTGCCAAAGAGGGGCCTGCACAGTGCCGCCACCCCAAGAGCATGTGGACCAGGCCTTTATCCCTGACAGAATCAGCAGGACAGAGGTACGTCAGCTCAGCTTTTCTGTTTTCATCGTATTTCAGCAGGGACTAGATGTAAAAAGTTACAATAACTGCTTTTGATGTGCAGCAGAGCAGAAAGCATGAAGGCAAAGGAGCATGAGCTGTTATTTTTGAAGGGTTGTTATTAAGTGGAGTGTTTTTTCATGTAGCTGGACCTTCTTTATGAGGAAGCTGTGTACACGGTGGTCAACCGGGTGGGAGTGCCTTCATCAGAACATGTGAAAAGTGACGAAGAGCTGTTTGCTTACCTGCTAAAGGTATCTATCTATCTATCTATCTATCTATCTATCTATCTATCTATCTATCTATCTATCTATCTATCTATCTATCTATCTATCTATCTATCAAACAGACTCTATTTTCTGAGCTCTATTAAATCTTACTCAGTGAGTAACACTGATGATAGCCACATAGAGAGTGTTATTTGTTGTGAGCAGGCTTTAAGAATCTGAGCAGATGCTCTTGGCTCAAACCTGATTAAACATCAAAGCTCAGCTCACACTGTGTGCTGATATTCTGCTGTGATATTACATCCATTCAGATGATGTCGTGCTAAGGATTGTAGCCTCTTTTATGTCTGTCTTTTTTCGAGATGTGTTGTGTTCCTAGCTGGTCAGATGTTAGCAGTGGCTCCGACTGAACTGAATATTATATTAAGGAATTTCAGTCCTGTTGTAGTGGATTTTTCTTGGGCATTTCTAGAATATTTATTCAGCTTTTTTTAATTGTCTTATCGTCCATCTCTCCAAGGTGTTTGATATGGGTGAAGAGGAACATGACATCATTCTCCAAAAAGTTCAAGAATCCAAGGTGAGACACTTTGTACATGAGTCAATGTCCATTCAAATGTTGTCAAACAGTATCCTTCAGATATACTGTGGCACTGGAAGCTGAAAGTCATTATTCATCAGTTTTCTACTTAAATGGAAAAATTGTCACTAATCATGATGATTTCCAGTCTGTGCTGATATAATATTATTGCATTGTTGGCTATAAGTTTTCATTTTCAAGTTTAAGTACTTGCAATGTAAAATAGTTCCTATTTTGTGTCCAGTAGATTTCACACAAGTGTAAAACAGAGTGGAGGTATCATGGCTGTTTCGAAGACGTAGGACAATGATAATACAAGCAGCATACCAGTATCTGTGCAAGTTTTAGCTACTTGACTTAAGTTTATATACAATTTGCGGAACATTTTTGAATGCATGCTGTACAATTTTAGATTATACAGTATATATATTTTTTCCCACAGTTCCAAGCAGCCTTTGGTGCCATTACAGTAATTTCACGATGAAAATAGTTTAATACTCTTAAAACTTGTTTGAGTTGTGTAATCCAGCACACTGAACATCAACTCTGCATTAGTGTTTTTCATCCTTAACATTGTAATTATATTGTACATTATGTACAGATTGAACCGAATGCTCTGCATTACCTTGTAACAATACAAGTACAGGATTTAAGCAAATTTAAAGAGCTTCCTGATATACTGTCATATTGTGTAATGCAGAAATAAATGGAAACCAATTGGTGCCTGCAACAATAGTAAACATACTTCAAAATGTCTAACATACAACAACATGGTTTGCAAAAGTATACAGTATGTGCCTTTTGGTAAATGTACTAAAACATGCAAAGCCGCTGGTACACTTATTATCTTCTTAAGTTAATAAACCACACAATAGAATAAACTCCTCAGAGGTCACAAAGTGCAGATTCAGAGGCAACACTAAATTCTCAGTTGTGCAGCCACCGGTGGTGTTTTAGTGCATTTACTAATGTTTTCTCGTGCT
The DNA here is from genome assembly GCA_005408345.1 of Macquaria australasica. NCBI lineage: Eukaryota > Metazoa > Chordata > Actinopteri > Centrarchiformes > Percichthyidae > Macquaria > Macquaria australasica. The sequence continues at coordinate 1,015,160 of SEMN01000058.1, read as the reverse complement.
CATAGTTTGAACAGTGCAGTAGTAATAAGGTGAAAGCATGGCCTGGAGAGCCACAGCTGGAGCGCACTGATGGAGAGTTGAGATGAAAGACCTGTAACTCCTTAGTCTCGCATATCCAGACCTACCGCCACTCTTCGTTTTAGCGCTGGAGAAAGGTCTGGCTGAACCCATTATCATTCTGGTACAGGGGGATGGGGGAAATACCACTCTGGCTTGTTTGTATTTCTTTAAACCAATCACAATGGTCTTGGGCAACTGATTGAGCCCAGGATGCAGCGGCGGTGCCCTTGCAAAATAGTGTAAACGGTAACACACAGATCGCGGAAGGCTTATACCCACAGCCTACTTGATTTTGTGTCTTTTACTTGTGACTGCCAGGGACCTTTCAAATATCTCTGTTAAGAACTGTGAGCCCATAGGCTGCTGGAAATGTTGTGACCAGAGTGAAACATTTCTTTCATTTTAATATTCTCGTATCTCATATTCTCTCATATTCACATTTAGTTTTTCTACCTTCCTCGTGACTCACAAAGCCAGTATATAAGATATCTGATGAAGCATGCAGGAATTTATTTTTTACATTCTTACCCTACAATGCATGCTGATGCTTATTTAAATGAGATACAGGAGAGTCAAGTTAAAGAAAATACATTGTGATGACCTTGATTTGTTGCATTTACAGTTTCTTTTTTTCACAGCGAGCCAGTTTTTCCTTGAGGGTTTCTGTTATGAAAGCAAAGAATCTAATGGCCAAGGATGCAAATGGTGAGACATCACAAGCAGTAAATAACCTTTTTCCATTGGGAAAAAAAAGAAGTTTTGTGAAATATGCCTTATCCAGCAACAATATGGAATTGAAAAGCTTTTCAAGGTACTCGCCCAAAAAGTTGTCCGGTGATTCACCTCCCGTCAGCTAACGTCATGTAGTTTTCAGCACTTCATGGCAATAGGGTCGTTCAAAATAAGCGAGGCCTTCGCTGGTTTGACCAGCAGTGATGATACGATGCATGATGGGTAGAATTCTTCCCAATCTGCTCCTGACATTTTGAAGCATCATGATGAAATAAAAAAAAAATAGTATTTCACAATAGATCAGTTTTCAGAGCCAGGAGCTGCAGTTGATCTCCTCTGACAATAAAAACCTTAAAAAAAATGGGAAATGACTGGGTTTTCCCATTTATGTCTCACTACCAATTTATTTTCTATGTACATGCATAGACTACATAGACATTTTACTAGCTTTCATTACATGTACAATAAGAGAATTTTCATTGTTTTTACAGTAAGATTGATAAGTGCAACAAACATGTAGATACAAGTTGTTGAAACTATTTTATAATAAACTCTGCACAGACAAATATTCTAATTGAGTCTGACATACAGTATCATTGACCTTCTTCTGTTCATCTCTCCATGTACAGTATGCATGTAATTATGTGAGAGCTGCATAATGTGAGGGTGTAAGTATTTGAATAGTCTTTTACTGTGAGATGGGATTAAGGTTGGGTTGCACAGACAATTTACATGAAATTGCTATTAAATAAATGTGTTCAAATAAAAATGCCGCCATAGTGATCAAAATACTGTATATATGTACACATGTTGTATGTGTCCTATCACACGTACAACATCACATCAACCCCTTCAATCCAATTATAAGAACTGGTACCTGATTAAATATGTAAGAGATTAATAAAAAGCAGTCTCGCGATCTGTCAAATATTGGACTTCTTGTCCAGTGTTGTTCTTGTTGTATTGTCTGTTTGTCCCTTCCCGCAACCACTGCCGACTACTCCACTTTCCATGCAAGGTGAAATTAATCTCACTGACGAGAACTTTACCAAAACACTGATTGTAATCACAAATGAGCCCAAAGGCTGCTGTAACAGCATCATCAGGGTGTCCTTGATTGTAGATCCCCGTTACTTCTCAGGGTGATATAAGCAGTTTCATGTGAGTGATAACCTTTTCTATGTGTCACCCTGCGGCCTGCCAGGGTACAGCGACCCCTACTGCATGCTGGGAATCCTGGTGGGCCAGAGCCCGCGGGAGGTGGAGGAGAAGAAGGAGAGAAAGTTCAGCTTCAGGAAGAGAAAGGAGAAGCTGGAGAAACGCTCCAGCACCAAGGAGGTGTTACCTGCCAAGTGCATCCAGGTGACCGAGGTCAAACCGGAGACTCTCAACCCAGTGTGGGACGAGCACTTTGTGTTGTGAGTACAGCAGTTTAAACTTCATCAGAGTACTGGACATGGTGATATGTGTGACATGCAGGATTCACAGTTTCATTTGTTTCACACTAACGCCAAAGCTGTTAGTTATGTGACCAGTGCAGCACATTGTCATCTCTGTGGAAGGATCACTAAAGGATTGAGGTGTTTATTGTCAGTATTTACTCATGGAGACGACAATTCAATGAATGACTTTCCTGTGTTTTTTCCCCAGTGAAATAGATGATGCCCACAATGACCTCTTACACCTTGACATATGGTAAGATTAGTTTGCAGCAACACCTTGAATTACTTGAAAGTGAACCAACAATTTTTCCTTTTCCTTTGTTGAACAATCACTTGCAGTCGCCAAGCATACAGAAAATGTCTTTTAGGTTGGATGAAAAAAATGATTGGTTTTGGTTGTGAAATAGTTGACAATTTAATCCATTATGTCCTGGAGTGTGAGTATTGAGCCAAATGTGAGCCATGTTGCATAACAGGTTGAGGAGTCATTATTCAGCTGTTATAGAAACATTTCCCAAAGCTCTGTTAAGAGCTGACTCTTGACTCCAATAAAAGTTGAGGAAGCTCATGCTTTTCTTGAACTGATATGGGTCTTAATTGTAGATCTCCTTCACTTTTCAGTTCCATTAATCATTGTGCAAAGATAATGAAACATGTTCTTGCAGGAAATGAGAGGTTGTATTAACCTCTGAATTATCCTCTTTTCTTCAGGGATCATGACGATGACGTGTCTGTTGCTGAGGCCTGCAAAAAGCTCAATGAAGTCAGTGGACTTCGAGGAATGGGAAGGTAGAAGAAACTATGTTGTGTAATCCAGAATTACTATTAATGTAATGATGTAACTGTCTTGGATACGTCTTTGGTAAGAAATGCTGGATATTCCTTTAGCAGTGTTATTCGTTTTCTTGTAGGGATGAAGCGCAACTGAATCACAAATTGCAATCTTGTGCACAATTATATAAGTTGGTAATTAGTTTATTCATCCAGTTGGCACTGTGGCAGTGAATAGATGAGTCATTCAACCTGTCAATCAAAGGGTCATTTCCATCTGAATTAAGCCAAAAGATGCAGTTTTATCTACATTTGTTGAAAAATAGACACCAACCTGCTTGTTAATTACAAGGGGATCATTTCATATTTGTCCTTTAACCTTAGAGAAAGACTGACATACAGGAAAGCCCAGTGCCAATAAAGCTGTGCACACAGAGAGTTCAGCTGGGTCATGGAAAGACATAAATAGCAGACATATCTAATGAAAACCTGGGAAAGTCAATCACAAGCAAGTGGCAAAAGGGTCATAATCCTGTGGTGGAAAAATGTGCAATTTCCATTTGAACAAAAATCCGAGGTAATAGCCAAATTTCATTAGGAAATGAAACTCATTCTGCCGATGCTCTAATTGTAGGTCACAGTGGATAAAAGCAAATGACTAAAACTGTTAGATTATAGCTCTCACAGTACAATTAAACATGAATTCAAACTGTGACAAACAAGACTCCTTCTTCCTCGCACTCTGCCTTTTCTTGTCAGGTATTTTAAGCAGATAGCAAAGTCAGTGCGTTCAAATGGATCTGCATCATCAGGCTCTGAGGAGAATGCCGACGACTTCCTCGGATGCATCAACATCCCTTTGAATGTGAGTTGTTCAAAGTGTGACAGTTCAAAACAAACTCTCATTAGTCAGAGGTGTTGAGCTGCTGAGACAAATCAAACACAACCTCAAACAGATTCCCTGAAGGATGCAATGTGAGGGCTTTCCCTGGAAGTATGTGAGTGCCGTCAATCTGGCTGGTTTTCTTCTTGCAGGAGATCCCAGTTGTCGGCTATGACACCTGGTTTAAGCTGGAGCCTCGATCGAGTACGTCTAAAGTTCAGGGAGAATGTCACCTGATACTGAAGCTCTTCACCAGCCAGGTCTGTACGGTATAACAGTGATTCAGTATACAGTATACTCCTCTTCTTGCATGTGTAGGATGTGAAGAATTTGAACACTTTGAACACTCTTTTTTTCTGTCAGAGAGACACAGCTTTGTCTAAGAAAGACTCAAATGTCTCCATTCACAAGAAACTGCTGTGTCAGATTGTGGAGTATGAGCACGCTCACGTTAAGGTGAGTTTGTTCCAGATATGTATTCAAAGCAACATTTATAATAAAGCTAATTGTGATTTTTGGCAGTTACGTACTCTCATACAACAGCTTTTATTTCAATTACTTTTTAATTGTTTGTTGTCTGTTTTGTAATAATTTAATCACTTTAATTTGTATTCTTTTTGTGTTATTGGTTAGTTTATACAGTTATTTAGCTACCCTAGTTGATTGGCCTCAGTTGATAAGTTGCTTGCTTGACCTGTCAGTTGGCAAAAACCACCAACAGCATGGCCTCTAGGGGCCACTAAATGGGATTTAAAATGATTAGGCTTTGTTCTGACTGCAGGTAAATGTATTTTGTGTATGCATGAGAACTGGAGTTGAGTTTTTCCAGCGTAAAAACAAAATAGTAAATTGCAGGATGAACTGAAGAGCACAGCACATACTTTCTTGTACTTACTGTACGCCTAGGTCGCACCAGACAACAATTGCTGCTGAGGCGATTGATGTACAAAGTCTTTTTTGTGTTGCAGTCAGAGTAGCTGCACTCTGACCAAAGTGTTTTGAAAGGACAGAAAGAATATTTCATATTTCAGCAGCCAGACGGAATAATTAATAGTTCATGAGGTTATAGTAATGTTTATATTTTGCATTATTCGTTGACTGTATGCCATTTTGTAAAACAAACGAAATGACAGGGTAATCTACCACATATAATTCTAGAGAGAGCCCTACAACTGGAACGGGCAGGTTTGTCCCCCAGCATGGACTGTACTGACTCACCATGCTGTGCAAACTGATCTCTCACCTCTCCAACAGGCCATTATGTGAGTATTAATGGAGGAACACAATTGATCAAATCAAATACGAAAGCTTTAGCATCATGTAAATGTGCATGTTTTGTTTTCTAACACAGTCGCTGGCAGTGCTACAGCAGCCACCATCGGACCCAGAGGGTGTGCTACTCCCTGCTGCTGCGCCTCCTGAGGACCATCGATGCAGAGTGGGACCCCGCCACTGTGAGGGGCGACCTGGTAGGTTCTCCTCCACCGGCCTCTCAGTCTAAGTCAAAAAATCATCTGGAAACAGTCACCTCATTAGCTCAGCTCTTCACTGATATTCATCAAGGTTTTTGGTTAAGCCAAAAATGTCTCACAGCCAGTGTACTTGAAGCTATAACTGAGGGCCCTTCCTGTGTCCAGGAGAGGCAGCTGTCAGACAGCTTCAGGCTGTACACAGAGCACTGCCTGTGCCTGATGAAGAACATGCGTCAGGTTTTCCCCTGCACCAGCGCTGCTGCCATTACACGCTACGAGCTCATGCTGAGGTAAAGTCACATTGCCATCACATCACATCACGCACTCGCCTTTGCTGCCATAACCAGGAACACGCTCAACATCTCACCCCAACAGACACAGGGAGACTTCAACCAGTCAGCCATACTCTGTGGAGGAAGCAGTGTTGGGCTCCTTACTCAAACAGAAAGATCTGAATCATTGCTCATTACTCATTTAAAAAAAATGATTAAACATTTGGTCTTGACCCCAAATTTAGCTTTATAAAACCTGAAAAATAGCTGTTATTTGTGCCAACATATTGTGGTCATAAGCAATAACTTACATATGTTTACCTCACATAACATCTATTATTCCCTGTATGATATTATGCATGAAAATGCTCAGCAAATTGAATATATATATTCATTATTATAGATTTTAATATTGCTTTTGTACATGTGGAAGCTTGAGGAAATCACCAAATCATAAGCATTCATCCTTTTGAGAACATGAATATCCACAGTGAGCTTCATGGAAATCCAGGCATTAATTTTTAGACAGATTGTCATCGACCAATGTGTTGGCCAGGGGGTGTCCATAAAATCATGAGAAACAATCCATGGATATCTGTACTAAATTTGATGGCAATCTGGTCGGTATTGCAGAGATATTCTGCTCTGGAAGTCTTGGACAGATCTACTGAAATCACCCCCCTTTTGCTTTAGCTTCAAGTTACCATCGCACAAAAGAAGGAAGAAAGAGCAGGGAAATGTGCCAAATTAGGGAGTCTGTTCCACATAAATGCCAGCCAGTAAAATCAGCTAATTATTGAAGTTCATGTTGCTGTGTCGCACTAATTTGGAGGAGACTGTTTAACATCCCCAGTAAGAAATCCAGCTCTGCCCAGTGATCAACACCTCGAGATCTTTTCTACACTTCTCAGAAACACACACACACACAGAGAGAGAGAGTGACTCACTTAAGAGTTAAAGTTGTATCTCTCCTCTCCTGCAGTGATAATGCAGGATCCTGCATACAATTAGAGTGGAAAGTATTTTGTGAGATTGTAGCTTTTGTGCTTATTGAATTCTCAGAATATGTTAGTGGATGATGTGAAACCAGAATTTACGTGACCTGAAAGCAGTCTTGTATTGTAATTGCCTTCTCCCTGTCTGTGTATGCCAGGGGGATTGGCTACATGCAAAACATGCGGGCGTTTAAGACTGTATGTCCTCTTCGAAATGAACTGCATTTGGACATCACTACTGCTATCAAGGTAACAATGAAAGTTCAATAAATAAATAAAAAGTTTATTTTACAATAAGTTTACTTAAAGGTACCCTGTGGAGTTTTTGATCACTAGAGGAGCTTTACTGTAGATGAATGTCTTGATGAGCAGGTCCCTGTATAGTTTGTAATGCAGGAAAGCAGCATGCGCACGAGGACACGCATGTACATCATGAAAACAGGGCTGATATGATGCACGTTTCTGCCAGTTACAGAGTGCAGTAATGTACTGTAGGCCTATAGCTGTTGGTGTTATTGTTGGACTTAAAGCAGCAAAGTACCAAGAAAAAAGGAAAAGATAACCAAAAAGAGATAGGTAGTAAATTAAGCTTTTTATCTAGTAGTAAATGTATTCAACACTATACGCTTTAAGGATACATACATTGTGTTTTAGTGAGAAAATCTGAATGTAAACAACATTGACTACTCTACAGGGCACCTTTAATACCCATGTATTCTCCTTAATTTGTGTAATTATTTCAACAGAAAGGGACTGCGGAGTGGTACGAGGGCTTAATTGCACAATATAAACCAGAGGACGGGGTAGGTTTATACTTATTAAAAAAGTCCTAATGATAGAAATCATTACATCTTGTAATTTTACTGACTGCGGCTTGAGAATTGATATCCAGGATGTTGTTCGTTGTGTACTGACGATGTAGACTCTGGAGGAGCAGCTGAAGAAGCTGGTTCAGGTGGTTGATGCTGTGTGTGCAGACGTACAGAGAGCCCAGAACACGTACAACAAACTCTTCTACAGGTGAATATCAATGCTGTGCATCTCAGTGTAGAAATGTCAGGCTACCTGGCACAGAAACATTAACTTATCATTGGACTGATTTCATATCATCCTTTGTTTGTTCTCACAGTGCAGTGAAAGTAGATTTCTTCAGCATATCATACAGACAGTTGGAGAAACAGGTATGTCATAGAAAATTATGTGAAAAGTAATTGTAATTATTTTGGGGGATTTTTAGTCATACAGTATTGTTGTTGCTGACTTTGACACAGGTACTTAAACACAGTCAAATTCTTTCATCCTTCAGGTAGCTGATGATGTAAATGTAGCGATGGAGCGGGTTTGTGGGACTCTGGAGCAGGAGAGCTCCAGACTGCCTCAGACAATGGGAGAGACCATCTTTGAGCTCTTCATGTCCTTGAAAATCCTCAAAGGCTTTCGGGAGTTTCTTCCTCTCAAGTTGGTTACGAGTTCGACTCTAATGACTATTCATATAGCAGCGTAAAAGGCTCTGACTGATGCTTATTTGTTTGAAATGTCAGCGAGGAGATGAGACTTCAAGCTTTTCTTTCAGCTTTGAATTTATTAAAAGGGCTTGTGTTCTTCTCTAACAGGGATGCTAAAATGTTGGCCTTGACAGGCTTTCATAACTGGTTCAAGTCCTCGATTCATAAGTGGCTGCAGATTGTTCATGACAGATCCTGTGACAGAATTCGTAAAGCAGTGGACACAGACAAGGTGAGCGACTTCTGCCCTTGAAATTATGTAAATGAAACAATGAAAACAATGTTGGTCTGTGGCGGCTTACAGCTATGAGCTGGACTGCATTCAGGTTATTAGATAATGTATTAATGGTGCTCTATTGGAACTTCTACTGTACATTTTATTTTATTTTAGTTTTTTTTTTATTAAAAGCAGCATACAACCATTTAATACACATTCATATCACACTGTAACACACTATAATGTAGTTGTAAACAGATATGAGGGCACTTTGTAAGTTTATTGTATTTGATTTTGATTGTATATAAATATATGTAAATAAAAGATATCTATACAGTAATTTCTTACTACAGTAATATCGTGTGTAATAAAGCATGTATTAATACATTTATTTACCACCATATACACATACAACTCCTTTGTAGGTAGATTCTTTATAATATCCAAATATGGGTTTTAAGTTTTTCTTTATTATTATTTATTTATTTTGTTTATTTTTTATTTATGGATAACCAGTCATACAGATATTTATATGTTGGGTTATAACAATTATACAGTGTGTTGTAAAGGATTTATTATCTATAGTAAAGCATTTATTAACTGTTAATACAAGTGATTAAACTGGTAATAAATGTTCTATAACAACTGTGTTTATGTGTTTAATACTACTACATACATATCATAATATATGATTATAACTATGTTAAACTGTGTTATCAAGCATTCATTAACTCTTTATACATCAGTTATGGCTGCTTATAGTTGATGACAAATACATTAATAAACACTCAAACTGAAAGAAAAACACTCCAATCACGTTATGGTGTGTTATTGGGAGTTATAAAACATTTATTAACTGTTTACATAATTCTTACAAATGCTAAATAAGGGGTTGGAATAAAGTATTAGTGAACTTTTAAGAAAATAAATGAATACATTACAGTCATAGTCATAGTCGTTACATAGTCCTGACAAACATTTCCCTGTATTATTCACACACTATGCACTATGCATGTTGCATGTTGTGCTTTTATGTGTTTTATGTGCAGCTCGAGCCTCTGCAGCAGGCCAAACACAGCTCCTCAGCAGTGGAAGTGACAACATGCTTCAGCCAGGTACGCGAGATCTGGCTCCAGCTGGCCTGGCCAGACTCTGCGGGGGCCTTCATCTTCATCACTCGTTTGACAGACGTGAGTGCGACTTCCAGTGTTGCCACACTCATGTAGCCTACATCCTGCACACATGAAAACATGACTCTGAGCACTCACATACATACACACAGGACTCATAAAAGATTCACAAAGGAAACCAAGAATTTAAGTGTAATAACAGTACTGGTATTTTATCTAACAGAATTTCTGCAGCGAGGCTGTGTGCTACTCAGAGATGATAACACGCACGATTGAGAGGAACCAGCTGGGTCGAGACCACAAGAGCTTCACAGTGCAGGTAACGCCTGTAGCAAGACAGAACTGGGGGAGGGCACACAATGAGGTGGGAAGTAAATGTCAGCAAGTGTTCTCCCCGGCAACACAAAGGGCTCAGCAGGAGATCAGATATGTTTACACAAAAAAAAAAAAAGAAAAAGCTGTTGCCTCCTGTCGTCGTCAGTCATTTACACTCGCATCCCGTCCCTCCACTTCTCTGTAGCCCTGCTTCTTTTCCTTCTTTGTTTCTCCACCTCGACCCTCTGTTTCTCCTCTTCTGCTCCTCCTTGCTTTCTGCTAGCTCTGCATCACCCTGAACAACACGGAGCACGTGCGCGTTTTCCTGAGTCATCTGCCCCGCGAACTGGACTGGCAAGGTGTGGAGCGGGCCATGGAGGAGTCCTGTGGGGTGGAGGGGAAGGAGCAGGTTTACAAGGCTCTCAATGGGCAGCTGTATAACATGGACCTGGACCTGCAGAGAGAAGCCAAACGTCTCATCACACTGCTCACCGACAAGGTGCCGTACACAGAGCATGAACGCCTGCAGATCAACTACACTTGAAAGTCTGAGACATGGTACACATAAATAGCAATTTGTCACTGTGGAACCTTGTAACTCCACTGTTGGTCATTTTTATGCTTTAAAGGGAATGGATTAACCTCCACAGGATGAGGTTTCTACAAGCAGTGACTTGTACAAATTAGAGAAAAAATGCATGTCCATCACTAAATACAAGCCTGTTTTTCTTTTAGTTTTTTGAAGAATTGGCATAATGAAGATATGGGGTTTTCACCGAACAACAGCAATATGTTTTATCTTCAGTGTGGAAAAAGAAACTATACTATTAGAAATACTATTAAAAAATCACTTCTGTGTAGTTTTTCTGAATTTGATCTCATGTGTAACTTGGAATGTTTTGTAAAGTTTACATCCAATGTGGCCATGATGGGAGTCAAGTTTTCAGTAATATTAGTCCTTTCTTATGACCCATTGCTGCTGTTATGGAGTGCAGAGGACACATTATGTGCTTGGGTGTTTTACATGGGGCAAAAATACACCGCACCATTTTATGTATTTATATATAAACTTTTTGCAAATTGGTGTTACTTTTTATACCTGTATGCACCTGCATGTATGACAGAATATTTCTGTGCAGATGCTGCCTGAGCTGCGGAGGTACATCCAGCACATCAGCCTGTCTCCAGACTCCATCAACAATGATGACGTAAGGCCTAGAAGTGGTTTTATACAGCATTCATTCTTGTATCAGTGGTGTTTGCAGCCATAGTACTTATGTAATGTGTGTTAATGACATTCTTCCAGGCTGTGTCCCCTCTTATGAAGTACCTACAAGACACTATGGTCATCCTTACTGAAAACCTTGTGAAGGAGAATCTGACTAGGTAATTACTTTCTCCTCCTCCTCTCTCCTCATTATAAATACAACTTCATGTATTTTCTGTTTGACAGGGACAATAAGAATGTATTCTAATAACTATTATGAGTTACAATTGTGCGACATTCTGCCTAATTGCTCATTTCCATCTGGTGTGTCTGTGCAGCTAATGATAAAATTTATCATTAAACATTCAGAACAAAACTATGAAACACAAACACGACAGGATCCACAACATAAACTCACAACAGGCACATGTAGCGTAATACACGATTATTTAAAGCAGGCACATACTGTATACAGCACATCTTGCAAACAAACCATTAAAGCCACTATGTGCCAATTTTTTGCATGCACATAAAACACTGCGTCATCAGCATACATTTGACTTGTAAACCAGGACGAATGCCAGCACACCCGAAACTGACTTTTGTAACTTCATAACAGACATATCCTTATGTCAAGTTACATAACCATACCACACTGTTTCCTCTTCTCGAAATAAGATTTAATTTATTTGATAGTACCAGGTGAAAACTGTGACAGCTCAGCAAATAAAACGCTGCGACTGTGTATGAATGTAAGCTTCGCAATAATAATAATACCCCTCAGACATGTTTTGTGTTACAACATATCATTGTCAAGCTATTATCTGTGAAAACATACATGAGGCTAAGTGAGGGTACAGGGGTGTAATTAGAAGCAAACGTGTGGGTGTCTCATTGTGTCTGCTGCCTTGTAGAGTTCTCCAAAGCATGTGGGAGCTGCTGCTGCGAATGATCCTGGATGCTATCGCTGAAAACAGGGGTGTTCAGGTGGAGTTCTACAACCGCTTCCAGTACACAGTGGAGGTCAGTGATTACTATTTATAGCTATTTCTAAGAGTAGTAGAGTAGTCTGCTTAACACTCATTCTACTGACTGGGGTACCCGCAGACCCCAGAGGTATACGTTTTGTCATATCTCACAGGTGCTTTATTCTATCATTCATTCATCATCAATTTGTTCCTAATTCACTTCACTAATTACTTGTTTTTAAAAAATACCAATGTATTGAGGTACTGGGGAACCCCAGTCAAAAGCACTCTATCAGTCATTTTGATGGAGACAGACACGAATTTCCTCGTGCTCTGTCAACAACCCTAAATACTGCTGTTCAAAGTCAGAAATGACACAATATGCAAATTAACAGTATCTTTCCTAAAATAATAATTATCTGGGGGTTTTTTCAGATGACATTAATTACATAACTAATAACATTTTGAGAAGAAATAAGTTAACATTTAGTTATAATGGTTGTTTCTTACAGTAGTTTATTCTTGGGGTCCCCAGGGACCCCAGTCGGTAGTCCTTGTTTGTTAAATATGTTGGTAGGACGAGGGTTAAAAAGACATGTGTCAACTCTGTAAAGATTATCATCTGTACTGTTACCATCATCCTTTAATTAGCTCTGTACGCCTGCTGCCGTGCATCATTAGCATATATTAGACATTTATGAAGTCACTAGGTAGTAGTTCAGCGCCAAAACGAGTTCCCTTATGAATGACAATGTGGGAGCTACTGTATATTCGAATGCCAGTTTAACCAGCTGGCGGAGAACGTGACAGATTTGCCTGAAAAGTCATGGCATGCTACGCGAGTGGGCTGAGTTTGGCAGACAGATATCGTGTTTGCCTGCCAGAGGTTTCATGCTGTTTGTGTGAACAACATGTCTCTCTACTGTGCTGAGACTACTCAAAATTTTTTTTACTTGAATGCTTTAGACCCTGTTGCAGTTCTTCCATGCCAAGGGAGAGCGTCTTTCCCTGGAAGACATGAAGAGTGGCGACTACAAGGTAGGACATCTTGCCATTTTGTTTAGGATTTATTCCCTCCTGGATAAAGTGTCATTTATCTTTGTCCCTTTCTGATTGTCCTCATGCTGCTGTAGGTCGTGGATGAGGAGCTCAGGCTGAATAAATGTTCCTCCTTTGAGTTAATTGAACAGTACTATCTGGAGAAGATTTCCCAACAGGTATGTTTTAACTTACCAGGCTGCCAATTTCATTTTTGTCCTAAAGTGGACAGAGGTATAGTGATTGAACAGCACAACAATCTGTCTTCTGTTGTTTTACCTGCTGTTTATCTGGCTTCTCCTGGACTCTTGCAAAACAAGATGCTGTCAGGTGATGCAGCATGTAGACTGATATATGCTGAACATGTTTTTGTTTGTTTGTTTTCTGAGCAGTGATAAAAATCATTCTTTTACATTTTTCTGCAGGAAAACTCATAATGAGTTCTGCTTTTACATCATATTGTAACATCTTTTCATAAAAACTGTGTTTAACATTTCAGAAAACACTCAAACATACCCGTTTTGGTCGGATCAGTGTGAAGTGCTACTACGATGCTCCAGAGCAGAGACTGACCGTGGAGATTCTGCACGCTGCAGATATCATGGCACTGGATGCCAACGGTAAAACTGTACCAGTTTAGAATAAAATACAGGTTGTTGTTTTAAAGTTGAGTTTTCACTCACATTTTCTGGTCCTCCTCAGGTCTGAGTGACCCATTTGTCATAGTGGAGCTCTGTCCTCACCACCTCTTCCCTATGGCCAAGAGTCAACGCACACAAGTGAAACTTAAGACACTGCACCCAGTATTCGACGAACTCTTTTACTTGTGTGTACTATTTCCCTCTCTTTCCCCCTCACCTTCTTCTTATTTGTGTATATCCTGTGCCTGATTTGTTTGGCTCCTGTGTCTTCCAGCCACGTCAGTCCTGAACAGTACAGACATAGGTTTGCCTGTTTGACCTTTACTGTGATGGACTATGACTGGCTTTCCACCAACGACTTCGCCGGTGAAGCCGTGGCTCCTCTCAGCGACTTCTGCTGGCCAGGGAGACCGAACGCCTCAGCAGCCGGCAAGAGCGTCCAGCCTGTCATTCTCCACCTGTCTCGCAGTAAACCCAGCGGTACATATAGCTCCAGGCTGTATCAAGTTTTTTTTTTTGTTTTACACAAACATAATATTGGCTTCTTGGGGACCAGAGGGTGTAGCTCTGGGTTTCCAATTACTTCTCCAATACAACATGAAAAGCCATTCAATCTGGTGATATTTGTGTCAGGTGTAGGAACTACTCTCATCTGTTTGCTCTCCCCTCCAGAGAAGCCAATCATGAGGATGCTGGACGCTCGCATCGGAGACAGGGAGGCTCAGGAGTTTGTCCGCAGGCTGAAGGAGATTGAGAAGTCAATGGAGGAGGAGTAAAAGCTGTCAGCGCTGCCTGTATTGGTGTTTTCTGACCACGTCTTGCGATATGTGCTTTTGTACTGGTACAATGTTTACAATATTTGAATTTTTTCCAATGTTATTGTTTGTTCAGTAATTATACCAAAATTAAAAAGAAAAAAAGGAAAATAGCGATGCTTTTCGCTGTTTTCTAACTGGGAGATGAACATCCTGTCACTGTGCAACCCTATGCTGTCTCAGTTAAACTATATTTTAGAATTTAATGGATAGTTGATCCTAAATGTCACTAGTCTATATTTTTTGTAATGAGGTAACTGTTATCTTTGTTGTATAATCTTTGATATGATAGATTTAACATTTCAGAACTATTTTGTGGAAGTAGCTTACATATCCAATAGTATTCAGTCAAAGTCTAAATCTATACCTCAGATATGCTCATTAAGTGTAGGGGAGTTTAACAGGTATCGAGACTTTTCACGTTCTCCATGGACATTGTAGAGATAAATTGCATGAAAGCCTATTTACGATGTGAAAGCTTGAATCCACATTGGTTTTCCTGATCATACAGTGGCTTACTAACAAACAGATATAAATAAAAATACCAGTGTCATGAAGGATATCATGAAGAGACAAGACATAGCTTTGGGGAATTGCACTTTCTGAGACTTGGTGTTTTAAGGCCAGTCAGACGGATCAGCAGCAGGGAGGCCTAACACTCCCCTGAGGCACACGCCACAGCTCGGGTTCATTCGAGTTTTCAGATTGCTCTTCACAAAGCTCATGATGGGTCATTGAAGAGGCCAAAAACCTTGTGGTGGGAAGATCAATTCTTTTAACTCAGTCCCCCCTTGCTGCCTGACACCAGTGAGTCAGCATTTCTGCAGAAATCTGTGTGACAGTTTTGCTGGCAACAGCGCATTAATTTAAAGTTGTACGAACTCAGCACATTGACAGAAACAAACTCATCTGTCATATGTAAAAGAGGAAAATGTGTTCAACAATGACCAGGTTCATTTAGAGAACTGGTAAGAAAATAACTGACATTTTCACTGCTTCATTCAATCTGAATCAGTGTTGTCGTTAGCAACTGAATCTTACTCATACAGCGTTGCAGGAGGACTATAAAATAATAGGCATGTTTGGGTGTCATCATGAGAACACCGATACCACTCTCATGTCTGTCAGGAAATAGCAAGTGATTGCCAACTGTTGGTTAGCTTAGCGCTTTGCACAAAGACTGGAAACAGCTAGCCTGGCTCTGTCCAATGGTAACAAAATGCGGCTACCAGCACCTCTAAAGCTCATTTATTTAAGCCAAACAAAAATCGAGGTGTAATAATGACATAGATTTTGCAACCCTAAGTGCACTGAAAAGTTAAATTTTGGGAGCTAGCCCATGGACTAGAGGTGACTGCGCCCAGCCAAGAAAAAGTCCTGCACATCACCTGCATAATTTTTACACTTAAGTTTTTGCACGGCTTAAACTCTTAGCAAGAAGACGAGTATTTCCCCAAAATGTTGAACTATTCCTTTAAAAAGTTGACTGCCAGCATCATTACCAACAAGGTTATTTACCTTTTAATGTTAGTTTTACGTAAGTTACTATTTCAAATTTCAGCTATTTCATCTTGGGAAAAAAATACAGTTTGTCAACTCTAACTATGCCTTCTCTGTAAACAAAAACACAGTCCAACCAAACACATTTTTTATGTTTTTCATTCATTTATAGAGTTGAAATTGATGCTTAATTTGTGAAATGATTAATCACTTTTGTATCTTGTTTACTCCTCCACAGGGAGCAGAAGCTATATCCAGAACCATTCATACTTTCACGGTTATGGGGATACACTAGGAGACCCTGATGCCTGATAATTGAAAGGGAGAAAATACACTCTGACGTCCCTAAAGATAACACAGTGTGCGGCACAGTGGGGGGCTTTATGTCCAGAGGGTAGAGCTTCAAAAACATTTATTAGGAAAAACTCAGCTAATTGCTGTCAATGAGCTCATGTAGCGTTCAGAAAGTTTTGGAAACAGCCAATAAACATGGCAAAGCCTTTGTTACCCTAACTATAAATCGATGCTAGCTCATCACAGGCTTTCTACAAGGACCAGAATTTTAGTTTGTGTCTCAGTGTGGTGCCTAATCTCTTGAGGTAAAGAGGAAGGAAAAGCATAATGAACCTGTGCAGTGGCATAATTATACTTAAGGGGTAAAACAAGACCTCGCTGCCTGCAGCAGTTCTCATTGGCCTGACGGGTATAATTCACACCAGCTCTCACCAGTCCCCCAAAGCTATGTCTTTTGTCTGTGACTGAAAGGTTAGGATCTTAATATTTTGCAGACAAAATAGGGATCAGACTACAACCTGGAATCCAACTATCATCTTGTGGAGAATATGTAATTGTTATGCAATTGAAACACCACTAAACAACTCAAAAAAGCACAAATTCTGGTAACAGCTTAATAATGGAGTAACCTAGATTTTACTCTAGTAGTGGTGACTTAGCAAGCTAATATTATCGTAGCAAGTCTAAAGGCCCAGTTTCCTGGACAGGGTTTGAATTCAACCAGGATTCTGTATAAATCTAGAATAGTTAGTCATGTCTTGAAAAGTGACTTTCAAAAACATTTTTTACTTCTTAAATAGGACAAGCTTAATTTCAGTGGGCTGTGTTAGTCCTCTAGTGAGAGTGCGCTCACTCACTAACGAGGTTAATATCAATCACCTGTGTCGTCCTCGTTAGAGCTGGACTACAGGTGCTCATGAAAGCTGAAACTGGTCACAAAAATACAATAATATAGTGGAACCAAAAGCATAAAAACAGACGAGACAATGGAGGCATAAAAAGTAGTTATGGGTCTTCATTGGAATAGTCCAAATTTTTCCACTGACTGACAATCTGACCTTTCAAACTAGAAGTTTAGTCCCCATAGTCCTGGAGGAACTTGAATCTTCCTTCAGGAAATCGGTCCAGTTAATACAAGAATGAACCATGTCTGATTGAAAAGGCCACTTTAGTATTTATAGGATGTGATTTAGGCTTAGTTACTGTCTAGGAAACTGGTCCTTACTGTCACAAATGTAGCTTAAAGTTTGCAGTTGGTAAACATATAATAAGACAAGGCAGGTCGAGGCATTTGGAAAAATGCAGGCATGGTACACTCCTCTAAAAAAAAACAGGTGTCATGTTGTTGAGTTTCTGTTTGCATGTTAAAAATATTTTTTAAAAGTCTACACAAATCAGGCCTTTAGAAGCTGTTAATGAACTTTGGCAGTTTAAATTCAGCACTTTTATTGTAGACAGACACCTTAATGACAGGATCACAAAATAGTTACAGATGTGTAGTACTCAGAAACACTGAAAAACACTGTAGCAAGTACCGAGAACTTAGCACCAAAATGTTAACACCGACAGCATTTTGATAGTGATGTAACTTAACAGTAGCTGCTTGTGTAGTGCTTTGTCGTTACCCTGTGGAGTTGTGAGGATGAAGCACGCAAAAACCATATCTATGCCTAGCGAGTGTGCTGCATTACAGGGATTGTTCAGGTGTTCAAGAAGCCTGCCTTACTTAACAGGAGCGAGGAATCCTTTCAGTGCATATGAAAAGCACTCGCCTTTATGTTTAATTTTTGTTTTTAAGATATTGCAGGCAGAATATGTCTTAGCATTGTTACTCTTTCATCGTTAGTATATTAATATCACCTGCCATTATAAAGATATATAAAAGTATGATATATAAATAGTTAATGAGTCTATTGACTGAAATATTCTTAAGTTTTGCATGTGGCGGTTATATTTTCTCTGCATTACTTTAAAACCAGGTATTCTGGCGAGATGTTTACACAAAAAAATTCAACCTCACTTTGAGATAGTCAAATAAAGCTAATATTATGTAATAAAATTTATAATACGGTCTCAATAAAACTTAAAAATTTACATCTTTCTAACAGCATTGGAAGTTAAATGAAATATAACAGGGACAGGTTTAAATGAAAGACAATCTTTTTCCAGATTCTCTATGTGAGGAAAGCACAGTGTCTTTTCCCATAAAATACAATTGTCTATGTTCAGTCACAGTATTGTAGACGTCCTTATGTTGCCCTTAAACAGGCAATCTGGTCAGTATTAGTTGAGTAAATTGATTTATTCTGGTGATTTTCAAATTCAAAGAAAGTGTTTTAATCTTCAAATGTTCAGTGAAGTCAATAGTATTATCATGGTATTTATGTTCGACAAAGTGCATTTCATAAAAGACTGCAGTTCTGCTGGCCATAATGAAAGAAAGGAAGTTGAAAGGCCTCAGTATCCAGTTTGGAAAACATGGCAAAGTATATCAGACTGTGAATTAAGAGAATTTCATCACAATTAAGTTTCACAACCAGTCAGTGCTGACATGGACAAGTTTTATTTAAGGTACTAATATAGAAATATTGTTGAATTGAGTATTTGGTTTGTCGTCTGCCGTCCGAATTTAAAGGCAACAGCTGGTGAAACGTATCTTCAAGAGGCAAAGCACCTTGGATTTGTTATTGTAAAAGTGAATTATTTGTCCTTGAATTGTAAATGCCTGTGTTGCTGTTTATTGGATTATACCTTTGGGAGATGTCTATGACCTTGAATAAAGATTGTATTTAAATTTGAACGTGGTACCTTCACTGACATGAGCATAAAGCATTTAAATAATATGTTGCATGGATATATGAATAATAGTTTGAAATATTTCTAAATTAACAAGTGGAACAATTCATGCACCTGTTGTTTCTAGGCTTCCCGCAGCAGAACTGGCTGACACTGACCCATTTGTCTACACTTCATCTTCCCTACAATGTCATCATCCGCCCGATCAATCTTGTTCCTACCCTCAGTACTGTCTCTCTGTCTTTCCTCGACCTTTAATATATTACCTCCCCTCTGCAGCCGCTACCTGGAGATCAAACACATCCTGTCACGCCAAAGCAACCCTGGAGAAAGACCACATACAAACAGTGAGAAACAGGAGTGTTTATTTTGTCCAGTGTGAGATCAGAGGGCCAGAGGACTCGCTGTTACACAATCATTTTACTGTCTTCTCAAAGAGCTGCTATGATAGTGGATTAGACAAGGATTTCTCATAGCTGGAGGACATGAGTGTCTGTGAGTGCTTGTACTCTACTGAATGCTAGTCGATACATTTTAAATTAGAAGCCTGGTGATGACTGAAGGGTGTTGAGTTGTGTGCTGGCTCAGGTGTGGAGAGGACCTTGTCATCTAATGCAGACATCATGCCCTCTAGTCAGCGCCTGCACTCACTACATCCTGCGTCGGTGAACCTGACAGCTCTCTGCTACTTTAATGTCTCTGTGCAGCTGGGATCCTCATATAGGTTAATAATACTCACTGGTTCCCTTTCATCCCTCTCATTCTGGATCGTAAAATACTTCCTGCATTCAGTGCATGTCAGATAAAATGCATGTGTGTGAGAGAGAAGATCAGGAGACAGAAATTTTCATTTGGGACTTCTGATTTTAACCACTAGATGTCCTCGTAATTTTAGAAATCCCTTAATGAGCAGGAGTCATGCTGGTGGTCCTAGTGGTCCTCTGATTCATCACAATACTCCATAGAGAGCCTCTTGAGGCTCATGGTCATCATCCTCCTCCATAAAGGGGAGGACGTCTCTGATTTTAGAGGTTATTTGCTGTGGTAGGAAGTAACTAAGTACATTTACTCAAGTACTGTACTTTAGTCAATTTTGAGGTACTAGTACTTTACTTGAGTATTTTTACTTGAGTATTTTCTGCTACTTTATACTACAATTCAGGGGCAAATATTGTACTTTTTGCTCCACTACATTTTTTTTGATAACTAGTTTCTAGTTACTTTGCAGGTTCAGATTAATAATATAAAATATAAGCAATAATCAACAAATAAATTAATTATTTATTATTATAGGTTAAGATAAGACTTTATTGATCTCTGGGGGGAAATTCACAAGCCACCCAGCAGTATATAAGGTATTTAAAATTAGCCCCATCTTTACCAGTCGTGACATTAAAGTAAGTAATGCATCAATAATTATAATCCAACAATGTAAAATACATTATACTGAGATGGGCCATTTTGCCTAAGTAAGATTTTGAATGCGGGACTTTTTTAACACAGTATTTCTACATCATGGTATTACTACCACCACTGGTTATTTGGAGCCTACAAATGGTGTGTGTATATACTGTATATATATATATATATATATACATATATATTGTGATTGATTTGTCCTCAGAGCACCATGTCAGCACAACCTGACCATTTGAAGGCTCCAAATAACCAGTGGTGGAAGAAGATCTTTTACTACAGCTTGGTTGAAACTAGAGGGGCAAGACTAATAATGTCATATATGTGGACAAACTGCAATAGCGCACTTTGAGGCCCTTTTTTAGAATTACTTAATTCCTACTCTGATATTTCAATTTCAATTTATTGAAAGGAGAACCCCTTGAGATGTAGCATCTCATTTTCGATACAAAGAAAACACATACAAACAAAGACAGCAATACATAACAAACATACACTGCAAATACACAGATACAGACAGCTTGCTCACCTTCTCCCACCCACACCCCCAACCATCAGCTGTTTTATAATAATAATAATAATAAAAATAAAATAAGATAAATGTATACAATTACTCAGATAATACATTAATTGCATTAGTAAGTACACACAAATTAAAAGCACAAACAGGTTGTTTTAAGATGAGAAAATAAAGATCTCCTGAAGCAATGAAAAGAGGTAATAGATCTCAGAGAAAGAGGAAGGTGATTCCAGTCAGATGGAGCTTTATATTGAAATGACCTGCGTCCTGATAAATGTCTCAATTAAAAAACTGAAACCATTCAGGAATAAACAGTGCTCAATTTCTACATGGTTCAGTGGTGTGTGAGAGGCTATAGTTAGATTCCCTTATCAGGTATTCTTCAAGTTTTGGCAGCAGGGCAGAGAGGTGGGAGTCTTCAGCTGGTGTTGATCCCCAGGAATGTTGGCAGAGTCTCTGCGTGCCTGCTGCTCTTGTGCTGGCTCTGGCAGATACATTTAACAGCGCTGTGATCCCTCTGTGTCTTATCTCCCCTCAAACAACCCTAATCCTCCACACAGAAATGTTACACTGCAGCGCCCCACCCCCACCCCCACTGTATTGGCTCAACCTGGAGCTCCCACACAGACACTCCTTCCACTTTTTTTTATGTCTGAGACTTTACACACCTGCAGATTCCCTGACGTGGCACTGCGTGGCTTTTCTGTGAAGACTGACGCCACAGGTTTAGTCGTGGCACTCTCCTCACACATTTACTGTACATCTGCCAAGTGAGATAATTAATTCAACCTAACCAAGCTATCGTGTGTACAGTGTGCTTGTGTGGCCCTGCATGTGCTTGCTTGCATGCATTAAGTTATTTTAAGTGTCTTCAGAGAAGTTCAAGGAATGGAAGAAATGAATCCTTCTGATGCACTTCCACAGATATGTCCTCCTTTGGATTTTCAAGTGAAATGTGATTTCAACAGGCGTACTGCCAAGTCTTTTAGAATAAAGGAAGGTTCCTCACAGACTAAAGACATAAACACCTGTTGTCTGCAGGTGCATCCTTTGCTGTGGCGTCAGCATAATTAGGCACTTCTGAAGTCCAGCAAATGTGATGAGGCCAGGGTGAGGAGAGGCCAACACAGCAAGTCCTTTGTGGCTTCAGGGGCCTCAGTCGGAGTAGGCAGAGATAATATTGGACAGCTTGCCCCAAAGGAATGCAATTGGGACAGTGCTTGGGCTAAAGCCAGAGACTCCACTGAGCCTTTTAACAGAATCATCCCTTCAGCTTCACACAGAGCAGTGTCAACTGGTCTCAGTACAGTGAGTGACTGAGTGAGCGGTCTAATCCCAGTCCATCGACATGGACACACAGGCTTTGATGCATTCTGATTTGGTTTACCCCGCTGTAAAAGCAGTGCAGTAAGTGCTTGAGGGCTCCCTCTGTTTTGCACGCTTTCCACAAGTCTACAATCCAGCAGATACCACTTAACAGAATAACCCACAATTCATAGCATTGTTACGTTAAAAAAGGGAATGACAGGGGAAATCCAGACCCCTATGAAAAGAGCTGGCAAGAACAAGTTTAGACATGTATAATGTACACATGTATAATCATTGTGGTGCTTCCAATGATAACAATTTCCAAATGTTTTCATATGATTTCAGTCAACAACAATATGCTTTTGCTAATATACTTTGAAAAACAAACATTCATATTTAACTACATATAAAATGTGAGCCTTACTTTAGTGACCATAGTGCTGCCGTTGTCTCTAGCTACAGTGTAGTATTTTGAGTTAACATCAGTTAAAGTCTATGAAGGTTCAGTGCTTAGGTCTTAGGGTGAAAAGTGGCAACCGCCATGGCTGACTGAGCTACTCTAATCAATACTTTTATATTAACAACCTATCAAATGACTACTTCTAATGTGAAAGGACTCGCCCAAAGTGACTCACAGAGAATTACCATTCAACACTGCAGTCCTTTAGCACTAGTTAGCACACTAGTCCTTTAGTGTTTTAGCATCTTTTAGCTTGTTTTGGTTTTATGGCACACAACTTTACTATTTTGATTAACTCTCACTGCTCTTATCAACCTTATTTCCAGCAGCAGCAGGCCGTTGCTTTCTGCAAAAAAGCTCTGATAAATCACTGTCTACTTAGCACCAAACAGCAGACAGACAAATCGCGTACTTCCGTACTTACACTTAATATTTTGAGTGCATAAGTGCATTCACACTGACAAGTATGGTAAAATGCAGTGCACTGTGAGTACCCGGATGATGTACACAAAACGGTCAGAAAGTTGAGTGTGGAACGCTGCACACTTCTCATCCTCAATGGTCGCCATCTTGGCTAGTAGCGACAGGGGAGGGACCACCAACGTATGAAAATGGCGGCCGCGGTTGCAATTGTTAAAAGTAAAAGCACGTTCATTTTTCATTCATTTTTAATATAATAGAATTGTAGTCAAGTGAGCAAACAAGCTGGTAGATATTTCAGCGTGCGGCAATTGCGATAATGCTTTGCCCGGTTGCAATCCGCCATTAAAAAGAAGAAGAAGAAGACGCAGTGAAAGGTTGCCATCGTCATTTCCGGTAAGCGCACAACAGCAGTTTTCAACACTACCCTGTCAAAATGAACACACTACACAAACATGTAAGTGTACTAATGGAAGTACGCGATTTGAGACAGCTAAAGTTAGCAGCTAGCTAGTGAACGTAGTGTAGCATTTAGCAGGTAAGGTGCCAGATATTTCCCTCAGATGTTAGTGAGAGACCAAACAGATCTAAAAGGAAAGTAAATATTGGACTTACATTCATCAGGTGGACCAAAACACGAATCCAAATGAGTGCTAATGTTGCTCCGTAACTGCTGGATGTGTAAATAGTCTACTTTTTGGCCAACAAGTTCCCCATATCAACTTAAAAGGTGATGATATATGTGAATGTTGTATTCACAGCTTGTTTCTGTTGCCCCACAGCAGCCAAAAAAAATCAGTTATTGCTGCTATTAAAGTGTGAATGAGTGAGAATATTCATACACTGCACTGCTGCTTCACACTGATACATTCAAGTTTAGCTAGGTTGCTTGTTGCAGTGCAATCCAATAAACTTTAAACACAATTCTTCTCTTCTGTTCTTTTTGTTCTTTTTATGTTTTCTCAGTCCACAGTTACATCATATACAGTAACCCCTGGACACTTCAGTAATAATTAACTTCTTCCCCGTTCTTCCCTGGAGAGAGGGACAGTTGGAGCTAGTTTCATGAACAAACTAATCAAGTGGACACCCCACTGTTAAGCTCCTCCCCTGCTGGTGCACCTGCAAAGTTTGGCTCCCATTCTAAACTCCATCTTTCTGTGCATGCTCTTGTTCACATGTCTTCAGGGTGTCCACACAGTTAACCGTGCTGTAAGCTGTGAAGAGCTCTGTATAATTAGTTATGACAGTTGCACAAAGTACATTGTGTACAGCAAAAACATGCAATGCCTCAGTACATGAAGAACAGTAAGTGCTTCACAGACTTCTGATAACCCAAGAGGTTATCACATGAGCAGCATCTGTTTTCCTTTCAGTCTTTGATATATATTGGATATATCCGTCAGAACCCAGAGGAGGTTCTTTGATTCCTCTAAAACCACTCTTCATTTTGTCATTGTTAGCTCTCCAAGACAACTGGACATCCTGTTTGTGAATTTACTCTCTTGCTGGTAGACGATGAATGGCTGAGTCATCGCAGGAGGGAGGTTCTACAAAAGCAGCGCATGAAAAGTAGAGACAAGAGCATACACTGGAGGCTAGCCAACAATATAGTTTGATGTCTGAGAAGGACGTTCATTTTGGGACATAAATGAAAACAGAACTGTTTCTTCACAGAGCCCTCTGTGAAGAAGTCATTATTGTGGCAGGGCATGTCCACATGAATCCACTGTTTATCCACTCAGTTCGGCCAGCACACTAACTGTGGTTCCCTCGGTTGGTCTCAAACACGCACATCCATCGCTGGCTATTTCTGCAGCAGCACAAATGACTTACATACTTCCTTAGCAGTGTCTGCTCCCTCAAAGCTCACAAACAAATCACAATGGCGGTAAGATCTGAGGAGTAGAATTTCAAGTTCATGTTTGCTTTATTTGGTTCTGATGACACCAGGGTCCATGCAGTGGAAATGATCTTTGTATGCATGTGTTTACAGTGACTACAGGATTGGAAGAGGGCATTAGACATCATTCATCAGCTCTCCTGGTATTCTCCTTTGTCTATGGAAAATGTGTAGGCACCTTCAGACTTTTCTTCAGATTTTCTCTTGGCAGTTTGTTTTATGTGTGAAAGGGGAGACTAACTGTTCCTAACTTGGCTGCTGGTGTTAAAGTGAACCTTTACCTTAAACATGGGGCCTACACGCTTTTGTTGCCACATGGTGAGAGTCTACTCTACATGCAAGACTGGCTTCTGAAGCTGCAATCGATTTCCCCAAGCAAACAGGAAGTTGTCACTAAAATTTAATGTGCAGCAGGCAACACTTGGTCCAAAAACAAAAAGTTAGCACGAGAATGTGCATAACTTTATGCATACACTACAGTATGCTGTGAATTTCAATGTGGAATATGATACTGCAAAAAAAAAAAGGTACTGTAAATGGTAGTTTCACTGGAATGTATGTGATTATAATATCACGTTCAAATACAGGAACAATGATTTGAGGTTGTAAATGCATGAAAGAATTTATCTCATCATGAGGACTTTTTTGAACTTAGGCACTATAGTTTATTAAAAAAATAAAGAGCAGTGACTATTTTAACACCATAAAATTTGAGTATTACTAAATCTGCTGTGTCTTATTCCTGTACTTTTATGCACACTGTTTGCTTTGGCACTGCAAGATGTAAAATGGCAGACTTTGAGGAAAACTGTATTTAGGGATCATGCCAGTAATCTGGCCTTGATAAAACCGTTCAAACAGAATAATTTTCCTTCGGCACTGCATCTATTTTTCATCACATTAGTCATACACTATGACACAGTTTTACTTTTACTACCAATACACAAGCAAACGTAAACCTTCTCAGTTTTTGGCAAATGTTGACTGCAGTGGATGTAATAAAACTTTCTTCTCTCCCTAAAAGAAACACACAAATTGTATCACAAAAGGTCACAAAAGGTGAAGACTGTAGCAGAGGGGAAAGACTTGCTAATCAAAGCATGCTCACCATCGCATCAATGACCAGAGTGACATTAAAGATGACATTTTGACCAGAGCTGTTTAGTCCTATTGTTATTTATTCCTTGTCACTGCTGCCCTTTTCAAAGGCAAGAAATAACAGAGAAAAGTCTGAATTCTTCAAAGTAGCAGCCATGCCACCCAAAGTCAGTATTAATTGAATCTGAAGGACCACCACCCTAGCATTTATCTCTGAATGGCCTGTGTATTCTTCTCTCTTCTTGCTGCAAAGGCTAATATCCTCTGGTGTGGAGCCCTTTTTTTATCCCCTGACTGATTGTAGTCGGAGTAATCTTTAGTTCATTTCCTATTACAGCTCTCCGCAAGTGGGGCGTCCAAGGGTCAAGTGGTCAGTCGCAAAGCCAAAGTGTTCACAGCTCTGTCTTTGAAGTCTTTGATGGCCGCTAACTAACAAAGACGACTGTATCCATGGCCACCAGTGGTGAAAGAGGGAGAATGTGACCAGTTGCCGCAGATAAAATCTCCCAGTTCATTTTAAGGTCAGCAGACTTTTCACACTTCCCAAACTTTGTTGGACAAGAAACACATTCTGTACAAGACCTTTGAAGCACCTTTGGAAACCGATGTTATGATTCATACAGGAAACTTTGGCCTCTTCAACCCAATGTGCTTCCTCTCTTGTTCCTTCCATGCTTTTGTGTTGGCTGCAAATATTTCATCAAATGTATGTGAGTGCTGTACAGAGTCTTCTTGTTTTCAGTGCAAACTACTGAGTTTCCTTGGAAGATTTCCAGTCAGTTTACATGAAGGGTATCATGCCACCTTACAAAGGATGTAAATATAAGTAACTTTTTTTTTTTTTTTTTGCATACTGAATAAATGTGTGAAGAACATTTCTGTGGCAGTTCATTAAAAGTCTCCACAATCAAAGTTCACTGGGTGGGAGGTACAGCTGTATGTAGCGCTCTCTGTCTTTCTCCTAACTAGACCCTTACATGGAGGCTGTGGGAAAGGACCGTAGGAATCCTCCCAAAAGGGAATAAGGGTGAGAAACACAAATCTAAAGAGAGCCTCTGTGGTCACGGGGCCTGTGGGTACACTGTACAGTGTGTAATGTCGGCCTCTCTCTCATGCCCTCAGACCTTCACATAAGTCACATCAACTTTCTCTGACAAAGCCTCTGTGTGGCCAAACACCACCACTCCATCCCCCCCACCCAGCGGTACATCAGCAGTGCTGTGCACAGCGCACACTGGAAGTGGGGAGGGGGGTCAGTGATGGGGTGTTGGCACTTTCAAGTTGTGTTTTTTCAGGACAGGAGCAGCTGTTAAAATGTTATCCTGCCATTCTGTCCAAGCACACAATGTTTCACAACTGGCTCAGCTGTCCCATGTTTTGTTTCACTGTCGCCTGTGATCTTGAATTTAACTTTGAGAGCCCAGCTACCCTTTTAGAAATGAACATGACACATTATCAGAGCAGGTGAGAACTGAGTCTCTGCATACAGACTTTCCTCAGTCCTGCCAACCTATTAGGATGTTGCTGAGCTTAGGACACAAAAAGACTGTAATAGACTATTGTACAAGAACATATTCTAGTGTGTATATTAGCATTTACCAACCCACATTTTTTTCTGCATTGTAATGTAACTTTTCTTACTTGTTTTGAAATATACAAATGATTCCACATGAGCCAAAGGCAAATTGAGGGCCATCGAAAGTAGTCCTTTAAATAGTCCTGTTGTTTCCAGCACATTCCTTCAGCTATGCCATCTGTGTTTAAATACACATCCTCGACTAAACATATATGACCACTTAGCCACTTAAAAATAAAAAAAGTAAACTGCCCTTTCAGTTTTGTGAATTTCTCTACGGTGGTGGATCTCACCTTTAACACTGTGGTATCTGAGCCCTAGTGTGTCAAAAGAACAAAGATGTCACTGCAGCGAGAGGCAAACAAATTGAAGGTGACAGTTTACTGCAAAGCAAACCATACGGCCCTCAACATGCCAAAATCCTCTACACCTAGCCAGGCTTTAGCCAAAATCCCACATTCAGCCTCTTTAGTCTGCTCAAAGCCTGATGGATGTCGTCGTTGAGTCTCTGGGACCACCATGGCAGCTGCCAACACTCACAGTCTGCTCTCATCAGCTCCCACACAGCTAGTAAACTCTGTGGCCATTGTGGGTTAGCGCTGCAGTGTGTTTTTGTATCATGTGGACATCATGTGGTGAGCTTTTCAAAAGAACCTGCCATCCTGTATTCCAGCAGAACAGTAGCTCAGTGCGCCCACACCTCTCTTTGCAAAGGGTCCAGGAGCTAATTCTTGGTAATTCGAGGGTACACTCAGTGTGGATGAAAAGAAGGGAATATTATGAGTCTGTGTGCCAGCTTGCAGCGAGGTGACATCTCACTCTCATGTCGCCTTGTACTTGTTTGTTCTCACTGGCTTGATGAAGCTTGATGAAGATGTTTGACTGCAAAGCTGGTTCATTCAAACTGTTTACACAACACCATCTGTCCCAAATTCATTTTGCTAACACGCAAACAAATTGTTTGCCTCTGTTCTGAACAAAACTGCTGCCCACAATGATATTAATTAAAACCTAAATTACATATTCAGACTTGCTGTTTCTCTGTGGAGTTAATAGAACTAGAAAAAATCACTGTTGATCAATCATCGCTTGCTTCTACAGTAAATGAAGCTTGCCCTGCCCTCACCACAATACCGTGTGGAAGCACTCTTCTCCCTGAGGTACATGTTATTAAAACTGGCCTTTTGACAAGCATGCATGAAATGAGTGCACGTAAGTGCAAGTACCGCCCCTCTGGTTCTAATCAGAGTTGTGTTCCTTGTTTGGCGAGCACCATCTGCTGAGGACCCAGCCCCACCGGGGTGAAACTCAATCCAGATGCCTGCTGTTTGGCAACACCAGCACTGTCTCATCCTATACTCTTGACTGGCTTCCACAAACAACATGACTGACTCCCCTCATGGCAGCAGAGAAATCTATCATGTACACGTCTTGGTGGAAGTTCATTGAAAGTATCTGATGGTCTTTCCAAAATCTGAGAAATCTGACAAAAGCAGCAGCATGGGTCCAGATGGCTCCAGAAAGAGAGAGAGCTGTGAGAAATCCGGTTCATGATCCAAAGGGATATTTCACTAATTTGTAGTATAAATGCAGTCAGTAAAAGCCTCTAGTGTGCATCTATTTCCATGGTGGAGAGGAGGTTGTTTGGCACAGGTCCTATCTGTTTGGCAGCACCTGGAATCTGCATTCTTCATATTTGTTTACAATCCACCTATAATTTTGTCATCCTGATTTTCCATTTTGGAATTTAGCTTTTTTTGTCTATTCTGTACACACGGCATCATTTCCATGTGTTTGTTTGTTTGAGGGAGTTTTTCCATATCTGAATCAGGGGATGAAGGGTGCTGTATGTTGTACAGATTGTAAAGCCCTTTGAGGCAAATTTGTGATTTGTGATGTTGGGCTATATACATAACAGTGCAGACCTGCAAAGTGACAAGAGGTGAAAAAGGTGACATGTTTGTAAAGTCAATGCATGTAGGGGCATCCTCCCCCAGAAATTTTTTTTTTGTGATTTTAACATGTAAATGAAGCATTCTGGTGCACTCTGAGAAGAATACAAAGAGAAAAGACAACATTTGCCAAGAGGGCATGAGAGCCCTTGTTGCTGTAATTGATTTCTTTTGTGCAGAGGCTGCATTTTGCAAACCCCGCTTTATCCATATTTTTTTTTTTAAATACTGTGACAGCGGGAAGCTGTGCTGGACTCCCTTCAACTCCGTTTTCACCTCAACCTTTAGCCAGGCCCAGCTCCATCTGCACCTCAGCCCTGAGTCAAGCTGCACTACATAAATAGCGTCTTCCTCTTTAAACTCTCTCATTCTGAAAAATAATTGTCTAGACATTATCAGCTGGCTTCATGGCCTCCTTTTTCATTATCATAAAAGTTTGTTAAGGTCAACCCCAACTGCATCCATCAAAGTTAAATGATCTGCCGGTGCTTCCTTACATTTTCGTTTTTATTTCCCTTGTAACTTACGACAATGACGGACATTAAAATCAGATAACAATACAGATGCAGTGGGATTTAGCCTTAACAAACTTTTGATTATGAACTGTAACGTTGTAATCATAGACTGTATGGTTGTAATACACAATTTACTGAAGTTAACGTTAGCTGACGTGCTAACAAGTTGGCAAGCTTTCCATTAAAAACAGGTTGGGAAAGGTTTGATGGGGTAACGTTAGTTAGGGTCCGTTGTAGTGTAGTCTTTATACATCCATAGAAAAGAAGACGATGCAGTTATCTTGATTCTGATTGACCAAAGGACTCGAAACGTCTCACCAAAGATGTTTTATTGAGAAGAAGGTCGCGACGTGACAACAGCTTTCTGAAATGTCTCTGTTCTCACTCCAATCTATGGGAAATTGCACTGGCCACTTGACACCCCCCACCCCTGTAAAAAAAAAAAAATAAGAAACTCTTCGGATCTATGTTCAAAACGCCGAATTTCACTGAAAAGTGACTAGTTTGCAGGTATGAACAATAACTCGAAACTTTTATTCATGGTTCAGTATTTCATCACCAGAAACACATGACGATTGGATCATCTTAAATGTAAACTTTCACAACTTTCAGATTCCACTTAGACTCAAGTTTAAGATCCCTCCTGTTGCTTCACTTTGCTCCAATGTTAAAACACAATGTAACTTAGAATGAGGTTAACCAATCACAGTTTGCATGCAAACTTTCTATGGAAAATACTACACAGATAATCAGTGCATAAGCAGACAGACTGCACTTTATCAGATCAAGTGCATTAACCCACCCACACACTCACACACACCAGCCCAGACACACACACACAGCCTCCCTTTCGTTCAAATCCTAGAAACACCCCTTGGTTGTTACACAACAGCAAAATGCTGCAGTTTGCCCCATAATGCACTGCTCCCTTTGAAGTGAGGAGTGATGGGTTCATGGAATCTCAGGAAGAAAACCTGCTGTAAAACCATGCTGTCTGTCTGTTCCTCTATCTATCTATTTCTATCTATCCCAAACCTCTCTCTTCCATCATTTATATTTCTGTTCTTAG
Organism: Macquaria australasica; assembly: GCA_005408345.1. Classification (NCBI taxonomy): domain Eukaryota; kingdom Metazoa; phylum Chordata; class Actinopteri; order Centrarchiformes; family Percichthyidae; genus Macquaria; species Macquaria australasica. Next base: position 983,870 of record SEMN01000058.1, on the reverse strand, counting down.
CAGTGGCATATGTCTGTAGGAAGATAACAAATGCCTGGGGTTACTTCAGTCTAGCTCAGGATTTAACTTCTCCATAAATGTCCTGTATTTATTCAGAAATGGATGCCCAAAAACCGTCAAATATCGGTGTATTTGATAGATTAAGATTTAAATATCCCACAAGTATCACTTACACTTAGTTACAGAATAGAAAGGTCACTGTTTGCAAAGGTACACAAGCTTTTTTGGTTTGTATTTGTATCACAGACTATTTATAAAATAATCTGTGTCATAAATCTCTGTCCATGTGGTGCAGTGGCTGAATTACAGTGCAGTGTGCACAGTTTAAAGAGCCATACATCAAACTGCACCAAGCCAAAACCAGTAAACAAGCTATTAGACATAATGAAGTATTATTTATGGTAGGTCTAATTCTGGAAAAAGATAAATGCCAGCATGATGACATCAGATATTAATGGGATGGAAACCCTTTTCATGACAATTTAATCCATCAACCAAACCTCACAAGTGCAACAACAGAAATGGTTTTAAGCAATTTGTGATAAAAGCAGGTCAACAACAAACTTGTAACTTTCAGTTTTAAGAGTAGAGAGTAGGATTCAACACATGGAAATCAGCAACTTAGAATCAAATTAAAAAGCTGAAAGCATTTTGTTTCTGCAAGCAGTCATGTACAGACATCACTTGAGAATAAAGCAATGGATTATTGTAGTTATTTTCTTGTCATATACACAGATTGTTAATTGGTTGGTGAATGCTGAATTCCAACCAAAAGGCAGGAAGAAGATGTTTACTTCCCAGAGTTATAGACATGGGAGGAGGAGAAATTGTCACTGCCCTAATATTTACTATTATTTCTCCATGGCATTTTTATTGGTATTAAAATCTTTATTCAGACACACACATTAACTACAGTGATATGTTCCAGCTCATATTTCTCCCTTTTGCTTGTGCTTGAGAGACATTTATCAAAAGGGCTAAAAGAATCCATTGTCTACCACAGTCATAAATAGCTCTTTAGAGGAACTATAGATGACTTTCTATCTACCACCACAATCATCTTTCTGTCAGTGTTTTTACTTGCTTAGCATACTTGCTTTGAATTTAATGTATCCAGGTGCAGAAATGCCCCAGAGGGCTCCAAATATAATGATACCTTTTCTCCCTGTGTGTCCCAGTAGAGACCATTAACCTCTTATGGCTTCAGTTGACTGATATATTGCGATACATCAGCACCTCAAGATTTATTGTGATGTATCTCAAACATATGAAATGGATTTTCTCTGTTGTACTGTAAGCAATGGCTGCAGCAAGAAAAATACAATTTCTTACTATTACCACTTTTAAACATAATATATATATATAATAAAACTAACCTGCAAAAGTGTTTAAAAAAACATTCATATTGCTAACATAATATATAGAGGCAGTGATTGACTGTCTGCGATCTCCATGTCATTTAATGCCACATACTACGGCTGGGTGGCCCATTATGTACAGTAGATGTAGGCTCTAATCTAATCTTACTGTATGATCCAGTTAGGAACAAGTGACTAAAGGTTTCTACAGCCAATAAACAGCATGCATCCTGCATTGCCACTGGAATAGGGGCCACAGATATGGAGGGCAGACAAAAGCCACCTTGTGTGTAGCAGCAGAGAAATGCTCAGTGAAGTCCATGCCTGCTCCTTGGGCTTACTCTTATCTGATTGAAAGCACAGGGAGGCCTGTGCATTTATTCAGGCTTTCTTATACAAGCTGGTTAAGCCTAAAGTATGGCTCTCCTGCGCAGCTGCAGCAGAGTGACTCGAGTTCAAGATGTCATCCGAACAAACCCAGGAGAACTTTGTGGTGACGGCTTTCTAGCAGTCAGTCTGTCTTTGTGTTTCTGGACCGAGCAGAGGCATGCTCTTTGTTTGCACTACCGTCATGTTTTTTTGGGTGTGAAGGAAATGTGGCTGATGTAAGAAAAGATGTGTAATGACACCCTTGTGGCTCACTGATCCTACCCAATGTCCTCCATGTGTTGGCTATAAACATAGAGTCCCACCTCTACATGACCTCACTATGCTCACACAACTCATCCCTCTACCACCTTAAATACATAAATAATGTGCACATGAGGAACATAAGGACAATGGATTATGCTCCAACAACGTCTTGATTCCAGCTCTGTGTGGGAAAGGGAGGTGGGTATGTCCAACACTCTGTCGTCTGCTTAAGTCTCTAGAATGTCCTGTGTGGTGAATGTAGACCTCCCATAAAACAAGGCTTCCAGACAAGGGCGGCCACCTCAGCTCTACCTCCACACAAACCTCCCACAATGCATTAAAAAGGCCAATAAACAGGGCTGCTGGCAGGCAAAGAGTGGGGAATGTCCAGGGAGTAGAGAGAGGATGGTGATATGTGATGGGAGCAGACAGACAGGGCCCGTAGATTTGTCAAACGTTAGCGCTGTTTAAAGTTATAATCGATTTTTTTTTTTAGGGAACAGGGCAGTGAAAGTCAGATAGGGAGATATTTGAGATGTTTTTAAATAGGAAAGTTGGAGCCTGCACATCTGATAAGGGAAGGCCTCAAACAAAACACCAAACACATGAACAATAGAGAGTAGGAGGGCTTTGGAAGGGATGGGGGCCCAGAGAGGGGCGGCTGAAAGGCCCACAGTATAGCAGGACAGAGAGAGAGGAAGGCACACAGCGCCATGCTGACAGCACCACTCTGAAAACAGCACAGCAAATGTGTTTTGCCATCATCTTTCACCAGTTCACAGATCAGCTGCTCCATTTTGTTATTCAGACATATTGTATTAACAAAATCCAGTAATTTTACCCCAATGTTACACTTTGTCAGCTGTTTGAGGACAACTTTCAAGTGATAGACTTAGAATTGTATACTTTACAAGTTGACTGACCTAATGGACTGTTAGTTTGAAGGCTAGACTGACTCATTTGTGGAGGGTGTACAGGTCCTGGCCTTCAGGTCCTCTGAAAGGACCCACCTTCAGTGGCTGTGTCCTTTGGATGATCCAGTCCCTGAATTAGGACACAGCTTATGCCTTTAATATTGCATGTGACCCATTAAAACAAACAAACAAACAAATAATACAGTATTCCCCTGGGCCAGTCTGTGGAACTTTAGTATTCCCTCAAGTTTTATCACAAGTTTGTCTGTGGTATCAGAAATGACTAGTGATATATGGATGGAGGAACAAACCAAAACTGATCTAGGTAAAATGTCAGATCCATTTCACATCTCACACAGTCCTGGACAGAATGCCAGGACAACATCAAGACAAAATGGCCACAGTGTTATGGCTGCAGTATGTTTAGGTCAGGATTCTGACAGATGCACCAAAAAACAAAGTTTTATTGTTGATTGAACCATTTGTCATCTAGTATTGTTTGCACAGTGACACAAGTATTGTTTCACTATAACAAACTGTATGTTACTGCACAATAGAGACATGTCACATATTTGAATAATGACAATAGCTCACAGCATTTGTGCCCTTTTCCTATCAACTATGGTGTTTTACTTTGTCTAGACCTCCTTCATTGTGACTGGAAGCGTGGTGACAAAAGACCCTAACCCTAACCCTGATGCCAAGATGATGATTTAATAGCAAATCTAACTCTGCCAGAGAGGCTAACATTGTTTTTCCTTCTTTCTTATCCTCATGTGAGTCAGAGCAGCATTGTGTACTTTGTAAAGAAGCTGATGATTCATCCTTTTGGAACCATTTAGGCACAAACCCACCTAGTCTCTAATGAATACACTGTGATTATTATAAATATAAATAATAATAATAATATACATTCTATTTGTCTTCCTTTCACTACTTTAAGAGCTACATTTATCTCTTTAAAGAGCAGTTCCCTGATTGAGATATCGAATAAATATTGAATACATTTCTGAACACTCAGAAATCCACATGAAAGTCTTTCTCTGTTCTGTGTCACACGCTGGAATAGGTGACACGACCACTGAGACATCGTGCACACAACAGATGTTTTAATTTGAGTCTTTGTTTATGTACTAATATGGCCTTTTAGCTTTCCACTGTACTGAGAGATTTCATGTGGCCAGTCAACCATATCATTTGCATCAGAGCGAGATCAATGAACTTCATGCGCGTGTAGTGTCATATTCTCTGAGCTACTACATAGCATATCCCCAAAAAGGAGAAAAGGCACTCTTTGAACTTTAGGAACATTAGTGCAGGAATGTGGATTATTAGCGTTTGAAGCTGGTTATATAAAAATGCAGCCCTGAGAAAGCTTGGTATTATTTGAAAGGAAGTTCAAGGAAATAAATTCAGAATGAAAAGCATCTCCCTCCTCACACACTTACTGTGCTATCTAGGATTATTGTATGGTCTGTACACAGATAGTACAGTATGGGTAAGCAATAATACACTGTGATGTCCTGATATAGGAAAATAACAGACAAGACAGAGGCAAAGAACTGTGTTGAGAACATTATTTTCTACATTGTCATATCAGAGAGTATTGTGGATTTCATACCATGGCAACATACTACAAGAAAAAAAAAAGAAGCTATGTATAAAAGGTCATATTTTGTTTGTCATTTTAACATGTTTCATCTGACAGTTGCTAAAGTACTTATTAGACACCTGCCAGCCAATTAGAAACAAGTGTTTTCCATAGCCATGGTATACTGTAGTACATATGAGTGTGTTTTTATCTGACAGATTTTATGTCTACCAGTGCTGGCAGGGAAAGAGGTGACATAAATATGTAATTTCAGGCCACGTTGGCATACATCAGCTAACACAGTTGTGGTCTCTTTGATGTATTCAATATTATACAGTATATTTTGCCCATCTAGAAATCATGACTTGAGCTGTTGCTATATAAACACTTTCAAGCCAACATATACCTTATGTGACTGTGAAACATGTGGTCCTATTCTGCGGCTTTATTTTCTACAAATGGCTGGTTGAAGTGAGATCTCCCGCTGGCTGCCATTTGGTACACCACAAGAGTGTAGAAAGATAAATCTCTTAGAAATTGTGGTTTTTGCCTGATCTGGCGGTGAAGCTACAACATGAGCCATAACCACAACAAGAAGGTAAAGAGCATTTTGATTACAATACATGTGGATGTCATATGTAGGACAACAAAACAAAATAGTTGCCTTTCAGAAATCCCCACTGGGTGATTAAAAGGAAGGAGACCACTACTCTATCAAAAACTGACATCAGCAGGTGTCAGAAACATTTTTGTTGCAGTAGAAGTAGTAAGTAGTAAGAACAACAAGCTAGATCACTTTACTTTCTTGGCTAATGTGGGATTGACATATTTTATATTCTCTAACACCGAAAACACATGTCTGGAAAATCTTTTCCGCCAGTTTTGTGAAATGAGTAACAGGGTAAAGTTGTTTTGAGCAGTTAGGAAAAACAGAATTAAAAAAGTGTAGACATATCATTTGTTAACATCCAGTGATAAAGGAATAGTTTGACATTTTGGGAAATACACTTATTCGATGTCTGTAGGGTAAATATGAAGCTAGCTTCACCAGCAGGTTAAGACTGGAAACAAGGGGAAACAGCTAGCCTGGCTCTGTCCAAAAGTAACTAAATCTGCCTGCCAACACCTGTAAAGTTCATTAATTGACACGTTGTATCTCTTTGTTTAATCTGTACAAAAACAGGCAATTTCTTGGAGTCTTGTCATCAGTGTGAGGTTGCCAGGCAACCATTGGAGACTCCAAGAAATAGGGCGACACATAACCCCTCATAAAACCAGAACATGTCATTTTTAAACTTTTAAACGGTTTTTGCCCAATTAAACAAACAAGATATAATGTGTTAATTAGTAAGCTTTAGAGGTGCTGGTAGGCAGACTTTGTTACCTTTGGACAGAGCAAGGCTGAATTATTACTAAGTCAAATCTTTTCAAATGTTTCCTACACCAGCTTTTTTTTTGTATTGTTTGTACATGAATATTTGTTAGTCATTACCATAAAGGAAGGCCTCTCTCAGAGTAGTCTAGGCAGCAGACGGCAGCCTTATCAGTCGCAGTGTTATCTGATAATGGGGCCCCAAAGCCATCTCATCAGGATTGGTAGTGGCCGAAGAGGCTTATGGGAGGTGAAGGAGAAAAACAAGAAAGGTGGGGGTGTTCTGCTCCATTAAGAGCTGCAGCAGGAGGTATACATATCCACCGTGAAGGCTGCCGCCAACCATCCCTTGCCTTCAAACTCCTGATCTTCGATGACAAAGTACAACATAGAGAGCTTTAAATGTTTAAACATACACAAATACACACAGGTCAATGACTGGGAGAGACTGAAAAGATCGATAATGTTACAACAAATAACCCGGAATAGGACATATCAATCTTAGTGAGTCAGTGAGAATCTGGATGAAGGTGGAAGTTGGGACACTATTTTGTGCCAATAGTTTTTACAGTGAGGTGAAGCAGAAATGTTCTGGTTCCTGGAAAAAAAAAAGGATAGATCAAGACTAAGTAGTTTATTCTGAGCGAGGGCTTATCAACTTTTGTGTTTTCTCATCTCTGCTTCACTAGAACTCCAAAAGACCTTTTGACGTCAGGCTTCCCCAGACACTCACTCCTCATTCCTAAGTGTAACTAAATCACCCCAAAGGTCATGTGCATCTATCAACCTGAAGATATATGTCCTGTTTATTGCCCATAAAGAGCATTAGCATTTCCTCCCCTGCTGTCATCCGTTCCCTTGTACAAACATCCACACCAATTCAATTCTCCACACTCAGACAGCCTGGCCTGATTCACAGTGAGCAGCTCAAACAGCAATGCAGCGGAGACAAACTCCATGCGCAAATCAAGTCATAAACACTGAGGTCCATGGGCTCTTTGTTCTCGATTCAAAGAGTTCCTGACACTTGTTCACTTCCTTTCTCTCTTCCAGTCGGTCCCCACACAGTTCCTGTCAGTCTTTGGTTCAGATATTCTAAAAATGTTTTCAGATGAAATAGGCCTGAACTTCCTTCAGGCATCACACATGCGAAATAAAAAGACACTATTGTTTTCAAAAAATGTGTGTCTCAAAGAGTCAAAGAGGATTCTACTCAGAAAAAATAATAAGAAGAAGTATGTATTTTGGAAAAACCACATCATCTGTAACCTAAACTACGTTCTATTTTTTTCATGGTTGCATGTCCATATAACACATTATTAGGCATAACATCAGCATGTTGATTAAGTGTTCAACTAAGCCTGTGGAAAGGTATCGTTGAACACTGTTTGAGATATGACATAAAATATAGACAAATCCAGCATCTGATTTATACATTGCTTTTTCAAGTGCCACCACCGTTACTGCTGTGCAACTGAACACTGACAGTCAATCACGGTCAGCAGTGGTCCTCTCCGGCAGATGAAGGTAGCCTGTGTAAATGTTTTTCAGTCTCAAAACATTAGTCTGAAATCGGTTTTCACGCAGAATTTAGAAAAAAATAACATAATGCTTCTGTCCAACCTACACAGCCTGCATGTGAAAGTGCTGTGTGGAGTAGCTAACCCATAGGAATTACTTGCTAATCATCAAAATCCATGATTCTTTGCCTTTTAGAAGAAGAAAAGCTTCATTCAATAAAAATCTGAAACACATGACGCTGTAAAAGCGAAATTTCAGCCAGGAAACGAAGTTCCCAGCTAGCAAGAAATATGCTGGGTAGCGGCTCACCATCTGCCCCGTGTAGGCAGATCACTCTGACTTTTAGCTAGTAGTCACTGGTCGGTCCTTTGCTCAGTTTGTTGTTGGAGCAGCTGATAACAGCACAGCCCAGATAAGATGTCTGCCGTCTGTTCAAACTGGACTAAATTATATTGAAAAGTTTACGTTTCGTAGATTATAACCATTATTTTATTTGTATCTGATGGCTACATTTTCAACACATTTGTTCTACAGGATCTACTGGACAGATTTCTTGGCAAAAGCGCTTAAAACGTGAAGTCCTTTACAAACATTACAGTGTTAAAGATGGGTTTACAAGTAAGCTGCCACATCAGTAATGGCGGCTTGTATACTTGTATATAACAGGCTTTATATAAGAACATAAAGCCGGTCACTCCAGTCATCATTGCTCATACAACAAGGTCTTCCTGTTGCAGATACAATGAATTTAAAAGAGGTTTCTGGCTTTGGGGAAGTGCAGCAGAAGCTACTTTGCCCGCCAAAGTGAATGAATAACACTTTTAAGATCTCTGCACTTACATGAGTAGTCAGCAGAGAATGCGACTGATTGTGAATAAAGATGATGGATTTAATTAAAAAGTAATGAACATGTTCTATGTACGCTCATCGTCCTTCCATTAATAGGCTTATGAGCTGACTGCAATATACTGTATGCTTCTGCAAGATGAGTGGAGCTGAAAAACATCAGCTGACTGGAGGTTGGTTGCTGCACTGGTTTACAGCCAGGGGCTCTTCTTTATGGTTCACCTCCATTTCCAGACTAAACAAGCCTATTTTGCAGATAGAACAACATACAGTGTATAGCAGAGACAGTTTATTGTGGAATGTACAATACTTGTGCACAAAAAGAAATGTTGTACATACACATACACACACACACACACACACAGACACACACACAGGCAATTGCTGTAGTGGATGGTAGACCACAGGGTGTAGGCAGACAGCCAGTGAGTCAAAATGAGGCCCAAAGTAACCACTCTGAAATGAACGCTTTAGAGGACAGCCAAACCACGACATCAAACACACAGACACACACACAGAGAGTGAGAGGAAAGAGACGCTGAATCCAAACAGTTGTTAGCAATGTTGTGTGTGGACTAAGGCCTTCTAGAAAAAAAGTTTGGAAGGACAACAATTTCTCCTGACCGCTCCACTTTCCGATTTATTGGGAAAGTCTTTGAGGAAAGTGTTTTTGAGAAAAAGCATGGAGAAAACAATGCGGCCCATGCCAAAAACAAAACTGTGGGTCAACAAAGAAATGAGATCAGACAGCTTTGAGCCGATGTTGCTGCTGGATTTTGTATCTGTGTTCCTATCTTATTGTGAGTTTCGTGATTAGAAGTGGTTAAGTGAAATAAAACATAACAAGAGCAGGAGGTAATCACCGCTCTGATTAGAGCCACAGAGGTTCTGACTCTAATTAATACTCACAATTGTGTAGTAAGTAACCTTGTTTGGTCATGTTTAAAAGTTGAGTAGGCCTGGTTAGGTCAGGTTGAGTCTTCCAAAAACACCATAAAATCCACAAAATTATTTCCATGTCACATACCACAAATGTGAGAACACTGTTTTTATCTACAAAAATGAAAAAAAAAGTTTTTAATACCTTTCTGTGATGACATGACTTATCTGGATTATGCTGGTTTCCAACACTTGCAAAGCCTATGATAAACGTAGCATGGTCTTGTCTGGGCGTGTTTTTTTTTTGTTGTTGTTGTTTTTTTTTTCTTAAATGCTGGTATGAGACATTTCTTTCCTTGAGACATTTATCATCTGACATTTTCCACCAACTCTTTGTCCATGGGGATTGTTTTCTGTAAATAGAAACTGTTACCAGCTAACAGTGGCTGCTATGGGGACTTGAAATATGACCACAGTCACTGAAAGGACTTAAACACAACTTGGCAGCTTCACCTGCACAGAGGCAATTGTCTGTGCCAGCAGGGGTACCACCATAGGAGCCGTTTCTCAGGCCCAAACAAGGATTTCTTTCTGTATGAGAGGATTATTTATTTGTAGACTTACACTGACTCATTGTTCAGCAAACATACCTTAAAATAGTATTAATAAAATAGTGGTTTATTTTCCACAAGAAAATTCCATTCTGAAACTATTTGTTGATGAATGCTTAACATGTTTGTGAAGCTGTATAAATCCCACACAATTGCAGCCATTGTAAAAAGACAACACTTTCAGATGATACAGTGTGTCTGTCTGAGCACTTCTCTCCCACAACCCTTGAGGGAGAATCATGTTTCTTTGAAAGCTTTCATGCTGTTCCAGAAATTTCGGCGTTCCTGCTGTCTGCAGTCCGAGAGCTCCCTGAACTGTGAGGTCAGTGGGAGGGAAAGGTGGTTCAGGGTTGGAGCCAAAGCCAGAGACAGGCCAGAGGCCAGAGCATTATGAAACACACAAGCACACAGCTGTGTGTGGACAGCCTCCTACTGTTTTTGCCGATCCACCACAACAGCCCACTAATCCCCCTTAGATCTGCTCATCAGGACCAGACAGTGCCCATCCAGTGGCGCTGCCGCATCTGGTGGAACCAAACACCGGAATAATCTTGGCTAATGGCCGCAGCAGAATGGAGCAGGGGGCCCATGAGGCGGGAGTCCTGGGGGCCCACACCGGATCCCCTGCTGCCCTGCCACTCCTTTCTGTCCCACTGAGAGAAAGAAACCATGGAAAAAGGAAAGATGTCATAAGGACATATGAGCCTCAAGCACAGCAACTAGTTGTTGTTTTTGTTTTTTTGTTTTATTTTTGTTTTCCAAGAGTCTGTAAGGATAATGTCCAAGTAAGAAATATCAACCCAGGTCAGCTGATGCCTTTCTTGAACTAAATATGATTGTTTCCATTTATAAAAAACATAGACATGGGCAGCAAAAAAACACAAGACTCTTATACAATAAAAATGTTTAAAACCAATACATTCTTAACTAGATTACGAGCAAGAGGATTTGCACGGCCTCCCCAGACTTCAGTAGCTCTAATAAAAGCAAATAGCTGAACAGGACTGTAGAGTTTAATGTGATTTAACCCACATGTATTGGGCAAGGTGATTGTGTTAACCTGCACACAATAATTAAATTATTGTCTTTATCCTTATTATAAGAACAATTTCACTTCTTAAATCACATGTTTAAAATATGTGCTTTACTTTGACTACTGACAAAGTTTTTCGTGTGACAACAGTGACTTGTGCTTTAAGAATATATGAGCACTGTCTGTAGAACAAAGCTCTAATTGTATGTTTTTCCACTCTTTTTTTGTTTCACTTTGTTTTCTTAGTATGACCTTCCTGCAAGTTAAACAAATACGTTTCAGCAATACAATTCCATAAATGAGCCATTCACACTGAAACCAAAAACAGAGAGATGTTTTGTTACCACTAACCAGTAACTTATAAGCACCCCAAAACAAGACTGTGATGTGCACAACAGTCCAAATATTGCTGATGACAGTGCTGATGAGTATGTATCTAGATGATCCACCGGCAAAAATCACAGTGATGATTATAAATTTGCCAGCGAGAGACAGAGCACATGATGATCAGGAGGCTATTTAATCCCTCACATTCCTAATGGAGGTCACCCCAATCTTCTGGATTGTATTTACACTAAAAGCTTCATGCAAGCTGACCTGATTTAGACTCATATTCTGTGACAAAAGGCAACAAATAAATTTCCCTTGAGAGACAAAGAAAATCCCAGGAACGTGCCATAAAACTACTGTTTAAGCATTCGGCTGAGGTGGATGTTATTGAAAAGGATACATTACAAGGCTGACCTGAGGTCAGTGCTCATTCTTTCGCTGGGGACAAGCTAACAGCAGAGCAGTGGGTGGAAACAGCTGTCTGCATGTTTTTTCTCCCTGCTTTTATCCTGCATCCCCTTTTTAAACACGCCCACTACCAAAACATTAACTGTCCTCTTCACTTACTCCAGGAATGTTACAAAGCTATGCAAGCCTCTCTGCAGCTATGTACTGTAGGCAATTGTTATATCAACGTGCTGATGAGTGCAGGGTCAGGGTCACTCATGATTTACACAATGGTAAGACTTGGGTCACATTGTGTTTGTGGGATAGAGTTAAGTAACGTAGTAAAACAAGCATAAAGTTTTTATCTTCTAATTTAAGAAACAGCCTCTGTGGCACAAACAACCCCTCAGGTTTTCCTGCATTAAGATGTAAGAACTCATCTTTATCCTTGAGTTAACAAGTCATGTACATCTATATGAAATATGAATATAATCTGCATAGCAGTGATAATAGATACAGTACCTTTTAAAAGTATTACTTTTCTGCTCAAGGAGAAGTATGAAGAAAGTAAATTGAAAGAGGCCCAAAGTGGAACCCTGAGGCACACCACAGGAAAGAGCAGCAGTATTACGTTTCTTCTGCAGTTGGCTATCTAGTTGTTATTGATGCACACAGATCTGACATGCATGGTCTCACTCAATGGAAAATCACTGAAAATATTATAGTATGTTTAACCACATAACGGGTTCTATATGAATTATAGTATAGTGGCTAAGTTTTGGAAGTTTCCCAAAATGATCCTTCATTGCACTGGGTGTTTATTAGACTAGAAGAAGTAGTTCCAGTTTAGCAGATGTGCTATTTGCCATCTTTTGCCATGGCATATTGCTCACAAAAAGAGGGAAGTAGGCCAGGACAAAGCAAAAATCATTACTGCTCATGACATTATTCAGCTTGAAAAGCCCAAAGGTTAATGAATCTTTGGGGTGAAAGGAGACAAACAGATGGGAGGGGAATATCAAAATTCATCATCAAAAATCTTTCCAAAGCATCATTTGTCCCAGCAGGGAAACAGACACAGACACCAGCTTAGGAGACAGGCTTACATAGTGTTATATTAATCCAGGCTCCACTGCTATTCTATTCTTTCTGTGCAGCAACACCATCATTTGTATGAATTATTCACCTACGTAGTCCACCATTCAAACATTTTTATACTTTTGGTTATGTTCACATTTACATTAGCAAAACACTGACACACACACATAACCAGCGCACACATGCACTCCCTCCATAAGCAGGCCTGGTGACACAAACACATCTTGCTACACGAGAAGCCTTTTTCCAGGAAGCTGTCTGACAGGATGACAGACCTCAGTGTGGTGCCGAATGAGTCGTGATGGCAAAACAAAAACAAGCTGCAGGGTTCATACTGATGTTTATGAACTTGTTTTGGATTATCATGGGAGCTAGCTGTATTTAAGCTCTGCTCTCCTGCAGTACATATTAACATTTTACGTAGCATTGCACTAGTCATATTATGCATCACGTTTTAGGCACCTTTTCAATCATAAAACGTGTGTTTTAAATTACATCTAAATTAGAATAGTTATTTCTATTAAAAGGCAGAAGTCATCATACTGTCTTATTTTATATATTAATGAAGCATGCATGTTCCTGGGTTTGCCATCTATGTCAAAACATAGATGTGAATTGAAAATGTTGACCTGATAGCAACTAGGAGGAGCTCTTCCACCCTCATCTATCCACTTCCTCCCTACCATCTGAAAATGAGGAGATGTCCTAGCTACTGGACGCTGGTGCCTGGTCTGCAACACACCATAATCTCCACCACAGATTTAATGAGCTTAATGTGCACTCCCAGGCCTCTGGGCTTAAAGGCATGTGCACAGCATACACTGTACTGCTTCACTGTTTGCCTCTATTTGTGTACATATAATTCTCCACATAAAAAAAAAAAGTCACACAAACACACAAGCACGAAGGTGTGTCTGCTGCTGTGATTGGTCATAACTTCCTGCCAACATCCTCTTTCAGTACAGTAACAGCTCTAGTATTGTGTCAGTTCTCTGTGAGAAAAGACATGATTTAAAGTCATAATCTGATGAAATATTTCAGAATTTCAGTGTGCCCACAGATACTGTGGTTTAATCATTATCATTAGACTCACATTATGTGTCTGTGACCATCTGGTGGCAAAGTTACTGTGCAAACAGCTGACATGCATCCGGGGCTGACTGAGGTCGACCGTAGACTTTCATTTGTAAACAAGCCATATGTCGTCATGCAACCCTAAAGTCTTTAGGGGGAAGTAAATGCAGACCAGAGCCTTACAGTGGTGCTGAGGCTTCCAAGAATAGGAACAGATTTCAGAGCTTGATTGGGGATAAACTGTGATTTAGTCCTCAGACCCACAGTCCACTCTGCCCCTAACACTAACACTCACTTTCTCCCCTGCTGCAGTAAATGACCACAACACAGGCACTGCCACGCAAACCAGCATTAATCAACAGTTGTTCCCTATTTAAACATGCAATCAAGAACTTGTGTTATTCAGACGGCACACAAATATCTAATAAATTAAAAATAAAATATATTATAAACAAAGGATTCAGAAAGCATACCAAATCACTAAAAACATTCATTTCTCATGGGTCATGTTTTAAGGGCTACCTGAGTACATATCTGGATTCATGGCAATATTATCTTCAAGTTTGATACATATAATGTGTGACCAAGAGCTATCTGCATGGACATCTGACTGACCAGCTTGTAGTACACATCATACAAGCAAAAGAAAACTTGTGCATATACAGTAGAATTAATCTGACTGTTATGGAACTGAAAGATTGTATGAGAGGGATTATTGCATTAACACCCAACCTTTGCACACAAGTGACTTGGACTGAGACTGTAAGTGATGAAGAGTTTGCTATTGCTTGGGTATTTATTTCAGGTCATATTAATTATTTTCTGAAATTAAACAAAGCAACATTTTTAATCTCCTCTGTCAATTGAAAATATTATATCTCTGATATCTACCTTTGTAATTCCATGACAAAACAATGTATCTGTGTACTGTGTAATCCCTAATTTATCACTTTACAAAAGCTTGCAGAAGAGATATGTCCATGAATGATCACTTTGTACTCTACAATCAATATGGCAAATTCTGAATGGTGACGGACTTGAAATGTCTTATCTGATAAGTAAACACAGTCAACAGTATAATTACTGGAACAACTCTAATCTCTGTATCCAGGGTGATGCTTTTGCTTTTGCAGGAATCAAAAACCTGTGAATGCTGCTCTACTGCTGCGCCTCAAATAGTTGAAAAGCAGAGATAAAATAGACAGAAATCAAGGCTAGCTGGCCAGGAACTAGAAGGATCTTCCTGTTATGGGGACTAAGAAAGGTATGTCATTTGCCAAGAGGTGATTTCCCTTCTGGTTGTCAAAGTGCTATTGTTGCTGTTTTGCCTGACATGTCTCTACTGCATTCTGGCTTTCGTCTTGCAGCTTCCATTCTGTACATGTCTTCCTGCACAGTCAAAGCCAGTAAATGCTAAAGTGCTACAGTTTAAGCTTACCAAGAAGCACCGACCGAAATACACTCTCTAAGCCTGTTATTGTGTGCTGACCAGACTCATAGATCTGATGCTCCTAAACCAGTCATACTTTTTGTCTTAGCTTATTAGTTGGTAAAAGGTGTTATTGTAATCACTGTTGTCATATCATCCATGCAGTACACATTATAAGGGAGATCCTGCAGAGCCTCACCGTCATCAACATACTTCAGTGAATTGGTGAATATCTCCCCACTCCTCTGCTGGAAATACTATTCTTTAACCATGCTTGCTTCTGATTTGGCTCCATCGTCGATGCAGCTGTGGAAAGTGTAGCACTTGGCAGACTCACTCCTGAGATGCAGTACTCCTTCTTGCATAAGTGATCACTATAGCACATGCAAAAGGAAAGATTGTATGTTTCCACTGCACCAATCTCCTTTTACTGCCATGTTGTGACAACTGACATATTTTCCGCATATATTGCATATTTTTGCATTTATACTTTCTGAAGATAATGTGACAAAATGTGTTTTCCAATTTCCCAGAGCACAGAGCTCTTACTTGGCTGATTAGTTTCAATGATATCTACAACCAGGGAACATTTTGAGTTACAGTTTTGTGAAGTGTCAGTTATCAAATTGGACACTATATTCTCAAACTTTACAGTTCTGTGGTTGCACATATCTCTGACTGAGGAAGAGGCTAACAACTGAATCTATTAGACTCTGGTTACGCAAACTCTTGAATATAAGATCAGTGAAATATGCTGCTCTTGAATTATTCCATTCCAAAATTTCTACTTGACTTCTTTCATAGTGGCACAGGAGACTTATGTTCAGCACTCCTACGTACTCTCTATAAAGCTCGAGCCATGGCAAAGCATTTTGTTTTGAAACTGTGCATTCCAAAAATCTGAAGCTGAAGGGTCACAGAGACATTTCTTAAGATTTTAATGAAATTTTTGCTTACAGGTTCTTTTAACACTGTGGACCTTCACGGTTTCACTTTAGGGCTTTGTTGCTGTATCCCTCCTTCCCCTCAGGTGCTGAGCAGGAAATTAAGGGATGGATCTGTACACAGTGAAGCATTGATTAAGACCTGATGTTACCATGCATGTGCCATGTTATCTCAGGCCCATGGATAGAGTCTAGCAATGATCAAATAAGGTTTTATAGGTTTCCAGTGACAATTGCAATAAAACTCAACATGACATTTCCTTGCTATCTCTGTATGACACATCAGCACCTAAAAGTTGTGGCAATACTGTACTGTAAGGATAATATACTGCTATGGGACTTTGGAATTATTGAGATTTATTTGGGTTATTAAAATACAATATGGTCTCAGGCTTTGCAAAATGCAACATGAAGAATATGTAACCATTGAATATATGAGTATTTGGTCATAAACCACTGCAGCCTTTAGCCATTGTAATAAAAACAATTGAGTTACTAACTAACTTGGCTCATTATCTGTATGGACTATCAGAGTAGTCCATGGTGAACTTAGCTGCTGTTTAAACAAGACACATTTAATACTTAGAATCATCTGCTGTACAGCATTGTTCTCCATGTCAGGATTATGATATGTGCCATAAACTGTGAAGAATTTACATCATAAACCTTAATCTTCTTAGCAAACTCCAGTTGCTTAATCAAAGACTCCATTCAACAGAACCACACAAAGGCATATCATCATTCTAACGTA
The DNA here is from genome assembly GCA_005408345.1 of Macquaria australasica. NCBI lineage: Eukaryota > Metazoa > Chordata > Actinopteri > Centrarchiformes > Percichthyidae > Macquaria > Macquaria australasica. Next base: position 967,099 of record SEMN01000058.1, on the reverse strand, counting down.
CTGTATTTACTACAGTACATTCCAAAGTGAATTCTGAGTCATTACAAACATTTCCTCATTTCCTCATTCTTCTTGTATGTTCATCAGAATAGAAAGCCACCAGTATTCTGCCTCTGGGCTTTCAAACATGATATTATTTTTATTTTATTTTGAGAGGCAGGAACTTTGTTTGCCTTTCCACTGTAAACTTTATGACTGATAAACCTTAAAACTCATGGATTTCACTCAAACTTGCCTTCCTGGATCATATTTCATATCTCACCGGAACCTGAAACAACACGACCCCACCAACACAACCCCTTGCGCTGTTTTACTGCAGGGCTGTTTTCAATCTGAACTCCTGTTTATGTTAGGCATCACAAAGATAACTGGTTAGGTTAGGGTTAAAAGATAGGTTCACATTTTTTTAAGTCTGTCCGAAAACAATGTATGAACATTGCAACAGGATTTGCAATCCCTTCCTAATGCACTTTCAACGTAAGTGATAAAAGACTGAAACTTTGGAAGACATCCATTTGTTTAATACAGACTTCTGAAACCTCATGCTTCAGATAAACTTTGGAATGTATTTTTACAAGGACTGTGGATTTTGTCCCCCATCACTTTGAAACTGATTTGGGAATGGATGTCTTCACGGCAAGTATGAAAAGGAAAAATGATTAGAGCAAGCAAAACCTGTTACGATGTAAAACTGTGAACCTATCCTTTAAGGTTAGGTAGGGTTAGGGTAAGGTTGGGTTCAAGTTAAGGTAGGGGGAAACACATAATGGGAAAACAGATTTACACACAACAGGGCTTTTCCCCTGCATGAAACCAGTGAAGTGTAATTATGGCTTTAGGTACCTGATGAGCCACAGATGTTAAAAGTCACCACTTAGAAGATGACACTGATACTTACGTTTACTTACCAAACATTGTTCCAATAAATTGCTATTGATGAACTGAAACGTTATGTATGTGCCTGTGTGTGTGTGTGTGTGTCTGTGTGTGTGTTCTCCCTCGCGCCCCACCTCCCTGGCCTCCGTCCAATCAGAGAAGAGAACGGCTATTCGGGCCTCGCGACCGTAGTGCAGCAATTGCAGAGCGAGGAGACAGTGGGGGAGGGTCACGTGTGTACACACTGTAGGGCTCAGCAGCACTCCAGCAGCAGTAGTAAAGTCTGTAACGGACGGCCCCCTTTCAGAACAAGCCTCGTCCGAAAAGTTGATAGATGAAGTCTGTCTCTACCGACGTGCAGTAAAACGGTTCCTTTTGCTGTTTTTAGGCTTTGGGAGCGCGGGGAGAGCCGAAGCGAGTGTTTTAGGACGTCTGTTTGTCAAATGAAACGCCTGAGAAATGCCAGTGGAAATGCTACATCCAAACCCTATGCCTCCGTAGGTTTGTCACCGACCCAAATCTATACGTTTCTGGTGAGTTTTCCTCTCTTCCCTCCTTGAATGTTCACCTTACAGTGGCAGAAAAGTGAATTTGCCCCATTGTGATGGCTAGACGCGACTCGGTGAGTAGCTGTAGTTGTGTCAACAATAGCCGCAGAAATGGAAGAATAATGGTAAAGCCGTGACAGCTACCCACGCTTTGATCTGTGCAGTCAAGTGTGATGGAGAGGCACCATGTCCGCAGTAATAAATACAGACCACGATAGGCTGGTTTGTTTTCTCACACTTGTTCAGCTGCAGTAGATCCTCAGTTTTAACGACGCCGTTATATTTGGAAAACAACACCTGAAGACGTTTCTCACGAGTTTAAACCTCCTTCATCGGCAATAAAAAAGTGTAGTTTTAAAGTTGTGGTAGACTGCTCTTGCATGAATAATAGCCCATACCTTGTTGAAAGGACACCACCCATTGGCACCTATAGAGCTAATGGGATGTCATAGTGAGCCTGTTATTTTAACCATATGCATTGTTTATAACTAGACTGCAAGATGAAGGCAGCCTTGCTTCCTGGATCAGTGAATTTACTCATATTTCCTTAAATCCCAGGCCATCAATGAGTATTTACTACTTTTTAAATATATATGTTTAGTCTTGTGATATAATATATTTATAAAATACAAGATCATAAACTGCTTAAAGAATAATACCAATATTAGATTCTTATACTCCACATAGGCACATGAATATATTCTACCAGTTTGTAGTTTTCTTTTTATCCAGTGGTTTCAACATGACTTGACATCCTTGTTTTGATAAATGACGTGAAAACTTTTCATCAGCTTTTAAAGCCACTATTTAATAACAGACATTAATAGATGTTTCCCATAGTTATAATTATGTACCACTAATTATGGCCCACACATCCAGACCATATTTCACATCAACTAGCAGGCTGAGTGAATGCTACTTTCTGACAAAGTAGTTCTGTTCAGATAAGATTCTGTTCCTACCGCTCGCCAAATTAAATGCTTCTTGAGATTTAGGCTTTGGACTTGTTGTTGTCAAACTTCATCCATGTGACCAAAGGGGAAATGGGCATGTGAGCCATGGCTTAATGGCCGTAAGCCTGCTTTGTGCTGACCATTGAACTCTGACTTTGTTGATTCCTGTGTGAGTTCAACCTGTTGCCGAAAAGGCGATGAGGAAGCTGTCGAGACTGGCCGTGACCTGTGCTTGACCAGAGTCTCTTACACTAGAACTTGATATGAGGAAATACTGTTTTTCCAAAGCAAATCTGACATTGTTGGGCAGTGAGCCAATTAAATCATAACACTTTGTACTTTTTAGTTTTTTTGTGGTTAACCAGTGAATATTTGTAGATTAACAAGAAGGATGATAGGCAGGTAGACGATAACTGATCTGTGTACAGTTTGCCACAAAATCTACAGTTTGCAAGGAATCCATTCAAAAACAAGTTATCTTGCCCACGAAAAAAATCCAGCACTGTGGCTCGATTCTGGGACTGACAATGATTTTGGGGAAAATGTTCTGAATTATATAAAACCCCTCAACAGAAATGGAGACAATGGCAAGTATTTTAATCACCTCTGAGAGCTTAGTCATTTTAATTTGCAAAATGTTATGCAGCATTAGCATGCACCTGAAGACAGATCCCTCATTAATACTCTCAGCTGCTTTCCAAGAATAATTGGCAGCTGAGAAACGCACTAGCAACAGAAACGATTTAGGGGCTTTCTTAAATGAACCATTTACATCTTAATAGCCTCTCTGTGGACAGTTACTTTAAATTATATGCTATTAATTGCTAGAACATTTTGTGCATCAAATGTCATTGTGTTATACCTCTGACATTGCTGCACAGTCACAGCATGTGTAAATGTGAGTCATGTAATCTCATTTTCTTTCTGTAGTATTTCTTTTGCTGCTCCACTGCACGCTGCTGCTGCAGACACGAGTAGCGAATCATGTGACAGCATCACTCAGTACTTTCTGAGAAGTGCCTGTAAATTCCAGTTAGGACATATGAGGGGGTGTGGGCCCAGTATGTCACACTACTCCCTTCAGCCCGCGGGATCTGGCTTCAAAACGCTAAGACGTCAAGCACATGGGCGTCCCTCTTATGAGATCATGTTTGGTAGGGCTGAAGCATGCTGAAGCAGGGCCTCCCCCTCTGGGAATATTTAACTTAACCATTTTTGACATGGAGTAGGGCAAAAAGTTCAGATGGGGCTTAACCAAGTCTGCGACTGCAGTTAAAGTTGTGCAAGAAGAACTCAACAGAGATTTGCCCTCATGTTGTCTTCTTTTGACAAGAGCTTATTAGGCTATTCTTTCTTAGCCATGTCATTTTACATATGGCGCCCTAGCAGCTAGCAAGAAGCCATCTTTCTCCTGGTTTTATTCTAACATATATACACTTATAGCAATAGATTTGTGTACATGCTGCATTAAAGATACAATACTGGAAATGGTGATCTTTCTTGTAATTAACAGTATTTAAATAATTAATGCAGCTTAAAAGCAGGGTTGGGCGACATGACCAAAATCCTTTTTTTTTTTTTAAGGGAACAGCTACCTCCTAATAATGTTGGTATCAGTATTCATTCTCAGTTTATCACCCAATTTTGATCACAAGTGTATTATACCTAGGGCTGCAACTACTGATAATGTTCATTATTGCTTAGTTATAGATTCTTTTTTGAGTGAGTGACTAATAATGTAGTCAAAGTAAAGTCCTTAAATTTCTTAGTCAGTCTGGACAAATGTCAAAAACTCAAATCTTTTGATTGAATCATTTGAGAAACTATGACCAGCAAACTGCATAAATATTGCCTTAAAAAGAGAGACAACTACCCCAACTTCTTATGCCTCAGGTAGTACACATGCTTTAATAAGTGAATATAGTGGCTGTTGTTTTGCTTATGTGAACAGCGTATCTCTGACCTTCACTCAACCCCAACAACATCACTTCCATCCGTAGTTGTAGCAGAATCTGAAATGGCCCTCATTACTCTGAATTGAAACAGACATGGCTCATACCACGGGGTGAGGTTGCAGTGCCTCCAAGTCAGGAGTAAACATTTTCTTTCACCTTTCCTGTTTGTCCCTTAGTTGTCCCTTAGTGCAATGACTTTCACAACGTCCAAGTAGAAGTTGCCCATAGTGAATTGATGCAGATAGAGCTTACAGTGGTTGTTCACAATCTTAATATGAAAACCCTGATTTAAAATTTGATTTATGGACTACAGCAACTGAATGTGTTTTCCTTCTTTGCTGTGACTTGGAGGATATGCAGAGACAGACAGACAGACAGACAGACAAATTGCTTCCTTATATTGTAGTAACCATCATTTTCTATATTGTGTGGCAGCTATGCCATGATTGGTTTGCCCTAGTTTTAAAAGAGTGAAATCCTGGCGGTGTGATTTTAAGAAGAAGGGCCTGATGGTTCAGCATGAAACAAAATACAGGTAAATGTAGGACTCTTTTTTTTTTTTTTTTTTTAGTTTCCACTGTTTACCATGGCATTAGTTTTTTCATCATTTTAGGTACCCTGCAGCTATCGGAAGCTGCAGAGTGAGCCAATGTGGTAATGAAAGGGTGGCTAAAACGTCTGTATACAGCAGGTGCTAATGAATGGGGACAGCCAGCCACAATGCTGTGTGTTCTCTTTAATTATCACCAACTTCTCTGAAAGTAATTTTCTCTTTAAGTGATCAGAGGCTGTTGAAGGAGTGAAGGGTGAACAAACTTCTTACAGTCTACAGTACATTCAGGAAAGAGCACATAATCTATGGGGGAGGACCATAGCTAATTGTGTACTTTTGTCAAGGCCTGTTTTAGTAAATGAGTCACCTAGCTGCTTGTGTTAGAGAGCCATGTTTACAAGAGGTCTGACCAGTGCTCCTGTCTCCTGAGTAAAGAGTAATTCTCCCGTTTCTTCCTCCTGATCCTGTTCCAGTCCAGCTCTGAGTTCCAGCCTCCACTATAGTCTCATTACAGCCAATTGGATTAGTACAGAGGAGGGACTGAGCCCTTGCGTCTGTGTCTGAGGCTTAAGGCCAAAACAGCCCCTCTGTAGTGGTGTTATGTAAGAGAATGGAAGAATGTTTCCCCTTTACTGGCATCATTACTCATCTTCATGAAAACAAAACTTGCCTACCAAAGTATTTTGAAGGGGGTAGGTTTCCAGAAAATTCTGCACAGATTAGCACACGCCATTTATTATAAAATCTGTTTTCTCTTCAGAGAATTATTAACTTTAAAGCAGTTTTGGGAGTGAAGCCAAACATGTGGAAACATAACAGCCAAATTATCACTGAGGAAATAAAATACCGTGAACTAGGGTGACTTAGTGATAGCCTTATGATCTCCTTTTTCCTTGACCAAAGCTATTTGAATAATTTATTTGAAATGTCCTGAGTTAATTATGCAAGACAGCATTACGTAAGCTTTTTGAAAACTTGCAGCCCCATCAGCCTTGATCACAAACGCTCCGGACATGTGCGTGGTCATTTTCTTTGACCTTGCGCTGAACTCCAACCCCTCGCCAGAGCCTGCTTCACATTTCACTCTTTATAAATCTACCTATCACCACGCGCCCAACCCACAGTCAACTTGGCTGTAACCTGAACAGAAGGTGCATGTGCTTTACTCATAGCAGTAACACCAAAGCAGTCTGTAAAGTGTCAGGCTAGAAAAGTGTTTTTCTTTATCTGGCTGCTTGACCATGTGAAAAGCACAAGGGCAGCACTGCACAGGCAGCAATGCCCCCTGCATGTGACTGTGACAGAGAGAGAAAGAGGGGCAGAGCAAGACAGAAAAAGCTTGCAGAGGGGTCAAACACTTGCTCAGGCCAGTGTGGCTTTCAAAATGGAGAAATAGTGGGTTTTAAGGCTGAGCTAGTAAATGAAAGATATTGTGAGGCGTTTGCATTCAGCCAGTCAGATGCAGTGAAGTGAAATTAACAGCGTTACCCAGGGCACAATAGCTGTGCCTTGGCTGATGTGTTTCTGTGTCAAGGCCTTGCTTGCTCCTCTAGCTAGCACAGAAATCAATAACAGAGAGGGTTGAATTCTGTTCATGGCGGAAAAAGAGCAACTCATTGTTTTAGGGTTTTTTTGTGACTTGCTCAAAATGTAATACTTACACTTAATGCCAGCAACAGACATCATTTGTTAGCTCTAGTGTGAAGCATGATCGCTACTTCAGTAATATAAGTCAGCATGATTATAAGGGACTATTATTGTCTGGGATTTTCAACTTTCAGGTTAAAGTCTGTTGTCTCTAAGGGGAAATCTGTATTGCAGCCAGGCAAAACACAGAACACGCACACGTAAAATACATACATAATAGAAACGTATGTCCACATGAGCACACAAAAATTACAATGTGGTTTTGGTTATTTTTCACATGGTCTTAAAGCCTGAATTACAAGATCATATACAACGATAAATAATATACATGGTACAATGTTCAATGCAATGAAAGCAATGAAACTGCTTGATGATTTCAACGTTAAATTAAAAACAATATGAAAGTACCAGTAATTCTACACAAATTACGGTTCTATTACTGATATCAAAGACAATATTAGATTTTTGTCAATATTTATTATCCAGCTCTAATTATTACTGGTAAGTGATAACAACTATGACATTTATTACCAGTGCTGTAAATAACTTCTTTCTCCCTAACTCTCTGCTTGCAGTCCACCTGTTGAGAGACTTGACCCGTGTCAGAGCCCAGCGATGTGGATCTGCATGGTTTACAATGAGACGGACGCCAGCGTGGACTTCCGGCTCTGCCAGGACTATGGCCTCATCCTGTCAGTCTTCTCCCTCATCTACCTCCTGGTGTGCTTCCCATTGGGGCTGTGCTACAATGCGTTGTTGGTCCTGGTCAACCTCTCCAACAAGGTGTCCATGACCATGCCGGATGTTTATTTCGTCAACATGGCCATTGCGGGCCTTGTGCTCAACCTGGTGGCGCCCGTGGAGCTGCTGAGCTCCACCTTCACTCGCTGGCATGCATGGGAGTACAACAACGAGATCTACATCACCCTGCTCATCCTGTTCAACATCTCCTCTCTGGTCATCATGTATTCCACCACGCTGCTCAGTCTGGACTACTATATAGAGCGGGCGCTGCCTCGCACATACATGTCCAGTGTGTATAACACCAAACATGTGTGTGGGTTCATCTGGGGCGGCGCGGTGCTCACTAGCTTCTCTTCGCTGCTCTTCTACGTGTGCAACCACATCTCCACTAAGATGGTTGAGTGCTCCAAAATGCAGAACAAGGAGGCAGCCGACGCCATCATGATGTTCATCGGCTACGTGGTTCCAGCTGTGGCTGTTCTTTATGCCTTTGTGCTCATTTTGCGCATCAGGAAAGAGTCTACACCTCTGGATCAGGACTCAGCTCGCTTGGACCCTTCTATCCACAGACTGCTGCTAGCCTCAGTCTGTGTGCAGTTTGTACTGTGGACCCCATACTACATGACCCTGTTGGTACACACCATTGCCGGTGCACCAGGGTACATTAGCAACGTACATTACTTACCTACCTATTATTTCTTGAGATGTGTGTCTAAACTGCTGGCTTTCTCTAGCAGCTTTGCAATGCCTCTCATGTATAGGCAGATGAACAAAAACTTCTCCAACAAGCTCCAGCGGCTGCTCAGGAGGCTGCACTGCAGAGACCAGTCCTGCCCTCATGAACGCTCAACAGTGCAACAAGTGGTGACGTAAGATTGCCGACCCTGGGAGATTACCGACGCCCCTCCCACTCCCCCTTTTCCACCTTTTGGCCTAGCCAGCACTTATCTTCCCCCTACAGAGCCAGTATCTGACTGGGTTCCCTTGCTGCTCTGGACTGTGTTAAGAGCGACATAGCTAACTGTGGAATTTCCTGTCGCCTTCCAGAACTTGATGTGATCTATCCAGTTCTGCATTGAGAGGACAAACCAGGCAAAAACCACTAAGTGCTGTCATTTTTTGTCACCGAGTGAAGCTCTCCACTAAGGCTACAGTCACACTAATACGTGAGAGGTCATGTTATATGCGTTTTCAGGCGCGTAGTATGGACGGAGATTATTTCTGAAACAGGGATAAAACGCTCGTGTGGACACCAGAGATTGTTTTCGTTTTAAAACGGCATTTTAAAATGAAAACGTATTAGTGTGGATGTAGCCTACAACACTTGGGCTTCTAGTTTGAGGGTGGTGAATTGGCACAATCAGCTGATAACTACCCAGTGCAGTGAGCAAGGTGAGCACTACACCATTGCAGTGGGTACAGCCTCCCTGATATGGGTGCGTTGTGAATATTCTGCTAAAAGTGTGCAAGTTTGTTTGTTTTCACTGTAGAGTCACAATATGCTACTAGATACAATTTAAGTCCCAACAAGAATACTTAACAAATGACGCATGATGCTTTTCAGTTATTTAGTTTCTTATGAGAAAACTCCACAATCCTGCATTGATGGATGGTGGCTGCTGTATCAACAACCCACCACAGCTAATGAACTTGCATTGCGTGTCAACATTGCAAACCAACATTTTGCGCTTCCAGTGAACATCAGTGTTTACTGCTCTCAAACTAGAGCCCCTGATCACTTGAATGAGAAGACAGTTCTACCTTTTCAGAGCTGAATTTTCCTTTTACTTAAATGTGCTCAGAGTGATTCCTCATTATCACGGTAAATAATCTTCACATTTTAAAGCTGGAGACAATTGATTGTCTCTTACAGAAATTGACACCACTCAGACTGGGGAAAAATTTTCTTTCTCGATACCAGTACTACCCTGTAGCTAGACGTAGGTGCTGGTATGAAGATGTGTTTTCATTTCACTTTTATAGATTGAGTTCTGAGGTTTTGATCCAGGCGCAGGCATAAAGAGATTATTCTTGCATATGTGATGCTCCACAACAAATACCATAGAATGAATTAATATACATCCACACCACTTTGAAGTCACACAGAACTACATGAAATGCTTATATAAAGCTTGTATTCAGGGTTCAGATATAACCGGTATACCTCTTGTGATCTCTGCTGAAATCACATCACCTATTAACCATAAGCAGTTCAAATCAACTCATTAAATATCAACTCTTGATCAGAGAGCCTCAGCTCAGTATGTGATTTGTTAAGCTATGTTTTCCTTCTGCAGGAATTATGCATGGAGAGCCTCACAGAGGGTCAGTGAAGTCCCCACGGGGTCACAGAGAGGGCCCTGAGGAGGTGGCATGTACATTCCCTAAATTGTATGAACGTTCTTGAGTGGTGTCCAGTGGAAATATGAAGCCTGACTGGGTCACTCTAGAGGCACTATCAAAAACCTTCACAAAATATAAAAGACTCGTCTGCTAATCACCTGAAAACGGAGTTTGAACTGTAATGCTGCTCAGATGCATTAACATAATCTGCACAATATTGCTTTCTTGCCTGCCACTTAGTGAAAAGAGAACAGACTAATAGTGATGAACACCAGTTATAAAATGAAAAATTGAAACTTGTTTTTGCATGAGTTCTGTTGCATCACTGCATTAGTTTAGTTTTTTATTTGCTTTCTGAATGAGAGGGCCAGTTTATTAATCATCCTGTGAACAGATACACCAGCAAGATGGGGCATTCACTTGAAGAGAAATGGAAGGTGGGCACACTGTTATATTTCACTCAGACAACAATAAATAGTCACTTATCATTCTTTAATTTACACCTTCAAATAAACAATTTTACGTTAATACTGACCTGCTAAAATCTTTTGGCTGTTTCCACAATTGTGCTTGGCTTTCACTGTAAAATTTAAGGGATTACCAGATGTACTAACACAAATCTGAAATTATAACATTATATCATTAATCATTATCTGAACTCAGCTCAAAGTCCTAATGCTTACTGTTCATTTAGGATTGCAAGGCAAACAGTAGTACATGGTCAAATGATAAGTGGCTTGAATCAAAGCTTGTAACGGTCTGATGGAGGAAATTTAAGCAAAATTTCTTAAGGTGCTGTCCATTGCTACGAACTGGTGCACTTTATACTGTCAGAGATTGCAGATGTGTCCTCATTCATTTTTACCAAAACTCCAACTATTATTTAATCAATAGGTCCTACAATGACACTTGAATTATAGTGAATAGAATTGAATGTTTTCTGATTATGTGACAGTTGAACATGTTCCCACTGGTATTTTTATGCAGTTAATCTGGATAGAATTGATGTCACAAATTACACATTCCTTTCGTGAAGAGACATCCAACCAGAAGGCACTCAACAAAACTAAAAATGTGTTATTAAATTCAGTCTGGATACACAAAGTGAATGACAGTTGTGCAGATTCTTTTGGAGAATAGCTGCACATTTAACTTTAGCGTGTTGCTGCAGCGCCAACAGTATGCAAAATACCTTCAAGTTTTTCGTGATTGCTTGGAGTTGATATGCACATGTGCCATCTAAATTTGGTTACAATTACACAAAGAAGGCCTTACGTTTAACATCAAAATCTAATTCGTTTTCCTTAGCCCATGCCCTAACTTTTCACCAAATTTCAATGAAACTCATTAAGTTGTTTTTGAAATATCTTGCCAAGTAAGAGACAGGACCTAAAACAAACTCCTTGGCAAAGGTTATAATTAGCAATCACCACAAATGGACTGACTGCACGATGCACACAACTGGCAAATAAAGCTTGTTCAAATTGGGCTCAAAATTGCACCCAACTCAGATTACTGCTCAAGTCTGAGTTTGGTTTATTATTTCAGAGGGGCCATAAGCTCACATCAGTGCGAAGAGATTGCTAAATTGCTGAAACGGACCAAGTGGAAAAAAAACCCTCAAAGTTCTCGTGTGTCAAATGTATGCAGATGCATTTTAGCTATTTGAACGGCAAAACCTCAAATGTCTAGATGAATCCACTTTCAGATGTGATGCTTTTGTGACTGTGTATGAAGTGTATATGTATAATACAAAACAATGTGTATATATTGTATGTGAGAGATTTACAGGAAGATACCATGCTCTTTCAAAACTACAGTATTATTTTCTGAGAGATATATTTAGATTCTGTAAGTAATCTACTCTATTGTCAACTGAGTCAAAGACTGATTAAACAATAAACTAACATGGATATTACCACTCCTTATCTGAATGAAGTCTGACATGATAATGTGAACATATGTTGAAACATCTGCTATGCAGTCTGTTGTTGAAAAGCTGTTTGTTAACCAAACATGACAAGTTTCATGGGGACAGTCTTTGGAATTGGTGCTTTGTTCCCAAAAATGTCCCTTGAAATGGAAAAAATACTATTCTTACTTTACTTTTTTATTTGAAAAAGACTGGTTGCTTGACTAAAGTTGTAGGTTTTGCTTTCATCTACAACTCAAGTGTACATGAAAACAAAATACTGATAATTCTAGCTCTTCAACTGTCTAACCCTGTGATCAGGTCAGGATGAGAGGCAGGTTGTCGAGGTTCTTCCCTCCCTCTGAGCTGCTGTGACAGTGGGAGTGAGGCAGCTCTCCTCCTGCTCACCACGCTGCTAACAGCAGATTGCTTGTGGCGAGACACTTCGACCACGCCACTCAGACTGGGGAAAATAGGAACATTCCAGGCATTCGGGGAATTGTTTTGTCTTCTGTGGGTCTGACAGTCCCAATACTGCTGCCATTCTCAATTAAAACAATGTTGTGTAGGCTACATCTGATAACAACGCTGCACACTGAGAGCTGTGTGGCTGCCTGCAAGTCGGAGCTGGGGAAAAGAAGTGCTGCAACGGGAAGCTAGCAGGATTGAGATGATGAAGTGGTGGATCACTGAAAATCTAAATGTATAATTAGATGGGTTACAATTAAAGCTCAACAGACAGCCATGTTGCAGGGAGGAGTAATCATAATGCATCAGCTGTTGTCACTACTACACTGTTCCTTTCTTACAGTCAGACCCAGCAACAGTAACAACAATGGATTGCACAATAGTGTGTGGATTTACAACATTTTTAGAGGCAAAACACAGAGCAAACATAAGAGGTCCAGCAGGAGGAGGGGGAGGTCTTGAATTATATGTACTACATCTGGAAATGATATGATAATGGAGTGGATTGAACATGGTTGTCATGGCTGCCATTCCCCCTCTGAGGACTGCAGTTTCACGGTGCTTTCACTTGATTCTGTTAGCTCAACACAAAAGGACAAATCATCAGTCAGTCAGTGTAGTTACCATCTGTATTTAAGTGCTACTTTTCATTTTTTAAGAACAGGAGGCTAATGATGCAAGGGGTGGTTGGTTTTTTCCAAGATGCAATACAGCTGTACAAGTAAAACATCATTAGTCTGTCTAAATGCACTGGTCGCAAAAGGTAATAGACAAAGTTTTACACAACCCAAGCCACTGTAGATCAGTAAGAGCCTCTCAAGAGTGTGTGCTGCAACACTCAGTTCCATGTTCCACTTGACACAAATGCCTCAAGGTCTGTTTTTTCAGTAGATAGATAAAGACGGGAGAGAGACAGAAAGAGAGAGCATATTTGGTGAATAGGTACTCTTGAAAGAGCTAGCTTGGTTTTCTATCTAGCAAAAGAGAAATCAACCAAATGAATACTAGCTATTACAAAGTTACTTTCTAGTCTTTACTGTCTAATTGTTGTGTGTGGTTAGCTTAAAGCAGCAGTCTAACATTTTTGGGAAATATCGATACCATTCTCTTGTCTGTAAGGTAGCATAACTTAAATATAAAGCTAACGTTATAGCCAGCAAATCGTTAGGTAAGCTCAAAACAAATGTAGAATGGGAAATAGCTAGCCTGGCTCTGTCCAACAGTGTCAAAATTCGCCTACCAGCTAAGCTAAGCTAACCGGCTGCTGGCAGTAGCCTTATATTTAACGAACAGATACGAGTGGTATCAGTCTTATCATCTAATAATAGTTTAATCGGTTTTTTTCCATAAATGCCAAACTATGTTTTTTTGTTGTTGTTTTTAACAATATGCAAGAGGATATCTGGTTTAGATAATTTGTTTAGAATTAATAAAATAAAATAAAAGAACTGTGTAAAACTACAGGTTTTCCATTGTTTTCCCTCATGTGGCACTTAGTGAAAGTAGACCAGGAAAAGCTCTTAACTGTACAAGCATCTGTCTGGGAATGGGGTAACGCTGACCAAGCACAGTTTTTAATGTGCTACATTAGTCTTAATGTTGTTTTTCTCCTTTGGAGATTCAGCCAGACCAAAAGTATTAGGGTCAACTTCAGTCAAACATACAGCATCGCACATCAGACCACCTATGTAGCCAGAGCATTTGGCCTGTGGCTTTAAATGTTTTATCTGGCTGTCAACCAGATTTCACACACACACCCCTAGACCACTGTTGTTTTTCTTAATGCGGGTCAAATTGGGCTGCAGAATGTAAAGACGAGAACAAGACGAGACAGGTTACAGTTAGTATTTTAGAAATCTATCTCACACTGTGATCTAGAGTGTCAGGAAGGGGCAACAGTGGAATAAAATCCTGAATCCTTGAGCCAACTAACAGGAAGAGAGTAAAAGTGTCATACCCCTAGAGAGTGAATAAAATGAATGTAATAAAACTGATAATGTAAAAAAAAAATCAAATAGAAAAGGTTGGGAATCTTGAGAGTACACACTGGAAAGAGTACAGGAGAAGTGATTCAATGCAAAGACAACATAATGAGATCAAATAGAAACGACCACATGCTGTGAAGCCAAGCTGGTTTTGATCCCAAATTGGAGAGAGCAATAAAACAGGTACAGATTGTTGTCCCAAATCTAGAACATACTCCTGTGATTGGTGAACAGAATAACACGCCTATAGTTATTTTCAATGGTTTCCTTGACATATTTGAAAGTTTCCCACCCTATGAATCCTAAAGCACAGAGCAGAGACTTCAGGAAGGAGCCTTCATCTCTGACCCACCACATCACTTCAGCTCTGGGGAGACAAGTGGACCAGGGCAGATGCTTTAAAAACAATCCACCCTTCCTCCCCTGCCAATCCTGGTCTTTGCTTTTCCTCTTTGCAGAGAATTAAAAAAAATACACCAACAATAAAATCCCAGCATCAGCTAAATATCAAACATGGCCCTGGAAGCAGTGCAGAGGAGCTGGACTGCGCAGGATGTTCCATTCAGAGGCTGTGGTTGTGGCTCTGGGAGATGTAAGATGGAGCCAGAAGCACATCAGACTGGTAAGTGGAGGCAGATGAGGGTGTTGTACCCTCCCTCCTCAAGACCTCCCACATTCACTCCCCCAACCACAAGCAGTTAAACCCCACAACTTCCCATTAACAGCACTGGTAATGTTGTCTTGTTCATTAGATGTCACTGGATGGGAAGTATTGTTTTCCTTTCTTTCATGGCGAACCTCTCTTTCATACATGTACAAGAAAACAAAAGTTATTATTATAATATGTTTTCACAGTTATGGTAGGATTCCATGGTTATCATAATAAAAAACCAAGACCAAAGCCAATGTCTCCTTGTCATTTACCGTATAATTCAATTATTTAGCCTTCAGCCTCTTTGAAAGTTTTAGAATACAGAATTCATCATGACGCTTTCACCTGTTCATGTGTTTTGGTGCAGAAAATCACTTTCATGAACCATCCTCATAACCACATCAGTCAGTTCTCTTATTCAGCTAAAGCTTGTGCAGTGATGTTCATTTTTTCTTCACCTTGCCAAACATTATTCATTGTTTATACCAGTGGGCCACCCAGTGGACATAAACAGGGAGTGCATCCTCTCTCACAACCCTCAGCAAATGAATCCAGTTTTCAAGATTCAAGATTCAAGAATTTATTGTCATTACACAACAATTTACATCAGCAATCATTGGCAATGAAATTCTTAAATCCCAGGCTCCTCAAACAATGCTAAAAAGGAAAGACACTCAATAAGAACAAAAAGATTAAGAAATAAAAATATAAAATAAATTTAAGACAAATAATAAACAAGAGTAATAAAATAAATAAAACCTTAAAATATAAGTTATACAAACAAAATATAAACTGTAAATATAAACTAAGTATTATACAACTAACAGATATATACAATAAAATATATACAATAGAAAAATATATACCATAGAAGTGAAATGTGTTATTTAAGAAGTGGTGGTGCTGTGGACAGAGTTTAAGAGTCTAATGGCCTGCGGTATGAAGCTGTCCCTGAGCCTGGTGGTTCGGGCTCGAATGCTGCGGAACCGTCGGCCAGACGGCAGCAGGCAGAACAGTCTGTGGCTGGGGTGACTGGGGTCCTTGATAATCTTGCTGGCCTTCTTCCTACACCGCTGGGTGTAGAGGTCCTCCATGGATGGCAGCTCCGTCCTGGTGATGTGCTGAGCAGCTTTCACCACCCTCTGTAGAGCCTTACGGTTGAGGGCGGTGCAGCTGCTGTACCAGGCGGTGATGCAGCCAGTCAGGATGCTCTCTATGGTGCACCTGTAGAAGCTGCAGAGGATCCTTGAGTCCATGTTGAGCCTCCGCAACCTGCGGAGGAAGAAGAGCCGCTCTCTGGCTGACTTTGTGATAAAGTCAGTGTGGTGAGTCCAGGTGAGGTCCTCGCTGATGTGAACCCCGAGGAACCTGAAGCTGCTGACTCTCTCCACCGTAGTCCCGTTGATGGAGAGGGGGCCGTGTTCCTCTCTCTGCCTCCTCCTGAAGTCCACGATCAGCTCCTTTGTTTTGCTGACGTTGAGATGGAGGTTGTTGTCCTGGCACCAAGATGTCAGGGCTCTGACCTCCTCTCTGTAGGCTGTCTCATCGTCGCCGGTGATCAGGCCGATGACGGTCGTGTCGTCAGCAAATTTGATGATGGTGTTGGAGCTGTGGGTGGCCATGCAGTCATGCTTGAACAGGGAGTACAGCAGAGGGCTGAGCACACAGCCCTGGGGAGCGCCGGTGTTGAGAGTCAGGGTGGAGGATGTGGTGCTGCTCATCTGCACAGCCTGGGGTCTGCCCGTCAGGAAGTTCAGGATCCAGTCACAGAGGGCGCTGTTGAGCCCGAGGTCACTGAGTTTGGTGACGAGCTTGGAGGGCACGATGGTGTTGAACGCTGAGCTGTAGTCAATGAACAGCATTCTCACATATGTGTCCCTCTGGTCCAGGTGGGAGAGGGCAGTGTGGAGGGTGAGGGCGATGGCATCTTCAGTTGATCTACTGGGCCTGTAGGCAAACTGAAGTGGGTCCAGTGAGTCCGGGAGGGAGGAGGTGATGAAAGATTTGACTGACCGCTCAAAGCACTTCATGATGGTGGAGGTGAGTGCTACTGGGCGGTAGTCATTCAGGCAGAGGATTTTGGGTTTCTTGGGGACAGGGACAATGATGGTCTCCTTGAAACATGTGGGGACTACAGACTGGAACAGTGACATGTTGAAAATGTCTGCAAACACGTCTGCCAGCTGGTCTGCACACACCTTGAGAGCTCGGCTGGGGATGCCGTCAGGTCCAGGAGCCTTACGTGTGTTAATCCGTTTAAATGATCTACACACGTCTGCCCTGGTTATCGCAGGTGGGCAGTGGTCCTCCTGAGCCTTTTGCACCTCCACAGCTGGAGAGTTGCTCTCAAATCGTGCATAAAAAGTGTTCAGTTCGTCAGGCAGAGATGCAGACATCACCTCGGCACTGCTGATCTTCCTTTTGTAGTCTGTAAGAGTTTTTAATCCAGCCCACATGCTCCTGGTGTTGGAGCCCTGGTAGTGAGACTCAACTTTGTCCCTGTACTGTCTCTTTGCACTGCTGATGGCTCTCCGGAGCGCGTACCTGGACTTCCTGTACTCCTCCAAATCACCTGAGTTGTAGGCGTCTGTCCGTGCTTTAAGTTTGGCACGGACATCTCCGTTAACCCAGGGCTTCTGATTGGGGAACGTCCGCACAGTAATCACATTTGCCGATATAGCCAATGACCGCGTCCGTGTATGTGTTTATGTCTGTGTCCTTAAACACACACCACTCGTCGTGCTGAAGCAGTCCCGCAGAGCCGAGTCTGATTGTTGGAAAGGTTGGAAAGTTGGAAAGGTCTCACAATAGAAGCAGTTGAAGCACAATATGTAAACTCATAGAGATCACAAAGAGGCAAAAGCCGAGTCCAGTCTAAAAAGTAGGAGATGACATGCTTACTTTTTTGTAACTGACAGAAAACAGAACAACCAGTTATTTTAAATTATTTTGATAAAACACACCTCACTATACCTTCAAGTGGTTTATATCACCCTTTCCCATCACATATAATTTCAGCCATTGTTAGCACATGCAAGATCCTTTTACTGGAAGCTGGTCCTGGAAGTACATTTTCCAGACAAGGTTCACTGTTTACTTAACCTTACATTACCTTACTTAATCACTCACTTGGAAGTGCTTTATAGTCTAGAGAAATCCTAGAATCAATCAATGTCACAACTCTACCCTCACAACTTTAGCCTTTTTTGTGTCTTTAGGTAGGGTTATGATATATGCACCAAGGCTGTTCTCTACTATTCGAACAGTGGTATCAAATATAGTTTCTTTCTCCTTCCTTTCTTCCTCTCCTCTTCCCTCCTGTCTTAGCACTTTTCCACTAGACTGACCTCTACATCCCCACTCTCCCCTTATCTGTGTGAAGTCATGCGGACTGAATAACTGAGAGTTCAGGTAGCTCAGAGAAAATCGCACAAATCTGTCTTGCTGTATGACCTCTCAGACTTTCTGCTCTCTTCTTTCTTCATCTCAGCTGCTGAATCGACTTTCTACCACAGCTAAAATCCTCGTCTTCTAACCCACAGAAACTGTTCTCTGCTGTCTCCTGTCTTGTCAAATACCCAAAACTGTTTGTGCCAGCAGGGCTACCAGCTGCCGTATTGACCCTCTTTGCTCCTTCAGACCATCACTGCTGCTCTGCTGTGCCATTCCCTACCAAAATCAGTTTTTCCCAGACAGGAGGCTGTGTGTGTCATCTGCACTCAAATCAGAGGTACTTCACTTCCCAGATCAAACCAGCTCTTGACCCATCTGTCAGATGCTGCCCTCATTTTTTCACACTTTAAACATACTGACTCTAACTACTATGAGCCCCTAACTACTCTGGTTTCAAGTCAGAGACTGTGATCCTTTATGCCACTGAATCACTCCATACTGAACAGTTTTCTCACTCCTCCCTCAGTCCTGCTTGCCTTTCTTTGTCCTATCTTCAGTACTATGAATCCCCAGATGTTCCTTGTCCTTGCTAGTCTGCAGAGCTATACACAGGAGTGTAATGTAAAATTTCCCCGCTGTGGGACAATAAAGGCTTATCTTATATCTTCTTGTGTTTTTCTCCCTACTGGATTCTGAGAGTGTTAAGAGCAGCACAGCCACAAACAAGACTGGACAGAGCCAAGACTCATGATATGCAGGTTAGCACATGCACTGAATAGGCTACTTAGCATGTTGAAGTGAGGCAGTGTCAGCCGGCATGTCAGCAGCAAACCCTATGGGAAGAGATTGCCTGTTCCCGGTTTATCTACTGCAGGATTGGAGACAATAAAAACATGATTTTTCCTCCATGAAAACATCTTAAGGCAACGTGAATGTACTGTTGGCAGGCTTGTAAAATGCTCCATGAGCAGCTACAGAGCAAACCAGACAGCAGGGTATTGACAGTTTAAATGGTCTGCCTTATTGCAAGGGTGCATTGGATAAATAGAGAAGTAAGAAGAGTATATAATGTGTGTAAAAGTGCATTGGAGCTGTCTGCTTGAACTAGCTAGCAGGAATCACTCCATTCATCAACAAAATGGTTTTTAAGTGATGTACACACCAGCTCAGTCTTCTTCTGTTTTTTTTTTTTGTTTTTTTTTTTTACATTTTTACACAGTATTACAGACAATATAGGGATTTGACTTTGCAACTTTTCAAAAGCTGCTTCTGTAATCTGTAAATCCTAAATTGTACCCCAGCATACCAAGGACTCTGTACACTATGTCCATGCTTGAGGTATGGACATTGCGAGTGCTGTGACCTGCCCTGTCTTCAAACTCCTGAAATGCACCCAGCCCACCGGCTCTCTGTTGTTGTTTGTATCACATTCAAAGCCCTGAAGCTGGTGCACAGTGCTGCCAAAGGAGCTGCAACCCCATACCTCCAGGCAATGATCCAGCCTTGGCCTTGACTTCTCTCTCCCCTCCGGCTGATTATGGATGAAGTGACTTTCCCGCCTTGTGAAGACCTCAAAGTCACATTCTGTCTTTTGGAGGCAAACTGAAAATTCTTGTTCTCATGGGACACAGACCCTTTCCTCCTCTGCTTTCCTTTAAGCCTTATTAGATGCCTCTATTCTTAGGGATTTCATCCAATTTTAAACAGCTGCATACTGATCATTTGGGAATAAATCTACTTGGCCTTAATCATGGTAGGCCTATGATATCAATATATTAGGTCAATAGTATTATCTAAGATGATTTAGTTTTACAACTATGCTTTAATATGATGCAGTCTGCTCAATATCAATATACAATATATAGCCCTGTTGTAGCAGATGGTTATTGTATGTCTACAATTATTGCAGGCATCTGCAGTTAATGCACCCCAGCTATCAAAGATACACTACACTAGCCAACACCACATCAAATAGGTCTCCATAGTCACAGCTTGGACACAGATTAGTTCAAATGTTAATTTCTGCTTGCCCTGGAGCAAAGAGTCTGTTCCTTTTCCCCCTTATTGAGAGTGAAGGCGCACAAGGCTTTTTTAAAGCCTTATCTGAATGTAACTGTAGTATTGAATGGACATAAAATAAGCAAGGGTCATTGTCTTTTGTTGTGTGTGCGAATTAATAATCGATACAGATCAGTACGTAAACTATTTTATAAACATATTGATGGAAAATCTAAGAAAGGTCATGTGCAGTGTGTTTACATTGCCTTTAAGAGTAAGAGCTAGACAACCCAGGTGAACAAATACTGCACAAAATATAAGTGGTTTCCATAACAACACAACCTGGTTCGAGGCAAACTCCACACTGTACTTATTTGCTGTCCAAACTTTCCTTTGTGTTAAAATCAGCTCTCAGCCAGTCCAGTAGCTGGATCTTTTTAGATGCTCAGCGGACACCTGGAATCATGGGCAAAAAAAGGAAAAGGGAATCTGATGAAGCATGGTGACAAACCATGGGTGACAGATCATCTCTTGCCTTTCTGTCTCTCCCGCCCTCCTCTCCTCTCCAGACAGGGTTGGGCCAAACAGCAGGTGGTGCAGAAGAGAAGCCCAGACATTGGATTTACAAATCTCTGGCTCTCTGACTTCTGTACCGGACAAGCATGGAGGAGCATCAAATCCCAAATTTTAAAAAGTAAGTGCTGCTTTTGAATAGTGCTTTATTTGTTGTATGTCAATTTCAAGTAGTGTCTTAAAAACAAGGAAATTTTGCAGTAAGATTATCGGTAATACACTAACTATACTCCATGTATTTGATAATTTACAATTAATATGGTGTCTGTTCAATTTCAGTGTGGATGGGGCATGCCCTCGTGTCTTGTGAATCCATCAACTAGCTCTTTATCTTGCTCCATTACATGTTAGGAGTTGCTGATTGTAGTTTCTTAATGACCACTTTTACATAATCTCAGGTCTCACTGATTTTGGTAGAAAATATGCCAATCAAAACATGCTCAGAACAGAAGAACTGTTTCAAAAAAGGAATCAGATATCAAACAGAGTAAACTAAATTTTTGGTGACAAGATAATTTCTCTGAATATTCTTTTTCGGCTACAGGAATATTTGACTATAAATTAGATGATAAAATACAACTGTGTGAGCTTAGATGGGTCATGAAACTAGTTCAGAAAATTGATCTTATCATTTCTTCTACTTTTATGAACTCTCCCTGCAAATTAAAAAGGAAAGGCTGTATGCTACTCATGCTGTGGTGATGATTATTTGTTTGTTGGAGAGTATGCCTTAAGGATTAAAAATGATGGCAGTTTTTTCTCTTTAAGATTTCTAGCCTATACATGAATTTATCCCATATTGCTTTCATGTGCATTCATGCTGTATATGTGCTGAATTACTGCTGTGAAGGCTTCTGTTAATAAGAATGCATTAATATTGCAAAAGGTTTTCTCCGGTGAAAATAAAACCCTAAGGGCTGTGAATGTTTGCTAAAGGTCATGTTTGTCAAACAGAATACAATCTTTCTATCATCAGGTAAAGTCTGAGATTTTGGGCCTAAATATCGTCAACTAAGAAAGAGGTTAGTTAGTAATGTAAACGCTAGCAGTTAATATAAAACATAGATTTTGTATTATATACATTAAAAACTGAGCGTGTCGACTGGAGCCATCAAAACACAAAGTTTGTTAACTGACAAATGTGTTTTTATCTCGCCAATTAATAGTCATCAAGTCAGGACAGACCCGTTTCGAGTGAGCTCGGATTGGCTGAGGATTTCTAAGGAGGATTTCAATGCATCTGTTTAAGTCTGAAGCTTGAATGTTAATGTGCTTACTTAGTTGTCTGCCATCCATTTATAACCCCTTTAAACTTCTCTCACCAAAGCGTGCTCATGTCATTTTCATACTTGATCTTAAAATGTAAAGTTTTTTGAAGTGCTATAACAAGGGCTACTTATTCTCATTTAACTGCACACAAGATTGTCTAATTCTCTGTCATGTTGTGATTCTTTTTCTTCTCTCCTCTCCACAGCTCAGGTGTCACAGCAATAGCGTCTCCGACCAATGCTCGCTGAATAAAGATGCACATGGACTTGGAGAGATAAATCAGCACAAATCAGATGACACAAAAGAGGAGAAAAAAGTCCCCCCTCTAATCTCAGGACCACAGCGTGGACAGTCTGGATGATGTGAGTCATCAGGTTATAAAGGCCAAAGACGATTTTAAGTCATGGAGGTGCTTCTGATTTGTGTCTGGAATCTATTGGCAGACGAACCTTGATGTCAGCATGGGGTCAGACAAGCCGTGACCATTTTGTTCCACTCACCTGACTTCTGTTAGCATGCCAACACAGCATAGATGATTCACCCTTTAAAGAGACATAACTGGGAACTAACAAGGTCTGATGATGTAGCAGCTACAGGTGACTTACATGTGGCCCATGATTCAAGACAGTCCAACCACAGTCAGTATGGAAGTGCAGACAACCTCTCTGGTCTGGATATATGTTAACAGTACAGAACAGCTGAACACTTCATTTGAGCACAACACAACGTATTTGATTGAAAACTCAGACAAATACCAATCTTACATTATTGGTCTCTTCCTGTCCTGCCTGTACACCATTCTCCTCTTTCCTATTGGATTTATTGGTAACATCTTAATCCTGGTGGTGAACCTGAACCACAGAGAGAAGATGACCATTCCCGACCTTTACTTTGTTAACCTGGCTGTAGCTGACCTCATCCTGGTGGCAGATTCCCTCATCGAGGTCTTCAATCTCAATGAGAAGTATTATGACTACGCTGTCCTCTGCACCTTCATGTCCCTTTTCCTGCAGGTCAACATGTACAGTAGCATCTTCTTTCTCACGTGGATGAGCTTTGACCGATACATTGCCTTGGCTAGCTCCATGAGCAGCAGCCCGCTGAGGACTATGCAGCACGCCAAGCTCAGCTGTGGCCTCATCTGGATGGCCTCCATCCTGGCCACCCTTCTCCCCTTCACCATTGTGCAGACCCAGCACAGGGGTGAGGTGCACTTCTGCTTTGCCAACGTCTTTGAGATTCAGTGGCTGGAGGTAACCATTGGCTTTTTGGTGCCCTTCTCCATCATTGGTCTATGCTACTCTCTGATTGGGCGAATCCTCATGAGGTCCCGGAAGCACCGTGGATTGTGGCCACGGCGGCAGAAGGCCCTGCGCATGATTGTAGTGGTGGTTCTGGTGTTCTTCATCTGCTGGCTGCCAGAGAACGTCTTCATCAGCATCCAGCTGCTGCAGGGCACAGCTGACCCATCGCAGAGGACTGCTACCACCCTGTGGCACAACTACCCACTCACTGGCCACATTGTTAACCTGGCAGCTTTCTCCAACAGCTGCCTCAACCCCATTATCTACAGCTTTCTAGGAGAAACCTTCAGGGACAAGCTGCGTCTTTTCATTAAGCAGAAGGCCAGCTGGTCAGTAGTGAACCGCTTCTGCCACCACGGCCTCGATTTACACCTCCCTGTTGGGAGCGAAGTGTCAGAGGTGTGACTGTTAAGAAGAGGGACAATTGTTATTAAACTGAGTGCATAAAATACACTAAGAATTCTTCATATCAAAGTGATATTTCACCCAGTGTGAAATATTATTGTTATTTAGCTTTGCCTCATAGTTGTACCAGTGTCTCAGTTAACCTGCTCACTTTCTGAACAAAACGCAAAAGCACCAAGAATGTACATCCAAAGAAGGATGAAAATAACTTGATGTGTGCATCTCTTTAAGTAGATAACAATACACATACAGTACTTATCTGTTTATCTGCACATTTGATGTGGATGTATATTTGGTGTGTTATTTCTTAAAAAGAAAAGGTAGCTAGATGGCAAGGCAGGCAACAGTAAATGCAATGCTAGTGAGGAGCAAAATGTCAGCATCTACCCTTGAAGTACAGCCAGTGGGAAAAGATAACTAATGGATAGATAAGTGTCAGAAGAGACCAACTATTGTGTAAGACAGACAATAATGAAATCTTTAACATTGTGTGCTCTATAATACAAATCTGCCAGAACATTTTCTGGGTATGTGGGTTAACCTGTAGAAATAGCAAAGGCTGTGTCACAGCTAAAGCAGCATGCATAAAGGAAATACTGCATCACATCAAATCTAATCAGGCTATCCATTTCAGCTGCAAGAAAAGGGTCATTTCAGTTAAAACCCACATCAACTCACCTTTATAATGTAAAAAGAAAAACATGCATTCATCAAGAAATTACTACATACCCACCATGCACATCAACACCACCATGACAACCCATGACTGCTGTCTTCTGTCAAGTAGCAACGCAACACAAAACATGTAATGTAAAAATGTAATAACAATCCAGGACATCACAGCTAGGGAACAAAACTGACATAAAAAGTAGCAGTAATTTGCTTTTCACAGTCCCCATCTAAGATACTACTGTACCCCTTGCTTTCTGCATTTCAGCTAACATTTACTTTCTTCTGTTGAAAGAAAATGACCTTATGTATATTAACATGTATTTGACAAAATGTTTACAAAATTTGTTTTATTTTTAGAACTAAAGAAAATGTCCCACTTTTCCAGGAACATAAAGTGGAAGTTGTTGAAAAATTCTAATGACAAGAATTTCTGTTTCTTCGATTTCAAAAAGACCAAACACCATTTAAAATAAACCTAACTGATTTTCTACATATCTGCAAGTTTTACATGGAATAAATAAAGGGTTATGTAGCAACACCCTTTATTTCTTACTTGTTATACTGAACGTTCTGGTCACAGTCATGTTATGAGGTAAATTAAGAACATATAAGATACAATTTTCGTGGGATTCATTTCCAAAATCTGATGTCTGAGCTCATATATACTGTGGTTAATGAAGGAATCAGTGGCTGAGTTATTACCCAACTTGTCACTTCCTGTTAGCATGATGGTAGAGCAAAGAGGCAGGTGTTGTTTTGCCAGGAGGGGATGAGACTGTGTAAACACATCATTCAATGACATTCAGATGACAACATGAAGATGCTTCAATCTTTTGTCCTTAACTGTCTTTATCATAAATTACACTGTCTGATAAACAGCAATGGCCAACCCTAGACGTAAGCTATGGGCCCGTGACAAACAATTTTCCACGTAAAACATACTGCATCTGCACATTTGTGGCTTGGTTTTCTGTCTGTGAACTGACTCAACTAATTTTCTGTTATTCAGTTATACAAATACTAAAATCAAACATATGACATCAGACATATTTCGATGCTCATTGTGATCCCATCACTGGACGTGTGGATTCGCTTAAAGTGTATCATCACTAACAGTTTGATAAAATGCTTTTGACAGAACAAAGATGCTCATTAACATGTTGATCACAGGTTAGTGTAATGCAGATTACCAGGACACACAGGTGCAGTTTAAACATTTTAAATTATATCCCATCAGAGGCTTGATAGCAGAGGTTTTTATGAAACCTGCCATAAAGTTTTACAGCCTCTAATTATTTGTTGATCTGTCAGAGCAAACATTATAAATTCTTTCTCTGTAATATTGCACTGTTTTCTTAGATTCAATAGGGCTTACAGTTATCTGCATTATATGAAATATAACAGGGTGTACAGAATATTCCCTTTCTTATTTACATTTTTGCAAAAACAAACACTGCATGTACAACAGGTTCTGCGCATTAGGAATAAAGAGGTGGATGTATTATGTAGCAACAACAAAAAGAGTACAGGAAACTCTATCACACCTAGGTTGAGGAGTGTACATCAATATATAAAAGCTGTGTATTGCCAGCCTGCAGTGGGCTTGAGCTGTGTTTGTACATGAGGCAGCCAGAGATAATGGCCTGACTGGGAAAAACAGGAGTCCAAACCACAAACTGTTATTCCAGCTGTAACAGTCCCAGCAGCCTGGGAAAGCAGCGCTGAGGATTGTTTGAGTGATTGTTTATTAGAGGTCTGCAAAAATGCTAAACTTGTTGTGGTAAATTATACTTTTTGCATGCTGTTTCCATTACACAATGTTAAGTCCCACATGTTCTACTTTTCATAGTTTTGTTTTTTAAACTGTTAACCTTGACAAAGACAGGTTTAAGTATAGCTTATATATTTGTATTTTGCATGTGGATTTACGCCTGTGTGAAGGCTAGAATCTTCTGTAAACAGCACATCTATCTGAGCCACAGGGGCACAAAGACAGGCAAGTAATAATGCAATGAAAGCTGTCAAGTTCATTGATATAAACAAGCAACACCTAGACACCAGAGCCAAGACCCTCCAAGTTCAACACTGTGGGAGAGGCAAAGGATCATCTTTACATCACACATACAAACACACACATTTGAGATGCTGTGAGAAGAGGTTGATAGTGGACTGTGTGTACAGCTGAGACTACTGAGGAAGGTTAAAGGTTTGTGGTGACTGACGTCACAGAAAGGAAAAAGGGTGTGACTTTTCCCCTAGCTTACATTCAATATTTCCTCTGGATGATGCAGGATTAAACAATGTGTTTGTGAGCAAAAAAATCAATCCGGTAAAAGGACATAATACAATATCTTTAGGTTATTCATGCATAGTGTTGGGCAGATGAACATGTGCACGCAGCCAAATGATGATGATGATGTAATGTAGAGACAAATCCTGGAGCTTTTTACTGACTAAATCGGATGAAAAAGTTGTTGGCAAAATCATTAAAAACACAGTAGTTTTGCAGGCATATGGGCACATTGTCCTCATTGTACCCTTTATCCCTGCTGCTGTTGCTCAAAGACATCTAAGTGCATACACACAGAGTGACCACTTTATTAGGTGTTGATTCAACTCTGATCATTTTAGAGGCTTTAGGGAGGGTTGATATTGGATTGCATTATGTTGAAAGATGTTTCTAATATGTTGTCCCCTCCATGCATGTTAATGAGGATGGACAAAACATTAGACACGTTTCAGTATAGCACAGTGGAGTCCAAATTGAATCAACACCTTTCTGACACCACTTAAAGTTCACAAATTTACAATTAATTGCAGAGCTGCTGTATTGGATTATATTAGATTACACAGTGGCACCAAATGGTACCTAAAACTGGTACCTAAATGTACATTCCTGAAATTCAGCTTCCAATTCTTTATCAATTGATTTTGGTTTTGACTTTTGATGACATCACAGATGAGAGTTGAGGTTGTTTATAGTCTATCATGAAATTTATGACAATCTGCACTTTGCTTTAGCTGCTTCAAATATGCAGAAAACAAAGCAAGCAAAATACAATTCTACATAAAGCTAAGCACCCTCAACATTTGTCTTATGTAAGAAAGGTACTGGACATGTAAGCTGAGTGTGGGTGGGGCATATCAAAGTAATTACAACTGGATAGTCCAGGGTTTATGCATAATTACAAGGCAGTGCACTTGGTGGACCTCAGCAGCTGAATAATGGATTACACGTATAATTGCATTTGTAAATTAAAATGAATAGAACAGATTAGCTTCCCAATACAGAAGGAAAGAAAAAGGACTGAGGTTTGACATGCTGCAGTAATGATGAGGCAGACTCCATCAAATTGCTCATTGCCAGTACATTGTATATTAAGGCAATTGAAAACAAACATTTGATTGTTGGCACCAAAACTTAAAACACAAATCTTTAAATTCACATTGGAGGCAGATGATGGAGTGTTCGGAATAAACAGAAAAATTAATTTATTGTAGTGACCATGATGTGTCCTCCGGTGAACCATAAAAAAACCCACATGCAAATACATTTGATCATATTAAACAGGAAGAGAAACCAGAGTAGGTGCTTTATAATTTCCTTAAATAGATCACACTTACTTTATCTGTTTTTCTACAAAGAATGTCATGATTAACACATGCATTATAAAATAATGTAAAATGAATACAACTGTTGTAAAATTTATAAAATAATTAAAATAATTTAAAGTTATATTTATTCTGTATGCTAAATGCAGTATGTAGTGTATTGGCCTAAAGGATGTAGACCACTGAGATAATAACAAACAAAAAACATTAAGCTACATTAAGTGCCTGTGAGTAAAACATGAGGCTTTTCACATCTCTCCCAACACACACACCTTCACCTTCAATAGAGCTGTGATTTTCACGTGTGTTGTTCAAATCTAAATTCAAAGAAAAGTCAGTTTCTTACATAGATGACTCAGTATCTAAATTATAATGCAACATGTGAATATTTGAGGAAATCTTAAATTAACAGTTAACTGTTGTTCATATTCTTCTTCATTCAATATTCACACCGTTGTTGTTGTTTAATCCACCTGTTGTTTAACTTGTGTATTGAAAACTTTAAATTCTAATTGGGTTTTTAATTCAGGTGGTAAGGCGTTTCATAATTGCAAGATTTTTACCGAAAAAGATCACTGAAACGGTTGTTTACAGTTTTACAGAAAGGATCTTAAATAGGACTATTTTAGGCCATACAATAAAATAAAATGATTTTTGTATCTCTCCACCATAATTATACTGTAGATAATAGACAATAAAATCAAAATTTGACGAGGCTGGGGGTTATTAGTATAGCATCAGTATTTCTAAAATCCTGGCTACAGCCCTGCAGAGTTTAGCCTAGAACATACAGTCTATAGCTTCGAAGATCTTTGTTGTGAGTGTGGGGGAAATATTCCTTCAATTAATTTCAAATGTATATTCACTAGCAATAAAAAAACAGCATGTTGACGCAGAAAGTGTATCACTGAAGATAAGGGAATCGACTGTAACAAACCAGAAGACATAACCGTGTCCTCTTCGCAGCGCCCCCTGCGTCAATGTTTGCAGAGAGTGCAGGCGGACGTGCATGCACGCGAGCAACAGATCCGAGCGCATGCGCAATTCATTGTTTTGACTGAAAATGCCGTCGGTTTCGAAAACGGCGGCCAATGCGTCCCCTCAAACCGAGAAACCTACCCACTATACGTGAGTAAAGCTGCTGCAAAGAAACGACGAAATCGCTCGTTGCCTAAAATGTTAATTGCACGTGCACCTATGCGCGTTGGCATTTCTTGCATTCCTCAACTCTTGAGTGTGTGTTAAAACATGGTGCTTTTCCTGGCTTTGTGACTGCCTAACGTTACATAGCAAACAGCGACTGCACGCTAACCACATCAGCCCTGAGGTGGGAAACACGGGCGTCTTAAATCGCTTAATTGACAAGCCAGTCGTTAACGGAATCGTTTACAGTTGTTTTACAGAGTTGAGGGACTGTTTTGAATAACCCGTTGAACGTTATACCGTCAACTCGGTTTGCTAAATGATTAGCCAGGAACTCGCTAACCAGTCTGCTTGTAAATAGCTCGGCCTTATTTTGAGTTCCCTCTTGCTACGCACATTTATAGACGTACGCTCAGGGACTTTCAACAAGTGTTACGTCGACATACGTACGTAGTTTGCTCTCTGAATAGCGAGCTAACGTTAGTGACCCAAAATATATAGTAGGCTACACCACTAGTAGCATAACACGACACCTCACTGTTTGAACTTTTGCCTTGCCTTCGACTTATTTCTTAGTTAATGGTCGTTTTAAAACGCGGTCCCTGATGCACTAGTTTTGTTTTTCCTTGTTGTTTCAGATACTTGAAGGAGTTCAGGACAGAGCAGTGCCCGTTGTTCCTCCAGCACAAGTGTACGCAGCACAGACCCTTTACGTGCTTTAACTGGCATTTTCTCAACCAGCGGCGAAGACGACCCATAAGGAGAAGAGACGGGACTTTTAACTACAGCCCCGACGTGTACTGCACAAAATACGACGAGACCACAGGCATTTGCCCAGATGGAGATGAGTAAGTCCCTGCTGTGTCAGTGTGTCGTGATACATCTGCTGACAAATGGATGATGTTTTGCAGACATGTTTGGGATGAGGGCGGTAGCAGCTTTGTGAAACGAATCAGATCTCGAATCAAATCAACACTTACAAAAATACTGAATGCAGTCCATCAGGACATTTCATCTTGGCTTTGGGCTGTGGTGTGTCTTCATTGGGAAGAATTGTGTGGATATGCCCCCGGTTTCTTTGTTAAAGAAGTACTTCACTGCTTCATATAGTGAGTTTTACTGTAGCACTTTTTCATTGTGTTGTTTGTATTTTACAGACCAAAGAGGAACTGCTATGTAGCTAATTGTAGGGTACTGAAAGCCTGTGGTTTTATTATGTTTGTGCATTTTGAGGGACATTCTTACAGTTTAAAACTTCTTTTTTATTATTTTTTTTTATTTCACCCGCTTGTTGTGGCTACAGTAGCATGAGTGTGTAGGATAAGCAAGCTCTCTGATTAATGGTATATGTGCACATCAACTCAGCTGGGCCTGAACTGAAGTTATAAACTTCTAGTCTGGTTATAAAAAGAAAATTTGATGTAGGAGCCATTTATTTTAAAATGACCGCCAAGAAAGGACTGTGTGCTTTTGTTATCAAAAAATTCCAGCACTGAAAAGAGTGCTTTATAGATAAGATGGAAAATTGTGTGTATTGTTTAAACAAGCGAGGAGTGCAATATGAAGAATTCTGTTAATTTGCAATTTATTTATTTACACAAGAAAATATGATTTGATTGGTAGTTGCTTGTTGAGCAGTATTTATCATGTATTTCCTCTATCTATGATGTTGCAGCAGATGTTGGCAGCATCTTACAGATGCAGTATTGCAAGGGCCACTTCTTTGCCCCTTGTGTATGCGTTCTCTATGTAGAGTATGTACCAACCAACCACCATTTCTGATTGAACTCGCCCTTTATGTGGCATGACTGCACCTCTTTGTCTTTGAGATAAGGTTACTTGACAGGTTGTCTCTGGATGCCCTCCAGCATTATATTCACTGGTGCTACTATTAATTTCAGCTAATGGCGACATGTGATGTTGTGCAGAAACTTTTTCATCCCTAGCTTCATATTTTCAAAAATGTCCCTTGATCCTGTTTGTGTTTTTCAGCATTTTATGACAGGTTGTGGCATTAGAGGAGCCAAGCATTTTCATGAGTATTGACCAAACTGTCTAGTCGCAAAGATATGTGAATTCTCAAAAGGGGTGTAGTATAGAAAGACAGCAGCCTCTCAGTGTGACCAGGAATTAAAAATGGCACAGCATTTAATTGAGTCCCACATAGAAATTAAAAAAAAGAAATAAGATTATTGAACTAATGGAAAATGAATGACTGCAATCCTTACAATTCCTCCTCTGCCAATGGCAGCTATTTTTGTATGACCTTATGTGTTGCTATAGCAACTGTTGCTACTCAAGAAAGGAAAAATTCATTTATTCAAGAGGCTTATTGGCCATACATTTCTTGAGGCATTGCTCGTGTGTCAGCCCTGCATCCACAGTAGATTCTTATTTCTGATTAAAAATGTGTGCAACTATAAGAATTCCCTCCTTTTATTACAATTTATAATTCTTGTGGTTTTCTAATTAATTGTTTGGACCATGTTTTAAATGTCAGTGCAGTGCTTGCCTGCTTCATGCTTTTAATAATCATGTCATATGAGACATTCTGCCTATATGGACATTTTGAAGTTGCACTCTACAATCATATCCTGGATTTGAAGGAGGAACACACAATTTAAAACACATTTGTGCTATATGTAATGTTTATTTTGGATACATTTGAGGTTTGGGCTGCACTTTTTGTACATTATTTTAATGTCATGCTATTCAGATGTTTTATTTATATCAACTGATGAAAGATTTCAATGTTGTATCCTTGCTTCCTTTAGCTGTCCTTATTTACACCGGACCACTGGTGACACAGAGCGCAAGTACCATCTACGCTATTACAAGACTGGCACTTGTATCCATGAAACAGATGCTCGAGGGCATTGTGTGAAGAATGGCCTCCACTGTGCTTTTGCTCATGGGCCACATGATCTCCGACCTCCAGTCTATGATATCAGGTGATATACAAAGCAAATAGTGGCCTCTCTTTTCACTGCCAAACTTTTCACTCACAAGCCTCACAATGGAACAAACAAATCAGCCAATTTATAAGTAATGTAAACAGAATACCTGTATGTGGGGGTTTAATGGATTGCCAGACTCATGGTTTGATTTGTAACTCTGTTTTTAGGGCTCGGCTCATTTAATTTCTAAAAAAATAGAAACACCCGATACTAGATAAACATGTTTTATGGAGCTCTGTGCTGCTGAAAGAGTGAGGTTAGCTGATACCAAGACTTTAAACAAAAGCTTTCCTGAGTAAAATGTTTACTGAAGTGAATATCCTGGAATTAAATTGATAAACCTCTGCAGAATTACTACATTATCTTTCCTGGTTTTCTGAGTATTTTGATAATATTTCAATTAATATTATCATGCGGTTACACCTGCCTGTAACTCGTGTTAAGACATCTTATACGTCAGATGGTCCAGTATAAAGTGTCACTTGTCTTTGTATTTGTCTGTATAGTATTTTGAAATTTAGTTTCAGCAGATTTGATTTGATAAAATGTGATTATGTTATGGTTTATGGTTATGTTAGAGAGGCCAGTGATTTAGTAATTTATCTTTATGGTATATTTAACTGTTTTAGACAGCAAGCAAGTTTCCTTCAACAAGACAATACGTTTAAGAGTGTTCAACCAAGATATTTATTTTATACTAGGAATAAAATGAACATTAATTTTATGTGCACAGAGAGATCCAAGCACAAGAGGCTCTTCAAAATGGACAGTTGGGATCTGGGGAAGGTATTCCTGATCTGCAGCCTGGTGTATTAGCCAGCCAAGCTATGATTGAGAAAACTCTGACAGAAGACCCCCGGTGGCAAGGTGAGTAACCCCCACTTGGGGATGATAATGGGCTCATACAGTTCCAAATAACACACTTTTTAATGTTCTGCAAAATAAAAATAAAAATGACTTAATACTTGCATGCCTTTTTCTGCAGATACCAACTTTGTTTTAGCCAATTATAAAACAGATCAGTGTACTAAACCCCCGAGACTATGCAGACAGGGCTATGCTTGCCCCCACTACCACAACAGTAGAGATCGAAGACGAAATCCTAGAAAGTTCAAATATAGGTAAGATATGACTCCATTTAAGTTAAAATAACAAATGGTATTAAGTTTTGTAATTGCAATGGGTTAAAGGTTCTGAATATGAATGCAGGTCAACTCCTTGCCCTAATGTGAAACATGGGGACGAATGGGGCGAGCCCTCGAAGTGTGACAGTGGAGACAGTTGCCAGTATTGTCACTCTCGCACTGAACAGCAGTTTCACCCAGAGGTGAGTGAATTTTATTTGTATTTTCTACTTTTTTGGTTAAATGAGCTGTATTATTGTGGGTTGGACTTATATACATGCAGCATGACATACACAGTCGATCACAGCAAAATAAAGTTTAATAACATAAGAGTACCTATAAAAATGTAATGACAGTGTAGGCTTTTATGCAAGCCTTAAAACTGACTAGCTGCCAAAACAACCATGATAAATAAATATAATATGTAGTGTGAGAAATTAGTTTTTGACTGTGTCTGTGTGTTTTGCTGCAAGTTCAAGATAATGTATTTGAGGTTTTATTGTTAATGACATTATAGCTTCTCTGATGTAACACCGTGGCTTATTAATTTTTCCTAAGGGCAGACATCATAACTTTGTATCTCATTGGCTTGTGATTTGTTTTTCCTTCTCTAAAGATCTACAAATCTACCAAATGCAATGATATGCGACAAACTGGATACTGTCCCAGAGGACCGTTTTGTGCGTTTGCACATGTAGAAAGTAAGTGAAAGTTTTGTCTAAATACTGTCTCAGTACTCGGGTAGAGAATTACAAAGCTATGAAATTTGTAGATGTTTGAGGTTTTAAAATAAGCACCGTTAACCCTCTTGTTGACACAGCCACAAGGAATGTTAATGCTGTTGGCAACCTGGTTGTAAACACTATATTATGTATATGATTTAATATTTATTTTAATCCTTTCAGGAATTCCCTCTACAGAAGAAACCATGAGCTCATTGCTAACAGTGATACAGTCCAGTTCACAGTCCCAGCTGGGCTCTCAGCAGTATCCAGAGTGTCCAGTCAGTGAGTGGAACAGTGGAGGCAACTCCACCACCAGCGCATCCAGTAGCAACGGACAATTAGGAAGTGTATGTTTTCTCTGTTGCTATGTCAGTCAATAGGAAATGTATCGGAATCAACTTAACCAGGGTGTTGGGTTTCAAGAGTAGACAAATGTCTTAAAAATGTAATGCCATTTACTTGTCCACATGTTATTACCATGCTCTTATTTTTCTGTTGGCATGTTTTTTACACATTGCCTTG
Source organism: Macquaria australasica (assembly GCA_005408345.1). NCBI lineage: Eukaryota > Metazoa > Chordata > Actinopteri > Centrarchiformes > Percichthyidae > Macquaria > Macquaria australasica. The sequence continues at coordinate 932,766 of SEMN01000058.1, read as the reverse complement.
TCATTATTACTATTTTCTTTTACTGTTTTACATTTCATTACTACATTATTTTGAAAGAACAGAGGCAATTTGTCATTGAAAGCGATATTTAAGATGATAATTCAGTCATCACCTTCATAGTCCATTCAGAATAATGGTTTTATTTTTTTCATTTTTTTATTTTTGATCATTTTATTAAGATCATGTGCACTTCTCTTTCTCAGGTTTCATGTTCTAATAGCTCAACTGTAACTCCAAGCTCAGGAAGCGACAGTTTGTTATCCCCAGTGGGATCCATCAGCAGGCCCAAATCCTTAACTAATAGTAGTTTATGTTCAGAGTCCACCACATCCAGTGTCTCCTCTCTGACGTCTAACTATCCTAAAGCTCCGGGCTTTGAACGTGTGGATCAGGTACACAGACTGCTCTCTTCAGCTTTAGGAAGAATATAATACACAAACAACTTCAGACTTTACACTTAATGTATCTCTGTCATTCATTTTGAATCACTGTTTTATTCATTTCTCACTCATTATTTGCCATGTCATTTTCATTTTATCACTTTGAGCCATTTTCCCATGAATTGCGTTGTTTTTAGGTGTTAGTTTTGAGATAATTTCTGTTGGGTGTACTTTGGTTCTTAACAAAAAACTAAATAGTATCACTTGATGAGAGTTCTTGAAATATGAAAAAGCTCAAGTAGTCAAGTAGTTTATGCCTGGGTGATTTAACTACAAATAATCAGACTGCCTAAAAAATATTCTCACACCGCATACACGGCTAGGAGTGTTTGTAACTCTACACTAAGAATTCTCCTTGAGTTGATTTTACTGCTTTCTGATGTTGTAATTACAGAAGACTGCCGCCCACTCATAGTAAAATGTGCCTGTCTCTATAATTCATGGCACTCTGTAATCAAAGGCAATATGTTTGAATCATTCTTAGAGCTGCAAGTGGCAGGCAGAGTCAAGTTGCATGGTCAGTTTATACACCTTGGATTCTGATCGCATGTAGTTCAGTAGACAGTTACCACTTAAATCATTACAATAACAAGAGCTACTGGAAATCAGCAGTATTTAATACTGCTCCAGAGCATGTTACCAAATAACAGTTAGCTCCATAAGGGAAAGTGAATAATGCTTAAGGGCAAAAGGTCTGTTTTTAAATAGGATTGCAGTGTAATTGCAGTGCAAAAATGCCTTTTTAATTGATATTATGGATGTAAAATTTTGACTTTTGTCACTAAAAAGTGCCGTTTCTGTGTTAATTGATCATTTTTAGATTAAGAACAAGGGGCAGGATCAGAAAATGATGGACCAAGAAAAACAGGTTTGTGTTTAAATGGGTTTCTTTGTGTTCTTTGTGATGATATTGATATACAACATTGGGAATTTAACGCCTTCTGTGCTTTCCTTTTAGACACAAAATACTGTATTCTCTGCGGTGAACCCTTTGGCTTCAAGCTTTACCTCCAGTATAACATCCAGCTTGGCCTCTAGTATTGGCTCAGACAGTTCTTCACCCACCACCTTATCAACAATGAATGCAAAAGCCACTCCTTTCTATCCAGGGAGCAACACAGTGGAGTCTGTCATAGGTATGTATATGTAAAGTCAACTGTAAACCAGTTGACCTGACGACTGCCACTCGTTATTTTGTTGTCAAATGTCAGCCAGATGGATTTTGTTTTCCCTCAGGATCCGCTCTGGACCTCAACTTCAGCGACATTAATGTTGCATCTCTTGATAAGGAGTTCGAGGAGCAAGACAACAGTGTAGGATTGGCAGGTAAGGACACCTAGTTTGTTAAAGTTAATCACAAATGGTTTTCATCATAATTTGCTTGTAAATTATTTTAAAAGCATCACCAGTATTTACTTTGTCCCCACAGGTCACAGGGTGCTAGGTGGATCGGCTCCAGTCAACATTCCTGGCTCCCTTGCACGATCGTCCTCTTTTAATTCCTCGTCATCACTCTCCACCTCCCCGCTAAGCTCCCTCTCCCAGTCTCTGTCACAGTCCCTGCTGTCTGGAACGGTATCGCAGCAAAATCAACCTTCAAACATGTTAGCCAAGCAAGAGCATGGCCTTCTGGGAACACCCACCTCATCTTCCCAGAACTCTTTGGGTAAGCTGATAGCATCAGAAATCTTACTCCTAGTGAGCACTTCCTTCAGCTTTACTAAAATGTTTAGTCCAGTTCCATATGCATAAATTAAGCTGAGAAATATGGCTATTAGAGTTTGATTGTGTGAGAAATTATATTTTTATCTTTATTAAAAGAGTTTGAAATATCAGACAGCTCTAAGTGACACAGTGGGAGCCTCTACTAACTATTCACTTTATGCTTGGTCCTGTGATTTTTAACACATCACTCACCTAGGCTTGAATGGAGGGGCTAGCAACATTTGGGACTTTGTAAGTGGCAGCTTTTCACCGAGTCCATCTCCAGTTTTCAGCAGCCTAACCTCCACGACCAGCGCTGCTGATCTGGCCCGCCTTTTCAGAGAGCTGGACGAGGCCAAGAGGAAGATCAAACAATGGGAGGAGGCCTGGCATCAGGTCAAGCAAGTCAGTGTTAGAAATGATCTCTCATTGTAATACATGTCTTAGAGCCTTTTCATAGATAGCAAGTTTTTTTCTTTTTTAATCACAAGACTCAACTTTGTTCCAGGCCTGTGAAGCTTGCCAGAAAGACGCTCATGAAGCAAAGGAACACGCAAAAACGGCCGAGGCAGAGCGGCAGCTGGCAGAACAGAAATGGGAGGAAACAGAGCGCAAGCTGAAAGAGCTCCAAGGGGACTTCGATGTGCTTTGTCGCACCCCTGGAACACCTCTTCTACGTAGCTACGGAGAGCTGGACCAACTCCCCTTGTCAAAGCTTCACTCCATCCAGAGTCAGCTGCGTAATGACCTAGACCTTATAGACGGGGTAAGAAAGACTAGATCACACACAGCATTTCATTAGTAGCATCTACATAGTTTTTATCAGGCTATCATTCAGATCTACGTTTTGTCATCAAGCATGCTTATTTGACAAGTCTGCATGAACTGAACTGTTTTTTCCTAAGTTGCAGCTGATATCCATTCTTTTCTTCCCCAACAGGTAATATATCAGCTTCAGTCAAAGAAATGTATAGTTTGCCAAAAGCATGATCGTTGCATTGTTCTGCAGCCTTGCCAACATTATGTACTATGTGAGAGCTGTGCACCTAGTAAAACAGAATGCCCCTACTGTAGAACAAAAATACTGAAGTGGTGATGTACAGTTACTCAAGGTACTATTTAAAGAATTAGCCCTTTGAAAAACTACTAATAGATATTACATTTTCTAAATAGCAATGTCTGTTTCATAAAGTGATTTGTAATTTAATTTAGAATAAAATGATGTTTGACTGACAAAACAAATAGTATTATGAATCAGATTGTGAATAGGGGATTCAATCATTATAGTATTTGCTCATTTTATGTGCACATTACCTTGGCAACCAGATAGCTTTCTGTATGCAAATTAGAATATTAAATTACCTTGCGATGCCTTCTCTTAAATCTTCAATTATGATTTGGGCACTCTGAAGGTCATCAATCTTGTGTGCAGGTATCTACATTTTGTTTACACTTTTATGAATACATTTAGGCTTAACACAGAATGCAGCTATGCTTTGCTCCAAACAAAATGCAAATATGCATTGCCAACCTAACACATTGCTCTTAAATGCAATACAAAATTACAGATTTTAAAACAGGACGAATGAACTTGGTTAAAAGCTGTATACACAAAGACATTGATGAGTATTTAATTAATTTGCATTTCTGCCCCCATGTTTTTCTGTTTATGGATTCTTGGATCACTGCACTTTGGAATTGGTGTGGATAAATCCCTGATCTCCTGAGGTTGCTTCTTTTTTACTTAATGCGCTTAAAGTCCGGCCAGAGCAAATCTGAAGGCATTTCAACCCCAGCTTTTCAGAAAATACTGTGGAAATGTGTGTAAAGCCAAGAAGAAGGTTTTAGTAAATCTGTTACATCACAGATTCTTGTGTTTTGAAGAAAGAAAACGTACTCACTGTAACTTTAATATTATATCTTAACTAAAAATAGATAATTTACAGTTTTAAAAATACATATAAAAAGAAAAGACGTATGTCCTTCTCATACTGTAAGTCTTTAGGTCATTTTTCAGTCATTCTGAGGATGGAAAAAGTTTGTCCTTTGTAATAATATCAAGGGGAGTTAACCTGCAGCCCACTGACCTCCATAGGGGAATATGAAAATGTATATTTCCCACACAATAATACAGAAATCTAGAAAAAATCCATTGTGGATATTTTATCACAATAGTTAGTGCCATAGGCATTCCAGGTTGGAAATCATTTTGTAAATATTGGGAACATACTGCCAGGAAATGTTGAGTTCACTGACACTCAACTAGTCTGGTGATGTTAAACATAAAATGGGCAAAACTCAAAGCTGATTTTTCTTTAATTAAAGAGGAATACATCTAAATCAAAGAAGTCACTTGAGAGCTTTCGGGAACAAATCAAGAAACCAGACATCCAAGAACCTGAATGTGACTGATACTTAATTCAGGCATCATATTTGTGTTTTAGCCTAATTAGTCTGGAGTTCCAGAAAAAGAAAAGATTGGTGTACCATTTACAGAGCATGGAGCTTCCAAAACTGACGTGTGTGAAATGGCTCGCTGATCGACTTCATTGTACCGTAAAGCGCTTGAACGTTCAGAAGCTCCATGCTTTGAAGAATGAATACACAGTTGCATTATTGCATTCAACACTGTGAGGCGCAATTGATGAAAAAGTTGTAATCTCCGACCAAAGTATTGTCCAACAATAGAAAATGATTATGCAGATTTGTAAAATGTTTCACATCTAATGAGGTATTAGTGCTGAATCACACCTGTATCTGTAAATCAGACTAACCAAGGAAACAGCAAAACACATGAATGCTGATATTATGCAGTATTCCTCTTTAAGTAAAGCCACATTTTCTTAAATACTCAAATTGTCATTAACAATTTTTTTTTTAATGCAACCAGTCAAGCATCATTATTTTGACCAACTATCTGAAGAAGTTTGATTTCTTACTAAAGCACTTTGTTGACCTGGGACTTTATTAAAGGGTATATAGAAATGTGCTTTAAGCTGCTTCGTAGGTATTCTTTTGTGTCTTTTTTTAGATTTATAATTTTTTTTTCTATATAAGCTAATGTCTGAAGCTTTTGTGTGTACTGTGAAACATCATTTGAATATTTCATGTTTCCTATTGTTAATTCATGGCATGGTTCTACATATTAAGATTTCATAGAAAAGTACTTAATAGTTTCTACTTTCATAGTTAGATTTATAAAATTTCAATCAAATGTGCAAATTTAAAGTGCATTTTAGGCATAACCAGCAGCTGTAATATCAGTAAGGCACATGCTACATGTTAAGGCTGTTATTCAGTCAGTTTTGTTTTGTAGAGATTTATATAGCTTAGCCATTAGAGAAGCATGTATTGTATTTGCTAAAAGCCTGAGATGGTGATTTTTGTAGGAATCTAGCCTCTTGACTTTGTCTAGAACATATCGGCCTCTAACTCTAAAGTGCCTTGCCTTAGTTGAAAAGGTTATGTGTAGAATTGTCAGATCAAACACAAGTAGTTGAAGCTTGTGCACAGGTTTCTGCATAATGTGTCTTGTTTAACTTTGGGGAAGCATTGACATGTGTATGACTATATGTGTAAATATAAATATATGCCAGTGTATTTGACCCAATCCCATTAAGTATTTCTGCGGAAGATAATTGAAAACAAACATTGTCAGTGCCTGTGTCCTGACTTCAACCTTAGAAATGAACCCCCCTTCTCCCCTCCGACTACCCACCCACTCATTCCTTGGTCGTGGTGCTCTTTTGGTGCAGCTTCAGTCTTTGAAATTAGGTTTTTCAATTTAACGTTTGGGAGTATGCAAACAGTACAGGACGCGTGAATTTGTATAGCAACATATAAACATGCTTTTTAAACAGCTCAGTAACTTCAATTTGTTTTATTGTAATAATTCTGCAGTGAATGAAGAATTCCGTAGTTAACCTGTAAGTTTGATTTTGGGTAGGATTTGTGCTTAGGTTCCTCTAATTGAATGACCTTCTACTGTGTTAAGAAATCTTTTTATTCTTGCTTTAAATTCAATAGAAAATCATGTATCTCCAGGTACAACTTTTTGCTACTTATAAATATGGGAAAATGCATTGTTTACATTCACATAAATGACAATTAAGCAACTCAGAGGAAAAATATCAAGAAAGTTTATGGTATTTTAGCATTTTCATGATTATATTACAGCATAAAAGGCAGCCTAAACACTTCTGGTATTGCATGTTATGCGATATATTAACCAGCTAGAAAAAAAAGAAGAAAAAAAAGTTCGCACTGTGTCACACTGCCAGAATATTTGTATTCACTTATTTTTAGTGTAGTAAAGGCTTAATAATTTCTGCAAGCTTCGCTGCTACTGGAAAAGGTATTAATGTAGTTTCTTGTTATACATTTAGATGTTTGAATGTTGTTGTGCATCCACAGTCACAGTCTTCTGCTTGACTAAATCTTAATTTGATTGATTGAATTATTCATTTGTAAATGCATTTGAGTCAGCATTTCAGTACTTTTGTATATCACTTAGAATGATGTCACAGACCTGTACTGCTGTAGATTGTCCCTTTCTTGAATTGATTGAAGGTCAATGTATTTTTGTTGGATTTCTTTTCCCCCATACACTGGATAGCAGTGTACGGTGCAGCTAATTTCACAGGGTCCTCTACTCTATTTTGTTTTGCCTGTGAAGCCAACTAAATTAATGATGTCTAGTGTGATAATCTAAAAATGAACCAAAGTGGTGTTCTAGTAGCTGTCCAAATATGTATTCTAAGGGGAAGATTTACCCTTGAACAGAATTCAAATAATTGCTGAGGTATCGGACAGATCAGCCTGTAGTTGTGAACAGGGCCATGTTGGGTCTTGCCCAAAGTTATAAATGGTCAGAGCACTAAGGTTATCCATATGAAGCTGAGACAAAGTCCATCATTGTGAGTGGCAGGAATTCTGTTTTTGGATGGATTTTTGCTTTGATATTTCATTCAGTAGGACATATATCCTCGTAGTGAGTAAACAACAGGACTATGCTAATGGGTTTTGCTTACAACATTAATGGACTTGAGCCCATTTTTTGCAGTTTTACCAAAGACCTGTACTGTTGTTATTTCTTTTGTACTACATTTCATCATTCGTTTTATTTCAGTAAGAAACCTAAATTGATTTTAAAAAGTAATCACCTAGTACCTTAAATAGATAATGTTCATTAACCTTAATTAATGGCATCTTTTTCTATCTAAAGTTAGCTATAGCGAGTTAATACACAAATGATCAAAAATGCATGGGTCAGATCCTTACAAAATGTGTATTTGTATATTTGATTTTGTGTTGAGTATACATTGACGTTTATGGCAGGTTTGTGCAATACTGGCTAGCACATGCTGACCTTAAGCGAGGATTTGGTGTCAGTTTAAATGTTGTCTACAGTGAAGGAACGTCAAAGGTGAATGACATTTGTGCTTCTGAAGTGGCCATATAAACTTCACTACAACTACTGTTTTGAAGTTTTGTTTGTTTTTTTTTTGTTGATTTTGCTTAACTACGTAATCTCATTCACTTTGGAAATTGATGGTTATGCATTATATGCTGTTATGATAGGCCTACAGTGACTGTAAGGTGCTTTCTTTCTATCTGACTCTTTGTTTTTCTATTTCTGCAAGCAGTGGTCCAAATTAGTTTTCGTTTTTTGTAAAATTACAGGTGACAGATGATGATTGTGACAAGCATTAATGGCAGATACAGACATTAAAACTGAGTTGTTATGGTAATCTGTTGTTGGCCCTCAATTTCTCTAGTGGTCTACTTGCCCCAATTCAAGTTTTCTAAAAAGAAATTAAACAAACATTCACTTGGTAAGCACAGCTTACATTTCTTTACATTTGTTTAGATGTGTTAAATTTATCTCTAACGGACCAATTCAAGTACATCTGTGCCTTTTAATAATTACATAATGTTAATTGGTATCAAGAGAATATGTCTCTGGGACAGTGTTTGCTGTCACATGTTTAATTAGAATCAAAATTCCAGTGCCTTACAATATTTTTGTGGACCACAATGTGATTTCTAAACGATCCTCTGCATTCAGGCCACTTGAGCTGAAAAGAAAAAGGCTAATCGAATGAGATTTGCTTCACCAGTTCCACAGGAGGAAGCAAAGTTTATACTGACTAATAATCGTCTATCTCAGTCTGTATTTGCCATATATAAAAACAAAACAACAAAAAACCAGCAATACTTAACCATTAAACACACAATTCTGATCTCAATTAATAATTTGGCACCAAAAACCCAATTGTTTGTAAGGAAAAGCACCAAATAGGAAGAATCTTGTAAATGAACTGTAATAGATGTATCATTATGCTCTGCATTGGAATAGTTTAATCTATTTTGCATTATTGTTAGTTGTTGTGTTGTCTTTTTGTTTTTAATATTATGAAAATGGAGCCTGAAGATTTATGCAATCTTGTACATGTATATGAGTATGATGTATGGAGCTGTTCAAATTAAGTAAAATACTAGTACAAGTGTTGTCAAAAGTAAATAATCTGAATGTGGAACCAGCTGTTCCATATACTTTAGAACATTTCAGTAGAAATGCTATTTTAACATTGAAGCCCTGAAATATTGAATGTATTGTTCTAAATTAGATATTCAATGAATAGGTCACTGGATATTATGGAACGCAGTTAATTCATTATGATGTAGCATCTAGTTGTGAACTGCTATTCAATAAAATTTATTAGAACTAAAACAAATGCAAGTTTTCAAGTTTCTATTTGTCAGCATAATGCAGAAATACGAGGAAAGAAATGTGTTTTTCTCAGGGTAATACAGTGATTTAATAGAGAATGTGTTAAATCTGAGGAAACTGCATTTCATGGATTTATTTACTTAATGTCAGTGGGTTTAGACATTATTTATAGATTAAAAGATACGTCCCTAATTTTGTGACAAGCTGTATGGATATGTAGGAAATTCTCTACTGATAATCGTAGAAATTATTCTGTTGGTATATTGATATTTTTTGTGTTGTGAACACAAAAATAGATGCAAGTCTTAGAATACTAGATTTTTCTTTTCTACATTGAGGATTGTCTACCGCATATTTTCTGTAGTGTACTACTAGTTTGTTAACACTTGTTAAATTGTTACACTACAGTTATGCAATGGTTTACAGAGTTCACAAAATTATTTTTATCATCTTGAGAATTAAAATAATTTTTCATCTGAAATGTGTGAATACTTTTTGTCTCAAACACAACTTACAGAATAAAGTTCTTGCTTCTACCTCAAAAGTCAAGTGGAGACCAGAGGGGAAAGGTGATTTTTAGGGGAAAAAATATTTATTAAGTTACAGTGACTTAAGTATGATCTAAACCATGTCTTTCCTGAACAATTGGAATTAAAAATCAGAGCAGATGTATTATGAAAATGGCAACTGATGTAGCTTAACCTTAATGTGCTTGTACTTTATGGCACAATGGTATAACAGTTCTCAGGAGACAAGGCATCAAATAGGTAGCATATCAGCTGCTTGGCCTGGAGGAGAGAACACAACATAAGTAAGTTCAAATGTGACTTCTTGATCAACAGCAAAACAATATTTAATGGCAATACAACAAATAGCACAGCTTAAATACACAACGTATGTTTATTAAGAATAAAAGGCCTTGAAGAAAAAGATGAATTATATTCATGATTTACCTCTTGCTCACTCTCGGGGTAGATCATCATTTTCCCCACTTCTTCTAGGTCTGACCTCTCCTTGTAAATGCTTGTGTAACAATGAAAGGCACAGGGAAAAGGAAATAAAAGGATGTAAATATTCGACATGTTTGCACAGTAGGTTTGAGTTGTCTTTTTCCATACCGTTCAAGGATCAAGTTAAAGCAGGTCACGATGGTTTCCCCTTGCAGAGCCATGATGAGACAGGGAGCTGTGTAAAGATGAGCTATCTTTTAAGGACACAAGAAGAGACCAAGAAAATCAGTTGCTGATTGCTCTCTCTGTAAGACAGTAAGACACTTATTTTAAAGACAAACTTCTCACCCTGTCATTTCTTCTTGACACTTTGAGTGTATCAGTGATATGTTTCCTCTGCTCATTATCCAGTATGGTCATCCTCCCTGCCACCAGATGGCAGTCTGACCTCAGCAGCTGCTCCAGCATGTCCAGCTGGGATGGCACTTGGCTGAGCGGTGGAGCATTTAAGGGTATTAGCAGACAGGTTGTCTGCCAGAAAGCACTGTGTTTCAGGGACCCTGGCACCAATAAACAAACAAAACAGGACATTTGTTTTCTGCATGGCTTACAAAGGTCATCTGGAACGGAGTAATATTTCAACATCTATTCCAGAGGAGTCCCTGCCAAAGTCACAATAAATGATTAAATAATTTAAAGGGACCTGTTTTGCTTTAATAAATGATTGACCCATGCAATGTTCAATGCTTTGAGTTTAGTGATTCAAATGTAATGACAGTACTCAGGAAAACATCCATTCCTGTGATTAAGAGTACACCACTAATGCAACCTGAATATAGGGCATAGCCTAGTTCTGCAGAGTTTACAGCACTGCACTTAACAAAGGTTATCAATATATATAATTGTCTGTTTATGAAAATAAAACCAGACAAGTAGTCCAAACCTCCATTTGGTCCTGATGCCATCGAAGGTGACAGACTTTCCTGGGCCACAGGGCCCAGTGTGCAGCTCTGTTCACGCTCCACAGAGGCTAAAGGGTCTGAGCACACGCTGAGTATCTGAAAACAAGAAACCAAGCACAAACACAGAATGTCTGTCTTTTATCAGTCGGAAGTACAGCCCATGTACTTAGTCCTGTGTGTGACATGCATACCTGCTCCTGTCTCATTGTGCTGGTCTCTGTACAGCAGAGCCCCTCTGGAAAAAGCCTCTTCACATCCTGAATTGCTTTCTGATATGATCCAGATCCTATAACATTGGTTTCCAATATTTTAAACGTACAGTAAGGCAAGGCAAGTTTATTTGTATAGCACATTTCAACACATAGGCAATTTAAAGTGCTTTATATAATGAACTAGTACTGTAGCATGCATAGCAATCCTGTTCTTGAATGTGTACCAATGTGCAGTAGGTCACTGACCATAGATGCCGTTGTGTGAATGAGCCATGCCGTAACAGGTTGTCCACAGGGATGAGTCCTCTTGGCCCAGCACATCCAGCAGCCTCCTCACAGCATTCTCCCCCTCGAGGCAGAGAGCCAGTGAGGAGCCAGAGCACAAGTAGTCTACATGGGCCTCCAAGTCTGAGGGGTCCTGCAAACATCAACTACTGTATAAATTATCAAGGCTTACGTTTTGCATGAAAGGAAAGCTTGTTTTTCAGTCAAACAATCATTCGCAGTTACAGTTTCTGCAGGCAGTAGTGAGGTAGCATTGCTTTTGTCCAGGGTCACCACACGCAGGCCCACCAAAGCGAGGCCAATCAGCTGGAGTTTGCGGACCATTTTAGCCAGAGCGTAATTCCAGATTCTTGGCTTGAACAGGCACACAGTGAGCAGCATCTGTGGATCTGAACAGAAAGTGAGCTTGTTACTGTTACACCAGTATTTAAGTAATATTTAAATGTTCATTATATTCATGACTTGCAGCATTTACGCATTATAAAGCAACTCTGTCACTAAAATATTTTATCTTTTGATTATGACACCAACATTGTTGTAAATATTATTTAAGATGGGGTTGTTTTCCTTTTTTAACACAAACCTTTTGTACTGCTGTTTTGGGGAAGAAACTTCAGAAGTGGGTGTACGCTGTGGTCTGTAGGGGAAAGAAGTGGGGTGATGAGTCTATTCCCGGCTTATACACACAAGACCGTCTGCTTGGTTCTCCTTAAATGTTGTGATAGGCTCAAATACTTTAAACTGGAGCATCCCTCAAGAGATTTGATTTTAGACTTGGTATCTGATTGCATGTTTTATACAGCACTCAACAAACGTACCAGGAATTATCTCGTGCTCAAAGAAGAAGAGGGCAGCTTGTCTGAACGCCACTTCAGGTGTGGGTGACATCAGGACACTGAGGTTACCAGGGTAATCCTGTGGTAGGTGCTTCCTCAGTGAAGCAATAGCATCCACCCGTCTAAGAGAACACACTAGGGCAGGAGAGGACATCAGACTGTCCAGGCTGTCGTGACACAGCTGCTCCCCCACCTCGTATGGACTCAGTTCCTGAGCCTGAAGTCGAGTCAACGCAGGCAGACACTTCAGGCCAAGCAGCTGGAATCCTCCATGTCGTACATCACCTTGAATATAAATTAAAAAAACACTGCAACTATTGAAATATAAGGGGGGAGTGGGAAGCTGATAAAATAATTCACTCACATACACACTAATTTGTTTATTCATTAAATTGTGTAGGCTGCTGTGTGTAATTGACAGTGTATTTTGTTTGTTTACTGCCACCTCCAGTTCCAAAGCCCAGGACAGGCTGTGCTCTCAGAAATACAGCTGAACTTCACCCACCTTCTGGCCCTTCTGTCAGCACTCTGTGTAGGAGGCTCAGGCCTTGGCTCATGTCCTTCCCACACAAGGTCAGAATCACCACCTGCTCCATGTCAGAGTTGGATGAACGCTTCTGATGGGACAGGATCACGCTGGAAGGATCTGGCATTGCCCACATACACCTAACTAAATAGAAAACATACATAAGAAACATAAAGGGCAGCAGCAGCAGAGGAGCACCTACTAGAATTTTTACTCACACTGAACACACAGTGCTTACCAAAGATATGGAACAGGTAACTGCTGTAAGGCACAGTGTGGAAACCGAAGGTTGGCTCTACTGTGTGGACACCATCAAGTCTGGTGTGCAGGCAACCCCCCTTAAATTCTCTCATTAGGGCTGAAACATTATTAAATGCACATTTTTACTTTTCATATAATTTATGTAGATGGTTTATGCTGTACATTATTATTATAATTTGAGATGAAATTTAGACCTGCTGGCAGACTGACACTGTGGTGCATTGCGTTTTCTTTCCTCAGTAACAGCACCAGACAGTGAGAGGGCAGCTCCAGCTCCTTCTGATCCAGAGTCACAGTATGTGGACTGCAAAACACAAGTGCCTAGAGAAAACAAACAAAGGCTTCAAGACTGTGATGAAAATTACAGAGGTACAAAGAGAAATCTGTGTTTCCTGAGACCCAAACAGCTGGAAAATTGGACCACAGTTAGAAAAACATATCAAGATCACAATTACAGCTAAATGTTCCATTATGATATAAATGTCTTAATTAGAGTAATTCCAGGATTTCAAGACCATTCCAAGGTCTAATAACCAAAATCCATACTCCTTTCCATCTCTACAAGTGTCTCCAGTAAATGGTGAAATGTTCTACAATTCAAATAGTACAATATAAAATATATTATCATTAAACAATCAATTATTGACTTCTGTCATGAGGTTCAATAAAATCTTATCCTTCTATTCTACACACTGTTCTTCTGAAAGTTTGAACTCTGACTAAATATCTTGTACTTCTACCTGCTGGTTGGTGAGCCCAAGGACTGCAGCTCCATTGCTCTGAAGCTGCAGCCTCTGCAGCCCCCTCAGACTGAAGCCTCTGCGTTCACAGACCGCCAGCACTTGGCCGTAGCAACATGGAGGCACGCCAGGGGACACCACGAGGAGTAAGTCAGCTGTGCAGGGGGAGAGAAGGATTAGCAGCTCCACTCAAGTAAAAATGTTTGATCCTTGCTGCAAACAAAATTTCCCTCAGGACGGTAAAGATGAAAGTTGAAAATGAAATGTGGACACAAGCCAGTTTTCTCCCTTGTGACAGTTTTGGCTCCTTGTTGAGTTACAGTACCTTTTGTTGTAGCACACAGAAAGGAAGGTGATCTGCCTCCCACTCTGTCATCCAAAGGTACAACTCTACAAACAAAAGTGAGGGTGACTGATTATAACACAATTAGAATAGAAAAACAGTGTCACTGTAATAAAGGTGATAATAATACCTACATTGCTTATATTAGTGAAATTTAGCTTCTTGAAAAGTGTCAGACACTTTTCTTTGAACATGAAGATTTAGATTTACAGTTGCACCATTTTTGAAAAACAAAAAACATTAAAAGCAATTTTAGTCTATCCACAGTTAATATGAATGGGCTAACCCTGATTTGGTCAAAAAAGTCTAATGATAAATAATAATTTAAAAAAAACGTATAGACAATGTAAAAAATATCACGCTGTCGAATGACGTTTTGCATTTTGAAATTTTGACAACAAACCTATTCAGAGGCCGGTTGTGATTCTGTGCACTTCCTTCTCTAAGTCTTCCTGAAAACCACATGCACAGCTCCTTGTGGACTTGGCTGGCCAGTCGAGGGGTGTAGAAAAGTGGAGGTTCTTGACTTGTACAGTGGAAAGGGTTGAGAGAAGATGGAGCTGTCTTTCTGGGCAGCAGAGGATCTAAGGAACTAGTCAAATCTTTCAACACTGAGTGGGCATAAGGGCCTCGAACAGCTAGGGCAAGAACAGGCTGGCAGGTGTCATCAGTTCTCTGAATAACTGGCGCAGCACCTGTGAATCAGAGGGAGAGTTTTTAAAGACTATTTTTATTCAGTGAAGACACTGACAAAGGCCCTAGGCCACAGTTGGATCCAGGACGCACACCAGACCAATGAGCCAGAAGAGTTATGGAGTATTTTATGACCAGATGGCTTTAGTTATGTCCTACCAGCACTGTCACCCAGGAACCCCTGTGGCGGATAAAGGAGCCGCAGACCACAAATATCGAGTCCTGAGTCGAGAGCAAGCTGGAGGGTGTAGTGTGTTATGAAGGGATGTACGAAGAAAGCTTTGCACCCCAGAGCAACTGATACCTACAACAAAAATGAGAGGAAAGTTAACATGAATTCAGTTACTCCACCTTTACTGCTATGCATCTGATTCAGTGCTTCCTAGGATCAAAAGAAAGCTGTTAAAAAATAACAACTACTACTACAAAGTACACTTTTGAAGGACAACATGCTCACCTCTGTGTGCAGCTCTTGTGTGGTCTCTCTCCCCTTACAAACACGCTCCTGAGTTTCCACAGTCTGCCAGTAAAACCCTGGACTGAGACCAAACGTCCTATCTATAACCTGAAACACAAAGCCGAGGGAACAGAACACAGTCAACAGAAAGCAAAATCATCGGAGTGCTTGAAAATATATTAAATCACACTCTCTGAAGCACACTACCTTTTTGTTGGAGGTGGCAGAGATGAAACAATTTAAACAGGAAGAGGGCAGATGGATGGGTGAGGAATAGGCTTGTTGGTCCAGCAAGTTTTGGAGGTGAGGTAGCCAGTGGGCAATCAGAGTGAGTGAGGTCTCAGAGAGGAACCTGCAGACATGGTTATAAAAGGGTGCAAGGATGTCTACGTCCCTTTTCTACAAACCAAACAAAAAGAAGAACAGCATCAGTGCTCAGATCTTTAGACATCGTAAAAGCCTAAAGAGATAGTGTTTTCTTTTTGTTTGTTTTTTCCGCTATTCACCCTTGGTGTATAACAGTGACGAGCCACAGCTAAAACATGCAAAGCCAGTCCATGTTCTGTCCACAGCTGCTGAAGTCCTGCAACCCAGAATGGGACCTTTACATCGACCTCATCTTCATCATGACGTGGGTCCGGGCCAACCTAATACACATAAACAAGTGACCCTTACATGGTGAAGCATGTACTCATCTTTACAAATAACAAATGCTGTCACACATTAGGAGAGAGAAGCCACTGCTCACTAACCAAAGACAGAAACCAAGCCACTAAAGTGTTGTAGATGTGTGATTTAGTTGCAGCTGGATACAGATGTTTTCTCCTCCCATGAGCTCTGTCTCCAGCCATACCAGGACTGGAGAGGTCGACGATCAGTAGCATACACCCCTTACTTTCAATATCTGCTGGTAGTGTACTGATTGACTGTAGATGAGATGCTTCCTGAAAAACAAGTCATGATAAGTGTAGGCCATTTTTTTAAGTACTGTAAATTTTGAGTTTTGTGGCACTTACAAAATCATAAAGAACATCAGTTCTTTCAGCAGCTGGCTGCTTCTGATTGACAGATTTGGTTGGACGATGTATTTCCAGTTGCTTAAGAATTTGCTGGTGTTGTTTATGTTGTAATGTCTGCTTAACTTGTTGTCTCTGTTGATCACTAACAAAAGCATTGTCATGGTTAAAATATTGGTTTATTGTCAATTATGTGCTGAATGAATAAAGAAATACATACCTCTGCTGCTTTGATTCTTTGATTTGACCTTGCTGAGATGTTGGTGGACAGTCAAACTGTACATGTGAAGGATGGTGTGACTCATGGCTACATGTAGACTCTACAGGCTGGGGTAGCTTCTCTTTCAGTTCTTCTGCTTCATTCCCTAGCACTGAGTATGGAGGATCTGTATATTTATTGGGATATTTAGTCCCATTTCTATTCATCTCCCTTATTTTCTGAAGCAACATGCTTTTGCCAGTCACCTCCCTGGAAGCACAGAAATGATAATATGAACTGCAACAAAATGTGCTGGTCTGAAGCATGACAAATGTTTCTAATGCAGGATATATTTACCGGTCCCCCATCCGTGATCCAGTATGCACTTTAAGATTGGGTTTCTTTGCAGGCTGCGTTTCCTGGTGAGTGTTGTTGTGTTTGGCTGGTGACTTGGACTCTGATGAAAGATTTGGGGATGTTCTTGGTGGTTTTATTGAAGGATCAGGGCAACGCAGGTCAATATAAACAGTGGGACATTCCTGGTGGCTCAGCTGCAATTCTGCTGCCATCCTTTCCGATGATTTGTTCCACACATTATTCTGTCTGCATGAAAAAAGGTGATTATTATTATTATCTTGCAATTTTGGCCACAAGACCTTAGCACTGATAGGACTTACCTGATGCAGTTTGGACTTTTCACAGGCTCTGACACAGACTTAGATGACTGGCTGTTACAGAAAGCAACTAGTCTCTCCATTATATTCCCCTGGGGCCTGTCCTTGTCACCATCTATGAACAAAAATTGGGTTGAAACTATAACACAAGATATTATTATATATAATTAAATATGTAACCTCCCCCATAATTATTTACAAACCCTTATTTGTTCGCTATAACTACAGGGGTGTTTGTTGTAATTACTTACCTGCTTGTGTTTTCGCAGGTTCAACTGACACACTTTGCTGCAGAGACAGCCCATCCTCTTTGAGATTTTGGAGGACATTGTCTAAATCCCACTGGTCAAGCCTCTGAATGTTGGTGTGTAAAAAAAACCCAGTATATTTGATAAGAAGGTATGGCACGTTGAGAATATTTACCTGCATTAACCATAATTGGTGAAGATTATCCCTATCCCTTTATTACTTTCCCAAACTCACCGCAAATGAGAGAACGGGAAAACCACCATCAGATTTTGTGTTGTCCACATTTGGTTTTACAGAAGCATCCAGCCTGGCTCCATTCAACTCCACAATACCTCTCTCACAAGTATCTGTCTTTAATGGTGAAACAGGAAAGGAGAAAGGAAAGGAAAGGAAATGGTGCATATTTAGTGTATACCATGATACACTGGTGTGCTTTCCTCTCCCCACAACAGTGGCTGTAGATTAATACAACCCACCTCAATGTCAGAGTGTTGTGTACCCCACTGAGTTGCAGAAATGCCTTCTACAATTTCATCATCATCCAACTTCATACAATTCTCCACGCAAGCCTCTTCTGACCAGCATGTCTGTGCTACAGGTTTCAACAGCTCCTGATTGAGAAAACACACAGAAGCACACACACATATCAATGTTTAATGGCATCACTACAATTAACACTCATGAGACTGTAATCAACTAACCTCTACCTCTTCATCGTCCATTGAAAAACTGTCAAACTCTTCAGGGACCTTCAGGGACAGACCAGCTGGTCTTTGATATATGGTGATAATCTCTTCATTCTCGGACTGTAATGTTAATTAGAAGCATCATTTGGTGTCATTTGCATTTGTGAATAAAGTAAGTTATGTATATAGCCTAGCAGCCGTTAGCACAGAAAAAACATACTGATGAGGAATCGAAGTCGATGGTCGGTATATGTGGTTTCACTTTCTCCAGAATTGAATCCCAACACGACGAATGATTCAGATCCATTACTAGCGGGCAGGAACAAGCGTTTTTATGTAACGTTACCGTTTATGTGTCGCAGTTCATTATTTGAGGATCCTAGTTACCAATGGCAACGGAAAGCGTCTCGGTGGAGCGCGTGTGCTCCGTCAACAATGTTGCCTTCGGGTGCTGCAAGAAACATCGTAACTAATTTAATCCGCTTTAAAAAAAAAACCCCACAAAAAAAGTGTTTTACACCTGAACTGGCGATTAGCCTACAGACCCTCTGCTGTGACTGTTAATGCGAGAGACAGAGAGACATGTTCGAGGTAGGTTAAGCTCAGTTGTCTGCACAGATATACCAAATAAAACTACTGTATGAACATGCTAGCATTCTGGCTCATTGAAATGCATGAATTCTCTAGTGCTAAACGGAATAGTGCACTTGGCAAGCTAGCTGGCTAGCTATTGTGCTAAAATTACTCATCTCTTCCAGGTGCTGTGTCGACCATGACGAGCCAACTGTAACATTACACATATTCTGTTCCTATCGAGGTAGGCCTACATATTTTCATGGTATTGTGTTTGTTATATCATTTGTTTTCTGTTAAACTTTGCCATTTTGCTAATTCAAACAAGTCAGTGGTGTTATGAGGTGGGTAAGTTACTGTGGCTTCATCTGTCCCCTGGATGTGGAAAGGTAATTTTGTGGGTACTCTGAGCATTTTAAAAAGTAAAGGCACACAGGTTTCAAAACATTTATTGCGCTTTTAAGGCAATTTCCCAACGGTATTTTTTAAAGTGACAGACACTGAACTTTACTATACCAAATGATACACACGACAACATACTTGAAGACATTTTAGTGTTTGAGTTGTACAGATATTTCCTCCTGTCTGTCATTTTTGCCAAACGTTTGTTCAGCCAGCCCAGTCACATAAATGATAAACTAAATTGTGACTTATAACTTATTGGCTTAAACTTGAAGTTTAGTAAAATGCCATTTCAGTTTTGTTGCTCTTAGTTTTGCATACATTTTATGAGGCTCCCAGAAATCCACCTGTGTTTCCATTTCAAATTACAGGCCTATGCAATGGTTTTTCAACTGTTTCTGGCCCACTATCCCCATTTTTATTGTCCCAAAATGCTCATGACCACAGCAATTAAAGTGCTATCACATTGTTATGTAAATTCGGTACTTTCTGTGTTCAAGGGCATGAAGGGACATCTAGTGTGGTTTATAGAGGAACAATAAACTTCAAAATATATTAAAATATTTTAAAAATACATCTAAATGCATCACATTTAAAGCTATCAGTTTTTATATCTCCTGCAAACATGTTTCCATATCAAGCAACCCCACCTGGCAACCCGATCCCAAAGTGGTAAAACTCAGGTCTATAAAGTCCATCTTACTCTCCAATGTCAATATAAACTTAATTATCTCAAAGCATTTGTAGTAGATTGAAGAAAAATCCATCAAATCCTCTCTTCTCTGCAGCTGGGGGACAATTCACCAAATGTAGTTGCATTTTCCCACAAGTAGACATTCACTATTGACATATAACTCCATAAAGTTGAAGCAAAAACAATATTGGTTGGTTGGTCTTTTCATTGGAAAAAAGTCATAGCATTCCTCAAATATTTTTTGAAACATTTTATGTTGCCTAAAGGCTACAAGATCCTGAATCATGTAGTTAATATTTCAGTTAAAATCTTGAAATCAGAATGAATTTACATTGTTGAAAATATTACAGGTAAGTCTTCAAAAATATAACACATCTCTGCGTGTTTATCTAGCAGCTTGGGAAGATTTCACTGTCAATATCCCGCAGGTCCTGGCCAGCTAGACGTAGTGGGCTGGTGCATGTAATGTTGTTGTATATGGTGATAGTTGTGTCAGGCTCTTCACCCTCTGCGTGGGTCTCCACTTGCCGGGGTATCACCAATGGATTCCTCATGCTGTAGTTTCTGAGTGGGATGGCACTGCAATCACATTTCCACCGGTTACCAGACAGCAAAAGTTTTTCCATACTCTCTGGGAAATCAGGGACCATGCTTGTCAAGGCATTAGCTCTCAGGTCCAGATAGCGAAGTCTTGGGAGTAGCTGCTTTGTTCCATTCTGCAAAAATTGTCGACATTCATTGTTGGACAACAGCAAGTACTCCAAATTCTTGAGACCAGAGAATGTATGGGTTGTAAGAACCTCCAACTTGTTGAAACTCAGGTCCAGTCCCAATAGGCCCACCAGGTCCACAAAGCTCTGGCGTTCCACCACAGAGATGTTGTTGTGCTGCAAGAAAAGCCTCCGTAGACCAGAGAGTCCAGTGAAAGCTTGAGTTGTGATCCTTGTTAGGCAACCTCTGTCCAGATGAAGGCTGTGAAGCTTTGACAGACCTTTGAACACTTGGTCTGGCAGAGTGTTGAAGCAGCTTCCAGACAGGTTGATGACAGCCACATGAGAAAGTCCTGTGAAACTACCCACTTGTGCCTCCTGCACTTGGTTGTGCTCTAGCTCTAGGACCTCCAGATGACCAAGCCCTTCAAAGATCCTTTCCCCCAGAGCTCGGATCTTGTTGTAGCTGAGACGTAGCTCTTCTAAGTACTGCAGATCACGGAAAGTCCTGGGCCTAATTCCACTGATAGAGTTGTTGGAAAGACGCAGTACATGAAGACTGTGCAGGCCCAAGAAGGTGTCGTCATGGAGAGAAGTCAGTCTGTTGTTTGTGAGATCCAACCATCTTAGCGATTTCATGCCTACAAAAGCTCTGGGTACCACTGTCACAATCTGATTCTGGGCCAGGTAAAGCTTTTGTAATTTAGTGAGTTTAACAAACACATTAGCTTTGATGACCTTGAGGTGATTTCCAGTCAGATCCAACTCTTTAAGCTCAGCAAGATTTTGGAAAAGCTGTGGCTGTAAGTAAGCGAGTCTGTTCCCTGCAAGAACGAGCTCCCGTAAACCTTGCAGGTCATGGAAAGCTGCCTCAGGTAAAACTGCAATTGAGTTCCATCCTAGGTTGAGAAGCCACATGTGTGAGAGTCCTGCAAACAGTCTTTCCTCAATGCGAGTGAGCTGGTTGTTATGCAAACTAAGTGAAGCAAGGTTAGGTGCATTCTGGAAGATTGTGCCTGGTAAGACCCGGAGGTGATTTCGCTCAAGGTGAATGTGTGCTAGGGACCTAAGTCCTTTGAAAGCCTGAGGGTCAAGTGTCACCAGCTGGCCACTTTGCAAATTCAAAAAGTCCAGGTTAGTAAGATCCTTAAAAGACACTGCTGGGAGTGAGGTGAACAAGTTGCCATCCAGCCAGAGAGAATGAGTGGATGGGGGCATGTCAGATGGAACATGTGTGAAGTTACGAGAGCTGCAGTACATGTTGAGCTCCAAGCTGTAGTCATCATGCAGACAGGTGCATCCCTTAGAACATGGAATAGGCTCCTCAACCACTTTCTCTCCAGCTGTGTCGGGGTCTGGCAACACCAGTGATGTTCCCAGTACCCACAACACCAACAGCACAATGGTTTGCATACCAGCTGTGGATAGAATATTAACATCAAAATATAAATACTCAGTAAATTTACTACAGAATGCTGTTAAAATGTGATGCCTTTTTGTAATTGCAGTTCTTTTCACAAATTTTGATTTTTAAATGCTTTGATGCTTTAAGGCCTAAATTATATTGCCTACCTTAAATCTGAGAGGTCTTGATTAGGCTGGACAGGCTGCGAAATACTGAATGACTGAACCTTGTGCAATTGTTTGTATGCTAAATGGAATGTCTGCCAACCCCCCAAAACCTTTTTTTAAAGTCAGGTGCACTGAATATGTACAATTAACCCATTCATGTCCATTAGACTTGTGCTAAATATTGCTAGTAATTTTTCATGTACTGACCTGACTTTTTTTTCTGAGTTACCTATTTTGTTTTCCACCAACATCTTTGATAATTCCAACGCATTAATCTGATATCCTTGATGATTATACTGTTATAAAGTCTGTAAAATGAGAATATACTTTCCATTGTCTCAGTAAGGTGTTAACTCTACTTAAAATTATAATTAAAACTCTAAGAATTATATGTACATGTACCTCAATTACTCTTAACGTATCTCACACATACTCCCTAATGAGGGATTCAGTCTAAGTGGCCTTTGGTGTTTACTAAAGTCAGGGTTCTGTCACTGAGTGCATTTGCTGTAGATTTTAACTGATATCCAGTGGTAAAAAGATAAGCTGAACCCAGTGCACTATACCTTTGAGAGAATTTATGACTTTTTCATTTTTGCTTATAAGAAATAAGCATTTGACAAGGGGTAGGCCTAATATGAGGCAAATTTGTGTTTCACTTCTTATCTCAAATTTGAACTTGAAGTGTACACATATTAAATATCAATGTAATCATCCCCCTTGCCACACCTCCTTGTTATATTTGAATGAAATCAACTATATGCACCCGTCAGCACAATTACAACAGCTCTATGTAAGAGACTTCATAAAAACTGTAATGCCAGTGCCATTTCTGTTTCATTCACTTATTTGACAGTACAGGATAAGGTACGTTCCAGAGGTCCATTTCCTAATCACATCTGTGATTGTAATGACTAACTTTCTGTTTATTCTTTTTCTCGGTATCTGGGTTCTCCATCCATGAACTGGTCATGCTCTAAAGGACAGCCAAATCCAGATAACACTGTGTGCTTGCAGAGTGAATTTTATTGATTGACTTGATTCACAATGAAGAATGAATATGTCCTCTTGAGTTTGTAATGTCTGTCACTTAAATCTGGTCCTCTTCTGTGTGTGTCATGTTTAATTGAATTTATTTATATTTAACAATAAATGTGCACAAATCTGGACAGTACACAGAGTGATTCTCAAGTATCTTCTGTTTTCCCGTAGTATTAATTTGAATATTTTTTGTGATAAAATACATTTATGTCACTGCCAGTAGAGAGCACTACAGGTCTGTTGTCACATCTAGGCCTGACAGCTTGGTATGCCCTTTGTCTGTAAATCGCTCTCTTAACCTTCTAAAGGAAACTGTTTGATAATGCTAAATAGGGTATGACCAGAAGTGATAAGCAGATCATTTTAAATACAGACCATGTAATGAGTTCAGTATTGTCAGTTAACACTATAGAGCTGTTGCTCTCATATTTCTTGATGTCTTTGGGCAAGGCATATAGGCTGCAATATATCAACAATGGAAAGGGAGTTTGGCTGTTAACCTTATCAAGTAATTTTACAAACAGGGTAATAAAACACTGCAGTTTTTGCTGCTGTTTCAGTCAAAAATATTGCCATACCAAATGGCGGCCATCGTGAGCTGTTTCATGATTGTTGCTCCCCTGACAAACACCTCTAATAGGCTCATTCCCCAGCACTCAATCAGACACAAAGGTTTCCAGGTTTGTCAGTTGCTGTGGGCTTCCTGAGTGGAGGAAAAGAGTCTTCATAGTGAGTAGCAGAGCCGGCTGCTGTGGCTGTAAATTCTTGACTGGGCTGTGCCTCAAAATAATTCTGGATACATTTTGTGCTTCCTCAGCAGTGGAGAACAGGCCTGAAAGGCATGATGTCAATCTAAATTGGATGGGTGCTTGCGGATCAGTGTTGAAACCCATAATAACGTCTCCTTCGCTCTACTGCTCTGCAAATAAATGTCTGAACTCTTGACATGTAATGCCAAGGAAGCCCAGCACAAACTTTTAGGATCCATTAAAACATAAACTGTACACAATGGGTACCCAGTCTGTTTAAGTCACTTTTGTATTGACAGACGTGTAATTATTGTATGTCAACCTCACACTCAGAAATCAAGGAATTCAAGGGATTCTTCTGGGTTTTTATGTGTAGTTTATTAAGTGTAATTTTTTTTTTTTAATTTTAAATGCTTCTTCATTTAAAATATATTACATAGTCAAAGTCATGCTCCACAGATTGGGTCAAGTATCAAGGTGTTCCTTAAGCCTTTAGCTTAACTTTCAACCATGTTTCATTGAAATCTGCAACAAATGTTTACGAGATCATGCTTACAAACAAACAGGTAGAAGTTCAAATCCGTCAGTAGATGTATTAAAAGTAGGATTAAGACTCAGACATTATGGGTTTTTTTTGGTTTTTTTTGAGTTTTTGTTTAGGCTGCTATCCAAGTATTTGTACACGGTTTACGGTCAGAGCTGATTCTAAGTTTACTTTGAAACCATGCGACTTTTCCAGTTACCTTGTCAGACATAAAACACTGAGATAAACCAGTGCTAAAAAGATCTATTGAGCTGTGTATTTTTGTAAAGCAAAGACAGCCAAACACCACCTCCATAAGTACATAAAAGCCGGCAGCTGAATGCAGTAAACTGAACCTCAGGAAGAACTAGCTCTATAATCAACAAAACAATAAAGCAACAGATTACTCTTCCTGTGCTGGTGCAGTCGGCCACTAGATATGCATAATGTTGGAACCTACTGTTGGTCTCATCAGTTGCACATAACATGGTGCATAGTGGTGCATACAGCCACAAAAGACAGCCAAAGGAATTACTTTCTTTCCCCTGCTCTGTTGCTTTAATAGGGCCCACACATCTCACTAAGAAAGGTTAAAGGATGGAGCTCTTTTCTTATTCTCTGCTATTAACTAAGTGGAATGAATGTGTGAGCTTTAATTGAACTAAATTGTTTTCTTTGTCCCTACACAGACTTTAAGTGAGAACAATCCAGCTTTCCCAACCAAGTGAAGTAAGGTAAGTTGAACAGGTTTAAATTTACACCAACTTTACTTTATATTGACTGACAACAGGCTCAGTCAACACTGCCATCCAGTGGCTGATAGTTGGGGTGTTATCCCTTCACAGTATTTTAAAACTGAACAAAGAGAAACACGTCTTGTTTGAGAAAGGCAACTTTAAAACAGGGTTGTTCAGTGGCCTTTCACCCATTGAGGAGATGATGGTTCAGCGCTGCTCTGAACCCTGGTGCTTTGACAGCCAAAGACCCTCGACACCCCTGCAGTGGCTATTAATAACACTCGAGGCTCACAGTCAACTCGTTGCTTTCTAGGAGGAGAGAGAATCCATCGGCTATGTCTCGACATCTGGAAGGTGCCGGATCTCAGCCACTGTTTTGTAATTGATTGTGATCATTGTGACCAGAGCAAATCATTGCAGCTGATGACCCAATTAAGCCTTTTGATTTTGCCAGTTGGATGTGTGAGCCACACTGCTGCCAAATAACATCATGAGGTTCAAAAGGCTCAGTGTATGTGATGATGATGCTTTATATTTACATTTGTTTACATTTACATCAAGGATTATGTCTTTCAGAATTAAACAATACATAAAATAAAAATCAATTTTCACATTACAAGAGGGGAAAGAGGCTTTCTGGATTTATAATCTTTGGAGCTTGCGTCCTAGAGGGATGAATGAGGATATTAGCATTTTTTATAGTTATTTAATAGAAGAGAGCTTTGTAGTATTTGCACTTTATATCCATTTTTAATATGTTCTTAGATCTTAAACTATCCTTATTTCTAAGATTGTATTTTGTGACTGTGGTCATTTTTATTGTTTAGGTAACATTTTGTTGTGCACTTTTATTCTGAAATGTATATGTTTGCATTCTTGCATCCTTTATACGCTGACCTTTCATGTTCCTAGTTCTCATTGACAAAGAGTCAGTCGTTTTGTATCATATATATATATATATATATAGGCTGTTTTTTTTTACCCATTCTGTACAACACCCTTTTGAAGGCCCTGTGTCAATATACATTGGTTCAATAAAGAGCAGACTCTTCCAGTAAGTCAGATAGCATTTATTTTTCACATTTAGTTCTACTGCTCATTTTGGTAATAACTACCCCACATCTCATGCTTCTTATTCTTGCGTTCTCGTTCACCTCTGACTGGTAAAATAGAATTTTTTCAATTACATGAGTAGATAGTGACCATTTTCTTTCCTTTGAGTATTCCTTTAAACTAATAGTTTCTACATTTGTAATGCTGACTGTAGTAAACAGCTGCCAATTTCCTGGCTGTCAAAGAAAATATTTTTCCTTATTAAACTTCAGTTAATCTCCAGTGAAACACTTCCTTTCCTCCTGTCTTGTGAAGGTATGCCCAGTGGATTAACTAACATGGATGAAACTTCGGACTCTGCTGAACATGCCCATACAATGTCAGCTTCTAAGGTCTGGAGGAGGACAGGTGAAAGACACTTTGTGCACTCAAACACACACCAAAGTCTGTCTGAATTAGCTGCCAGACTTTGAATCATGGAGGAGACCTGGATCCCATTCAGAGGAAGAAAGAAAAGCAGCTGATGAATCCCAGGAGAAACTCAGAAAATCCATAGCCTCTTTTAGGTCTCTCAATTATTTATGAACTCATTTATCTATGTCACATTGCCTTAGCATGACAAGCAAACATTTCAATTGAAGGACACAATTAGTGGTTTATTTACTTTGTACTTTTAGATTCTGTTTTTTTTTTCATCTATGCAGACCCACATAGGTAGGTTGACCCAAAACAGGGCTGACAAGTACAAGGCTACATTCTTATGTTGCGATGCCTTTGTTATAGTACTGTGTACAGAACTCACCCTTCCTTTCAGATGCCTTGCACTTCATCTGAATGTAATTTTGAAGTATGAGTGTTTCATTTTCCTGTGCAGCTGTGTCCAGGTGAAAGAGTGATCCAATTTTGGAGGCAGTGTCATCCATGTCTTCATATATCTGGGCCAAACAGGAAACGTATATACATAGCAACAAGCTCAGCTGAGGCAAAGTCAGTAAAGCTTCTGTCAAAGACTGATGACATCTGAATTTGCATTGTGTAATGTGAGGTGTCAAGATCCTCTGTTACTTTGCCATGATGCTGAAGCTTTGATTGCATGGTTTGAAAGTAGAGCAAATCCTCGTGTTGCAGCTTAGTTGACAGTAGGCACAGCTTGAGTTGCTCTTGAAAAGTAGCCACTGACATGATCTTGTCTATTTTTCTTTATTTCAGTTACACGCTCAGTTCATTCTGCATATCAGTTAGTCTCACTAAATCTATGAGCCACTGCTTGTCTTCTAGCTGTGCATAATCTGTATGTTTAGAAATCTTGAGACACTCTTTGATATCAGGAAACAGCTCTCTAAATAACACCAAAACTTTACCTTTACTTGGCTTCTGCATGAGTGTGGATCAGCATGTTGGTGTACTCCACATCAGTTCTCCAAATGAGAGTGAAATGGCCGCCTTTCAAAACTTCTTGTCAAAATTGAATGTGATCTTCTTTGTGACACCCTTCAAAAAATCCTTGATATTTATTTTTACCCCTTGTGTGGCTTTTGTACTCTTGTCCTTATACGCCATTCTGATGGAAACATATAACTAAGCCACATATCAGTAGACTCTCACTGGAGTAAGAAACACACACGTCAGTATCCTTCAGTTCATCCTCAATATTTTCTGACATTCCTTTTGAATTTGTCACATGTTTTTTGGATAACTGAGTATCCTTGACATCAGCCATGTTTTCAGTCTGTTTCTAGCAAACCCCAAAACAGTGAATAGACAGCCTTGATAAAAACCTCTGTGTCTTAATTGTCTTTTGATTCATCTGCTACAAAAATGTACTATTCTGCAACTAGCTGATTTTAGTTCTGGTAACTTTATTTTTCACAGTTTACTCTGGGCTGGAAAATCTCTCTAATGGGATTTAAGCATGGTTTTGAAAAGCTGTACCAAGTTGCCTCTCTGTGGCGATACTAGCTATCGCAAAGATATTGATATGACAAAGAAATAAATATTTTTCCCATTCCTTGTGGAAATTCCTTATAGTTTTCTGCTGATTAGTATCTGTTTCACTTCTCATCTTTGTTTTATAATCCACCAAAAAAGAAGCAAATGCTATATTAAGCTGGGCTACACTAGCCATGTTTTGTAGCTTAATTTTGTGCATTGTGTCTTAAGTATGTTGTTAATACCACATTTCTTTGGTGAAGAATGATATGCGTTCAACACACATTACACATTCCCAACAAAATCAGGAATTTGAGGAATCCAGGGCATAGAGTACAGTGTTTTACTCCATGTCAGTTTCTTGCCTAACTTCATCCAGGTCAATTCTGCCCTCTATCCATTTCATCCACACTGAACAGTGAACTGCTCTTGTGATAGAGAAGGTTACAGCCAGCGCAAAGCACCTTTCAGTCAAATTGTCATACATTTGGGCAGCATTTTCAGGAAACTCTTGTTTTTCTCTGTAACTCAGTGGAAGTTATTGTTCAACTTTTATGTCTTTGGAGGAATCATTTTAACTTGGAAAACCAATTAGGGCAACATGCAAATCCCAAACATAAAGCACAGGGAGTCTGCAGGCAAATGTCAAGTAAAATATTTAGTTATTGTTGCAGTTCATGTTGCATATTAAAACCTACCCAATTCCTCAAAACCTTTTTATTCTGAAATGACCCATTTGTTTCAAGTTCATCATAGATAAGCAGGTAAAAATGTGTGTCATTGCAAGGTGATGAAAATGGTTATGTGTCATCAATCTGTAGCCCAGAGCTCCTGCTCCACATTTAGGGTAGTAGAGTGAATAAATGTAGATAGAAGTGTAGGTCAATAATAAGAAATAACGCTGTGCCTGTGGGATGAGGGGAATATTTTGATAGTTCCTTTTCTTAGACAGGGATTGTAGCACACAGATATCACTTTGACAAGGTTTTATTGTAAAGTCCTAGTGTCCTTGTTTGGTGATGAACTTTTCTTATGGCTCATGAAGAGACTTCTCAAACCACATCACAGACCATTGTATACACAAATTGCCCTCCCTTCAGCATTATTTGAATCTTTCATTACTGAGCCTCCGCAGCTAAACACAGATTTTTCCCCTTGGATCTATATAAAAAAAATCTACTACAGCTCCCCAAACAAAGAGAGTTTTAGGATTATAGTGAGCAAAGGTTTTAAAAGCTTCTGAAAGCTGAAGGAGGATGTTCACATTGTTAGAAGGGTCTCATAAGTTTACCAACAACATACTCTTTTTTTGTCAGATCAGATCCCTCCCCAATCAGAATTGGCTATAGACAATAGATACATTAATTATTAACTAATCCCATAGTAGTTTCACTGCAGAAGAGCTCATTTTGGCTGACAACATGGGTCCTGCTTCTGCTTCTTTTTCAAAACTTGTTAGTCCTCTGTAGAGATATATTTGACTTTATTTGGGCTGTAATATTCACAGTTTTGTTGCCTTCCTGACTGAGAATGGTTTACTGTAATTGGCTTCTGTCTGTGCATTAATGTCAATGAATAGTGTGGGGACATTGTTTTCTCTTGTACATATTTCAGTCACATGCAGTAACATGCTTTTGTCATGTCAACACTTGTTGTTACATTATAGCAACTAGAATATATTAGACAATATTAAGCTAATGATGCTGACCTTACTGAGTGGTATCAGCATGGAAATTATTGAATTCTAAATTTGTAAATCACTGGTGTCTAAACTTATCATGGCAGGAGCCACATGGAGAAAAAAAAGTATATAGTCCTGGGCCATGAGCCTGTTAGCTTTTTGCATATAGCATTTTCCTGAGTGTGGTTGACCCGAAAAAACTGGCTTTGCTGAGCAGACAGTCCAGCTGTCTGACCTTCTCTACTCACTCTTTACCCGTGTAGGACTTGAAGGACTTGTGTTTTGTTTCAAAATGTCTTCTTACGTTATATTCCCTCATCACGACGATTGACTCTTGGCAAATTAAACACACGTCCCCTTGAACTTTGTAAAAAAGTAGTAATTTTGCCACTGTGTCTGGAATCTCCTGCCATTACTGTCAGTTTTTTGATTTCTTGGTACTGCCACCATGTCTAGTGTCTGTGACTGGCAAAGCCTCTTAAGCAGAGAAAAAGCGTAATCAGAGTGTCCATACGGTCATAGTGACACCCAGCATTCACAATAGGAACTGCATTTTAATGTACTCAGTGGGATGAATATAATATTAATTTTAAAATAACTCACTGGCGATATAAATAAAGATGTCAGGCCTCAAATTGTCTGTAATTTTGACACCCCTAGTGTAAATCAATGAGGCTAGATTAATTAGTGGATTTGAATTTTGCATTAAAGCTGGGTTTCATGAATGCCTCTTTGGAGTCTTCTTCTTTTAAAAAAAGGCCTCTAAAGGTCTTTATACTGGTCAGTGTCTGGCCACTTATGGAATGGATGTGAAAGAAAGAAATGAGATAAAGAGGTGCAGCCAGTCCGAAAAATTATAAGCTATGTCTGTGACTTGAATGACCGTCATCATTCAGTGAATAGAAAGAATAGGCTGACGAGAGAATGAAGGGGGAATTAAATTAATACATTATATGACCATTTTTTAGTCCATCCAGGAATCTGTCTCTTTCAGTTTGTTTGTTTGTCCTGATGATAAAACCAGAAGTTTGCCGAGTGCTGAACAGAAAGCAATAGTAAAACAAAGACAGTAAAAATAAACCCTATTAACTATACAATAAAACAGGCCACTGCAGTCCTTATCATTTTTGAAGTCACTGAGATTTCCAGAATAATTTGGGATCCACTTTAATTTTCTTGTGACCCAAAAGGTTCCAAATCACTGCGCTTTATTAAACAAAACCTGATTTTACATTTCATAAGTTGCCATCACCCACCCTTTCCATGACATTTCTTGATTAACTGGTCAAACTAAGAGCTCCGCTCTTCACAGTGTCTGTCACCAGTATGACTCATCTGAGTTATTTTTCAGTTTCAAGCTTCAGCTGTTAGTGATGTTCCCCATGCAGCATTTTATAGAATAATTTCACATTTACATTTACTGTCATCTTCCATGTTTGCAAGAGTTCTTTTTGCTGTGTGTGCAGTTTTCAGCATGTAGCCACTGAGGAACTTACTGATGGAGACTTGTGTTACAGTGTTAGCAATAAGATGTACAGACAGTTTCATTGAAAAGTTAATCACGTCTGCTGATGTCTGATGGTGGGACCCAAAGCCACACTGGAGAAGAGATTTGGGAAATATAATGGTCACAGTAGACTAATTGACCCATCTGGCAAAATTGCTGCCTCACTTAGCTGTTTTATAAGGATTTGAGATACTCAAGAATGTCACTAAGAAAGACAGTGACCTTACCATCTCAAACAGCCATTTGCATTTTGTTTTTAGGACTGACTGACATCCTGTTTCATCAAAGACAATGCTCACAAACCTGTTAGACATCTTTTAAAACAAAACTCTACTCTAGACAGTCAACATTGCTTTGTGACACTGGAAAATTTAGTCAAGCTTCTTAATAATTAAGGAGTCACTCAAGACAAAGTTTAACAGGACAGAACAGAAAAGCATTCTGCTCTTACAGTATAAAGAGAGCTAATGCTTTCAAAGCTTCTCAGAAGGGCAGATGGGAACAAGCGAAAGGCTTAAAGAAATTAACTGTATTAATGTTTGTAATAAAGCAAAGAAAAGAGCAATGCTCTAGAGATGGGAGGGGCTGAAGGTAGGTGCATAATGCGCTTTGGAGTGATACATAATTTCTTATTTGAAAATTATATTTGCACCTTGACACTGAAGCTAGTCTCGTCTTTCTTTAACAAAACATGCAGAGATACACACACAGACGCACTCTGTTAGGGATTCCTTCCTCCCAGGCAGCATTTTCTTCAAACTATCCTTGAACTCGGAGCAGAGAATTCCCTGTGGGCCTCTAATATTTCTTTCTGTTTATGTGATCTCTGTTAGAGAGGCATCAGTGTGATCTCCTCAGAAATGGAGCAGGAAATCGTGAAGTGTAGGTTAAACCAAAACTTCAATTTGAAGGAATACAATGACCAAAGATTGGTGGGGGAATTGAATAATGCAAATCATATCAATATGGTAAAAATATTTCAGCCCAAGTTGTTACAAACTCTATAAAAGTGAGAGTTTTGCAGCAATGATACCATTACGGTAATCAGAGTATCACAGACTTTTAACCCTGGAAAACAGTCCCGATCCCAAAATAACATGACCTTTCTTCCTGCCTCGGGCAGGAGAAAAGACTTCCCAGTGTCTTTGTCTGCTGTGGAGGCATCTCTCTGAGGAGCTTCACATTCCTAATCTCTGTGTGCCTCCTTTTTAGAAACTCAGATTTTGCTCCAAGCTGCTTCACTTGCTTTTGTAGCGGCACAATGATCTGGGCTATGTTACTCTGCACTGGCTTGGAGAATGGATTAATTTGGAGCATTGACAGCCTATTCTGTCCCTGCTGGTATGTATTTAAATGAAGGGAATTGCTCCCTTATTAACCATCTAGCTTGACTGCAGTACAGTAGAAATTATGGCCATTGATGTCTTCTCTCCTTTCAAAATGAACATAATTCCCTGTAGATTTTTTTCTTTTTCTTATTAGAAAGGATACACCAGCATGACACAGTGTTCGTAGATTAGAGTATTTGTTCATTATATTGCTAGTTACAAGTGGTAGAGTGCTTGAAAAGCAACTTTCTTTCAAACACGGACATTTGGTCCTCCTCTTTCTTTGTCTTAATCTCTCACTGACTCTCAGAGAGCAAATTTCTAGGCACACCAGGTACATCTAACTGAAGAACATCAGGACTGCACTCACAGCTGTTGCCTCCAGGGACACCCTATCCCTACACAGCAGCAGTTTTCCAGTAAGATGCTGAAATGTCCCCAATTATCTCAGATGATAACTCAAATTTAGTAAGGAAATTATTACTTGTTTTTTAATAAGCAGCAGCTTCCTCTGTAGCAGGAACTGCAGCCTGACACAGTCCAGTTTTTCATGTAAGGGACTAAGAAATCTAGACAGCTTGTCATTCGAAGCTTCTCACTGGGCTCCTATTTTTATTGCAGTCATGGAAAACCTGTGACATAGTCCTTCCTTGTTGAGTCTATGCATGAAAGAAATGTATGGTTGTTTATGAATTCTGTAGGACTTAAATCAAGTGAAATAATTTAATAAGGTGTGTAAAACTTACATTGGGCATAATATTACACGTTACACCTCTAAAATCACATCTTTGTTGGTAGCAGAGATGCCTTGTCATGCACAATCCATATTTCATGGTTTAATTGCGTTCATACAATTAAGTCTTTTGTTCGCTGATGAATCCACCCTGAGCCTCTAAACGGGTCTGTTTCAAACCAGCAGAGTCAGCTGTTCCATTAGCCTGTTGTTGGTGAGATTGATGGTAAGGTTGGAAATTACTGGATATGATGTTGCAGATGAGGGTTGCAGTCTCAGTCTAGATTGTGCGTGTGTGTGTGTGTGTGTGTGTGTGTGTGTGTGTGTAGATGAGCATTGGTGTGATCGTTGCTGAGAAAAAAGGATGCCAGAGTTCACTGCTCAGTGCATCTGAAAACATGGACAATGCACATCAACAAGTATTTGTGTAAATGTGTAAAAGTCATTTAAAACCACAAATGTTCATCTTTCCTGGGCAGATTATTATCATTAATGGCAAACTGAAATTAAAATCTAATCTCACCCCCTTATCTCTCCCATCCTCCCTGTCATTCTAATCTAAAGAAATTGCACTAGAGAAAAACTGACTATTCTATACCAGCCACAGTGCCACATCTTGTCAGAAAACTTTGCTGGAACGCATTATTCCATGTATTGCAAGCTGTCAAACATAGGCCAGTCTGTCACTGACTTTGCAAAAAGTTTGCACAAAAGGTTGAACAATTCTCTTAACATTGTATTTCATTCTGATTATATATTCACATTTAGAGGGAATAAAAATGATATTTATATTTCAGACTAAATGTGTTAATGAGGACTTCTATTTCCACCAATCGTCAAAATCATTGATAATTCAACTACGTTTTTGGGAATCAGTTTTGAATGTCTCATTCTCATCATGTCTCATGTTGACATTTATTTTTATTTACATGAGCTCTGTCATCTTAATCATCCCAAACTCTTGTTTGAATTAGGCCTAAATTAGGTGTATCTTTTGAAATACAAGTTGAGGATATATGTAGATTGCTGTTCATCTTTGTAAAGCCATAAAATGCCAAATATTTACATAGTGGATCTTTAGTTTGTAAATCAGTGGTGTCTAAACTTATCATGGCAGGAGCCACATGGAGAAAAAAAAAGTAAGGCAGAACGTCCATCTTTCATCTGTACACCATGATGAAGATAAATCATGTTGGGGCAAGGGAGCAAAAGCCACTGGGGAACCACACAAAGCCGACTATCCTTTTTGCACTGATCTCTGCTCGTCTGTTTCTCTGCTTGTCTGTCTGCAGGTCTGTCACTGTCCATCTGTCCTCTCTCTCTGATTTTAGAGTGCACAACTGTATTACGGAGCATAAGAGATTTTCCAAGGATCCTGGGGCTATTGAGACCTTTTTTCATGTAAAGTTATGCTGTTGCGCTTCTTATCAGTGTAAATAATTGATTTTTGAAAAGCAGAAATCTGTCCCAACACATTGTAGAAGCTTTAATGTAAGGAAAACGATAAATTCATTAGTGGAAATGAACATGGGCCATGAAGTTGTCCACTCCCAGAGGACTCTCTGAACTAAAACCTGTGGCACACTTGTTTACCACAGTGCATTTGTTTTTCCTCTGTGGATTGGCTGTTTGTTGTAGTTCATGAGTAAAATCTGCATTATTTCATGTTTGAAAAATCATGCAGGTTTTGTTTTTATGTCATTGCTGTAGGATCAAGATTTTTCACACACCAGGACATGGACTGTGCCCCTCTGTCTGACTGAATTAGGTTATTGTGCTGATTTAATTTCCAGAGGGAACCACCCTGGTGGTATGAAACATCATTTGCTAATTAACAAGAATGTCT
Source organism: Macquaria australasica (assembly GCA_005408345.1). Classification (NCBI taxonomy): domain Eukaryota; kingdom Metazoa; phylum Chordata; class Actinopteri; order Centrarchiformes; family Percichthyidae; genus Macquaria; species Macquaria australasica. The sequence goes on along the minus strand of SEMN01000058.1, from coordinate 897,722 downwards.
CCTGGCGTTTTCAAGAAAATGACAGTGCTCCCAGAGGTTTGTTAAAACTGAAGTTCTGATAGAAAGCACAGCTGTAAACAGGAGTAATCTGCAGTAACAGGTCCAAAATGGATTGAATTCTCCAAAAAGTGCAAAAGTAGAGTGAAAAGAAAAGTGATCCAAATGTATTGTGTATTGTATTGTATTGTTCTAAACAACTAAGCTGCCTGCCCTCCACCATTCTGGTGCTTTTGTTCTGCAGGTGGTACACGCTCTATAACTACAAAAGAAGAATTGAATTGGTTATGAAATTTTGTGTGATTGTGTACTAATTTTAAAATGTCAGACAGGTGCTACTTTTCCAATGAAAAACATAATTTCCTCTGGTTGAAGTATTTCAGGAAGGTTGAAGTATTTCAGGAATATCGCGTATTTAAATTCCAATGCAAGGCTATACTACCAAACACATAAACAGAGCAAAGCTTTTGTTTCTGATAGCAAAAACATATAAAATCCTCCTCCTTTCATTTTCTGATTTGTTCTCTTTCATTACTGTGCTTATTCTACTGCTGTTTTACTTTTATTTAATCATACACTTCACTTATCCCCAAGAGACAAACCTCAGACTAGTTTGACTATCTCCACGAGGCATTAGCACTTGGCTGAATCGATTCAGCTCGTTTATTTATCCAGGCCTTGACAGATAAGCATGCAGTGAGCGTTTCACATGAGAGTGGCAGCGACTTGAAGAAATGTCTCTCAGTGGTACATCTGTAGTAAGGCTACAATGTGCGTAGCTCCCAGTGCTTGGACTGAATGAGTGTGAATGTGAGGTTGCAGCCTGATATTGTGATTATGTTAATGCACTTGAACAAGCAGTACAACATGAGCTGTTGTATGAAAAGTTTTTTCTTCTTTCGTGATCCAGAACTTTGGACTGAGTCATTTCAGGTTGAAAATATAAATATAGATAGATACGTCCAAGTCAAATAGACATCATTTTTATAATGACACACAGAATAGTCATCCTGCAAAAATATGTATCTACAACCTGCAATAGGTTTTGAATGCATCATAAGAAATCAAGTCTTAGACCTGCAATATGAGCATTTTTGTCTAAATCAGTAGATGTTAGTAACACTGACCATCAAGGCCAAGATTACTTCTGTGTGTGAATCAACCAGGTCAAGTTATATAATCATAACTATCAAGGATACATAAAGACAGGACTTTGAGAAAGTCTGGAGAACACAGAGTTATTAAAAATCATCTTAATGTAGACAGTATAATGACACTTCACTTTTTACAGCTGGAGCACACTAAAAGAGAAAGTCCCATTAACTGTAGTATATTATATGGAAGAGGACCTTTGGCTGCACTTAAGTGCTCTTCCATGTTATTATGATACCATGTGGTGTGGTGTTGAGGGGGCAGCTAATAGAACCAGCTAGAATCTGAATTTAAAGAGGAAAAAATAACAACAAAACAGTTTTATTAAGCACCAAAAATGCTACAGACACCTTACCTCTGTAGAAATCTGTTTTTGTTTTGGGGATTATATGCATCTTCTTTCATCTTATTGCTGCTGGCACACTAGACCCTACCATCAGCCAAATGTCTGTTTTCTTTGTAGTTAAAAAGAAAGAGGTAAGTCAGTTGAACTAACCAATTACAAATGCTAAAGCTGTAGTAGCTTTACTGACATTATTTAATATTCCAACTGACAGGTAAACAAAGTCCACTAACATTTGCTCATTGCCAATGACTATTTCCTTTGTACAAGGCAGGCTACACTCGGATTGTAGGCTATATCTAATACATAAAAAGTTGACATGGTGTCGTGCACTATCTTGCAGAAACCTTGTATCACCGTAAAAGGCAGCCATAGAGGTTTTCCACATTTAGAAAATGTTTCATGAACCTTGGACTTTTCCAGACTGCACTGAAACTATTTCAAAATAGCACAATGAAACTGAATCACTGGTTTAACTGTAATTTCATACACTTCAGTACAACAAAAGGAGTAGTTTAGTGATTCAAGGTTTTTGCAGGACACTGGCAATATGGGGATTATATTTTACTGCACATACAATGTATGGAAAACATTTAAATGCTCAGTAATTTTCCAGGGTAACTGGAGGATGTGAACTGTCAGAGGTTGTGAATATATTTAACACGGCATCTTGAACCAAAGTAATATTTTACATAAAGACGCATAACAACATTCATCAGATGCATATTCTAACAATGAGCAAACAGTGATACAAAGAATTGATAGCTATCATAGTGAACTGCATTAGACATGTGATTGTAGGGGCTTTCCTTTAAACTTGACCAAAATATAACATTGCTGCAGTTTTCTCACTGATGGATGTTGCAAAGCAAATTAAATATTATACACATTATGTTTTTAATTGGCAGTATTAAAGTGGATCTTCATGATATATATGAAATATGGTGTACTGTAGCTTAATAACATTGATTTCAGTATGTTTTAGGAAAAAATAAAACAATTTGCATTCACAGAACCTGAACATTCAATGATCGTTAGTCACAATACAATATTGTTTGTGTAAATAAAAATCTCAGCAGAATTAATAGTTGAGTTTGAATAGTGTGAATAACAGATTTCATATAACGGTGAAACACTGAAACAGTTGATTAATTATGTGAAAGGACAGTTCGGTGCACTACAGTAGATATACATATTTTGGAAAATTGTGCATACAGTTTGGTTGGAAGTCTGTTAGAATATTAACAGTTACGATTTGGACTTGAGAATACACAAATACACCTTTTATACTAGCACTTCCCACTTGTGTACCAGCTATGAGTGCAGCCTTGTCCTCAGCTGCTTGAAATAGTCAGCTGCATGAGTAAGACATACAGGCAGGCGTGAGCATCTTTTTATATTGCTTGACTGGAAAATCAGTGCAACAAATAATCAATTGCACCAGAAAACCTTGTTTATTAAAACGATTTTGCCAAGTGTGGCATGAATTCCAGCATCCTAATGTCCTTTATCAATGAGTTTTTGGTATGGTACTTCAGCTGAGATAAGAAGTAGTGACCAATATTCAAATATATCTTTTTAATAGTTAACAAAAATACCACAACAGCAGGTAAATATTGTCATGTAGTAGGTTGCTAGGGTCAGTCAAATAAAACTGTTTATGTCTTTAGTTGACCCATTTATTTGAGTAGAAACAGACAAAAAAAAAACTAACTTTTCACATAATTTTTACATTCATCCTGACAGAAGTTCATTAACTGTCAACCTCCAACAGTGGAAATGTCAACTGCTACTGTACCACTGGTTTCAAACTGTCCAGACCAGATACATTCAATAAATGTGAGATTTGGAATTAAATCATATAAACCTTTAATAAAAGCTGAGAGTTTTAACTATGGTGCAAACTCTGAGCCACCATCTGAAAATGACTTTTGTTGGGGGCATAATGGGATTACTAAGAATAAAACCAATCACCATTCTAACACTGGGGCTTCATCTACAGTATACTCTAGGATAATCACACACATGCTGGTACTGATGAGAGGCACTATTACACCAATACAACACTGGTTGAACACTGCAGCTACTTCTCCTAGTAATCATAGAAATGTATGTATCAGTAGGATGTCTGTTGGCAGTGACTTGGTTTGAATGCATTTGGAAGGTTTCCTTCAAAATGAGACAACTACCACTTTAAAAAGTGACACTACATTCACAAAATGTAAATTGACTTTTTAATGGATTTGAAGCCATTTAGGTCAACAGTAACACAGACTGATTCCTCTTTATTTTAGAAATACTGAATGATAAACTTAGCTTATAAATCTCTCCAAAATGGATGCACAGCATTTTGGAAACAAACCTGAAAAACATGCTTTTGGACAACATTTATGTCTATTTCTTAAATGTATACAGTTCTTACTTAAGTCAGTAATAGTCATAGCCATTGAAATTGTGTGTGACCAACTGATATCGCTCATGTTTTTGAGTTGGACTTTTTAGACATTTTTGAATGACAATACAAATGTTGAGATTGTTGAGAGCTTAGGGTCTAATTCATTTGTTGCTGATAATCAGTTCTAAGTCTAAAAATGCGCTATGAGCTCTCAAAACAACAGTTATCCTCAAACTGTAACTGTGTTCTTCCTGATTAACTTGTTTACTGAGAACTACTAGATCTTTCATTTCAAATAAATACATAAACAAAATAGCTTGAATCTGGCTGGTTAAAATTATTCAGGTAAGTTTCTTCACCTAGCAGTGCCAAACATTTTCAAACAATATCTATGAATTGTCCAGTAAAGCATTTCATCAATACCCAATTAACCACAGGCTACTCAACCTTCATTAGATAAATAAGGAAAGTTTTCTCATTTAGACAATATTGATTTAATAGAAATTATATAATATACTTTAATTTTAAGGTCCATTGATATCTTAAGTAAATACTGATGACAGTACTGTATGTGTCACATGTCTCATCACTGTTATATAGTTATGTAACTTTTTGTGTTTTGTGCAGTTGGATTATATGAATATTGATGACAATATATTCATCACTGTGCCCTCCTGAGGCTGAGTCCTGTTACAGTACACTTCACCTTTAGGTGGCATCTTAAATTCTGCCCATTACATGCACAACTGCACGTTCTACAGTCCATGCTGATTTCTTACACCATCAACAGTCAGCAGCTACTGTCTTTCTTAAATGCAGACTCCTTTTAAGCCTGAAGTTTAGACCCCAGTCCCTCATACGGTCACTTCTGTCTTGCTGTTGGTGACAAAGTATGGTTGTGGAGGCATGTAGCGAGTGGTGTGCAGCTCCTTCTCTATGATGCAGAGTTTCTTTGGGCCATAGCTCTGTCGGTGTCCCAGCGTGTCCTTGCTATCCCAGGATCTTAGCACCCCAGGGCTGGCAGCAGTGTTGGAGCTATAGGACAGCGACTGGGAGCTGTGGCTCTTGGGGCTTTTGTACTTGTGTCCATTTTGCTTTGCAGACAGCTGTCTGGGTGGGCTGTAAGGATTACTCGGCTCTGGCTCCATATCCACAGCTTCCATGGGAAGGCTGCCTTTGGTTGTCATCTCAATCACTTGCCGCCGGTTGCTGTAGAAGCTGTCATTAGCTTTCTCTGCTAACAAATACAAATAAACAACATGATAGTTCTTGTCATTTTTCCCTTCATTAGCCATTGCGTTGTGTCCTGAGTGCAGAATTAGACAGGCTAGACCTAAAGTTAAATTTTGTTGCTAAAGCATCAAAAAACAAAAAGAAAAAAACACACAGAGAGAAGAGAGTCAAGTAGTCCAACTTCACATCATCAGGCATCACAGTAACTAATTAAAGTAGGAATTTACTGTATGCAAAACTTACATTGATCAGCCAATACAAATAAATGTCCATGAAGTCATGCAAAAAATATGTGTTGTTACAGTTACACTTAAATCAATCTAGCACTAAAGAAATAATGATGATTGGTTATTGTATTTTCCATATCAATGGTAGTATAACAAAAATAGAAATTCAATGTTAACCTCTGCTGTATTGTTACTGCCGTAACCCTACTGTTTAGTTTCCTTGATAAAAATAATAAATAATGTTGTGTTTGTATCTTTTTAACAAGGAACTCTGTCTTTGTCTTTTTGTTGTTTTATTCAAGCGTCTTTTTAGAAGAATATAACTGTAAATAAAAATATAAATTACATGGGAAAAAAATGTATCTGTAAAACATGCAAAGGAAGTGGAAGTATTTTATCAGCCCTGGGTAATGTCTGCAGGTATTAATTTCGGGCTGCATTCAGCCCTAACAACCTCAACCAACAAGTTAGGGCAGTCTGTATGTAGCCTGAGAGGTGAAATCCAGGGCAGAAAAGTCAGTAAAGCACTGGCTGCACCACTAATTAACATGTGATGACATGACACATCCCCCCTTTCCCCAGTGGAAATTACGACCTTGGTGCACAGTAATGTAGTGTAGAATGCTGGTGTTTACTAAACTGTGGTAGCTTCACACAACCTATTACATGAACTCAGAATGCTTGAATATATTTTTTGCTGTTTTTTCAGCCAATAAGTAAAATTACATTTGTGTCAGTTAAAAGATTGCAAATATATTGTATGAATGGTAGGGTGAAGTCACTAAGGCTTAGATATTTGTCAGAAGACCACTGCGTAGTATATCTTGTCTGTTGGCATTTTAATCATCTTCTCTAATTTGCTCATAACAACCACTGTGGTGTGATTTTATGTCTCCAATCAGGTGCAGACAGTGTATGAAAACAGTATTCACTTGAGCACTAATTGAGCCTGGCCACAACATGCTCCAGCACTAGCCTTTTGTGAACATTTCAGACTTTTTTAATGAAATGTCTCTAGTCTTAAATGTGGTCTCTTCATCTATAGCAGGCTGTGTCTGTGCTCTGGATCACACTTCATGGTACAGGAAAGAGATGTAGTGATGAGCAGGATATCCTTTACAGCAGCTACTTTAGTAAAACCCACATCAGCGCTGGTAGATGAACACATATAGGACCACAGAGGCTCACATGGCTCACCGTGTACAGTATAGTTGCATCTCATTTGTGTTTTGATTGCTCCTGATTGTCTCCTGTCCCCAGTCTCATTAGCTAAGATTTGCTCTATTTTTATTTTCCCTAATGATCAGTTTGTTTGACGGCACTTCAGTAGATTAGCAGTGGAGAAGCTTCAGCTGCTCGTGTGAATCACAAAGAGAGCGAGCTGTCGTATGTGATTGGACCTACTGTCATCCCTTCCATGGCCAGGTCTGTCAAACACAGCTAATTGATTCAGGTAGACTCTATAAAAAGACTTGCGTTTCACTGTGATAAATAGCACCAAATACAGATCCACAAATACGTTCACTCCACACTTTGATTCTGCATATTTATTTTTTTTCTCTGCAAATGTAATCAAATAATATAGAATTTAGTAGTAAAATGAATTAGTGTGCATGAACAGATGACCAGTTCATTACTAGTGATCGTTTTATTTGGTTATGAAGTGTGCCTGACTATATGTGCTCCACTCCACTCTAACCGTTATTATTATTTTAATATCAGCTCCAACACTTTAGGGAATCATACTCACAAAACACATACTATTTCCCTGATGTACATAAAATGGGTAACATGCTTATTTTGCACTACAGTATCCATTTTATTTCATTTCATGATTGGCAGGAATGTATTTTTATTTACATGCTTTGACACTACAAACATGTTTCTTTTTTTTCAAGATTCATCTGGCACCATCATGCTGAGTGGTACTATTTTGGTATTTGCTATTATTTCTTGTTTCAAATGCTGTTTGTCCAGGCACTGGCTGCAGACATTCCAAAATTGGCACATGAGAAGAACAACAAACTTGCTTCTATAAATAAACTTTCAGTTCCCCTCTCTGTTGGCATTGATGGACTATGGATTAACTGACAAGGATTTCAGCCAGAGATTTGATGAAGATTCAAACCTGCTAGCTTCCTATTTAAAGAAAAAGACAGTTTTGGAGTACATAAACAGGATTCTTGCTGTATCTAAAGACTGAAAAACTGTCATAGCCACATTGTCTTACATCATTTTATTGCTAAACTAAAAGGAGAGAGATGGCAGTGAAGCTCACTAATAACTGCAGCTAGCAGAAAAATTTAATAACATGTTTTTCTTCTGTTGAGACACGCAATGTTTAACCCAGAATTAACCACATTTAATTTGACTGGGATCCCATAAAACATTTCAGATGAATTTTCTGCCTCATAACCTTATAAACCTGTCCTCAACCTCGACCCTCAACCCTGATTAATTATGCTAGTTTTATTTATAGAAGATGTAATGTTCTACCTAATCAGATCAAATGATGAACGGTAACTGCTTTTTCATCATTATGGCTCATCGTAAACAACTCCTTACCCACAGCCTTGAGCGTGGCGTACTTGTTGAGATCTTTGACAGGCTTCTGTTGTTCATAGGGGCTGGTGATCTGTCCCACAGCCGGGTAAGGCTGTGTTATCAAAGTTGATGCTTGAACCGTGTTGTTCATCTGGTTGCTGTCTAAAAGAGGGAAAACACAACTTGTTAATGCAGAAATTCAGCCACCGTTTCTGTTGTTTGCAGAGACAAATTCCCTTTAATCACTGAGGTAATATGCTCAAATGTGTATAAATACCATTTGCATTAGCTAATAAAAGATCTGATAAAAATAAATATGTTAATGTGAGATAGAAATGACAAATGGCCTCTTTCTTATTATATTTTATCATTGTATGTTTAATTCAGTTTGGCTGGCTTGGTTTCCTCTGTGTGACTGTTGCATGATGTTGAATTCCCAGGACATAAATCAGCTTGATGGATGGATGGATGTGAATATAGAATAACTGTTTCTCTAACTTGCTAGTGTCACTTTCCCTTAACTAGGCTTTTCTGGGGACCCAGCTGGAGAGTCATGACTGCTCTTTGTAAAACTGTACTAATCCTACAGTAGACATCTGGTAAATTAAAGGGTGCACAGCAAATAGACTGGCCCTCTGCCTACTGGCATGACAGAACAAACAGATGTTCAGAGTGTCTTCTCCTCATTGAGATTGGAGGAGATTAGTGGAACGTACCAATTCACAGCACCAGTTCGAAGACTGCTGCATGTGCTGTGTGTTCTATATATCCGAGTATAGATATCAGCATGTTTATGGACCAATACTTGATGCGGATAGTTTTGATCGTTCATTAGTGACTTACTCCTTTTTGAGCTTGACCTGTCACAAAATCACAATGACTGTTATTTTAAATGCCATAAGGTTGTGAATCAGCACTCATTCTGTTATTTGTCATAACGCAAATGGTTTCCTTTAAAGGTACCCTGACTCAGAGGAGTTGCCAGCATTAATCCACTGTGAGTCCAGCACCAATAACTTGGATATGAAGATAAACAAAATGTCCATCAACTCATCTCGGCCGTTGTTAATGGTTAAAGTTTACAAACTTTAAAATGTGGGGAGTCCACTAGTCCTTGGTCTAGAATGTGTCTGATAAAAACAGATCATTAATACAGAAAATAGGTTAATTAGGCTCTTATTCCCCGCTGGTCAGCAAGAAACTTTATTACTGTGCTAATTAATTTGGAAAGTCTCAAATTATCAATGCTGTCACATGAAATGATGCAGAGGACAGCTTTGACAATTTTTTAAACTTCACCACACCTCAACAAGGGGGTGGTGTACCGAGTAAGATCAGATTTTGAGGTCATTAAGGTAGCAAAAGATTGATGGTGCCACTGTGTTCTCCTTATGTTAAGGATTTCTTTATAACAAGCTCCTGTATTATCCAGTTTTATTGAAAGCCTTATTAAGACTTTAGTTGTTAAGAAAGACAGCACAGCACTTTCACATGTGCAGACAACTTATTGAACTCAGTGACAGATTTGTCGCCATAAACCCTCATTAAATATTTGTGTTTAAAAAAAATTATTTCTGAAGTTTTGAACACAATTATTTGCAATGGAATAGTAGCTGCTTTACTAAGAAAAATAACCAAATTCTCAAAAAATCTAACAGGAAATCTCTGCATTAAATCTATCTGTGTTACCTTACGAGGTTCCTTTCTGGGCTTGTTGACCTGTTTCAGTTTCATACAATTCATTGAAAGTGGGCCATGCACACAGGCTCTCATTCAATGTGATCTTCTTTAAGCTAAAAGTCATATTAGATTATCTGCTTCCATAGAATACATTGGATTTACTTCACTTGTAATTTATTTAACCAGGATGATACATGATTAATACTGCATTTTAGGAAATCCTGGGTACGTATGTTAGAAACAATACACACAATGAAACACATCAAATTTAGTCCCATGCAGTTTCCTTTCAGATACACTCATTGAACCATGGAAAACTATTTTTATATTCTCATGAGTTGAGCGGTCTGGTCTCACCTGACCATTGTGCTTATCTGATACTCCAGTCAAGGTCAAGGTATCCCCTTAAAGGTAGAAGCCACCGAAAGTAAGTAATAAAAATAAGTAAAAATAAGTAATTATTGATGTACACTGAATGCTTTGGCCAAACTATTTTGTATCCCAATATTGTCAAAAACATTTATATGTTTTGAGCCTGTTTGGATGTCTCCTGCATCTCAAATTCCCTCTATATACAGTCTAAGATGGGAATAGAGTTTACTGCAGTTAAATGAGGACAGGGCTTTTGTTAACATCTGGTGCATCTTTGCTATTTTCATGATGCCAAACTCAATTTAAACAGAGGTGCTGTTGTATGTACTTGTTTTTCTCCCTCTTTAATGTTTATCTGACTTTGTGTTGACTGAGTGTCATTTGTGCTTGTACTGTTGTCAGAGTCACCGCTTTTATGTCAGCTGCTGGAAGAAAGTAGGCCACTTCTGGAGACTTGTAAGGTTAAAGACTCCATGGTTGTTGTGGGAAATAAGCAAGTTAACATTCCAGACACAGACACCTCCCTGGAACTCATAAAAGATTTAAGAGAGTATTTTGGGAGCTGTATGCCCCGAAATAAATGGTACAAGGAGAAGGGCGCTCTTATTTACAGGCAGCCTACTTTCAAGTTAGTGATGAAAATATTCTATTCTCTGAGTCAATATCTTATCATTTCTGTCAGACTCCTGAAACTCTTGACATCAAACACTATATATATTATTAGTTGATCTAAGTTATACTTGTGTAAATTTCAGACATAAATTAACCTAGTTATTAATTAGGTATGGGTAATCTATTTGTGGACAAGCTTTTGTGTTTAACTATGTCTTAAAAGATCAAGATGTATAAACCATTAGAAAATGTGCAATATTGATTTGTGTAAAAGGAAAACACATTTTTAAAAATTATTTAACGAGAAGATGCCATTATTAGAGTTTTTTTAAAAGTTGATCATTAGTTTAAACAAGTAATTAATGCTGTTTTTAATTATGTTACATGAAAGGAATGTATGTGTTATGACCCTTAACATAACTCTGTGGCAAAACACCGTCATAGCCTAAGATGTGCAAAAAGCTTTACCTCAACAATCTGAAGTAATAAGATCGGATAGAGAACTGTTATTTTAAAAGTTGAGGGAAACTATTGTTTATGTAGAATTAACCAGTTCATACAGGATCTCATTCTTCTTCATTATTTGTAAAGACCACAGACACATTTCCTGACTAGTGGCAGATATTTATTATCACAAAGGACTTTAAAAGTAGCAGTCACAGTATCTTAATTATCTAAAAGAGACAAATTCAGCCGTATTGATCCCAGTAGCCTGATACAAACTGATACAGATAATAAGAAAATCTGATATTGTGACACACTTCATTTATGACACCACTGCTGCATCTCTCTGTTAATATGAATCAACAAAATTCACAGTATTCAGAACCATTTTTGAATTGCAAGTCTTAATTATTGCATACTGTGTAACCCGTATTTGGCATATTTATGTTACAATAATATTACCATTTCTCACTACTGTGTCCTAGAACCATCACTTGACCTTCCCTTCAAAGCAATTCAGATTAGATCAGCTTGACTTGATATCACCCTGACTTCCATTCTTGAGCTCATAAAAAGAAAAAAAATATTTAACAATCTCCAATCAAAATACCTCAAACTATAGTAGACGCAGAACTTTTGTGAAATAGCCTAAGTTCCTCTGGAACAGCCACATCTGAATTACTGTCTCTAATTTTGTTGGTTATGCATGATACAGCTGGAGCTTCAGGGTATGGCAGTCAGGATGGTGTAAAAGGCTTTTTTTTTAACACTATTAAAATAAATTCAAGGTGAGACTTCCCTTGCATCAGTCAAATTTAAGAGTAAAGGCTAGAGATGCACCACTCAAAATATAGAGAAAGAGGGAAATTGCCATTCAAAACTTTAAATGTAGCCAGCAACCTGCACATAATTGCTTTTATTCACAATCCTTTTTTTCCTTTACATTCTTTCAAGATGGTTACTGATTTTTAACCCATATTTGTCTAGAAGAGAGCAATAATGGAAGAGCAATAACTACTTATATACATGTGTATTTTTTCTCTTACATTAAAGTGAGGGGAGAAATTATAAACCAAGCAATAAAAAATAAGTTTCTAGGCATTTCAGTGGCTATTGGCCCCACTGTATGTATGTGCTGTCAGTGGTCAGTATGAGAAATTTTAAGCTAACAATCTGTACATAGTCACTTTCTCATTACACAAACTATTAAGAGTGAAACAAAAACACCTCATGCGTCACTATCTGAATATTTTTAAGCTCTCTGTATTGTCAGTTTGTAATTATCTCCTTAAAGATTTGAGGCTTCAGTATACAGTTCAGAGTACAGTATATGGCAGGTGGAGAAAAATAGAGCCATAGGTAGACTCTACATTTGGTAGAGATTTCTCAGCTGCTGTCAGACGTAATGCTGCTGAAATACATTTCTATCTGGCAGTGAGGAAATGGACTGTCATGCACCAGTGGAGGGTTGGCAGTGAGCGGAGACTTTGTTCTCTCTGGCTGACTGCCTGGCATAAAAAGAGGCCACACTTCACAATTGCCCCATGTACGCCCATGGCCAGCAGGACATGAACATGATAGTACTGCTAGCCAAAGAAACCCAGCTCACAAAATCTATATTACTGGTGTCTTGAGGAGAATGAGAGCTCATAGCCCAGTCTAACAGATTTTTGTTATCTTTGACAGGCAACAGATGAGGTAAAGGGGCTCCCTCTGGAGCATTTCAAGCACTACTTTGGACCACTATTCGTAATATACAGTGACTGTTATAGCTGGGGTATAGTCACACCTGCCACTACAAAGCACAGCTGGAGAGGACAAGTACAGGATGGATCCATGTGGCAAAAAATATCACCTCACCTCTTGTAACCAAGAAAACAATAATCATCCCTGTGCTGTTGCCAACTCTGTTACACAGAATCCCTCCCATTCATCCCTGTAAGATACAGCAGCCAGCACACTGTGCACTAAATCTCCATCTCCAAGGTCACCAAACAAGAAGAAATCGACATCATTCTTTTCTTCAGTGTAGTAATATATGAATTTAATAGCAAATATTCAGCTTGAATAAAATATGAATCTTTTCAACATTTATACAGCAAAAGTGCTTGTCTACGGTTCCACAGCAACTAGTGCAGCCCATCAAGTGGGAGATATACATCATACAAAAGTTATCTCTGGAGTGTGGCTTCTCTTATTTTGATACCCCAGTTATACACCTGAGAATATATGTGGGTAAGATGAATGCAAGTATAATGCATTGCAAGTTTGCTCAGACTAGTCGATTAGAGCAAGTAGGTAAGTTAGTACGGTGTGTACACAGTATAATTAAAATGCAACGACTGCCTTTACACTGCTATGGACAAGAAGCATTCTGTCATCTGTTGTATTTCTCCAGATTATTATTAAACTAAATATAAATATATAATGATCATCAGGTATAAAGTTATTCTCTGACTCAAAGAAGGAAGCAGGTGGGGTGAGACAACTGCACATTTTTCACTTTCACAAAAGTGATATAACCTTTTAGTGATATTTTCTCCAGGGACTGGCAGGAAAATGGGATTTTAAATCAGGACACAAGTTCCTTAGTGCATTCAGCTACAGTTTGTGTAATGTGTGTTCACCTCAACATGTTGGCACAGATACTGCTTTCAAAAAGTTGTGTACAAACACGTCCCCCTTTTGTTGTGAACTGAATTTTATTCTAACCTGTTTTTTAGTCGACAAACCAAAGTATTGAACTTCAGTATACAGGTAGAATAACAGTGAAAAAAAACAATTTTCTAATGTGCAATTACAAATAAATTAATCAAGTATTGTTTTATTGAATTATACTGCACTATATGTTACACTACAAATGGTGATAAAAAGTATAACACTGTACATAGTACACTGATGAAAGCATACAGTATCTCTCTTTGAAGATCAGTCCTGTCCATGTGTCGGCTGGTTTTTAATGAACTGATCATTATTCTGTGAGGAGGCAAGGTAGGGCAGAAAGCGCTCTGATTTTAGAATGATTAATTATTATCATGTCAGCGCTGACACCTCACCTGAGCTGATTTTAAGGAGCAAAAAAGAAAAATCTCAACTAAAACAAAAAAGACATCTAGCTCTTAAAATAGAATGCCTTTCACTTTTTGAAGTTAGTTTTGTTTGAAGTTAAATTGCATTTCTCACTTCAGTAATATATATATATAGTAAATATGATTGGATAGTAAAATGCGAATACAAGGTGACATGAAGCACACTGGCCTTGTGGCAGCCATGTTAAAAGACCACATTTAGATTTAAGTTAAACAGCACATGTAGAAAACTCAATGTCTGTTTCCTGTCATTAACTGAGTTGCTTGATTACATAACATTTCTGCAACCACATAGTAGTACAGAGCCTGGATTGCTACTATGTTAGGGATTACTCATCAAGGATTACTGTTTGAGGGCAATTTAGGGTTTTAGATTATTTTTGCTTGTACTTTTGCAAAATCTGTCAGAATTTTGACTATTTTTGCATCTAAACATTGTGGAGAATGTTTGGCTCAGCAGTTTGGGTTGAAGAAGAATTTGTTACTCATCTGTCATTTTTCTTGGCTTTATTTTCTTGATTTGCAATAAACGTACGTATTCGAGTTGATGAATTCTGATTAATTACAGAAACAGTCTGCTCATTGAAAATGCTTAAATATTCGCGCAACTAAATCCTGGCCATGTATGATGATGTAATTTGAGATGTGTGCCAAGAACAGGCAGGTTTTTCTTCCAACCCCAGATTACACAGGTGTTTTCACTAATTAGCAAACCTTCCAAACTCATCAGTGAAATCAGCTTCTGTATTCCTCAGTTGTAATGAGCACATGCAAACTTCTGGCCTGCCACAGCACATGATAATAATCACTGATATTTATTTGCATTTGCCTCAAATGAAACATGTTGAGAAGCATCTAGGAACATCAGTACATCACTTATTGTCATTTATTCACTTTGATTAGCTTCATTCTGTAATTCTTTTTATACTGTAACTGAAGCACTAAGTCACAATATACTTTCTTTCACTATATGATGCATGACATTGGACCTAATCAGTATCAGGAAAGTTTATCCTCAGTTGAGCCAAAGAATTTAGCATTTTTTAAAAGTAAGTTATTCAGCTGGAGCAGGTATTTATAAATGAAGGATACAACCGTAAAAATGCTGCTTAACTGTGTCTGTAAACTTTATTTTATTATGACATGCCATTTGCCGTAATTATCCAGCTTGCAGAGAGAGGGAGACCTTTATTGACTGGAGCTGTCAAGGCGGTAAACAGGTTAGCATTAATAAGAACTCTTTTCTGTCTGTGAGGGTGTGTGTAGGCGTTGGTGTTGATGAATGAGAGAATGAGAGTGTGATATAATGTGTGAGGCCATTGCATACAATAAGTATTGACTAAGAAACAGAGCTCTAGGTTGTCTGTGGTAATTAGTGTGTATGTTAAGTGATTGCTGAGGGCATGACTAATTGCTTCACCAGCCTGCAGGATTGTGGATAGACCTTTTTTTCCTTCCACCTCTTCCAGTTCCACAGCTAATTTAGGATAGGTAAGCAAATATACAGGGCTCACAATTTTAGGGTTTATATTTTTTTAGTTTTTTAAATCTAGGAGTTTATGAGCATCTACTGAAATTGGTCGTGGTTGTGCAATTCAGGTTGGTGCGATTCTGGTCAGCAAAAGCAGATGGCAGCAGCATAAGTGAATAGATATATGAAACCCAGCATATAAACAAACTGCTCTGTCATGTGAATGTGCATGTAGGTGTGTAGCTAGTTGCTGTGTACTTACGGAGACTGTTAACTGTGACTCTGGTTTGTATGTTCTCATAGTGCTGGCCAAGTCCAATGTCGTCCGCGTGTTCTGAGGCAGGATGGCGGATAACATGTGCAAGAGCTCTGGAAAGATGAAGAACAATCTCAGAGAGGACATCTTAGTAAAGTAAATAACAAGTAACAGATTCTGTGTAGGCCAGCAGTGCACTGCGGCTTTCGCTAACAAGTCCTCCTAAATGACAAAGGAAAGCGTGATTGTGCCTTCTGAAATAACCCATATGGCCCCTCAAGTAACAAATGGTTGGAGCATTTTTTTTATCTGCCACCTCTAAGTTTACAGAAGTTATCTGCTTGGTTAAGGTTGGGGAAAGGTAGCCTTCATGGTAAACAGAAAACAACTGATGGGACACAAACTGTGGTCTCTGGTGTCGAAGTCACATTCTTTGTGCAGCAGTCCATAGTTGAAAGGGGTATTCCAGCGATTTAGTATTGTTGGTCAAAATTGAAACAGCACAAGCTGAGATATCCTGACTTTTAGTCCTTAGTATGGGTCGAACTCCAATATTTCCCATAATGCAACTCAATAATGTATTTTTGTACACCCTCTCTACTTCTTAAATGGCCACATCTTTCATACTCCACATCTCAAGTTCGTAACGCAGGCTTTCTGTTAAAAAAAATTAAGTCTCAATCCCAATTCGACATGAGCCTAATGACATCACCATGATGTCATCAGGGTTATTTTCTCAGACTTGTCAAAGCCTCCCTCCAAAACCACAGATGATATTAAACAACCGTTTTCACAGGCTGAGTGGCACTCCTCGCGAATGCCCCTTTTTAAACTTTTTAAACTTTCAAGTCTGGTACCTCTGACCACACACAGTCTACCTGATGACCCTGTAGACTTCCCTGCACTCATATACACTCAAACACAAATTCATATTGAAACCATGTTCTTTTCTTTGGTAAGACAGGTTAAGGGACATAATTCATGAAAAGTTTCTGATACCATGTGGGTTGCTAACTAGTGGCTATTGGTAAGACTGTAACCAGATATATGGCGATGGTGGTTGGATGACTGAGCGAGCCATGGCATTCAGATGAAACTGCCTATCAAGTCAGCTGGGCCAGCAACTGTTATCCTAAGCAGATACAATAAAACCGGTGAGTATCTGCTCTTTGCTTGAGTGATTGTAGGATTTTAAAGCAGCTTAGAGTTACTGGACGTTAGGTCACAGCTAGAGAAGCTGTGGAAGCTCAGAAGGCCCAGTAGATTTATGATACCCACTGCGGGGCCTAATGATGAGTCAAAACATGAATAAGAACATGAATACCGGGCTTCCATAGGAATGGTCACCCAACGTTAGGCACATTTTTACTGTGTATTGATAACTGACGGTATCACTGTTGACATCACTGTTGGGTGTAGCTACACCCAGCAGTGATGTCAGAGTGTACCGACCCAAACACCGAGTACACTTCTTGTGCGTTGAAGGAAGGTGAGAACTTTAACCACTAGAGGTCAGCAAAAACAAGACTTTCAAGTCACAGAGAAACAGCTGTTGCAAGGCATATTTTTCTGTGCTGACACTTAACAGTCTCAGTACAACATGTCAAGAGAGTGAGACAAATAGTTAAATTATCATACATCAACTTCCAAAATATATGGAAAACTATGTTCACTGTCAGTAATTGATTTTTTCATTTTTAGACTCCATAGAGTAACATATTCTATAGCTTTGTGGCATAAGTTCAGCATTGTCCAGGTATCTTGTAATTAACTTTTGTCACATGTGTCAGGTCATATTAAAAACACTACATTCCTTCAGAATCCACCTCATCAAAAATACAAGTTATCTCATTATGGTTATAGTGTTTACGAAAGAATGTCTTGTTGAATTAGTCTTCAAAGCATATCATTTCCATTATTTGCCTAAATCAATAGAACCTTTATTGTTAAAATAGACCTTTTAATGAAACATTTTTCTGATACTTTTGTGTCTTTGTAGCCCATTTGTTTTAAAGGATGGAAACTAGCCTGGACTGCTACAGGCTAATACTCGTTCACAGAACGACAATGACAAGTGCTTCCTTTCTGCAGACATTGTTCAGCCCAAAATCAGTCTCCTGAGTAGGCTGCAAGAGAGTAATAAGCCTCTTAGTGTCCATATGTGAAGTGTGTTTGAGAGAGATGGAGAGTGTGTGTGTGTGTGTGTGTGTGTGTGTGTGTGTGTGTGTGTGTGTGTTTGTGTGTGTGCGTGCACTATCTGCAAGTGTTTGATGCTCACAAGCATGTCTGCAATAGGCGATTTTGGCCACAATTTTTACATTTTTACGTATATTTTTAAAACAAACGTCAGCACAAAGTGCCTTGTTAACAAATTGTCCTTGAACATCTTTCAGATACTGAAGGATGCTTCAGAATTTGATGTGGAGAAAAAAGTGTTTTTACCAAAATGGTGCAGCATTAAAGCTGACCCTATGTGTTTCAGTTGTAATGTGTTGAAAATAGGTATTTCTTGCCAAGCTAAAATTTAACCATTTGTTCTGTTAACCATTTTCACTTTCTGAATTATATTTGGACAAAAAATGTGTAACATGTCACAACATCACTAGCAATAGTCCGGCAATGGTCAGTTTCAAACGAAAGTGTCAGAACAATGCAATGAACATCAAACATCATACTTTTGTCTGTAACACTGACAAATGACTGTGCAGGTGGTATGCACCAAACTAGTGTCATCAAACTAGTTAACTGGAGGAAATTGTTGTTAAACTGAACTTTTAAAATGTTCTTGCAACTAAACTTCTTTAACACTGTTTTATTTACAAAACAACTTGTTGCTTTGTGACTTGGTTTTGAAGAAATTTAAGGGTTTTGTTCTACACAGAGGCATGTTCATACATCGCAGTGCTCAGTAACACATAACAGATCAACTTTTAGATGTTTTGACCGATCAAATCAGCGTGATGATAGGACAAACCCACAACTCTAAAATAATAATGAAAAAAAAAAAAAACGAACATTGGTAAAATTATAACCTACCTTGACATATTTTCCCGGTGTGGACGGTGCGTCTTTTCCAAACCTAGCTTGGTGAAAATTCCTATCAGTGCCATTATGGCCACGACCCCGCATATGACATACACAATGAGGTTGGTTTTATCCTTCGCTGTGTCCAGCGCCACGTCCACTTTCGGCGGGGGTCTTCCTGTCATCATCCATGGCGGGGTGTCGTAGTTCTTACAGGTGGTCTGGTCCAGCCGGGAGCTTTTAAACGCGCAGCAGAACCTGAAGCCACAGGTGCCGCAGCAGTACAGGTAGCTGCCAGTCCTGCACACGAACGGCGGATCCCACTGGCCCATCACGTCGTAGTAGCCGCGGCACTTGTCCTCCATGTGCGGGCTCTCCGTGACTTCGCTCTCCCCTTCCTTTGAGTCGTTAAACCCGGTCACTATCATAAAGTCGTCTACGGTCTGACCCGGCTCGCCTTCCGCGTCGCACACCATAACTTTCACCAGAAAGTAACCGAGCAGCAGCTCAGTGCCACGCATTGTTGCTCACTTTTTGCCCCGCTCTTGACGCCCTGACAAGCTCTCATAAGCCCGGACGCATCTTCCGAAGAGACGAGACACAGCCATGCGTAAATGTAATGAGGTTGATTCCAACTTCCATGCGTAAAAGCACAGTGCGCCCCTGTACTTTTCTTTCCTTGAAAAACAACGGTTTTTGTGCAAAGGCAGTTCAGGCTTTTTGCAAGGGGCAGCCTACTGTAGTAAATAGTTGGAGAGGGGTCGCATCACTGAAGTGGTGCACCTGGCTGTGCTGGAGGATGTCAGACACCTCTGAGGCTTCTTCACTCCACAGAGCCTGTCACAGATACAGAGAGAGAGAGAGAGAGAGAGAGAGAGAGAGAGAGACAACGCAAAGTAGAAGAGACCCCGACGACTGAGTGAATCAGGAGGAGAGAGAGAGCCAATGAGAGAGAGAGAGAGAGAGAGAGAGAGAGAGAGACCCTTACCCTTACAGCCATTTATTATATTGTCTGTAAAGGTACAATCCGTGATCCACATCACCCCAACAGCAAAATTCAAAACACAGGATTGGAATCAGCAGTCACTCCCAAATTGATTGACAGGGCTTTAATACAGGCACTAACAATAGAAACAACAAGATCCAACCTATTAATGATATTTGTTTACATTAGCAATGCCTTTATGTGGGGGTAAAAATTGTAAAACTCAACCAGTGTGCATATCTCTATAATTTATATGCTAAAGAGTTGACTGATTGAGTTTTTGAAACACATACATTTCTGCTGTGAATTTCACTTTGTGCACAAATGGCACAAATTGGTAACTAGGATCTGCTTTATTATATCTTTCAGAATATCTTTTTGTGTTTTGGCCTGAGGAAAGTGATGTTGAAGTCTATCCATCTGAACGTCCTTCTTTGGTACAATATCTCAAAAGCTCTTTGCCACATATATATTCATGGTTGCAAGATGACCATCCTTTCTGATGATTTTTGTCACCGCCTGACCTTTCATGTTGCACCAAATTCAATTACATCAGTGATCAGTGACAAAGGTATCTCAAAAACCAATGTGTCAGAAATTAGGAGGGATAGTGATTTAAATGTATTGTAACAGCATCATATCAAACTAATTCTGTTTCCAGCTAAGTGAGGAACAGATTAACTTAACAAGTTTTCACTTTGTAGAAGTCAACACAATGAGAATATGTTAAAGTATAACAGTTTTAATTAGAGCTGTAACCCTCTAAGCCTCTGTTATTATCACCTCTCCCACACAGTTATAACACAAGTGATATCTAAGAAAACACATTTCGTTTTATCCACTCCAACAAGGATACCTTGCTGTAGAGAATTCATCTTTGCAATGGTTAAGCTTAATTTAAATGTACTCTCAGCTAGGTTATCAACCTAGTTTGTATAAATGACAACCAGTGCAACTACTCACAGGCTTTG
Organism: Macquaria australasica; assembly: GCA_005408345.1. Classification (NCBI taxonomy): domain Eukaryota; kingdom Metazoa; phylum Chordata; class Actinopteri; order Centrarchiformes; family Percichthyidae; genus Macquaria; species Macquaria australasica. Next base: position 876,927 of record SEMN01000058.1, on the reverse strand, counting down.
AATATTGTTTATTCAGGGAATATGTTCTTGAAATTAAAATACAGCCTTTATTATTACTGCTAGTAATGTTTTTGTATGCAAACATTATGATATGAATTAGAGTTTGATTAACCATATCTTCTCAAATTTACTGTAATCATTTGCAAAACACTTTATTCCAGTGTTCATTTTATGCAAAAGATTAGGTGTCAGCCATGCACCCTCAGCTATTAATTACTGATCGTTTACAAACAGTAACAGATGATGAAGGGGCCTTGACAAGCACAGATCTGCAAAAAACAAAAACTAGTTCGCAATTTATTTTTAGAGAAACCTTTTTATCTAAAATTATGATTAGTGAAAGGAGGCTCACCATCTGCCACTTGAGAAATTTCACTCTTTTTTTTTTTTGTTTGATGTTGAATCGTCTTAGCCATCGGAGGCTACTTTAATTTACAATTGGCTGTCAGGGGAGTTGTTCCTTGTCTGGTCTTTGTGCATCTTTAAAGTTCCCTATAAATAGTTTGAACAGTCCCCAAGGATGAAACTCTAGAGTTCCTTTAAACTGAAAACACTACAGCTTTATTAGGACCGGATAAACTCCAGACGGTGACATTTCATTTAAATGTTCCATCGCAAAGTGTAAAATAGTGAATGACTGCCAAGTGAAACAAACACATAATAGTTTTGTTGCTGTTTATACCCTCCACCAGTTGGTGTTCTCGCTGTGGGGCTGGTCAGTGTTATTGACACCCTCATTGTTGATGAGTCACTATTTTTATGTTATTATGCATCATACAGTGAAGTTAACAAAACGTTTGTTCTTTACATCTTTATCAATGTGGATGATATATTTTTACACAAAAACAACAAAAAACAATTATCTTTTATCTTGTTTTCAACGCCGCCCATAAATGAAATCTAGAAATTTAAAATCTAATATGAGCAATGCTGATGCAGAGTCTCTCAGGATGTTTTAGTTTAGTTGTTCTCAGTCTGTATGAATAATACAATTATTTTGTATTTACAGTATTAGGCTATTACTGGGGTTTTTTTAGCATGAGGCACCAAGTTGACATTTCAGATTTTACATTATATCTGAGTAAATAATGAATATACAAAATTACATAGTGCACCAATAAAACTGACCAGCACTGTAAAGAAAGGACTGTATCTGTTGAGGTTGTGCTTTTGAAACAAGAACAGGTGACATATTTCTGCAGGACTACTCTGAGACTACAGTAATCAAATATGTACAAGCATAAATTTCAACAGTTTGAGCTACAGGGCTGTTGCATGACAACTGCATGACTCTTGCAGGTACATCTTTGCCAAGCATTTAGTGGCGCAAGTCATTCCATGCCATGCCTGCGGGGTGGGAGCAGGTGGGCAGACAAGAGTGTTGTAATTCTGCTCAGACAGGGAGAGAGCCTGATTAAATGCTCACACAGTGGGGAATTTTAATGTAATCCCTTTCTGTTACATTTGAGTAATGCAACTGTCACATGGATCGGCTCAGGCCTGAGACAAAACATAAAGGAAAGTCTGCTCTTCCAGTGTGTTGGAGGGGGGCTCTGTCCCGAAAGAAACCAATAAACCACCTGTATGGATACTGTGACATCAGTGTCTTAGAGTAACGTTTCTTTTAACCTTGGAAAATTGCAAAAACATAAATATTTTATGGTCTTTTTGGCCAAAAGTATTGAAAAAAGATCTATCATTGCATATATACTGTACAGTATATGTAAATTTTACAATTTTCTAAAAGGCTAGATGTATACACCTTCTAAGATGGCTAAAAATATGGTATTTTCTCTCTGTTGTATTCTTTAAGCAGATAGTCCCAAGCTCCTTGATTATACTTTCAGTTATATATCAAGTCAAGGATCTGGTCAGTTAGAATATGGTACAGTCAAAACTGTAAAAGAAATGTGACGTGAGTCACATTGGCATTTACACACAGTGTCAACAGCAGTGTGACTAAAGGGCTTTTGATGTTAAAAGTGGAAAAAGCTGTATTTACTGTTCTGTGACAAAGGTTTTGATCTGCACTTGATTTGCTCCTGTTACATCTGTTCTGCATCTGCTTGTGTTGTTTTTTTAAGGTCAGTCTAGTCTAATCCTGCTCCTCAGGACTCTATATTTATCTGTGTTTTGAACAGGTTGAAGGGAATCAGATTTCAGAAGTGTACGTTCCAGAATAAGATTAATACAACATTTACACTGGACAAGTAAATCCAAATTTGCTCCTTAAATATTAATGCACAATCCTGCTATCCAAGAAATAACTAATAGTTATTTATAGGGATCCCTCCCTATAAAATGAGCCTCCACCTATTTATTTTCTGTAAACCAGATGCAGTGTATTACTGAGTACAGCTTTTGAAAACATTTACAACTTCTTTCTGTGTTCTGTGTACAGCACCATGAAGTCTTCAGCAAGTAGTAATAACTATATATATGTAAAACATATTATAAATCCATAGATTTAGATCCACCTACAGTAATCCCTTAATTCAAGTAAAAATATGAAAATCAACAAAAATATGAGTGTTTTATGTAAAAGCAGCTAATGTTTCTCAGGGGAAGTCCTGCTGACCTTTCTCATTCTGAAATATCAGTGTCCATTACTGCATCATGCTCTATTATCTCACTGTTTGGAAAGGTTTTTACGAGGCTACTTCATGACAAAGTGCTGTTGAGTTATATAAGCTACTTTGTCTTCATTTGGCATTATTTTGATCATCAGATGAAATATTGCTATTTTTTAAATCTGTGACAAATTCAACATTTCAGTCATTTTCTGATGAAGGTGACCCATATTTGATGCTTTGCGAGATTTAAGTCACAACAGTAAAATGTTTGCAGCTACATTTTTACAGAGTTTCTTTGAAAAAGCTTGTGAAATCAGTATAAAGCAGAAGTGTCATGCAGACAGTCTTTTGTCATGTGACCCCAGGGTTATGGCCTCTGCTCACAGCTGTATGAGTTATTCATGAAGGCGTAGCTTGAAGCTCTCCGCTTCAAAGTGAGACACACAAACAAATGTACATGACCTTCTGATTTGACTTTCTCAACTCTGCGGTTTCTTTTCATCTCCAGATTCTCTTGATACTGTATGAACTGCTCATTGTTCTAATATGACAACATGTGGAGTCTTAGTGGGAGATAGGTACTATTATTATTTCAAGCCAGAGAAAAGGGTATAATCTCCTTGCATAGGACTGATTGAAACTAGTAGGGTCAACTTTATCAGCTTGATCACATTTGCTTTAAAGTAAACACAGGGAAACGGCTAACCTGACTCCGTCCAAAAGTAACAAAATCCACCCACCATCCCCTCTAAAGCTCACTAACTAACACGGTATATGTTGTTTGTTTAATCCATACAAAAACTGAAGTGTTAAAAGGAGAGTTTGTGGTTTTACAGGGGGTTATGTGGTGGACTATTTCTTTGCTGGGCACAGTGAATCACTAAAGTCTTGTCATCAAAGTGAGGTTGCCAGCAGAGACCACCACATAACGCCAACGTGTTGTACAGATTAAACAAACAACATATAACATTTAATTAGTGCACTTTAGAAGTGCTCAAAGGTGGATTTTGTTACCTTCAGGCAGAGCGAGGCTAGCGGTTTCCCCCTGTTTCCAGTCTTTGTGCTAAGCTAAGCTAACCGACTGATGGCTGTAGCTTCATATTTACCATACAGAGTTGAGAGTGGTACCAATCTTCTCATCTAACACTCGGCAAGAGAGTGAATAAGCATATTTCCCAAAATGTCAAAATATCCTTTTAATTCTTAATAGTGTGGACCTCCATATGGAATTGTTCAAAATTAATGTGATTCTATTAAAACAGATACAGGCTTCAGAGTTAATTTACTGCTATAAAAAACAATGACTTATGTATTCCCAGTGCACCAAAGCCAAAAGAAAGCCACTAAAACGTGAAGGGCTATGATGTCTGGAGAAAAATTACTGGACATTTAGCCGTTAATCTGAAAGGCTCCTTCAGGAATATTATCAGTATTTATCCCCATGAGGCAATCGCACAAAACACTACACAGAGACACCAGCTAGGATAGTTTGTGCTTTTGACAACTCTTAAGAAACATGCATGCACGTTGTGTCTCTGAATTGAGTTGTGTTTTTAGTCCTAGTTTAACTTTCAGTGTAATCCGTGGAAGGATTCTGAGACACTTGATAAATACGGGCCCAGGCCTTCATACTTAACTTTTCCTCCTTCCTCCACAACCCAGCAGGTTCTGACTGTTGATCAGGTCATACTGGGTCAAAAAGCTATAAGCCCTCCCTTTGGGCTTTTGGAGTCAGAGTAAGCCTTGGTGAACTTTTGTCCTAGTTACAGCAGGTATTAAGGGGTAGTGGAAAAAATGAGACCCAACTTTTCTGTCTAAACTCTGACAATACGCCACTGTATGAGATGTCAGGGGTTTGTGGTTCCTCCAGATCACCCTTTAAACCAGACCTGAGTTTCACACCTCGTGACTGGTTTTATTAATGTAGGATGACAGTGAAGGATTGGCCTGTAAGATGGAGCGACACACTTTTCCATGACTATAGATAGCTGAGAACACCGAGACTAAAATTGGTGACATATGCAACATCTCAAACACATCAAGCTGAGCCTTTAAGTAATTTGTAGTCAAAGTAGGCCAGTCAGTGGTGATTGTTCGTCTGTGTTCAATCGCTGCTTCTCAGCGTCTGACATTTTTCTCTTTGTCTTCTTGTTCATTTTCCACACAATCAAGAGGCAGAGGAGTGCAGAGAAATGTTGTCATGGTAACAGAAAAAATTGCCAGGATGACCATGAGACAGACCTGATAGCACACTGTACTGTGCAAAGTATTTCATGACCTGATACTACAGCTGTAGTATTACTTTTGAGATTTCCCACAGATGAAAAAGATGCTGAAGTGAGACAGTAGTATGAGCTTCAAGGTCACTACTCAATTGGAAACTGGCTTTTTGAAGATTATCAATGCCCTGAGATGTATTGTTAATACATTTCAATTTTGCTCAAGCTGTTAAATGTGTTAATGTGGCAAAGCAGACGAGCTTGGTTCGTCTTCACTGAAGTCACTGCTGTCAAAGTGGCCTATTTCCCAAATCGCTTATGTGTTTTTCCGGAAATTGAGTTCAAACTATGTGGCTGAGAAAAATGCATAATTTGGTTTTTGTGTAGTCCAAACCAATCACTAGATGGACTGGCAGCTCACAATGGTCCAAAGCATTTTTCAGATTTATCACTGATAGCTTTTGAAATTGAGCGTGTAAAATTGTGTGTCTTTTAGAAAAGTCTTCTCAAAGCAGGAAGAAGCTGAACGAAATCTGATTAGTTAAGCGCCCAGCTGAGAGGGTTTGAGATGAAGTGACCTTTTTGTGTTTAGATGATACACATTCTTGTCATGAGAAAGAGGAACTTTTGAAGACTCAGTCATATCGCAGGAGTAGCACGGAACGTAGTTTTGAAGCATTTAACGCACGTTGTCATAAGCAGATTAGTGTTCAACCTCTTATATGTTTCAGATGCTGTAATTGCATATTTTTCTCTTCAGCTCTTTTGAAACTTCATTGTCACACAAACCAAAATCTCTTGGTCACTCAGTGCTCACAGTTCCACAGAGAGGCTGCTCTGTCTAACAAAAAAAAAATTCAATCCAGAAACAGTTGAACTTTGCTGAAGTGTTCGGTCACTGACATACCTGCAGGTATGTCTGCTTATTATTCTGACAACGACGAGTAAGAAAGACTTCATAATATCTGACTCTTCAGTAGCTGGAAATAGCCACCGGAAAGACTTCAAACTCTTTCTGAGTTTAAAGCTGTTGTTAAAAAAAATGTGAGGAGGAACTTTTGGACATTTTTGTTATTTTTGTAAAAATGGCTATTTTAGAAACATGTCTCTTCTCTTCATTCTTCTGTAATGAAATGCATTTATTTGTCATTTTCTCTGTAAGTCATTGTATTTCTATTGTTGTGGTCAAGACTCTCTTAGAAAATACATCACTTTTTTAACCAGACCGCTAAGAAAAGGCTGAATCACATCACACTAAAAATAACAGTGGAGCATACTGACAGAGAGACGTGCAGAAAATACTTGTTGATCACATATCAATCATGTCCAGTTTCTCTTTTTAACCTTTAACTATAACCTTTAATTATACAATATACAGCTTACTAATTGTGAATGTCTTATAGTGGCTTTCATGTGGAAATAAAAACAAAATAGTGTATCATTAAAATCTGTGAAAACAGAGCTAGAACCACAAATGGCTCTAACCCCAAAGGTTAGTCCTACTTGAATGTGCAAAAAGTAAATGTTTAATTTACTAAAAACAATATATGAAGAGCTCCAATCAGATTCACTGTACAGAGAAGCATCAGTATCAAGTATGTAGTAAACTGTTGGATTCACAGTCTAAGGAAAGACTTGGGTCCAAAAGGAAAATACTGGACATGTAACTAAAACAATAAAACATTAAAATAATGAGGATGTTTCCCTCCTTCCAAAAAAGATGCCATGAATGTGGGACATCGTGAAAGGTCTGCCGCTGTACAAAAAAGGTATCTGATGAATTACAAATACCTGAGGAGTAAGATGGATTATTAAAAAAAAAAAGAACAATTTAGGAGGCGTGTAACAAAGAGAATTATATTAGTTTCATTTTTTTTCTTCTTACAAACTGTAAGATTGAACAGCTACCGAGCATTTGACTAAGTCAGAGATAACTCTAAAAGAAAAGCGCATGTCTATTGAAAGTCAGGTCATCCTGCTCCACGGGGAACAGTGGAAGCAGTGATGCTTGGCAGTAGATAACTAACAGCGCATTCAGGACGCCATCAGAGGTTCCGTTCATTTCCCTCAGTCAGCTGCGGAGCAACAGGGTGGCTGCCTCGCTCCAAGTTGGACAGCTTCATGCCAAAGTCTCTAGTGGAATGCCAGGCTCATTATAGCAGGATGAGAGTTCACTTCTCCTCTAACTATGTGAGCTTCACAGGGGATAATGAGCCTCCTGACCACTGGGAGTAAATGCTTGTCTGGCTGCTTGAGTCCGTCTAGCAGTGGAGATTTCACTCTTCGTTGTTTTTCTCATGCTGTCCTGAATTCCGTCTTCATACTTTGTGATAGATAAGATATATGATATGTAATACCATGATGTCTTAAATCAAGAGTTTGGCATTTTGAAAAATACGTTTATTTGTATTCTGGTGGGGAGTTAAATGAGAAGATTGATACTTCTCTCATATCTGACAAATGTGAGGCTACAGCCAGCAGCTGGTTATCTTAGCTTAGCATAAAGACTAGAAACAGGGGGAAACAGCTAGCCTGGCTCTGTCCAAAAGTAACAAAATCGGCCTACCAGCACTTCTAAAGCTCACTAATTAACACATTATGTCTTCTTTGTTTGATCCGCACAAAAACCAAACAACGATTCTCTGTTTTATGGGGGGTTATTTCTTGGCTCTAGCAGTTGCCAGGCAACCAGCAGAGACTCCGGGAAGTTACTGGTTGTGGCCAAGAAATAGTCCAGCACATAACCACCTGAAAAACAGCAAATTGTTGTTTTCACACTTGCATGGATTAAACAACCAAGATATGCCGTCTTAATTAGTTTAGAGGTGCTTGTTTGCAGATTTTGACAGAGGCAGGCTAGCGATTTGCCCCTGTTTCCAGTCCTTATGCTAAGCTAAGCTAACCGGCTGCTGCTGTTGTAGTTTCATACTTAATGTACAGATATGAGAGCGGTATTAATCTTCTCATCTAACTCTTCACCAGAAAGTGAATAATCGTATTTCCCAAAATGTCAAACTATAATGATTTGAAATGTACAGTCAAAGGATGAGCGTATGTATCTGTTAAAATATTTAAATACTTTAAAAAAATTGACTATTTTTTGGTATTTTGCTATTGTATTAGTGCATTACAGGGAGGCAGAGGATGACTGGCTTCAAACACATGACATAAAAGTTACACATTACACACACCACTGACCCAGGAGGCCCCACTGCTTATTTGAAAGTTCAGTAGAACAAAAAGATGTACGCTCGTAGCTTTACTGTGGAGAATTGTTCTTCCATTTCAAGAATCACAGCTGCAGGTGGTTATTTTCAGATGTCATTGACTATTCACCTTGCCTTTCAAAAAACGTTGTTGCTGCAGGCGATGCATTATGTGTGAGAGACCCAGATATGTGGGTCTGTGGGGGGGGACGTAATGCTTTTGGTACTGGGAACATTAAGTGCTTGGAGGGAAAAAAAACTGTGGACCTGCCACAGCAGAGATATCCAGAATAAGGCTGCCAGCTTTGGCACATATCCCAGAGAATTGTGGCTCAACTGTAGCAATAATGTTTGAATGTCCGTCCAGTCTGCTCCCAGGTGAGCCAGCCCACAAAATGCCCATTACTATGTTTACAGTGCTTGTGGCTTCTTTGATTATTTTCAGCGGCTTTCAAAGCACAAGCGGCAAAGTCATACTTGAAATATTTTAATATGAATAGAAAACAATCTTGGCACAAAAAACAGACACTGTGTTGCTCAAGGGACGAAGATGTTTGTGCCTCACAATTTCGAGCTGAGTGATAATAAACTCATGTATAACTTTTATATGAACATTTATAGTCCAAAAATTCATTAATATATTATAATTCTATAATAACATAATTCATTACTATTTAAGGCTATAAGAAAAACTACAACAGTAACACCAACAATAATGTTTAAATAATCTATAAGTAGAGGTTCCCTTTGACAGAACATTTAACATTTGCACATTTCACTGTCCTCAGCTTCTACTAGTTGTAGTAGTGGTGATAATGTGACCTTGACTGGTGTCCTATTGGAGTCTACTGTGTGCTGTTCAGGAGAAGTGGAGACCTCAGTCTAGAAAAGTGAAGGGGACATCAGTAAGAGCTTTAGCTGCATGGGTCTCCTGTGCAATGTAATATGAAACACTATTCTTCGATCAGGACTATTTTCAGCCCACACATTTTACTGGAGCAAAGCTGATCTCCCTAACATGCACTCTGGGAGAATTTGGCAGGAGTGCGTGCACACACACACACACGCACGCACGGACACACGCGCACACACACACTTGGCTGGGTTACTCAAATCAAATTGGGGCTAAATTTGACCTTTGAGGGAAAGTCTCAGGTCTGCCCAGCCCATCCTTATCTGCAAATAGTATGTGAAAACATTCAGTTACATTAACATGCAATGAGCTGATATGTGTTTTAACAGAATTTACAATAGACTTTAATTCTCTAACTTGTCAGTAATGTGTTTATCTCTGTGTTTATTTCCCTATCGGTTTCCTTTGTTTGCATATTCAGAAACAGTTTGAGCGCAATCATCAGATAAAGCTTGTTTTAATGAGCCACTACGTGTCAAAGCACGGTTTGTGATACTATTTTGACAAGATGATCGAGCTGCCCAATTTTGTCAGGGTCAGAAGACTTTTCCATTTACGACAAATTGTCCTTTTATTCGCCTGCACTCCTGTCAGAGTTGTATTTCATCGAAGCTAGGAAGGACATTTATTGCTGCTGTTTTCTTTCTCTCTGCAAATTTACTTTCCCCAAGTCGTATATATCTCTCCACGCTTTTCCTTCTGCCCAATATTTTCACAGCTTTATTGCTTAAATCGTTTGGTGGAGCTGAATTTAAACTGACAACTGTAGGCATCACAGCTATAAATTTTGTTTTTATGGAACTTATTTTCTGACAGCCTCACATGTTTATTTGCCACCACACTCAAGCAACAGATGCAAATTTAAAAAGCGATTGGTAATCAAGTGTGAGTCTTGTGTATGTTGTTGTATTATTGGCATTTATACCCACTGATTCCACTGACTCCTGAAATATGAACACATAAATTACAAATTCACAATCAATTTTTAGTCCTTTAAGTATGTATTGTATATGTGACATAAAGTGACTTACTAAAGATGTCAATTTTTTGACTATATGAAGACTTGACACCATTGTTGACAGAACTAAACTAAATGATATTGATAGTGCTACTTTCAAAAAAATGCCAAAAACGCTGCTTTCAAGGGCAGCTTACAGTATTAGGTGCGATTATTTGGAAACAAACAGGTCTAAAACGGAACAAACTGAAGGCTCATTTCAGAATTTGCAGAATAATTTGCAGGCTTTCAAAAGCAAACTCAAACTTTACTGGACAAATGTTGTCCAGACCTGTTTTTAATTGGAGCTTAAACAATTAGTCGATTAATCGATTAGTTAATTGACAGAAAATAACCAGCAACGATTTTAATAATTGATTCATCTTTTAAATTCCCTAGTTCACTAGATTCTCAAATGTGAGGTTGAATATCTCTGGGAAAACAAGACATCTGCTGGGCTCTGGGAAATGGTAATGGGCTATTTTCAAGATTTTCTGACATTTTATACACAAAATGGTTTATTGTTTAATCGAGAAAATATTTGGCAAATTAGTCGATAATAAAGATAATGGTTAATTAAAGGCCTACTTTTATTTACAGTTGTTTGTGTTGATTTTAATATACATTTGTACCCTTGGCTCCTCGGAAAGCGGCATTGATACTGGTTATACTGGCTAGTCAATTAAATTAAATGATTAAATGTAAACTACCAGTGTGCAAAAGCAAATGACAAACAAAATCCCCTTGCAATCTGCCAAATACCCCTTACAACAAATAGCTGGTTGATTACAATGTGAGTGTGTTCTTTTGTGTTAAAGTTGGGTTATTGTGAAAACTCTAATGAAAAACTATAAACTAAATGCTATAGATGGAAAAAAGGAAAAGGCTAATAAGCTTTTCAGCTACTGTACCCAGGGGAATTTCATATCAACCCTTCAACTCTTATCTATTTAAAACAAATGTCATGCTTCTCCAGATGATAGCGCTCAGAAACCTCAGTGGCTTCAGTAAAGTTTTTGCCAAATGACAGTGTCCCACCTCTCAAATTGTTCTGACATTTACATTCAATGAGAGTCAAGTGAAGGCTGGTTTATTTGTATAGGCCTTAATCACTGCTACAGACTCTGAGGAGGATTAAACTGCAGCCACACTGAGAGAGCAACATACTGTTTGAAAATGAAATGACTCATGAGTAATCAAGTTACTCATTCAATTAACAGTTCAGCGTGAATTGCTTTTAGAAAACCACATGACCAATGGCTGCCTGTTGGTTGGTGAAACTAAATGCACAATATGCCTCCTATCCTAACTGAGATGTAATAGTAAAGGGGTTTAGCAACAGAAAGGGATTTTGCAATATCAGTCGCACTGCAGTCATACTTTGTTTATTTACTGTAGGTTCTTGGAAAAAGGCTGAAAATACAACATGCACATTCTTTGCACATTCTTACTAAAAATGTGTCTCAGATTAAAAAAGCATGCAGAGACTGAAGGACAAGACAAAGGAAATGGAACACTTGGGCTTATAAGATAGTTGGTTTGTGAGGGTGAGGGCATAACTTTGGACAAAGCAACAGGAGACATGAGGCTGCAATTAGTTGAATTGTTTACAGACAAGTGTTTGATGATAAGGTTTGTAGTTGCCTGATGTTTACTGTAGTAAAGTAAAGACTTTATTTCAAATGAGTGTGTTCCTCCTCAGATTTCCTCTGCCAACGGCTTTATGTTTTCAGTTCTGTTTATTTGCTTCTTTTTCTTTTCTTCTTTTGCACGACGTCTCAAAAACAACTTGACAGATTTCAATAAAATTTCATGAAAGTTTAGGCCACTGACCAAGGAACAAGTTTAGTCTTTTATGTGGATCTAGACCCAGTTGTGCCACCATGTGTCCAATTATAAAATAACATGCCCATTTCCAGATTTTCCAAATTTTTGCAAAACATTTTTTCACCGATTTTACTAATTCTATTAAATATTTCTACCTGTCTGAAAAGTTATTTGTTTTTGTTTTATTTTGGTGGTTAAAGTGGTTGCCAAATGCTGTAAGTGCACTACAGCAGCATAGCGTGCTGAGAGGAACCGACCCCCATCCCCCAGTTTATAAAATCCCCCCTAAAAGATAGGAGTTACACTGACTTAAATGCAGTGAGTACCTCAGTAAAACTTTTTATCCTTCCCCTTCACACACTTCATAAAGATAATATGTTGAAATGAGGGAAATAAATGTGAATGGAAATTTAAATGCAGTTATCCTGATCATTGGTACCTCAGCAACCGTTATTATAATATAGTTGGACATTTCAGAACAGATAATGTCCTGCAGAATCAGGATGGATTCACTCCAATGTTTCGCCTCCAAGGGAGAAAATCACTGACTAATATTATCACACTCTTGTAGCTTCATACTTAGCTCTATATTTGGGCAGAGCTGATGGAGGGCATATGGACTGAAAAGATTTTAGAATTATCACTGTGTGGTACTGAAGCAACACTTCAGATATAATTTTAACCTCCCAGATTCAAAGGAGCCCACTGAAAAGCTGCATCTCATAAAGACATCACTGCCCCCCTGTGACTATGATTAAATCCAGGCTAGTATTCGGTCCCTACTTTAAAAGGACAAGGACGTATAAATGTTTCATCATTAATTTAATCTTTACATGCTAATTTGTCTACGTAAAGCAGCTATTAGTTTAGAGGTATACTGTTTGTTTTTGTGAGTAATTACTTGAGGTTTACTTGATGATCGGATCTTTGAAATTTAAAAGATAACTCCACAACAGTTTCATTGTCACACTATCAATCCTCCAGGTATATACTCAGCCTCACAGTCTGCACATTTCATCTGTGAATACTCTTCAGAGAAATCCTCTATGAATCTGCAAGGTGTTTGCTTATGGTGGCACTCTTGTACATAAAGAAAAACATCATTATTTGGTGTTGTGACAAAATTTTACCCCTAGTCCATTGCCTGAATCTTAAGTGGTGGTTTCCTAGATGTAGCCTAAAGAAATCTAGGTCCAATACTACTGGATAAAGCTATTTATTTGGTGTGCAGACTTCCTAGTAGCCCCCATTTTGTTTGGCTAGATATGCCAGTTTGAACATTGGATGATACCAAGATGCTAAGTAGACAGAAACACCACAGCTGGTAATTGACTCCTCCATCAGAGTTTATGTGATATTTTCCTCCACACTGCAGGTGATAATACATGATTGCTTATCATGCTAATTTAAATAGCAAAATGAAAAATGTGCTTGGCCACTTGCTGGCTCTTGTGGTTATAGTTTCTCTGATAGATAGAGGAGCTAATAGGCTGCAGCTGCTTTTGGTTTCAGTCCTCTCAAAATTCTGCATAAACAATGTCACTGTTTGCTGTAGCCTCTGTCATTATGTGTCTCTGAGAAGGACGATGATGTATCTTGAGTTAAAACAGGGCAGAGATGATGGCTACCTCCTAACTCCTTTGCCTGTCACTGTCTGGAATGGAAATATACCTATGGATTTACATTACACTGGAAAATGGATGAAGGCACCTATAATGGTCCCCTTTTATTACACTAGATGGCAGTGTAATCCATCCATCCATCCATCCACTAGCTATACCTGCTTATCCACTGCTTATCACTGGGCTGACAGACAAGCATTCACTCTAAGGGCAATTTAGAGTGACCATTAAACCTAACCTAACCTTATGTCTTTGGAAACCGAAATACCCGGTAACATGCAAACTGGCTCCAGCTGTACAGTAGGTTTGAACCCTCTTACTGTGAGGCGACAGTGTTAACCACTGCACCACTGTCCCGCCCAGTGTACTCCCAACACTAAGTGAGTTAACGTTGCCCGACAACTGTAGATTATCTGGAGAGTTCTCACTGGACCAATATTTGATATACTCAATATACTGCCTAGATCTCTAGAGTTGTTATTGTGACATCATCGATTTGTTTTGTTCACTTCATGTAAATTCAATAAAATAAGATTTAAGGGATTTGCAAGGCTGTAAATAAATATGTAATATGATAATCCTATTGTAGCTTAATTTCATCACCATACAGCTAAGATTACAAAAGTCATTTTGCAACATGCTTTTATTTACGTTATGGTTTTCTCATTAATATAGTAAGGTACAATAGAGGGTGGAATATTCATGGTGAATGTGATGGAGTAGAAAAGCTGTGCTAAAAGTGGGGGCCAGGGCTCAAGGAGATATAAAATGAGGAATTGTTTCAAATTGCTTTAGTTATAAAGTGAAATGTGACAGTGAATACAATGACCCTTCTCAGAGATGCCACTCTACTGTGCAATATATTTAGAGTAAATTCATCTTTATAATAAATACGTCCTCAGATAATGGTTGTAAAGATAAGTCCTGACCACTCACCATGAGAGGGTGGACAATATGCATTAGTCAATCACAGGTACACCTTCCTGATTTACCTGTATGTAATATAAACCTGATCATGTTATGATTGCTTCACAAATAACAAACATGAGCTCTTAGTGCCCCCCTCTGGTGGGAGTCTCACAAGGAATGTGGAAAAACTTGTAGTGCCGGACACTCTCTCAGCGATAGTGTGCAGAACTCCAATTCTGTTTTTTATCTAATTATGTCCAGCAATACAAGCTGTTCCATGATCCTGCAGAAGGTGAATTTGCTTGATTGTTTGTGACAATTCAAAATGTACAAACTTAAAAAATATGTCCTGCCATTTGCCAGGTGTTTTATTTTGCCTGTTAAGTGCAGTCTAAATTTAAGTCATTTTTTGTTGATGTTATTATCCAGAGTGAGGGTTAGTTCAGCATCAAGAGTGGTGGTATGGTGTTTTTTAACTTGCAGGACATACGGAGGCTTTTAAAAGCACCTTGTTTTTCAAGTTGGAAACCTCAAGAAATGGGCATGAAAACCCTTTTGGATCCTAACATAGTTGTCATTAGTTGGGGGAAATGTGGGGAGTTTCAGGGGGCCCAAAGCCAGAGGGGGAAGCTCAGAGAGGCAATGTGCTCCTGTACAGTTTTGTACAGTAAATCTTGTCTTGGGTTTTGTCAGGGGTCCCACTGCGCTCATGGATTCAGGCTTTTGAAATACCAACCAAGTTGATCAGATTATCTAATGGCATTGCACCATGTTTCTTGCTAACAAATATCATTCTTTTTTGTCTGGGTTGAGAAGAACTAATCTCCCAGGAACCCTTGGCCTTTGTAGCCCATGATGCATATGCCATGTGGGTGTGGGATCTGCAGTTTACCGCTTCAGGCCTGAGTAAATACTGCAGCCATTCCAGGCATTGCTGTGAATGGTGGAGGAAGGAAATGTCTGTAATCAGGGTAACTTCACTGTTTCCCATAGCTGAGTCAGGAAGTAAATCAGTTGCAGGGAGATGACAGTAGATGAATAGAGGGAGCATATCTGACAGACAAAAAAAGGGAGAGGTCTCTTAGGTAGCTTTTAGTTTCCAGTTTTGCATTTAAATGCAAATATTTGATTTGGATATGTATCATTAACAGGACATTATTTCACATTTTTATGCCACATTTCTGCTAGGATGAAGTACATTTGTGTGATGATCGATGTGACTTTTACTTTACCTTGTGCTGCCTTTAGTGTATAGGTTGCATCATACACTGTCCATTTGAAAACAACACTGCACACTTTATTTTTCATGGCATTTATAGAGCAGTAAATGCTTCCCTTGTGGTCTGCTGTACTGACTGTCCGTCTCTCCTGAGGCTGAGGCCATGGTTACACTGTTATTGTTACCTGTTATTCCAATGAGCAAATGCTATTCCTGATATTTTTCTGGGGACACAAAAATTGTTTGCATACCACTTGGCTGTGTTGATGGAGAGAGAGTATATTGTTGGAGAGTTCAAGAAGAAGATGTTCAAAATTAAGACTTAGGGAACAGTAGAAGGCATCTACATGCTGGATTATAGCTCTTGAAATTAAGATTTACCCATGTTTCCAGAGTGTTTTAGTTGCAAAACAAAATTGAGTCCAAATATCCCAAACTGAATAAGGGAGGAGGTTTTTTCACTTTCCACTCAGGCATGGAAAAGTTATGTGGTGCCAAATGTTGGCACCTCGCCTTTGTCTAAGTCTGGTGCATTAACAGTAATTTGGATTAATGACTTTTCTCACTTCAGGAACTCCAAAACTGTGTTTTTTCTGATGACATCATCACATCAGTCTGTGACTATGCTAACGCTAAAACCAGGTCTCTGCTAATGTCATTTGGATTAAAAGCACAAACATCTAATGCAATATGTAGACTATAGTATAAAGTAACAAGCGTTCCCCTTGAGTCAGCAGAGCTGCAGGCCTGTGATTGCATTACATTAAGTATAATATAGATTAGCAGTCCCCTAAGCAGTCCTGCCACTGTAATACAAAAATATACTTAAGCTACTTAAAATAGCTTTTAAGAGCTGCTTTTTAAGAATTATTTTTATCTCACAAAAAAGTAATAAAGAATTACTTTTAAGAATGGATTTACTAACCTTAACCCTCTTTTTCCCCTCTGCGCTCAGCAGATGTGAACAGATAACAACAACATAGACAAGTTAGTTTGTGCAGTATAAAATGTGATAATTCAGAAAGACTGTGAGTCAATCTCAATTAAAGCCTTTTGCAGCCTTAAATACAATTGTTAAAGTAATTGTTTTCTGTTTTCTTTAAGCTGTCACCCACAGATCATACAGCATCACTGTCTTTGGCTTTCAGGATTTACTATGATATTAGACAAAAACACAGAGTCCCTGTGTGGCTCCCAGAACAACACCACGAGCTGCAGCATGCCAGCGAGCAAACAAGAGGTTATTTCTGTCTGTGGTCGACCCCTAACCGACCCCCTGCCAAGCACACTGCTGGCTGGGTCCAACCAGGAGGAGAGAGAGGAGGGCTCTTGTTGTGTGCAACTACTCTGTGTAACAGCCACTTGAGGGTTAATTAGACTTATGGGAAAGTGATGGTTGTTGAAACAGGGAATGTTAGAGGGGAGGTGTGAAGAGGTTGCCCGCCCTTCGCTGTAGTTGTAACATTTTGTTTTCTTACATGATGTCCAGATTGTGGGGACACTGTTATACCCCAGACCCACACAGTAACGGAACCCCCCCCCCCACACACACACACACACACACACACACAATCCAGCTGCTTGTTCTGGCTATACGATCAGCTATTTTTAGCAGCATAATCTGCGCCTGCTTTTTTTTGCTATTATTAGCTGATTTACTTTGTCTCCTGTAGTCTGAATACTTCTCCTCCATATTTATTGATTTGAGAAGTTTGAAAAAGCACTATGACTTACTGCTTTAGATTATTTCTCATTCTGTGTTGACAGTTGTCCTATGACAGATAAAAAAATAAAATATATTATGTATGCATGTGTGATACCATGTGTGATATTATGTAGAACTTGCTGAAGATGTAGTATTAAGGGGATATGTACGTGGCATCAAATGATCTCATGTCTTAACATAAATACAGCTTTGTATACATTAACACAAAACGAGAATAGAACAGCTTTGTTGTACTCGGTCAAGGATATGTGACTTTAGAAGTAAAGTTATGAGATAACATTCATGAGTTTGGATTACTTTATTTTAGTGAGTGAAAGAATAAACACACAGATGAGAAATCAACCACAAGTAGAATTTATGGGAGCCCTCAATAAAATGCCACAAATAATGAAATCAGTGCATCTATCTGATGCTGTAACATGACTCAGTTATGTATTGCACCAATGTGTTTTAGTCAGAGTTATGGTAAATCAGTCCAGTCAATTTCCATGGTATTTGGATGTCATGGAAAAACAACATTTTTGTAAGCCTTAGCTTCTCCATTAATCGTTGTTTGATTGACTGATTGTTAATCTTTGTGAAACAGTTGGTCAAACGGGCAGCATCCTTATTTGCCAATGTTAAAACGTGGGAAGGAATGTCTGTGATTGCCCATGGCAAGTCCAAACGAGCAAATACAAATATGTGTTTGTATGTGTGTTGATGCACATGCTTCGGTGTAATTACAGTTTGCCTTTGGGCAACTGTAAGTATGTTTACTTTTTGGTAAGTGTGTGCAATTAGTTGTTTTTTGGTGATGATGTTAATGTGGCCAAAGCTGCCACAGGCCTGCCTTTTTTAGCCTCTCGTGGCAGCTGCATGTAGCGCAGCTTCAAAGAAAACTGGAGGCCTACAGGGATTTCCCTCTGGCTTTCCCACCATCTGCAGAGGCCTTCGTGGGATGTGATGGTAGTGGGTGTTGTGGAGACTCCCCTGTGAAACTGAATGTCTAGTTTTACTGCATCCTCTTTCAACACATGCAATCTCTCTTGACATCATTCAATATGCTCATATTTATCATATGCTTATCCATTTTCAGGCTAATGTTCAGGCACCAGCCAGCATACAGAACATTTTGACTTGCATCCCATCATTTAAGCAAATTCTTGGTACATTGTCTTGGACTAAACTTAGATCCAGGTGTAATATGATACACCTAATGCCTTTACTGAAGATAATGCCATGGCAGCCACCCAGACTTTTCACTACCATGATAAATAACCCTCCTCTAAGGCTTAAAATGTCTGTGTTTTATAACCCTGCAATCAGTCATCCACAACCCAAAACCTGATACTGATACATATATAAATAAAATAGTTTGATTAACAGATTCATAGTTTGATTAAACTGAACATCTGTCTTTGGTGTAGCAGCACATGCTCAACAATGTGCTTGCTAAACTCAGATTACTCAGTCTGACGTTTTAGCTCAGAGTGGGCCAGAAATGAGATGTGTGTTATAGAAGGAACTGTCTGCTTTGCATACCTGCACGTAGATTATGTCAAATGTGCGTCTTATTCAGATCTTCCCTGGGATTCTTCCTGGAACAACCCCAGTGAAAATTCACAAGGAATTTGACGCAGTCTGGGTTTTATAGGAAATACCTATGTGAGCTAAAAGGGGCTTCATAGATGACTCCCTCATCACAGTGCACCTGAACTTGATTACAGTGTGCCCATCAGCGGTTTTAGCAGCAGAGATACTCCCAAAGCCTTTAAGTGGTTTGAAATCGGCTTATGGTCTTTCAAGAGTGTTTTTGACCTTTAGTGTTGTTCTTCTCATGTGATGGAAGTTAAACTCACTGTGTTTGTCACAAAATTTAGTTTGACCTTGACACTGTACTGTGAGCAAAAATATGCTGAGCGTGATTTCGTAAATCTAAGTATGAGCGCTGGTTTGAAGCCCCCACATGAGACTTGATGTTAATGAGTGCTTTGATGTTCAAAGAAACTTTATCTGGGAAAAAGAAGTGTGGATTTTGGCTCTGAAGAATACTTTGGCACAGAGAGTTAAGAATCTAATGAGATTGTCGGGATCATAGTGATGGGGCTGGAGTGCACTTTCTCACCACAACAACATTATGACAGCACAGCAGCACAAGCTATCTGACATCACTGGTAAAAATAACTGCAGGAAACATTGTGGACTGATAAATAATAATGGGCCTTTTGTTTGTATCATGTACCGTTCTTTTTAACCTTCACTACACAAACGAAACATTGTGCAAGAATCACTTACAGTATATGTCAACTGTCATGACATAAGTAGTAAATACAGGTGGATGATAAACACAGGATGTGAAATTACAGAAGAGTATTATTGCATTGTCGGTATGGCTCTAAAATAGTGTGTCAAAGAGGCATTATAGGAGTTAAACTTGGAATATTAAAAAAGACTTCAAACCACAAGGAACGCACATGATGTGGGCACATTTTTGTGAGCTGACCTGTCATAAAACAGGGAAGAAGATAAAAGAGTGTGTTGGAGTGAATGTGTTTTTCATTCTGTTTCTAAAGGGTCACTCACCAAGCTGTCAGTATATCACAGGTGTAAAGTATGGAGTCCAGTAATTGAAGCAGCTGAACAGCCCAATACAACACAGACACAGCTAATAAAAGCCATCCATTCAAAAGAATGTCAAGGAGTTGTATCCCCCCGGAGGGACTCAACCTTGCCAAAGTAGGTAACATTCAATTCTTGATAGTTTAACTTAGTTCCTTTAGTCTGTCTAGCGGAGATGGCAATAACTCAACCTCCCTGCTCAATAGATGATCAGACAGACCAGCATACACTCAGTCTTCTTAAGAACTCATTTGTTGTGTTTGTTAGCCTTGTAAAATCACAGGGCAGACAAATTATACACACATATCAAGCAAAATCACAAGAAATTATGTCTTCATCTTGCAGTGAACTTCGTATGCTCTAAACATACATCAGCTTTAACTTTAAAGAATCACTGGTGCACGCTAGTGTTCTTACCTCTTCATTTTATGTGGAAAAAACAACAACCTTTTGGTTGAAATACCTTCAGGCCAGAAGTGTCTGTGTTTTTTCCACATAAAACGTAAAGTAGAAAGAATAGCAGTGTGCCTGAGATTTTATATTTGGCCCACTTGGACAATCTGGAACAGAATTTGTACAAACTTTATTTAATCTTGGATATCCGTAGTAGCTGTAGTGTGGCTTGCAGCAGCGTGGTCCTGTCATGACTTTGAGTGTGGCAACGGCATCAGTACTGCAAAATGATTTGTTGTTTCTTTGCTTACATTTTTATAGTGGGAACAATAATGAAAATGGGACTATACTGTACAGTACTTAATGCTGTGTCTAAGATGAAATAATAAATACAATTGCTGCAGTTATGCTTTACTTTCAATGAAATAAATGGACACCCACCAGGCAAATCATACAGTAATCAATATTCTTTTCAGGCCCTGGTATAACAGCCTTGATGATGAGAGGCATTAGGAATGAGAGTATGGATTTAACATGGACAGCACATTAAAGGCCGGCATTATTCCTGGCTGAGATTCAAGACTCATGTTACAAATTGCCCTACAATACCAGCAACACTGCAGTGCACACCAACATTACAGCCACACTTCCCTCATTTATAGGTTTTTTCTTCCTAATGTCAGGTCATGTATTCTACTATACCGCTTAATTACTACCAAACTTTGTAGATATTGTGCAAATTTTAACTTCTCATCATTTGAAGGAGTCATCATCAAGAACCATGTAACGCAGCTGGTGCCTCATAGAAAAATCATTACACTGTGGTAATGGGAGAGATGAGAATGGCGTTGTCCACCCTTGGGGAATCTGCTGCTCCTGATTACAGAGATTCTGGTTTAGAGAGGGAGGCCCAGAATGCAATTGTTGCAATGTTTGACTCCGTGTCAAACCCCACTGTCACTGTCACTACACCTACGTTTTTCACATGAAGACAAAACAAACTAGTCTAAATAATATTATACAGTATACAGTATACAGTAGGTAATAGGGTGTAATGTATATAGATTGACAAATAGACAATTTGGAAGACATTGATAAGTCAAAAAACTAAAATCTCTCACAATAACACTTAAATGTATAGTAACTTGAGAACTTAATGACTCTGTTTGTCCATACACTACTTTATATGGCCGATTCATATCCACGTCCCCATCATACACACATAGATAGACAAACAATACATGATGCAGTATAAATGAATAATATTGATTTCTGCTCTCCCTGAAGAATCACAGCTTCTGGATGATCAGGAGTCGTGTTTCGAGGAGAGCAAGATCGGTGAGCAGATCTAAACATGGGCCCAATCAGTTACCAAAATATCAGAGTCTGCTAACACATACTGTATGTTGACCATTTAAGAGCAATGCCACTCTGAGAAAACAAAATCTTTTCTCTCTGTTGTTTGTTTGTGGAATGAAGTTAGGAATTAGATCAGAATTGCCTTTGGAAGCCAACACATAATCACAGCTTAAGTAGTTACTGAAATTAAAGTTTTTCCTTGGGAACGTGGATTTGTTATGTATTTACAGCAAAGCTATCTTGCATTATTGCATCATTAAAATGTTTGTCTTTGATTCAATGTTACAAATGTTTATAAGTAAATGTTTTTTCACTTGGTACCTCCATAAGGCAGAAAATTGTGGTTATCTCCATCTCTGAGTATCCTGGTTCTCACTGAGCCAGCCAGAACCCACCACTCTTAAAAATGAGGTATAATGAATTAACATTGTATCATTTCTTTCCTTTGTCCGAACAAAATGAACAGAACTACAGGTGTGAACTCACCCTTAATCTTCTCATACTTGTTGGGACATTTCTTTCTTCAACACAAACCTGCATCATGAATCAATCACTGCTTAGTGACTGCAACTGTAAACTCGTATGTTTTCACTCTAATCTAAATGAGTAATTATGAAGTCGTAAAAGAATGAAAAACAGCTGGCCAGTGGGAAGCAGATGGATGTAATACTGTAATGAGTGTGATAATCATCAAGCTAAAATGGCTATTAATAACAGTTATGCAGTGATGCTGTTGTAGTGCTAAAAAGATATTAAATTTCAAACTGTAGATCATCAGTGAAAGTGATGATCTGAATACAGTTTAGAGAGTTTTTTTCCTTTTTTTTTTCCAATATATTTTTGTGTGAATGGAAAACATCTTGAATTAAGACAAGCTACCTTGAGGTTTAAGGCGAGAGATTAGACTTTTAAATTGTTACTGAAGATGAGAAACAGCATTGTTCTGGACTGGGATGGGAATTTGAGAGCCCACAGCAGTCTCTGATGCAGGAGAGAGGTTTTGATTGTGGGACAAAACAGGTGTATAAGGCATTCATAAAATCTGTTGTTTTGTTTCTGTGGCCGACACACTTGCGAAATGTGAACTCAAAAGAATTCTGCATATTTACAGACGGTGTGACATGCGGAAAGATAGTTTTCCTCATTCCAAATGCTCCAGCTACTCTCCCATATTTTTTTTAAGGTCTTGTCCACCATTATTCAATCCCAGCGGTGAGCTGTCATAACATATTTTGCCTGAATGTACCAGTCCCATTTACTTTATCAACTCCATGTTTCCCCTGTCCCATGCTGTTTGACATGCATATTTCTTGATCCCAAAAAAACATTATTAATCCAAAACACAGCGGTCTGGTCCTCCCCAGCATGTGTTGTCCTGCTCAGTCACATCACAGGAACAGCCGGAGGACTGAGAGCATCCTGTGTCTCTGAAGCTTCACCTTGACATCAGATCCTCTGTGGGATCGGACGCAGGCCCTTTAGCTTTGACATATTTTCTAACCAGCCTTCCTGGATCCACTGAAACACACGGAACTCACCACAATTAGTGTAATTCCCTTCTATCTCATTTCCTGTTATTGCGTTTGTAGTCATGGATGGCCTCTAACCACCATTGTAAGCCACGACTAAGCTATTTGTTTTTGTATGAGCCACTGCATTTGTCCCTTCTTTGACTTTTTACACACCTCTTCTGTTTAGTTGCTGTACAGTTTTTGAATAGTCCCATAAAAGTTGGAGTTGCTGTACATTGACTGCTATAAATTAATAGTGTTGCAATGGAAAACAACAATGAAAACAATAATCACTATGCATGTTAAAAAAAACAACTCATAACTAATCATTAAAAAATGCTTAAAGATAAGCTTCCATGTCCCCAAGGACCCAGTGTGTTTGTTCTTGTCATTGTTATTTAGTGCTACAAAAATTTCTGGAGAAATAAGAACATGTTGTTTCTCATGGAGATGTGCCCTCTCAAATAGCTTGTTTTGATCAACTACGTATTGGTTACCAGAGAATGATTTGGTCCCCTGCTGATTATTCACGAAATAATGTCAAATGTTCCCTGAAGCTTTGTGCTGTAGTATGATGAGTCCTCTGTGAGTAGAGCAAAATGACCTAGCGAGGGTTAACATGAGCAGCACTGTGTTCCCTCCTCCTGACATTGATTGAGCACACACACACACTTTCTCCGCTGAGGCCAGCACAGAGCCAGAGAGGAGGGACTGTTTGCAGCTCTGAGAGCCAGCTGTTGTTCGCTCAGAGCTGGGTCTTTTCTCTCCCTGACTCCCCCGTTCTCCACTGGCCTCATCACTCCATGGGACTCCAGACCTGGCTGCCAAGCAAACCACCACTGTCCTCTATGGCCTGCCTTGATGTGGAGACCCCTTCCATCTGCAGGGGTAAATTCAAATCAGGTGCCTTTTTCTTTTTCTTGTCTAACCTACATGTATTTCAGTGTCTTATTTGAGTATCTGCGTAAAGTAAACTCAAGTTACTCTTGTTAATCTTTATTGATGCAGGCAGTAGTGGCAGGGGGGTTGTAGTGACGTAGACGCAGCCCTAACAGGAAATGACAGGGCAACAGTAAAGCTTATCACGATGAGTCATTCAAAACATCATTCTTACAGGAGAGACTATTGTCTTCTAATGGATGATAAATCAAACTTACTTTAGAAAAGATGCCGGAGTCTGCGTGGGAGAGATTTAGAAGAGAATACTTATCAGTTTATGCTGCCTATGTTTTTATTGGCACACTGTTGAGACACTATTATGATTTTCTGTCACATTATATAAACATGAATACACACCTGTCATGTAAATACACACAATGAGCTTCATTGAAATGAAGTGCAATACACAGATATACTGCTGATCAAGATTCTGATCATTATTTGCATATTGTAATCTTTGTTTTTTGCAATCAGCAGCAGAAAATTCCTTTGATTAGACCAGGCCTTGAGTAATATGGACTGTTTTACTTTTCAAATAAAACACAACATAGCTGTCTTTCAGTGATAAAACCAATGTTAGTGGTGTTTAGGTTCTGTACTAGATTATGGTTAACTTATTGTAATGTCTGTGAAGTCACATTTGATGAAAGTATTTGCCAACCACCAAAGTTCATAAGGTACCTAAGGCAGTATTTTTGCATCCTACAAAAGTGACAATGTACAATGTTGCTATTTACCATTGTAAGAACATGCATAACACTCAAATGACAAAAGTGTATAGCATGCAAGAAGTAAGCCAAAATGTAAATTCCTTTCCGTCAGGGCCATCATGCATGATTTGCATGTATAACATTTTATTTAAATTCTATGTCAGTAAATTATTATTCATGATCTGACTAAATATAACTTTCTAAGCAGACCCAGAACAGTCAACGCAGAGTTGGAGGACACTCCCACTCATGGGGAAGGAAGCTAATGTGTTTTCTTATCACTTTGTATCTGACTTCATCTTAGGCCCTTTTGCTTTGGGAAAAAATACTACATGACTTGGATGTGTTTACAAATTAGCTTAAATTCAGACTACTCAGTATTTTGTGCAGATTTTCATTTTCAAGTTAGAAATAGTTAAAATCCAGTTTTCAAGAGCTCTATTTTACTTTCTATACATTCTCAGTCATTATATAACAATCACCTAATTCATACTGCTTAAGCCTTTCTGCTTTGTTGAACTGATTTAGGATAAAATGAGTAATGGTGTAGTTTAATTTAAGAACATGTGTTTGATACTTGTTTGCCTGCCTGCATTTGACCAACCACCTCCAAGAATGTAAATTACCCGGTTGTCAACTCAAGTCAGCTGATATGTTTATAGACCTTTCAAATAATTACAAGCTGATTCATTCCTATTTCTAATATAAGACAAAGTCTATCAATTAAATTTAATTCATGTGGACTTTTTGCCCCATGTGAGTGCAGGTTGTAGGGAAATGCATCTGAATCGGCTACTGCACACACATGACTTTTTTGATAAACCAAAATAATCTGTGTATTCATGGTTTAGTCTATCTGTGGTTATACAGTAGATTCCTCGATCTTTGCTCAAATGGGATTCTGTTTAGAGTCTTTGGTATTTATAACAGTAAAGTCAACATAACCCAGTGTCAGTCTGTTTCTAAACTAAATCCATCTTTGTCTGGGCAAGGAGTATCTGCAGCCACACCAAACTTTCTAAAAGAAAAAAAAAAGTAAAAGAAAATTAAAGGTCTGATAGGAGACCTCCAGGGATGATTTACTGAGAACAACATGGGTCTGAGATTAGAGATTACATCAGTAGACAGGGATTTCAGCAGAGCCCCCTCTCTCTCTCTCTCTCTCTCTCTCTCTCTCTCTCTCTCTCTCTCTCTCTCTCTCTCTCTCTCTCTCTCTCTCTCTGTGTTTCTCCACAACCTCTGTTTATGCTCTGCTGGTGAGCAGGAGAGCGGAGCCAGTTTGCATCACGGAGAGGTTAGCCAGGGTTCAGGTTGAACACAGGATGACACAAAGTGAGGAGGACCCCGGGCATGAGGTGTACCCCTATACCGACACTCAAATTAAACTCTGCATTCTCTTGTGGTGCTGGAAGGCAGCTTTGGGTGTTATTGATGTGCAGTTATATGCACTCATAAATTTTCTTGCCTGTGGCATTTTTTTTCCAAGTCACAGTGGATATGAATATTGAGAAAAAGCAATGGCAATTTTTTACAATCTCCTGGTATGATCTGTCTCAGGCTGACCATAACCCCCCTGGCCTGGGTTTGTAATAGGAAACACAGCAGGCGGGGCAGGCACACTGTGTTCTCTGCTCCAGAGTTGATGGGCTGCTGTGAGAGTAGACCCAGCCTCCCACCCTTTGCCTCAGCACTTGTCACTCTGTGTTCCCTTGCCCACCAGTGGAAGCCCGTGAACGTCCCCTCGGCTCTGCATACAACTGGAGATCCCACCCCCTTAACTATCCCCAAATTTCATGGTTCCCAGGCCTTGTTCTCACAGCTGCCCAGTTTATTTTTGCTAGAGTGAGTCACAGAGGCCTGTTCAGACGCAGTGCCTTTCCCAGGAGAGTTGAGCAGGTCTGTGCTGTGTGTGTGTGTCTGTGAGTGTGTGTGAGTGGGAGTAGCTGTTTCCCCTGAGCCACTGAGTAGCTCTAGCTAAGCCGACTTCACTTCACTACAGTGGCGACGATAAGGGTCTCATGTACCTCACACCGCCGCCTCATTCGTCACCATCACCCAATACCTTCCTCTTCAAACTGTTGTTTTTTTTTTCTGCATGAAGCGGTGTTATTCTACTGAACTAACATGTCCACGCTCGCTTGTTTATAAATGTTTAAACTGGGATCTTACTACAGTTTATACTGATGTGGGGCCTGCATGCAAGACTCAACAGTTTCTGCTGGAAGATACTCATGTCTTTGAAGTATCACAGATCACTGCTTATCCACCCAAAGTATACATTTTAAAAACTATTTATTAGATAGACACGACACACTTAGCTTTTGCCAGTTTTGCTAATCATCGTGACTGTAGCCCTAACAATCCCTTTTTTATCTGTTTGTATTCTGTACTGTAGTTACTTTGTTTGACTCCTCTGTGAATTTGCATCCCACACAGAGATATTGACTCTCATTGGGAAGGCTCTCGGCCAATCACATTGCACTGTTTGAGTCTAACTGTTGTAAAACTTGTGGTACTCTTAACAACCCAAGTTAAAACCATACAGGAACTGAATAGGATGTCTGTGGTGGTGAACAGGGTTTACTGTTGGGCCTTTGGGGTAGCGTATTGATTGAGAAATAATAAGTACTTTGTTTTATTTGATGTCTGGCAGGTTTCACAGTCAAAGCCAGAGATGGTTGTTAGTTGACTCAGCGGACTTGGCTCTGAATGGTAAAAGTTCAACTTTGACCTCTGTGTCTCTGTACTCTCACAGTCCTCCAGCTCTGTCTGCAGCAGAGGAGAACTCGGGAGCAGCTTGTGGAGCAAGGCATCATGCCTCGTGAGTATTAACATCACACAATTACAAAACCCTCACCTAATGCTTTGAAAAAAATCAAGGTTCATTGATTAGAATATGGACCAATATGTCCTGAATCCAGAGTGCCTTTCTTTCTCATAACTACCTTCTACTTTTTGTATCTTACTTACATCATTTGTTGCTCTTACAAGAATAGTGTTAGAGATGACATTCAACTTTTTTTAACATCTAACTCAACCAAAGCATCTTCATCAACCAAACTTCTTCATGGTCTTTGGGTAGCACATTTGCAGTGCCATTAAAACAATGTGACAAAGGCAGGATCCATGTAAACATTACGTTGTTAGTTGTGATTATGCACTTACCTGTTGTAAACGTATTCGCAGCAGCATACTCCTCCTTTACTTGTATTTAAAGTGATCACACTGCATCTGTGTAATTGATGTTGGCGCTCAAACTGGTCTGTCAAAGGTCGTGTAAATGGCTTATTGTGTGTGTCTGCACATGAATCAATTGCTTTATTCTAGAAAGTGTGAAGTTTATTGTCCTTCTCAGATTGTTGCTAATAGTTGCGTAATTGTACTCATAGCCAATGACGAAAATGACTCAAAGATTTAACACTTAGGCCATCAAGCAGCACACCAGTGCCATAACAGAAAGAACAAGCTCCTACTTTATACCATCCATCCTTTGATGTGACAAAAGTGGAGCAGACTCAGTCCCTGTGCTGCACCTAATAAAAGATGAGCTTAATCTGTGACAGAATCATGCTGATGGCTGGAAAGGTAGAAGGAGAAAAAGACAGAGCTCTTCTTCTTTGTCCTGTTCTCTCCTGGGAAGCCTCCTGCAGTCAGGCTTTCAGCTCCTCTCTGGCTCCTAAAAGCCACATGAGTCAGCGACTGAGCCTTCAGTGGAGGTCAGTCTTCCCCTGGCCAAGCGTGGCCTGCACACAAACCTCCCAGGCCATTCTCCACTAAAGCACTCTGCTGCTCCCACACTTATAATCTTATGGTAGGTATGCAGTGAGGTTTAGGTGACGAGCAGGAATGTTTTGCTTTGCTCCTCTGAGACACACACACACACACACACACACACACCCTCAGCCAGTGTGTCCTTAAACCAAACAGTGCTTGTCATATCAGAGATGACTAGCCAGTGATCCAGACCTTGCGTTAAGCAGGAAGAGTTTATTCTGTGAGATCAGAGAGTGACTTTCTGCATGGAGCAGTCTCTCTGCTTGAGTCAGTAAAGCCTGGCACTTCCTGTTTGACTCCCGTGAGCTCCTGTTTATTAATGTCACACTCATGCAGAACAACAAAGACAAAAACATGAAAATAATGATATGAAAAATGGATTTCACTGTACTCAAGTTAGTGTGGAAAGTGTCATATCCAGGAGAACTACTTACAACATGATCATCACTTATAGGCAGCTTATATTGATTTGTGTATATTTTGACATTAATGATGCAATGATGATGTTTATATATATCAACTCTCATTCCTTTTGTACTTCAGGCCAATTTATACAGTCCTCAGTTCACTAAGTGTATTATTAGTCAAACCTTTATGTAGTTTAACTATTGACTGCTGGATGTCCATGATTTTAAGCTCTGTTCAAGGGAATTTTTCCTTGCCACTGTCGCCTAGTGCTGCTCATGGTGGCAATTGTTGGGTCTCTGTAAATATAAAGAGTCGATCTAGACCTGCTGTATATGAAAAAGTGCCCTGAGATAACTTTGTTATGATATGGCGCTATATAAATAAAACTGGATTGAATTGAATTGGAAACTGATAAAGCAACTTTGAAAACTTTAAACTGCTCCTCAAATCCATTACAAAGAGTGTATACAGTAGAAATATATATGTATTTCACGTTATTCCACTTAAGTTGTTACATCATCCTTCATGTTCTTTTGAAGATCACTCTTACAAGCGGTTTGCTAATTAAAGGTACTCTTTTCATAACAGCAGAAACAGCCAAAAGAAAATCGCCTTTGAAAATAGTAAGAAGGACAAAAACACCTTAAATCAATAATCATTTATAATTTTAAAATGGAATTAACAGTTTGCTTGTGTGTGGAAATATAGTATATTGACAGAGAAAAGTTATGGATTTTGTCGATTCACCTTTTCACAGCTCTGAAAACACCTGCTGCCTTTCATGAGCAGATTCGCAGCCTGGAGAGAGCCAGGGTAAGACTAATGTCATCACACTGCAGCTCATGATTGTGTAAATCTAAATCTTGATTATGCCCCACAAATATATAGAAAAACTTTAATTTTTTTTAACAGGCTGGGAACTTCTTAAAGCACAAACTCTGCAGGAGACCTGAGCGCTCTGAGCTGGTCCGTATGCACATCCTGCAAGGTAATCATCCTCCTATGTGTTCTTACTGAGTAATGGCGTCTAGATAACAGACATGAATATGGTGCTTATTCATCTAATCACACTTATTGCCTGTTTAAATTTGTTTTACAAAGTTAGAACCAGATAAATGTCTTTGAGGTTGACATAAGTTTGTGAGGTCTGACTGAGCCTGCAGTGAGTCACCCTGACAAAGCAGTTAAGAAGCTGTCTGATGCTGGCCAGATCACAGCTAATGATCCTGATGTGTATTTATCAGAGACGCAGGCTGAACCCTCCCTGCAGGCCACACAGATGAAGCTGAAGAGGGCCAGACTGGCTGATGATCTCAATGAGAAGATCTCCCAGCGGCCTGGACCCATGGAGCTGGTGGAGAAGAACATCCTGCCTGTTGAGTCTGCTGTCGAGGAGGTCATCAATGGTACTCATCAACACTATTATATCCTCACTGTCAGAAGACCTGAGCCATTCAAAATCTTTGTTTTAGCCCACTTTGGTGCCACGTTCACCACCAACAGTTCCCCACTTACAGTGACAGCCAGAAGGTTAACTCAAACTAGCATCGCAGCACATTAGGAAAGTTTTTTAGCCATTATTAATGTTATTACACCTGTGTTTGAGAGATCAAAAGCCAGCAGCGAGATAGGTGTGTCAGTTTTATATAGTTACTCAGTGATGGCCAGCTTACCTGACACTATCTCATGTCTAATGAGGTCAATAATACCAATCTGGTACTGGTAACTGGTGGTTCACCCCTTACCCTTTCACTCTTAATCAGAATTACTCAATATTTGGCATGAAATTTTGGTGAAAACATTTATGTCCCTCTCAGGATGATTTGTAATAATTTTGGTGATCCCCTGACTTTTCATCTAGCGCCATCATCAGGTCAAAATATCCATATGTTCAATATTTTGGTTTATGACCAAATACCTGCGAAACCAATGACATTCCCATCCGCTTCAGCTGTACTTTGTGTTTAGTGCTAATTAGCAAATGTTAGCATGCTAACACATTAAACTGAGATGGTGCACTTGGTAAACAGTATACCTACATGGCATGAGCAAGCACTGATAACTCAAGGTTTCCTTTTGTAATCTTAAAAGGTATATAGTACATGTACAGACACCATTAACTGTATGTCTATATTCTAAAAAGTCAGTTTGACAAAAGCTTTTTTTTTCAGTAAATAATAAGCTGTACTTTCTTACGTTTGATTCTGGCCCTGCAGGTGGTAAGGCAAACTACTCTAAACCACCAGATATTTACAACTTTGATGAGGACAGCAGTGATGCCTTATCACCACAACAGCCTGCCAGCCAACAATCTCCCAGCTCCACCTCCACCTTTCCAAGGGAGTCTGGAGGGACTGAGGCCACTTCTCCTTCCTCTAACTTAAACTCTCCCATACAGGTACACCAATACCTTGAACAATTACAATTTACAAAACATGAACTGTCAATGTCAGCAGACAAACTACCCTTCTTGACAAGTTATCTAGCGATCTAGCAGAGTCTTAAAATCCTACAATTCTTTAAATAAAGTGAAGAAACTGATGTTTTAAGGATGCCTGGACACTGGTAGAATTTTTCACTTATGAGAAAAATTATGTTTTGAGATTTAATTTAACTTTATTTATTGTATGCACACACAGTGTACTAACCGTGTATAATGTATTTATCATTTGTAGAAACAGTTTGTACCCATTCTTTTATTAGTCTTTGTCAACCAGTTTTTGGTTATATTATTCCAGTTGGAAGTGGAATGATGATTAACAGGTGTAGCTGCTTCACTGTTCTTACTGAATGGATCATG
Source organism: Macquaria australasica (assembly GCA_005408345.1). Taxonomy (NCBI): domain Eukaryota; kingdom Metazoa; phylum Chordata; class Actinopteri; order Centrarchiformes; family Percichthyidae; genus Macquaria; species Macquaria australasica. Next base: position 845,221 of record SEMN01000058.1, on the reverse strand, counting down.
TGGTTTCTTTCCGTCTCTGCTTTTCTTAGCTCTCCCCACCTCCTAACTCACAGTCCACATCAGATTTCGTCAACCTTGTCTCCACCAGTGAGCAACAAAGCAACCAACAAGCATCTACACCTCAGCCAATTACCACTGTTGTCCCCAGTATCACACCAGGGCCAGTTCTTGTGAAGGTGAGATTCAGATTTTTAACAGCTCCAAGTTTGACCAAAGTCATTTCAAAATCTTCTTTAAAGTATTTTTTAAAGGATGAGTTAATTTAAGTTTATTCACTCACAGTCTTCTAATGTTTATAACCAGCTCTCTCTCTGATTTATTGACTATGTTGTTTTTTTTGTTTCCTTTGGAAATGTGATGAGAGATGCAAAGTCAGAAGACACAGAGTCTGTGTTTTGTCATGCTGAAAGTCAAGTGAACTGAATGTCAGCATTCAACCAAGTCAAACTTGGTTCAAAGAACAACAGGGTTTAAAGTCATTTCACAAATCATTGGGCTTAAATCTGTGCCAGCCACAGTTTGTCTTCAATTAGGGTCAAATGACAGGCTGGCCTTCCTCATGCAGGCTGTGTAAAATGTAAGCCAAAAATCAAAGGACGGGAGTGAAGCAATAACTTGTGCATTTATCATAATCCAGTTATTCTCTGAGCATAAGATGAACTCTCCCTCCCCTGGAATATGATAGGGGAATGAGTATGACAAATTGGAGGGTGTGTGCTTGCCTTAACCCAGCTTGAGTTTCTGGTTTCATGCTAGAACCCACTGCTCTAATGCCAAGCCTTTTTCATGTGTATCCTGTAACTGCAGGTGGTAAAACAATAAGGGTCACATTTCCACTAACCGTTTCCTCATCCTGCAGTTCTCATCGAGTGTCAGAACAATGTTCCACCTTAACGCTTCAAGCTATAAAACTCCAGTATCAGTTCCAAGTCTTGCAGTGTTGGTACTGGCAATGCTAACTGTATTCCCTGATAAACTGGACTGAGATCAGTCACAGGGATCAAATATCCTCCAGATGGTCCTCTCTGGTTTTACATGGCCCTTCTCTGTGTTGTGTTCTGCAGCAAAGCCTACCCAAGCTGCCTGGCGATAAAAGCCGCAGCAAAAAGAGCAAAGAGCCCAAACCAAGGGTGAAAAAGTTAAAGTACCATCAGTACATCCCTCCGGACCAGAAGCAGGAGCTCAATGAAGTGCAGATGGACTCAGCTTATGCCCGCCTCCTGCAGCAGCAGCAGGAGTTCCTGCAGCTCCAGATCTTAAGCCAGCAACAGCAGCAGTACAACTACCAGGCCGTCCCGTCTGCCACACTCAAGTATGGCTCTATTTAGCTACACAAACACTCCTTTAACACAGCCAGAGATAGGATTTGGCTCACTCACATAGTTTACCTTTATGTTTATAGACTGATAACTTTGTGTTCAGTTCATTACTACTGAAACAACTCTAAAGTACAAATGTTGCTTCCTTTCAGTGTTAAATCATTTGAATATTGATTTTCAACAAACTCAATCAAAAGCTCACACCTGGTTTTATAGAAAGTAATATCTGTTTAAACACAGCTGCTGTTTGTCTCAAATACTTTACATTTCCTGCCCACAGCTTCTTCCACAGAAGCTGTTGATTGTGAAAAATGGATAATAGTTTAGATTCCCTCTAAAATCTCTACTCCCTTTTCTTCCCATCTTATTACAACAGACCAACAACTGAGGTGCAAACCAGCTGTTCCAGTGTTGTTCTGAGTGGAAACGCAGCGTCTACCCCTGTGCAGCCCCGGTACACTCAGAGAAACCGCAGGCCGGATCATTTACCAGCTAATCTGGATGAGATGAAGGTGACACGTTGCTGCCTGCACACAGTCTGACTATATGCACCTCATGCATGCTGCAGAGAAGATAAAGCAAAATTTTGAGAGGTATTTTATAATAATCTGTTATTTTTACAGGTTGCTGAGCTGAAAATGGAACTAAAACTCAGATCTTTGCCTGTTTCTGGGACTAAGACAGATCTGATAGAGCGGCTAAAGTTGTATCAAGAGAACTCTAACATCCAGACTGCTGCTGCCATTGAGACAACAGCCGTCACAGCAGTATCACAGTCTGAAAACATAAAGTTAACCCCGCCTGTGTCCCCTATAGCCTCCAAGGTGTCCAGTCTGGGCATAGAGGACAGTAGTATGACAGACAGCCCCACCAAGCTTTCAGATGCCCTGTCTCCAGCTCACACTGCTCCCTGTGTGAACTCCCCACAGAGAACTCCACAGGAGGAGTGTCCCACAGAGACGAGGTCCTGTGGGAGGGACTCTGAGAGGGACAAACGTCTCCACGAGAAGGAGCGGCAGATTGAGGAGCTGATGAGGAAGCTGGAGCGGGAGCAGAGGCTGGTGGAGGAGCTGAAGATGCAGCTGGAGGTGGAGAAGAGGAGTCAGCAAGGAGATTCTCCACCTCGGCTCAGCCCTCTTTCTCCCATCAAGATCAAAGAGGAAAACAGGACCCCATCAAACTGCTCAGCGTCCTGTAGTTCTCCTGGTCTGCCAGTGTTGGTCAAACAAGAGGAGGTGGCCGATCAGAGCCACTTAGCTCATCAAAAACAGTTCATCATCAGCCACCAGACTATCAAGCACCCTGAAACCCTTCAGCCTGTCCAGACTGGAGCTCAGATCCTCCTGCCTGCATCCCTTCCTGCCTCGGCAGTCACTATCCAGCTCCCTGCCAACAGCATCAAATTACACACTACTGTTAGCAGCGTAACCCCTGGCCTCATCCAGACCTCTGGACAGGTGCCACAGAAAATAGAAGCCTCAGCAGCATTACAACAGCAATGCAGCACTCAGACTCAGCCACTGACAAAGGTAAGAAAACGCAGTGATGCTTGCACAGGGCTGCCTCGGTCCATCTCTTTATTAGTCATCACTATCAGCTGTGATTTTCTGGTAGTTTTGGATTTATTTAAAATGTGCAAACTTGAGTCGTATTTGATCATCCATATGTGCAATGTGTGTGCACCTGAAATCATAAATTCTGTTTTCTATGCAGTAAATTCAGGTTAGGTTGCACATCACACATCTGGTACAATGTTTTCGATGGCACTGTCTAATCACATGTCAGATGTTTTTTGCGTCGTTGACGCTCTATCATGGATAATGCATTTTTCTTGTTGTAACAGTAATAACAGGCCTCAGCTGGGTGGTGAAATCCTTCCCTATTCACATCAAAAGAAGGCTTGTGGAAACTTGGGTTACTGGAGCAGGTGCTGAGTGAGAGCTGACAGTAGTGCCCTGACTGCCCTCTGTCGTCCCTCTGCTCTGCGCCAAATGACCAGCCAGAATTAGCAACAGAAACCACAACTCATTGCTAACTGAGGAGAACACGCTATGCTGCATAGTGCTGCAAACAGTGCTGTCACTAGTGGGGTAAAAGGTGGTGATGCTTCAAATGAAGAGGGGCCAATGGAATTCAACTAAAGTAACATTGCTAAAAAGCAGGGAGTGCAGAATAATCTTCATTTAGGTTGCCCACAATTCCCAGCCTTTGTGCCTCAAAAGAACTTGGTTACTACAACAGGAAGCGTTTATTGCTCCCACAACTGGGTGTTGGGATGCACTACTTTTCCGTGCATGTGGGAGAGAGCATGGCATTAATGCATTTGTTAATGGTATGCCTCCATGCTGACCTGTCTATATTTCTCTGCAGACTTGGAGGATGGATAGGACAGCACAAAGCTTACTCAACACATTCCCAGCAAGTGGATGTCCTGTGGGAGTCTCTTCTAGCCAAGCTGGTCCTAAAGGACATACAAATAAGGTAGAGGATGATCCTTTAGTCTCTTCTGCTTTGATTTACTTACTTATTTGTACACTGTCAACTGCATTTGAATGATGATTTGTATCAGATGTATTCTGTATCATGTGGTATAAGGGACTGTTGTCTTTTCCTGTTGCACAGTCTCCCTGTACCAACCAGCCATCTTTGATTTTGCAGCAGCCAAAATTCACAAACCATGTGTCAAAGTGTAAAGACCCACCACGCTACGAGGATGCAGTTAAACAGACACGCAGCATGCTAACAGCTGTTCAGGTGACAAATAAATACACTTTTTAGTACAGTATATCCTTTACACTGTTACTCTAGCCACTCAAACATTTAGTCATCTTTTTATTTCTCTGCAGGGTCCCACTGCAGCTAGCCAGCAGATGGATGACCTGTTTGATGTGTTAATCGAGAGTGGTGGTGAGAAATACTGCAACTTTTCTTTTGGGGGGGGGGCACTGGTCAAATAAGACATAAAGTACTAATGATTACTGGATTCTCACACTTTAGGTTCTGTACTTGTTTTTCAGAGATCTCCCCCTTCATCAGACAGGATCCTCCCAGCCTGGACAAGCGTCTCCCTGTGACAGCCAGTGTAACCACCCTTCCCATCAACACGGTTTTATCCCGCCCTCCTCCCGTGGTCCAAGTGGCCCAGCTGCCTGCAGCATCGCTCAACCCCTCGACCAGCTTGGCAGCCCTGACCTCTGACACCCAGCTGGAAACCCTCCTGGATGGCACGCTGGCTGCTCACACTGGGCGACAAACACTGAAGCTGATGGAGGAGCAACACTCACCTATGGTTACCATGGAGCTGGACTTAAATGAAAACACACCGCCCTCTACTTTGAACCTGCACAGTACCAACATGGACAATATGGACTGGCTGGACCTTACCATGTCTGTGCCAGCAGAGGGGGTCAACCCTTTGGACATATCAGCGCCTGTAGGCGTCTTTTCTACTGACTTCCTGGACTCGCATGAACTGCACCTGAACTGGGAGTGAGTGCTGAGTGCTCAAGGTGAATTCGTACACCTATCAGGCCAATTCTGAGAAACTTACTTTTTTTATGCAAGGGAGGATGGCTTTTGTGTCCTATGTGGAAAAAAAAGAGCTTTAGGAGGTTGAGGCAGATCTGTTTTGCTTTCTGACCATATAAATCAGCTCAGTAATAATCTAATTGCGCAGCGTCAGTTTAGAAGTTGCGGCATTGCTTCCTTTGAGGTCTTTAAACCCTCTGATTGCATGGGGAGACTGACATAAAGTAGCTGAGCTGACAGTGGAAGTAGCTTTTAAAATTTCAATCTTAAGTTATGCCACATATTTGTTATCAATCTGTTCTCATGTTATTGGTTTCTCTTTGTCCTCTGATCTTAATGAATGTACAGTGTTGTATTGATGGTGGTAATAGAGGAAAGGAACAACAGGAAAATGTCCTAACCCTGGTTAAACAACTAATGGACAAATACTCTGTCAACGTCGTTTCATCTCTCAACCAGTTCTAACAAGATTTCTAGCAGTGTGCAGATCAGCCAAATTGGCACTCCTGCATCTCCAGTGTGTAAACCATACTGCCAACTAGTCACAAGAGTCATCCGCTGTGCTCCGTCAAGACTGTATCCAAATGAATAATAATAAATTGTTCTTAGAACATCATTCACTGCTTCAAAGACTGGCAGATTGACTCTTAAAGGGTTGAACATTATTGAATTAAGGTCTGCTTGGTTTTTGTTTAGGTAGTTTATTGAAGGAGCATGGCACACAATACCAGAATACAATCTCTGTGCACAGCATTACAGTGTAACAACAGACATACAGACACATCCTCCAGAAAACGATCAATAATATATGAACCACTGCTCATTTGTGTTATTCACTCACTTCATACTGAAAGAACCTTAATGCATTACAGTTGATTTGTATTGTAGTGACATCTGCTGGCCACATCCGAATGTAAGCAGCTTGAGCAAGCAAAGTCTGTGGTCTGACTGGTTTTCTTTTTTTTTTTTTAGCAAATTGCAAAAGATGACTTCTGGTATGAAGAAAATAAAATTCAGTGTCAAAGAAACCATTATGCACAACATGATGCACCACAGCAGTTAGTCAGATAGTTTCTAGGCAGGGGGGTGGGGGGGTGTTTGAGCATAAAGGTCATTGCACTGACTTATTTTGCAAACAAACTCATTTGAACGTTGACAGGAAAAAAAGTCCTTTTCACATCAGCACCTCATTTGACACCCTTCAAAAGGTTGCTGGAATGAGAACTATTTTATATTTATACTAGTATAACGCAACACCAAGAAACATTGTAATGCATAGTTGTAGACTTGAATCGTTGTCTAAACTGGTGTTGGTGTCTTCTAAACCAACTACCTGCCTCCTTGACCCCCCACCAACTAAACTTTTTGAAGATCTCTGGCCATTTCTGTGACCTACAATGCTGAATATTGTTAATTTATCACTTACAACTGGCACTGTCCCCACTAGCTTCAAGACTGCTGTGGTTAAACCTTTACTTAAGAAACCACGCCTTGATCCAGGGTCTCTGAATAATTATCGACCAGTCTCTAACCTTTGATTGTTTACAAAAGTACTAGAAAGAGTATTTCACAGTAATCTTTTTGACCTTTTCAATCTGCTTTCAGGGCCTATCACTCCACTGAAACGGCACTTCCTAAAGTGGTGAACGATCTTCTTCTTACTATGGATTCAGATTCCATCTCAGTGCTTCTATTACTGGATCTCAGTGCGGCTTTTGAGAGCATAGATCATTGTATACTCCTAGACTGACTGGAAAATCAATTTGCTGTCTCTGGTCAGCCTCTCGCGTGGTGAAAGTCTCACTTATCTGAAAGAACACAGTGTGTTTCCTATTATAATACTAAATCAAACTTTTCTGACGTGAATTGAATTTTATTGTGTTTGCAAGAACTGGGAACGATCGTAGTTCTTCAAACACCGTTTTGAGGGACTTTTTTTAGCCCTTTCTCTGGAATAACCTCCCTGCTGACATCAGACAGTCTGACTCTGTTGAGGCCTTTAAATCCAAACTTAAAACTCATCTTTTCGCCTTAACTTTCAGTTAGTTGCTTATTCCTTGATTACTTCATGCCTTATACCTGTTATCATTATCCTTCCGGGCCAGCAGGTCGGTTTCAGTCTCAATCGATCTATTAAGCCCAGTACTTAGAGTCCATGTTTGTCCTGCCAACAACAATACTGTAAACTTTTTGAAAACCACTGCATCTCTCTAACCCTTTGTTTGTTTGTGTCACACAAGCACATGAGCATCCAAGCTGTGTGCCTATCTGTCTCTCTCTAGTTTCTCCTCCTTGACCTTTCACTTAGGCCTCTGTGTGCTGGACCATCGGCCATCCTGGGACCTCTCTCTCTCTCTCCTGCCTGGCTGTCGGTGCCTCACTCCAGATGTTTGGATCTGAATCTTCGTCCTGCTGGAGATGCAGCCTCTCCTCTTGTCTCTCTCTCCCCCTGTGTGTGTCTGTTCCTTTCTCCTATCTGTGTGAATGGAGCGCTTGAGCTTTGCCTCTTGTGTCTTCCATTTTTTCCCTCGTTTTTCCTTATCCGTATCAAGGGCTAAATGATAGAAAGATTGTATGCTTCACAGATTGTAAAGCCCCTTGAGGCAAATTTATGATTTGTGATACTGGGCTATATAAATAAAATTTACTTGACTTGACTTTGCATGCTATATGTTTTACACATTGTGTATATATGTTACCTTTTTTTTAGAAATGTCATTTTGTAAATACAGAGTAGGCCTATGACCATCCCCAGTATGCCATTTACCCTTGCTTGTCATTAAAAAACTATACAAGGAAAGGCTATAATTTTGTGGTTTCGTTGAACGGCTCACCACATTTGTACGCCTTAATAGAGAACTGAATGTTTACATGATTTCAATAATGTCACAGAAGTACTACACAGAAGTACTAAAGTTTACAATCATATTGATCAGATTCTTTTAATTTAGTGAAAGATCAATTTGAATATACAGATATGTCCTAAAAATCTAATATAATATACATTTACATAGAGGCAGACTATATTAGTCCACACCACATGTTCCTTCTGACATGTACTCCATTAAAACCAGTGATGGTATCTGAATGTATGAGTTGACAAACATTATCCCTCAACCACCGATATCCTGCACAGTGGAGACTGATTATGATGATAGCGAATGCTAACAGATAAACTCTGCAAGGGAGCCATGCTGCTGAAATACTACTTCACCATTACGTCGATGTCTGATGCTCTTTCAGTCTGAGCTTCAAGTTCTCACCAGCTGCTTTTCTCTCAGAGCCTTTTAATAGTATGGATTGACGTTCGACACTTAGGACATCTGTGTGTGGTAGATTTGCAGGTACTGGTGCAGAAGGGAATGAGGCAACAACCAGCAATGCAGCTGCAAAGAAGGAACAGGAACAAAATAAAAAGTCAACAAACCTGGAAGCATATGACCGGCTGCACAAATAGAAACAGGCTCAACAAGGTCTGATTATATTCTCATGCAAATATATCACCAGGATGGAGGGAATGGTTTCATACCCGACCAAAGCTATCATGAAACACACCAGCCAGGTCACACTGCTGACAGAGGTGAAAGTCTCTGTCACGATGAACTGCCGACACTCTGGACACTGTGTCCTGCATGGACTTGGTGGAAAGTTTTCCAGATCCAGAATCACTGTAGGGGCTGTTAAGAAAAGTAAGAATTCATTGTTAGTTTTCCCATCACAAATCTAATTTCTTATTTCTTATTTCTCTAAACCTTCCAGAAGTAGAAAATCCTGAAAAAATGGCACTTAGAACACAGTGAGTACACTTTAGTAGCTATTAAAAATCTCCACTTAGTGTCAGTAACATAAATTGTTTACAGGACCTTTAGTAGGTTGTGAAAGAATCAGTTGACACCATTTTGGTAAAATGGTTTTCAGTTACATTTACCAACGCAAGTGCCACAAGGTTGCAGGTGCATGAAGTAAGACATAATTGCATAGGAAATAAAAGAGAGAATATGAAAACAAACTTTCATAGGGTATAGAGTACTCACTCACCAGTGAATTAGGTGGAAGCTCACCAATTTTTCCCTAAAACTGCATAGTTAGGCTACTTAATGAATAAATCCATTGGAACTCAACCTTGTTTTTGTTCTTTTGTTAGGTGTGTGGGCACAAAGGTCCAGTAAACGTCAAATATCATATGACCTGCACTCCAATAAATGAATGGGAAACTTGATCAGTGCAAAAATTGTTTGCAATGATGGAGCTCAAAACATTTTACATCGATGGACAGGGTGTTCTCGCTATAAATGGTGCAGCAACCAGTGTGTCTTTGTGAGGAGCTTATTATTCACTGTCTAGGGTGCAGGTCGTGCTATGTGAAAACAAAAGCCCCAAACTGAACAGTTAGAATGAACATTTGTGCATCACTGACTCACCAGGGATAGGAGGTGGAGCCTCAACGTAGAAAATATTTGAACTAGGAGTAGAAACACCAGGCGCAAACTTCTGACTGGAGGTGAAACTAACCTCTACAACAAAGAAGAAAAAAAATGGTTACAAAACCAAAGTATGCTGGAGTAATGATTTCCTGCAATACATTTCACCTTTCTTGTTCTTCTGATCTTTGGCATTGAGGATGTTGTCGTGGCTTTTCTGGAGTTCAGCCTTCCTTTCTGTCAGCTGTTTCAGTTTGTCATCAATGCTTTCAATCTCATGCTGATTTGAGGCTGTCTCCTCTGGTAGAAAAAAAATACATACATATGAGGTGATATAATATGCAAAAGACTTTGGATAGCTACTTTGCATGCCACAAATATCTGTCTTATTTTGGGTTAGGAATTTAGTCCTTGCTTTCCTTAATACTCCACCTGTTTGTCCAAATTCAGCACGATTCCTCAGCTCCTGAAATATGCACTGAATTCTTTTCCTTTCCAGAAGATGTTGTCTCTTGAGTGAAAGATGTTTCAACTCTGTAGATATCTTCTTCAGCTCGCTGTCTAAAGAACTCATGGTGGATGCTGAAAAGAGAGGGGGAATTATTGGATTGTTTAAGCCTACATCTGATATTTTCTTTACTGTGTGTTTATACTTGTTTTATATATATATATATATATATATATATATATATATATATATATATATATATATATATATATATATGTATAAAACTGTGTGCATGTGGTGTATGTGTAATGGAAGCAGTGAAATTGCAGAACAAGAAAACTGGATACCAAAGATATATTCATATGTGACCACATTTTTTATGGAGTGACAAAGACCAATTTTGAAAGTATTAATTCTACAATAGATAATATTGACGAGATGAATAGAATTTAAAACTTTAAAAACAAATTTCCACACTTTTTGGACTAACATTCACAGATATCATGTGGCCTTTCATTTGTCCAAAAATCTGGATGGGATCATCTAATGTGGCAGTGTTTACGTATGATATCATTACCAGGCTTGGTGGGCTTCTTTAGCATAATTTCTTTGACATAAAACACAGTATATATATGTGTGTGTGTATATATATATATATATCTTTTTTATTTAATAAAAAGACTCATTGTCGTGATGCCCTCTGTGTTATGCATTTATGGCTGAATATTGATAAAACAGTGAGTGGGTGGTCAACAATGTTTGTCAGCAATAAAGAAAAAATTACATTAAGCAAACTGGTAAATGTCATCAAAGTTGACTGAAACAGTGTACCTTTACTATATTTCATATCAAGTCCTAGATTAAATTCATACTTTAAAAACTGAGTGGCTTTTTAAGTTGGTTGTTAATAAAACAAGCTAGAGATTGTGAACTATATATTGAGTCAAACACTGCCTTTCCTTATATAATAAATACTAAAGAGAGAGTTGAACAAAAATATATAAACTAAATCATTTAGACTTGATAAAATGCTGGAATTAGTTTTCGAAGCAACACTACGTAACACAAATCTCAAGTCCAATGCTCATAACTGTAACTGCACTGTACTCACTACCACACTGTAAGAAGTTAAAGCCATTACTCAAACATTTCAACTACTAACTTTTTTAAACTGTATTAAAGGGAATATTATATGAAAGAGAAAATGTTTGTATTACCTATTTTCCTCTGCTGCTCCCAGTGTATCCTGTACAGCTATTATTCAAACTTGGTCAACAAGGGCATGTAGTGTTCATTTCTACCAGGAAATATTCAAATCAACAGGTTGCATTTACAACTGCCCTCTCTGGAATATGTTAATGAATTCTTTTATTGAGATGCAAGCTATAGTAAAAAAGAAAAACACACAAACTTTAAAATAAAATACTGTAATATATTTTAATATTTGCAGACAACTATACAAAATCACTGTAAAAGGGGGGCTTAACATCTAGTACTCAGATATCTTATTTACATGTAGCCTCTTTGAGAAGCTGTTCAGTTTGTAAATTATGTTTCTGGATAAATACTCAGGGTTTATAATGTGTACAGAGATATCATGTCAAGACTGCCCCAAAACACTTAAAAATAAAACAAGTCATACAATCATGAATATTTTGTGAAAGTCATTTCAAGTCTGAGAGGTCGGTAACACCAGCACACACTGCAGGAACTGGGGTTTTTTTTCCTGACGTGACAAATGTTGGCTGTGACATTTCACTTTTTCCTGAGTCTCTTCATGAACGTCACTTCATCTCTGTTCCTGATCCCATAGCTAGAGACGTAAGGAGAAAAAAAAAAAAGATAGTCAAACAGTGCTGATGAAAACAGCATTGTAAGTGAAGGAGGGTGATTGTTTTATGCACTTACTCTTTGAGCCTCATCTTGTCATCTTCAAGCTTTTCCCCTTGAAATACTAAATGATAAGTTCTCCAAACATATCTCCTGTAAAAGGACAGAAGCAAACAGTGGGAATGTAAGTAACAAATGATATGTTTGGCCATTTTTTAAAATTTTAAATCCCTTTTATGTTTCTGTGTTTGTGAGTGCGTGTTTACCAGCTGATATGTTTCACTCCGCCTTCACGTTGTTGTTTCAGCTCCATGAATCTGCAAATGGCCTTCTTCAGGTCAAGGACTGTGGCGTTTTGCACCACCACTATGGCTTAGAGAGGAAACATTTTTTATCAAATAATAGTTAATAAAACACGAGAAAACTGAATCATTATAAAATAAATTAATAATAATACGACTACAAGTTGTGTAGAGATGTTCACAAATGAAAGAAATAGAATTATGTGATAAGAAAACACATACTGTGTACTCAACTACTGATTTGCTCCAAAATGAAACAACAAAACAATCTCAACACTTACGCATTATTTCGCCGTCTGCCTTTAAAACCCTCACAGTCATCGCCTGGCCATACTCCAAAGCAATCTGAGAATTTACCTCCTCCAGAGTCACCTGAAGAGAAAGATGATCAGGTTTCAGGTAAATGTACAGGACTTCTTCTATCCATCAGTACAAACCCTTTTTACCAAAATGCATGTTCAATGAGTCTGGTACAACCAAAACAGGTAATAGTTTAGTTTGACATGTAATAAATGATCTTCATAAATTGCAAATAGTGCTGAAACAATTAGTCAATTAATTGTAACTGATTAGGCGATCCACAGAAAATTAATCACCAGGAATGTTGATAATTAGGTAATAATTGTCACCTTGGGCTCTAGAACTTGTAATGTAAACTTTTAACTATTATCTGACATTTTATAGACTAAATGATTTATCTATTGCCCAAAAATAAAAAATCGACAGACTAATCAATAATAGACATAAGTTAGTTGCAGCCCTGAATGCAACCAATAACCAATAACAAATAGTATGTTCATAGAGAAAACAATTTCAGCTTCTTCTTTTTTGTCTTAAAGACCCTATTCTGCTAGTTACATCTGTTTAATAGTATTTACTGTCATGTATTCTGTGAATTAAAACAAAAACAGCTCACATTCCTGCAGAGAAACTCTAAACTCTATCAGATGGACATGGGATCATCTCAGACCCTTTTCTTGAGAGTAGCCCGCTCTAGGGCTTGATGATTTTAAACTGTCAACTTTTTAACTTTTATGGCAACTTTCAATTCTTTAGCAGTTTTGGTGCCTTGCACCTGATCTGTGTATACACACTTATTTCTCAGAAGTACAAGCACAGTTCATTAGACTGTGTGGTTTGTTTTTGTTCTGGCATTCACTGTGAGGAGAGGAAACTTAATTTAACCAGCTGTGAGCATTTCCAAACCAGACAAATGAAATTGCAACTTGTGGACTCCAGTCATGTTGAAAGATATCTCAAGAAAGATTAAAGAAAACAGGATTGATCTAATGTGAAGCATCACAATCAGGAGTGTGAACACACACCGCATGTAAAGTTAATATTATTGTATTTTCACACTAACTATTTAACAAAATATCGTTATGATGTGTTTTTGCTTTTTCATCACAGGACGCTGCATATTTCACTGACGGATCAAACCAACCTGAATGGGCAGATCGCAGAGTAAAGGGTCCTGAACAAGTCGAGCAAGTCCCTCCTCGAAAATATCCAGGATCTCTGAGTGAGGAAGAGCCTCCTCGTCTTCCTCCTCTGTCAGGTTCTCGTTTTCCACCTCTTCATCCTTTACAGGCTGCCCTCCTCCAACAGTGTCCCGACTCTGCTCCTCCATCATCAGACACTAAAGTCATTCAACAAACAACAGCCCGTTTGGGAATTTTAACTAGAAACGGTTTCGCTGCAAGAAGGCATGAAGTAAACAAACAATGTGTACAGTTAAAATTACATACCGGAAGGCAACCGTAGCTCGGTACAAATGGTTCCCTTTAGTGGACGTAAATTCAGACACCACTTTAGCATTTTCTTGAACCACCAAATATTAGCGTTATTCAGTATTATTAATCGATGATACTATTTTGAGGTGTCGTCGTGAAATTAATAAAAAACCACTCTTTAAGTTGTGTTTCTGACCGAGCGATAAAAAGAGTAGCACCCGCTTTCATCAGCTCCACATGTACCGACCTGTCCACAGCAGGGAACCCGTGTGGAACAGCGTGCTTATACTGGGTCTGTTGTTTTAGTTTGTAGCTGTTAGCTGTATATATATCCCGGCTAACATGCTTCTGTTTTGTCCAACCTGCGGAAATGTTTTAATTGTCGAGGAAGGACAGAAGTGCATGAGGTTCGCCTGCAACACCTGTCCGTACGTACACAACGTCACGAGAAAGGTGAAATACCGCGGCTGGCGCACATTATGTCACTTCAAAGTCTTATTTTAAATCGGAGTTAGTGTCTGCGCTGTAGACTAAGGAGATGCTGCTCGTAGTTTCACAGGTGGCTTTAGTTTCTGTGAGATTGACATATTTTTCTTTTCTGCAGGTAAATAACAGGAAGTATCCGAAGCTGAAAGAGGTGGATGATGTTCTTGGTGGCGCTGCAGCTTGGGAAAACGTGGACTCAACTGCAGGTAAGTGACATTAAAACAATTAAGGGCGTGTAGGCTTGAATTTACCTCTGAATCAGAGGCAATAAATAAATCCATTACCTTGATAAATTTGAAGCAAGTGTTGTCTATCAACCCAAAAACCCTCCATTGTCTCGGTTATATATAATGTATTTTATATATATATATATATATATATATATATATATATATATATAGCTGTGCTTTATATTATTATCGCCCTTTACACCCTTTACTTTCTCTGTAATGCATGTTTACTTAGTGACACATGACACAGAGTGCTGTGCAAAATAATACCCCCGTTTATATTTATCTGAGATCTCTACAGTGTTTTTATTAACACTAAAGCAATTAGCAAATGGTGTTGTTTATTAAGAGATTAAAATCACAAATTAAAAATAGGACATGCAGAAGTATGTACATCTTTTGAGTGATATGAGCAAATTCATTAGATCATCATTCTTTGGTTGCACAGATAGGACATTAGGTGAGTGTCTTGCAGTATAGCACATATATGGCAGAATTACCCGTGTTGCCATGATTTCGCCATCATTGGAAAAATGTTGATATCGTCAATAATAATGATAATAATCTGTGATTCTCAGCCATTTTTAAATCCAGCTTTTTATTTAACAATAACTAGAACCCTAAAATCCGTTAAGATCCATTATCATTTTTAAAATTTAAGTTAGATTAACTATTACTTTTAATGCTAATTGTTAAAAACATAACTTATTTTTATATAACCACGTGCTGTTTTTTTTTTATTTTGACCTAAAATTTAACAGATTCTATGGATCTCAGCAAAAAGAGATCCATTTATAGTCATTTTAACACATGAAATTTAACAGTAACTAATGGGCTGTCCATTTTTTTCACAGCACTGCATTTAGCCTTTGCACTGTATCAATACTGTTGAACTTTCTAGTAAAATCTACCAGCTAAGCATCAGATTCATTGCGTGCCTGTTTTACTTGGCAAAGCTGTTCTGTTGTATAAGCAAATCTTTACTAGAATAAATAAAGGCTGCACGCGCACACACACTTGTATTTGTTTATCTCGGAGATGATTCCAGTTTTATTTGAATCTTAATCAGGTGAGCTCTTACACCCGTATTGTCTCATACAAACTGTCTTGCTCTTTTCCACAGTATAAACCAAATATGGGAGTTCTTATTTGTCCAGACTGACACATACTACTTGTATCTGTTCACAGAAACTTGTCCCAAGTGTGAGCACCCTCGGGCGTATTTCATGCAGATTCAGACCCGATCAGCTGATGAACCAATGACGACTTTCTACAAATGCTGCAATGCCCAGTGTGGACACAGATGGAGAGACTGAAACCTTTGCACTTTAACATATTTAATGCTTATGTGGCATAGATTACTCCCCTCATACCTTGTCCCTCATTTGAGCCTGTATGTACTATACTGCCAACAGGCTCTGATAGTTATGGAAATTCTTCTGATGATTTCCACTTTGTGCAGTTTCTATTGTGTGTAGGCCCAGATGAAGAAACTTTCATTTTCTTTTTGTCTTTGCAGATGATATTTACAAACAGTATTCACTTTACAGATATTAAAATGAGTTTCAAGGAACAATAATGTTCTGATTTTTTTATTGATAAAATAGTACCTGTATACAACAGTCAAACAAATTTTGACTTACAGTTATACATATCACAGACATTTAGAGAGCAATGCAGACCAGTATTATCCACAACTACGGCATTCAGTACTTTGTATTAAAAGTTCAATGCAATCCTTTAACTCAAAACTTTCTCGCACAGCTTAGCTAGCCTTAAGAAAAAAATCAAATGCACAGAGTCAAGGAACTAGCCAGTGAGAGTTACTCATTTTGATGTGTGGCTCATGCAGACAATCTCTGCACTTGATGGGTGACTGTGAATGGCAGTTTGGGCATGCTGTGGTGGAACAATGGTCGTTTCATTGTTAGTAGTAATCTCAATGGAATCACAATGTCATTTTGCAAGATGTCTGGTACAATCATTTATCTGAAGCTTATTCCTAGCAGAGGTCACTATTTAGTATTAGTCAAAAAGACATCTGTACTTATTATCTAACATGCATCTGAGCAATGCAGGTACTCTTAAGGGCTGATGCCATTATCAGGAGGGTTACAGGCTAAACCGTTATGTGATGATGGTGCCACCACTGTAATTTGTTTGTCAACATACTTTTCTATTTTAAACTAGCTACCTGTTTACTGTGGCACCAACAAACAATCAGCCAACAGTATCAGTGAGAAGACACTCTTGTGTGGAGCGGTGCATCAGACTGACCCAGGCCAGAGAGAGGACACAAGGATGTCATGCAGTGCGTCTCCGTCAGTAACAGTAAAAGTCTACTATACTCTGATTAAGTGCATGTATGGTGGCATTCACTCAGCTAACAGCAAACCCAAGTAAAAGCTAAATTTATACACTGCTTTTTACTCATGATGACACTGCAAGTCACATTTTTCTGCTCAAAGCCAAACTCTCTCAAAGATTGACAGCTGAGGTTGGTAGTTTTTATGAATGCATCAGAGGGGGAAAATGAGAATTCCAACTTAAAGTGCAAATCTTGGCTGTATTATCAAAATTAAGTACATCGTGGACAGCTCAACATTTTGTGACTTCTGACTAAAGCCCAGAAGATTATTAAATATACCAAGTAACGTCAATCTTGGGCGTTCCCAAACAAGCAAACGCATCAGTTTACCGAGCTGAAAATGGTTCGTTAGTTTGCTCACATTCAAAAAGGGATTATGATAAAAGGAAAAACTAGGTCTGTTAGAACAAAATTATCAGACATGGACAAATGTTCACAGTTCTCAATATTAACTCGATAAAATAGTGGGTAAAATATTTGAAATAAATAAGGAAAAAAAAGGAAAGCTAACCCAGTATTTTTTACTTCAATACGCTTGCCTCTCAGCAAGATTCACAGATGATTTCAAATAAATAAAGTGACTGTTTTCACAGCTTTTTCTAGCTGAGACTGTCTTGTATATCCAAAGATTGTTTTTTTTGTTTTTTCCATTAACGTGTAACATCACCAGCCTTTTTGGCATGTTTCCATACAGAATCAGATGCACCTGTGTGACTGCTGCCTACCCATCTCTGTGGATGTTTTTGTGCCCTACATCTTCTGTAGTTAAGTGAGATTTGTACAATTCAAATGCAGGTTTATACATGAAAGAATTATGCTGAAAGATATATACAGTAAATGTTCTGTGAACTAATGAGAAAACATCACTTACAATTTAAGAGAACTACACAACACTTTGCAAAAATGGGGGGAGGGGGAGCCTGTCACTACCAGCAGGAGGCGCTGTGAGTTTATGTGTGTGCATGTACATGTCTCTGTAGCATAGAGCTGTCGGTGGTTAGCATATACGCTTGTATGTGTAAATGTAGCCCTTACAGTAAGGGCAGGTGTGTGTCACATCCTTGAGGTCATCAATCAGACAGGGAATCAAGCAGCAGCCGAGATCACACCTGAAAGTGAGGAACAGAAATGTTATGTTGTAAATTTAAACACCTGCACATGGTTATAAATGCCCAGAAAAGAGGAAGCGGGAGAAAAAATACTTTTGTCTGAACATGCACACATCTGGAGTCAAGAGCAACTTAAGTTACATTGTTATAGCCGGTGTATTCTCTGCCTGGGGACAGGCAACGTCTGCTTGTTTACCCCGATTTAAATGAAGACGAGTAACTATTGGCATCCCGCTAGAATAGAGGTCACAGACAGCTCTGTATGCAAAATATGCAAGTGCATAATACAAGATGAGCAAGATAAACACGTTGACTGAATCAAGAACATGTTGGTGAAACTCTTAACTCCAGATGTCTGCATATTCAGAGCATATTCTGTCTTCCATACCACCTTTGAATTTGCACGTCACACCACAAACAGGTGCACTTGTTTTGCATATGAACGGGTTGCTGAGAGCAGGCTACGAGTGTGAGCTAACAGTCAGTTTAAAAGGCATGATCGTGAGTTTGAGTCCTATTGTCTGACAGTATTTTTAAACATGTCTGTAATTGCCAGCTTGAAGTTCTGGCTGATGTTGAGCCTCAATCTCAATCAATTAACTGGTTTTACCATTCTTGAGACAGCAAAAAAATATATACAATTTATGGAAAATATACAATATGAAATCTTCAAAGACTTGTACATGCAGAAGCCCAGCCTTGAAAACCTAAATTGTTCCAGCCCGTTAAAGGAGCCCAGTGTTTTAGAACTGCTGTCACTTTTAGGTGTTACTTTCGTTAGTGTCGTGTGTGAGGCCAACAAAAACCTTCCACGATGCTACAAAAACCCACCATAAACAGCTGTTCCGTGACCTGTGATCTACTTACCCTACAAAGAAGCAGAAGAGGCAGAAGAGTGTGTTCATGAGTCCGACATCGTGGGAGATGCGGGTGATGATTGCCTGCTGGCAGTGCGGACACACAGTCTGCACCGGTGAGGTCTGGAACATTTCCCCCTGCAATACAGTCACAGTGGTGGCTGCTCCTGGAGGAGCCAGGACGGTCGCTGTGTGACCTCCCATGTGGACAAAGTGACTGGGACCAGGACCCATCTGTCCCGGCATCGGGTGAGGAAAGTGACCAGGCGGAGGTGGGTAGGCGCCACCTGTACAGAAGGAAATGACACTTAATATACTGTATGATCTTAGGCATAGATTAACTTGGGCCTTATGATTAAATTATTTGTCATAAAATGTAGGGTTTCCTATTTGATTTGTTAAGGTGAGTGGCTCACAGTGATGGGGCCATACTTAACAGGAAGTACAAATCAATGTCTAGTATGACCTTAAAGCTCCAATAAGTGATATTAACAATGAATCCAATGACTGATGATCAAGTGTCACTAATGCTGCCAAACCCACTGAGAATTAACATTCAACATTGCAGCTCTATGTAACTTTTAGCCATTTCATACTCTTTGTTTTGGTTTTTTTTGGCTCCTACCAACTGAAACTGAAGCTGAGCCCAAAACAAGTGGCTGGTAAGAAAGTTAGAAAGCCAAAGTCCCAGATAGTTTTCTGAAGAGTGGGTGGACTGAACCTGGGCTGGACTGAACTGAGATAAAAAGGTGAATAAATGCGGGAATTATATCATGTCAAGAGGCCAAAAACATGGCTCCATATGAAAGCTAATGTTGCTCATTCTGAAAGTAGAGAATTGCTTGCTAACACATTAGCACACATTAGCCTTGACAACTGTATATATGCCAATCATATGTTGTGGCAGTGTGTCTGTAAAGCTCTGCTTTGTGTGTTTATTTATATATGTAGACTGTATGCAGCACCTGGTGGTGGAGGCATTGGCATGGGCATGGGCATGGGTCCTTCTCCAGGGACATGTGGGGGAAGGAAGCCTGGCTGTGACGCCTCATAGGGTGGAGGACCGTAGTCTGGAGGCAAGGGCTGTCCCTGTATAGGAGCAGTTCTTACTGTTTCTCACAAAAAAGAAAAAGGAAAAAAATAGCATTGAAGACAGGTGTACACAAGTTTGAGTCAGAGTCAACAAATGCAAAGAATTCATACTGCAATATTTCTAAGTCTCCATGGTGACAGTTTACTCAAGCCACATTGATTAAAATTTGGTGTACAGAGGCATACTGTGGACTTTGATTGTGCCAATTGTGATGTCATGAAGCAAAACTGGCAAATTACAAGAAAGTATATCTAAATAACAACAGGTTGTTGTTAAAAGTGTAATTTAAAATATCAGTCTCACAGAGCAAGGAGATGAAAATAGAATCCAAATACAAACTTTAACACTAGACGACACACAGCTGAGCAAAGAAAACAGCCTCAACTGCACATCCTGTTTAACTGATCTCACATTAAAAGTAGGAATTCACTACAAATAATACTGTATCTGCGAGTGCCGATTAACATTCTGCACAATCCTGCATGTTTAGTTTTATTACCTGGTTGTCCATTCTTCTCCTCAATGAGAGGGGCACTGGGACCTCCAGGGTATGGAGGAGGAGGGTCACTGGACATACTGGCCGGATGTCTGTATAGGGAAAGGGGTTGGATGCGGAGCTCCCCTCACAACTCTCCTGTGGACTTTTACTCTGAGAAGAACAAAGAAAAAGTCCCGTGGCTCATTACTCTCTGACACAGACTTCTCCCAAGTCACAAAATGTTCCAACAACAGTCAGAAAGGCTAATGAAGTACTTTGTGCTGCTTCTGCTGTTGTCAGTCTGCACATGTACCGCAAGTTTCAGAACAACGAAGTAAAATGCAGCGCAGTTTTAAGAAACTCTGTGATGGAGAACAGGCACTGACAGTGCTTATGTCTTTCTGTTGCCCTGGTCGGAGCAATGCCTGATATTGAGAAATCCAACTAAAAATAGAGCTTTTCAAAACTGCTCTTGTAAAATATTTTACAAACCGAGACAAAAAAACAACTAGATGTTCGATTAAAGGACTAAGTGAGCTGTGAACAGTTATTAGTGACATTGTGAAGTAAATTTTATCATGTTGTGATAGGTTACACTCACGTTTTAAGTATAACACACCCAAAGCCCATTTTTGTGCAAGGCTGATGAATGAATTGATGTTAAAAAAAAATAAATAAATAAAAAAAATAAAAGGACCACCAGCACAGTAAAGATGTAAAGGATCTTGCAGGCTAAAATGCACCTACTTTAGAGGTCTGAATGAAAAGAGGACAGAAATAAAAACACCACCACCACAAGTGAGAGCTCCCTGGTCCTGTCTCAGGGCTGAAGTTTCAGCAGGACGCATGGTTTTCTCCCTGGCTAAGTAATGCATGCCATGGCTGAATGCAGTGTCCAAGAAATGTGTCAGAGGAACAACATTGGAATTTGGGGAAAAACATGTTTTTTTGGATTTGACAGTAAAGTCTGCACTTTTATTTTGCTATGATAACATGACTGTAGAGAGCTGCTGGGAAATTTGAACACAGCAAAATAGAGACCTATAACGGCACGCCTCGTGGCTCAAAACTTTGTTTGTAAAAGCAAGAAACAAATTGAGGCTCTTTCGGTTTCTGTCTGGTAAGTCAGACGGGGGATTTACACTTCGTAGGTGGGTTGTTCCATTTGTGTATGAACCTGCACATCCCAAGTACGTGTGTATATGTATGCAGGTGTTCAATAACAGAAAGCTGTGCACAATCTAATATAATAGCCCTGAAATAAATACATTTGTGAAACTGTGAACTACTTGCATTCAGACTGTCAGTGAGGTGTTGCTGCCTCTCTCTGTGGTTAGTGCCCTGAGATAACTTTGTTATGATATGGCGCTATATAAATAAGATAAGCCTTTATTGTCCCACAGCGGGGAAATTTTTAGCGTTGCAGCAGCCAGCAAAAGTGTCATATATAGAAATACAATAAAAACTGAATTGAATTATTACTGAGTCCATGTACTGTTTAGTGTGGGTACAATGTCCACCAACACAACATACTACATTTCATGGTAAAATGGCCCCTGACAGATCCTAATGTGTGCAACTTTTAGCATATTCACAAACAACTGACAAACGAAAATGTACCTGCTACTGAGAAAAGAAAGATTCCACCTGAGCAATCTGGCAAATGTGCCACAATCTGTAATACAACGACAATATTCAAGTTATTTTAAGAAGTTACACCTGCAATGATGGGCAACATAAGAACAATTAAAATGACTGTGAATATGAATGAATGATGAATATGTTCATCCTGTAATTTCCAAGAACTACAACAATAATAATAATAATAATAATAATAAGGCCACTAAGTCTCAACAGAACTGCCCTCTGAGCTCATTTAAATAAAACGCCAGCTGAGTGACACCAAAAAGAAAAAACTTTTAAACAAACAAATGAAACATCAAGTCTGTCAGAACCAACCCATTAGTAATTATTAATAAATTAATGCCAACCATCCAGCTGGCTGATGTTGTGTTTAAAGCCTTTCCCAGATAATCCAGCTCAAAGCTACTTGCACAACTAACCACGAATAACTTAGTTACGTAATGTCGGCGCTGATGTTAACTTAAACTGGGACGTGCGTCTAGTCCAAGTATCTCACATCATCATCATCATTATTATTATTATTATTATTATAATTAACGTTAATTGACACTGTAGCTAACGGGGATAACACGGACTGGTGTTAATGTTACTATGTTGGCAGAAAACTCACCTAACTTAGCTCCTATAAATAAGTGGAGGGACGACTGACAGCGAGTGTTTTCTTTGTACTCGGCTGGTTTGGTCACTTGGAAGACAAAGATGTGTTTGTGCAGCTAAAGCAAAGCAAAGCAAAGCAAAGCAAAGCAAAGCATGTTCGCTAGCTGTCGTTAGCTGCTAGCGTCGCCATTCCAGACACAGAAACTACAGACTGGAGATAATGCCCCAAACTTGCAAATGAATGGCGTTGTGAAAAAAGCAGTTCCCGGTCGCGGCTGTAATAATGCAGCTGTCAGTGTGCTGAAAGCCAAATTACCTGGTTTTGTGGGGAAGGCAGCCCGCCCGCGGTGCACCTGAAGCCGCTCGACGTTAGCAGACGAGAGTCCACATCCGCTGAGACGGATTTACACACCCGACGTCCTTAATTATGTTTTACACAGGCACGGGATTTATCAGAAAGGTGACACGTGGTAAGTGTACATCATTACATAATAGTACCTTATAAAGTAAACAAATAATCAAACAAAAAAAGAAAAAAACAAACAAATCTATTTATTTTGAAAGTACATACCGGAAGTGTTAGTTGTCGGCCTCATTGACGCTAGCTTCACCACAGGATTCTGTGTGGAGGTGACTTCACTGCCCTCCGGTGGCCACAGTGAGGAACTGCGTTACAATAAATCCGTGGCTAACTTAAAAATATAATCGTTATTAATATCAATGTGTACATTCTTGGTGTCATTATTATAAATAGCAACGGTAAATTGTATGGCTAATAATTAAAAACGGGTCTACCCTTTGCCATTAGAGAAGATGATGGTTGATCCGTGTGTATTTAGAATCATGAGTCTTCACTGCCCTCCAGCGGTCACAATGAGGAACTGCAACACTATTTAGTAGCTAACGCAGTGAAATAAATGTTATTCAAATATAAAATCAAATGTGAAACACATTATTAGTGTGATTAATATAAATAACAGTAGCACCAGAATTTGTAATTGCTGTATAAAAAGAACTGTTTACTCGTGGGAAGAACAGTCTGCCGAAGAGGACAGAGGAGGACCACTTCATTCAGAATCACAGTGTTCGCTGCCCTCTAGTGGTCACAGTGAGGAATTGCAATATTAAATTTGTCAAGGTGGCGTCAATGCAGACATAAAACAGCGCTAACACTTCCGATGAATACTTTCAAATTAAATTCACCGAGCCAAAAGGAAAAAACAAAGAAATGACCATGAAATTATCAACGTCATTGTTCTCCAGTGGTCACAGTTAGAAACTACATCTCTACATCCTTCAGTGAGAGTGATACAGATATCTATACGTCCAGAGTAAAGCACTGAGATCTGTGAAAGTGTTAGTAAGATATTGTGTCTTGCAACGTGGCTGGTGAAGGTGAAGGGAGCTGGCGGTATGTAAGTTAGCAGGAGCCCCAGTGTCGTGGGAGCCGACATGAGACAACCCGGATTTCTACACCGATACTTTATTCCACAATGACGAGAGTTTACTGCCCTGCAGTGGTCACAGTGAGGAACTACACCACATTAAATTAAAATAATTATCACCAAAATCGATGCTGTCCTTATTTACACAAATCACACTAATTACATATTGATATAAATCATGTCATACACGATTATATTAATAATTGCATTATTATTATTATTAACAATTATACAGATATTAACCCAGTGTGTAAGCCACGAATTTAATGTTGAGCGAATGTGTGTAATGTTGGACTGTTGAAATTATCTTTTTATGACTGTCGGTTTGTTTCTGTTTGGTTACTTTATTTTGGAAGTCCTAACCGGAAGTGTTTTAATGTCTGCATTGACGCTAAATTTATCAATTCAACATAGTGTAGTTCTTCTCTGTGACCACTGGAGGGCAGTAAAAACACTCGACCAACAGTCGACTACTCCTACTGTCACGCTTTGTAGTGATTATTATTACAGATAATACTGACAGCAGTACTAACATGATCATACGCTTATTGATTCCTCTAAAGAATAGCTGCCCCAATTCATTCATTTGTATTTTTTTGGGGGGCGGGGGTATACATTTATATAGTTTAAATGTATTGTGCGTATTCATCGTTTATTTATTACTTTAATTGTTGCGGTGTTGATGGGATGGTGTCGCAGACTCCGTCAACTTTCTCCCTCAAAATGTATAAAACCAGCCGACGCCGTTCCCCTGACCCCTTCGCCGCCCGCCCTCCTCCCCGCCGGGCGGTCCCGTCACGCACAGCGAACGCCCCGACGTCCTGGACTCGCTCGGAGACAGCCAATCAGGTTGACTCCCTGCTACGTTAGCATAGCTCTGGCAAAACAACATCCCGTCCCAATTTGTTTCCTGTCAGCGTTCGCAGCACAGCCGCTGACAAACTGAACGCGTGAAATGTTAAATTAACGAGAGCGTTTATCTCTGGTTGATGTTATCGTTGCTTTGGCGTTGGTGTTTGGCCGAAGGCAGAGTTAATCGCTGCCAAGCTGCTTGCTAACTAGCTAACGTCGGCGATCCAGCAGAGGAAGATGGGGTCCATCCTGAGCCGCAGAATCGCTGGTGTTGAGGATATCGATATCCAGGCCAACTCGGCCTATCGATTTCCACCGAAATCTGGTGAGTGATCGGCAGTGAAATCAGATTCCCCATAACAATGGATCTTCTAAAGCAAGAGCACACGTTGAGTTGGCCAAGTTGGTTCTTCTTTTCTGTTGACTGTCATCAGCTGTAGAGTTAGATAATGGTTAGAAACAAACATCCTGTGATATTTACATTATGTATCGGACATCGTGCTACTGTCAGATTAGTGCAAGTTGGTTTACAATTAAGTTATTACAGCATCGTGATCACAATGCATGAATTATTGTGTCCAACATCAAAACTGAACGTGCGGACTTTTATCCACATTAAATTGATGCTACGAGATCTGAGGGAGAAACGATGCTGACATCCAGAGACATGACACGCATGTCAACAAATGATCAATGCACATTTTCCTCTTAGTGTACACATCCAAAGGTATTTTAAATAAGTACGTCTTAGGCTTACGTTTTTGTTACACTTTAATTTTGTATTATCAATATATTTTCAAACAGTGAAACCACTGTGTGTCAGTGTGAGACCGAGGAATCTGACTCCGTTTGACGCCCATAAAAACCACCAGACATTTTATTGTCACCTGGTCATATAATCTCCTAGATCTCACCTACCAGGATATGGTGATAATGAAGTTACTGGAAATCCTATTTTCTTGTTTATGGGTGCTTAAAGTTAGTACACGTTAATAAAAATATTCTTTAGATACATTCATTTGAATAATCATGTTCATGCTACAACACTTATAGGTAGAGATCATTTTTGGGGGGGTGTTGATGTGAAACAGTGGCGTAGTGTTGTGTGACTTCCTGATGTACCTCAGTTTTATATATTGATCCCATTTAATCAACAGCCTTTATCAACTTTTTTCCTCAGCCAAATTATAGACCTACATTAAATAAAAAAAATCAGCAGAGAAGAGAACCTGACAATAAAATGTTATCACTGCCAGTCTGAAGTTGTTCTGGGGTGTAAGACCTGTTGATGCTACTGTACTCCTGCCTCTGAAATGACTGCATTATTAAACATGAGCCCATCATGTTGTGTTGCTCAAACGAGTCGTATTAGACTTAAGCCAGCATCTTGTACGGCTAAACCATTTTATTTTTACAGGCAGATCATTTGAAGTAACTGCATATAAATTGAGTTATCATTTTCTTTCTGTCTGTGTCAATGTAAACAACTATTCATCGTTTCTCTCTCTCGTCCTCAGGGAATTATTTTGCGAGCCACTTCTTCATGGGAGGAGAGAAATTCGACACACCACATCCAGAGGGATACCTTTTTGGAGAAAACATGGACCTGAATTTTCTTGGAAACAGGCCAGTGCAGGTGAGAACGGATGTCCCTTCATCCCACCTGTTTTAATCAGCTGAGAATTCAGTGCTGTATATTTTCCACAGCTTTAAAACTACTATGATGCAGTGCTAGATTTCTTGTCAGTAATAGGATTCATCAAACCATGTCGATCATTTCAAATCAAATATCATCATTCATATTGCTGTTATTATTTCACTAGTTTCCATATGTGACGCCTGCACCCCACGAGCCTGTGAAAACCCTGCGGAGTCTGGTCAACATTAGAAAGGACTCTTTGCGCTTGGTCAGGTAAAGATAGCGAGGCAATATTATGATACGAACCACAGTTAAAGTAAAAAACTGTTAAAGAGTTTCCATTGTGCCGACTTCATGTTTGTCTAACCTCTTGGTTGTAGGTATAAAGATGACTCTGACACACCGGTGGAGGACGGGGGAAAACCAAAGGTTCAGTATGGCGTGGAGTTCACCTTTGATGCTGATGCTCGGGTGGCCATCACCCTCTACTGCCAAGCATTTGAGGAGTTCTCCAATGGGATGGCAGTGTAAGAATTTGATCTCAGATGAGTCCAATGAAGCTTTAGCTATTTGTAGCACAAAGGATGAAAAAGTTAAATGTCACGTCTAAATCGGTTTATGAATCCTGTCTGAATTAAACAAACATCAATCTGTCTGAGAGGATCAGTTGTTCAGACTTTAACCATATAAACTGATTTATCTAACTGACACAGCGGCATCATTTTAGTGGAAAACATTGTGCCAGAGACATTTAAACTCTGTTTTATGGGTAGCGAGATTCAAGCCTTAGAGCACAAAGACTAGAATAGATACGGTGGGTCCTTAGCAACCACCAGTTACCATGGATACTGCAGATAAGACTTTGAAGAAGATGAAAGTAATACTTTGTACTGAAGTTAGTGTGTTGTTATGA
This sequence comes from Macquaria australasica, assembly GCA_005408345.1. Lineage (NCBI taxonomy): Eukaryota > Metazoa > Chordata > Actinopteri > Centrarchiformes > Percichthyidae > Macquaria > Macquaria australasica. The sequence continues at coordinate 817,929 of SEMN01000058.1, read as the reverse complement.
GACTGAAAGATGATACATTTTTTTAGAATCAGAAAGATCAGATGTTGCTACTGTCATGCTATTCAGTGTTCTTTATTTTCATTTTGTCTAGACACGCTAATGAATGTATTTAGTACTTAAAGATGACAGCTGCCAGCAGCCTTTCCTTGCTGATAGATGTCTAAATGTCAACTTTTGCTGGAGCACTGTCAGTCCATGATTCCTTCGTCTTCCCACACACTGACACTCTGTAACATACTGTGTGCAGGTACAGCCCAAAGAATCCATTAATGGTCTCTGAAACTGTGCATTACAAGCGAGGGGTGAGCCAACAGTTCTCCATGCCGTCTTTCAAAATGGATTTCAGCGAGTGGAAAGAGGAGGATGTAAGTAGTCTCCACTGGTGTTGGTTCATGTCTGTAAATATCCTCTGCTTACACACTTGTAGTCAGTGGATCTTTTGATTTATTACACAGATGGATACATGTCCTCTGTTTATAACTGCATCACTGAATAATAAAATCGATGTTTCTTTTCCCTTAAAGCTGAACTTTGACCTCGACCGAGGAGTGTTTCCAATGGTGATCCAAGCTGTGGTTGATGAAGGGGACGGTAGGTCACTAGAGCTGCACAACAGTGAGGACAATATATCTTTTCCATTGAGACTAGCTGTACAAATGTAAAAGGCATATATGAAATAGTAAAATATAGTAACATAAAATAATAGTTATAAGGAATTGTACCAATACTGTCAACGTTAGCAGTTGAATTGAATGAACATTTGTATTAACCAGGATACTGTGTGTTCTTTTCAAGATTGCCTTGGACATGCTCACGTACTTTTGGCAGCCTTTGAGAGAGTATGTATACATCTAAATAAAAGTAATTTTAGTCTGTGTAAAACATGTTTTTATATGAGCTAAATCTTTTGTTTTTTTTCTACCTCCAGCATGTTGATGGCAGCTTCTCCGTCAAGCCTCTGAAGCAGAAACAAATTGTAGGTTTAAGAATGTTCTTATTTCAATATTACCTTTTATAAAATGTATTATTTAGCAAATTATTAAAGTTAGAAGTGGAGTGTATAGTGGATATCCTCCCTTTACTTTAATCAATTTGTTGTTTTTTTAATCACCCAGAATCCAAGTCAGTAAATTGTGAACTGTATGTGCTACAGCATGTTGTTAATGCAATGCAGGGTGTTTTACGCAGAGCATCAGTGAGCTTCATACTCATCTGCAGCTTTTGAAAAAACAAAGCGCCACAGAAATCTGTGCCAAGACCCTTGGGAGTCTGGCAGTAACGCAGATCTCTAAAGTAGATGTTGGATGTAAACTTAGATTACAGGGAGCTCAAAGTAATCTCACAAAGACACAGTGATTTTATCAAGTAAATGTTTAGGCAGATGGTTTTAATTTGAAGACCTGTATATATACTGTATATATACTGCATTTAACATTCAGCAGTGAAATATATGAATCACTTTTTGTGCATCACTGCTCTCATCCTTCTCTAAAATTAAAAATACGAGGACAAAACAAGACAGTGAAGAGAATATGTTGAATATGCTGAGTCATGGGTTTCTGAAACATGAATATCAAATTTCTGTTCCTGTATCTTTAGGTGGACCGTGTGAGCTACCTCTTACAGGAGATCTATGGGATTGAGAACAAAAACAACCAAGAAACCAAGGTTTCAGTGAAAATATTACCTTATACATGCATCACTATGCTGTAAAAGTGAATTAATGTTTTATTTGTGTGACTTTTGATCTGATCTGTCTTCTTTTTCCAGCCATCAGATGACGAGAACAGTGACAACAGCAACGAGTGTGTTGTCTGTCTGTCTGACCTGCGAGATACGCTCATCCTGCCCTGCAGACATCTGTGTCTCTGCAACTCCTGCGCAGACACTCTGCGTTACCAGGCCAACAACTGTCCAATCTGCAGGCTGCGTAAGAAGCATTACATTATTTGAAGTTCTGCTCTTTGATGTGTTTTATTAATGCTATTTGAAGAGAAGTCAAAGCTTAACGTAATGAACTTACATTACTATTGTGTTTAATTTGACCATGTGTTCGTCTTTACCAGCCTTCAGAGCCTTGCTGCAGATAAGAGCTGTGAGGAAAAAGCCTGGTGCTCTTTCCCCCGTGTCCTTCAGCCCTGTTCTGGCACAGACAATGGACCATGACGAGCACTCAGTAAGTCTCATGCACATTTGTGTACGATCAGTTAAATTTTGCTAAAATTGGCTAAGATGTGCAGCAACATCAAGGGGAAACTGGGCCTGAATTAGGGCTGCATCACATATTTTTGGCTTTATTGCGATATGAAGTTCTGCACTAAAAACATTGCAACGGGGTGCAGCATTGGAACAGCTGAAATTCACAAATGTTATTAAATTAAGTCCATACCTTCCTTAGCATGTTAACGTGATCTAGATTTATACCAGCTTTTATTGAGCAGCAAGCTGTGGCAGTCAACACCTCCATGTAATGATCTGCCTGCAGCTGCTTCAGAGTTGAAGCTTTGTAGCTTCCAGGATCCAGATGAAAGCAAGGCAAGAGGCTGGATGGCTTTGTTGAATATTGGCAGACAAGAGATGAACATGAAATGCTGCATTAGCCACTGAAAGCTAACTTGTTGCTCCAGAAAAGATGGTCATAAATCTAGATTTGCATGTTTTTTTGGGCAATTTCTTTAATTGTATCACATATTGCTATTTCAGCTTTGTAAGGCATGTTATACTGTATGTGTACTGTATGCTACGGATCTGACACCTAAACTGGCAAAAGCCCATCTCTGAATGAAAAAGTTGAATCTTTTTTATAGTGCTCTTCATGAAACTGCAGCCATTTGTTTATCAACTGTGCAATGTCACCACCGGTCCTTGTCTATGTCTCTTTGCAGGGCACAGACTCAGTTCCTCCTGGCTTTGAACCCATCTCACTGTTGGAGGCTCTGAATGGTCTGCGGTCAGTGTCTCCTGCCATCCCATCTGCCCCCCTCTATGATGAAATCAACTTCTCCGGGGGTCTGGGAGGTGACAGCAGACAGCTGAGCTCCCCGGAGCATTTAAGTGATGGGAGTCTACAGAAAGGCAAAGTCAGCAAGTCACCTGACAGGTAACCTCAGAATGAGTATGTGTACACACTTATACAAATGTTATGTAAGTAATCAGGTTAGGACAGGAAATTAGATAATATGTTTGTATGTGTAACATTAGTGGAAAACATCATTTTACATTAGGCTTGGTCAGTAATCAGATTTACATCGTAAATACAGTTATTTTCCCCATTAGTAGATTGGCATGGCTGCTGCAAAGACGACAGTTGAGCCATGACATAATTGTAGAATGCAGCTTCAACATGCTGCTGGCCTAAAGCCAGTTGGTTTTTTAAATTTATTCTAAAGGCTACACTATCTAGAGGCCATTATTATTTCTTTTGAAAGGTAGTGGTGTAATTAGAGTGAAACTCTGTCCATGTAGGTAGCTGTGATTGATTGAATTACCTGTTCTACTTGTATCTTTCTTTATTCATTAATATTTTATTGCATTCTTCCCCACTCCAGCACCCTTAGGTCTCCATCCTCTCCCATCCAGGAGGAAGATGAGGAGAAGCTGTCTGATATGTCTGACGCTCAGCCTCACACAATGCTGTCCAGCAGCCCCGCCCCCACAGACGTAAGCCGCCACTTCACCCCCGACATTTAAACTTTGACTCTGCTGCAAACAAAAGCTTTAACAAGATCTTTTTCCTTCTTCTTCCAGGCCACCGCGACCGAGGACGTGGCAGAATCCCTGTCTCCAGATGATGGTGAGTTTTCTCATTTGGCACCCGGCGAACAGTTAATTACGTGACACTGGTAAAGATTTGCTGGCTTTGAGGGTTAGATTAATTGACATTTACTTTCCCGGGTGATCCAGAGGACAGGATGCATTCTGGGGCAGACATCCTACAGGACTGCAGCAGTGAACACAGCAGCTTGACCAAAACAGAGAGCGACCCACCGGGCGACTTGTCTCTGCCAGGTGAGAAATCCTCTGCCAGGAACAGAGAAGAAATACCAGAGTGTCAAGAAAAGTCTTTAAGCTCCTGCAACCAGGAAAGATGAAAGAAAAGGAAGGGAGTGGAATATGTACTGTGTATATAATCTCTTTATGTATAAAGCCATGTACAGTATAGAGTTGATCAACCATTGACTGCTGCTCCTAAAATTGATAGCATTGTCAATTACACATTGTCTGGTTCTTGCTCATTTTTGACCTTTTTCTAGTTGATAAATCTGTTCTGGTTCTCTAACATTTCTCTTCTTAAATCCAAGACTCAAGGCTGTGATTCCCTTTGCTTTGCATCTAACCTGTGTGCTTTTGTGCTTCTGTTTCCTAACACTCCTCTTCTGTTCCCTGCCGTCCTGTCACTTCATTCCGCCTCACTTTGGGCAGCTCTAGGTCCCGATTCCTGCTCTATTGGTTTGGAGGAATAGCTGTGGTATGTAGGCTTTCCTGTCTGCTCTGCTTCTCTGTGTATGAGCTCTACTGATCTCACTGAATTCTGATCTCCATAAATATATCCATTGTCATCTATCACAGCTAGGAAAAAAAAGTCCCGGCAAGTTATTTTTAGCCAGTTTTTAGTGCAGACAAGGCCTATCTTATCAAGAATGGGCACTGTTTCTTTTTATGTGAAGTCTGACTGGAAACTTCCCTTTGAGCCATGTTGCTTATCTGTTGCTTCTTCCTCCCCAGGGTCATCAGAGTCAACAGAAAGCCTGAAAAGTCAGAGCACAAACTGCTCCAGCCAGCCTCTCCTGTGTCCCACAAGCAGCCTTCATTTGGAGGATGAGCACCTCAACCCCTGACTCTGATCCAGCCTTTTCCTTCCCATGCATCAGAACAGATTTATGCTTTACAAAAATCATCCAGTCCCTCTATTCCTTTTACCCTCCAGCCCAGTCTTCTGCTTCTGTTATCAGAGCCGACGACGGCCCTGAAAGGAAGTCCGCCAGGATGAGGGAGGACTCTGTTTATTCCATGAATGTCTTTGACATTAGAAAAGAAATTTGACTCCTGCAAAGATGCTCTTGATACCTTACTCTGACTGATGTTAAAAAAAAAAAAAGATATTTCCCCTAGCTTTGAAAACATTTCATTAACTGTCAGATGGTGTTCAGTTGTGTGTCTTGACCAGAGTTGTGGTCTAGTAATGTGGATTCCAGAAATATTTCACTGCCTGTCATGGTGGTGCTTTTAAGCACACTTACTTTAAATTAACTGTCGATTGCTTGACACTAAGTTCAGAAGAATTTATAAATACAGTTTGTGTTTAGATATTGTATTCATCCGTGAAATTCATTAATGACTTGAGAACCTTTTCCAGTCAGGTTAATTTGACAACATATTACTTATGTATCTGTGTGTCCATTTGAAGTGATTTTGCACTCCGACAAAATCGTTTATAATCCATTCCTTATAACAAGAGTTTATGATGAGATTACTTTAAGTTGTATGCAGTCTTAAACATCTACATGCCAGTTTTTTATTATTTCAAATTATGTGATATCTATGTATCATAATCTACTAGAATCCTGTGTAGTTAGTTCCAAAATTGTATACTTGCATATTACATAGAGAGAAAAAACTCTGATATTGAAGTAATGGAACTAGATTCAGTTAACATGCACATTATTTAAGAGTTGGATAATCGATAAGAGCTACAGATTCACATCCTAACAGCTGAACTCAAAGATAGCTAAAGCCTGCAACAAGCATAGATGCTCCAGCTACATGTGTGCTGACTCAGCATGGCACAGTAATTGTGCTTGTCGTAGATGTGGCAGATCTCTGTACAGTCTTCTTGTGGCAATGCTTATGTGATGTAGCTGCAAAAAAAAAGGGGTCGGGTTTGTGTGGCTATAACGCCTTTACTTACCTTGGTCCTGTATGTGTAGCGCCATGCATATAGATCTATGTGCCTTGAATTGATATGGCTGCCTGCTTGTTGCATTGGACATTAGTGTTCTTATAAATGCTACAATATACAAGTTTTCAGCCCGTAGACAGGATTTTTGATGCTGATGTACAGAGCCTTTTTTTCTATCGCAAACTTCATGCTACTGGAAAAATGTATCTTGTTATTGTTATTGCAATATCAAATTGAACTGTTCATTTACTATGTTATGGCCATGTATTAATTATGCATTTAATCTTAGTATTTAGGTTCAAGTGGATTCTCTTAATGTACGTTTAGAAGAAACACATCCAATGCAATAAATGCAAATTTTTGCATTTCAATAATTGGGCTAGCATTTGCATGTGAATTTGTAGAGGCTTAAACCTCACTGCTTTTAAGTACCATGGTTATTTTGTCTTTCCCCCTTACTCGTCTGTGCCATTTCAACTTGACACTGTGCCTTCCTGTTCCTTTTCTGACCACTATTGACCTGGTATCCAGGATAACTCCACAGTAGGAGGTTTGTGGCTCTCTGTAAAATCAATACCTTTCTTTCCTCATGTGTATAGCAGCATGTGTATAACAATAAAGAACAAAGATTCAGTACTTCAACAAGCAGTTGTTTTTCTGATCCATAACAATACATACTTTTTATTTATTTAAATTAGAATCTGTTGCCCACCCACTGCAATGCCATGAAATTTGGTGAAATTATTCAATTTGGCCTACATTTGAAATTGGGGGCTAAAGTACAATGACAGTGGGTCATTTCACGGACATTGCTGAGATTAGGACTTTCTAAAATGAGAACTGTTATCAAGATGATATGACTCATCTTATCCATGACCAGAGTAATACTCTAGAAAACTTCATGGAGAGGTGTGACGTGTGGTAAATGTTGATAAATCTGCCTGCAAGTTAAAAGGAAGGAAAGTATTACAAGGTAATGTAAACAAAATAAGGCAAGGGAACACACTGTACACAAGTAGCCTAAAATTCTTTCTATAAAAATCCCAGCATGTCCTTTTAAGGACTTTACTTTTCCTTTTTTTTTTTTTTACAAATACCATACATTTGCAGACTGATTTTCAGTTAACTCAGTGATCGCCTTCTCTTGCCATAAAGCAAATCTGTCAAGCTTCAACTGCAACATATGTTTCTGAAAGAAAAACATCACATCTCAAACTAGGGACTAAATCAATGCTCTATTATCAAGTCTATGTGTGCATGTCCTAAAAGGAAAAATCTGTTTTATCAGGTAGATATTGGAGGATAACATGACATGTGACATAACATCTGTAACATAGACTTTCCCTCTTTCACATAGATTAAGACTACATAGACTCATAATTTTACATTTAAAACTATTTAAATTCAAATCTGTTATAGCCATAGACACCTGTTTCAACTCTGCCTCATACTGTGTGTAAACCAAACCTTGTGTAAACATGGCAAGGATGAGTCCTCTATCTGGACATGCAGAGCCCTCTGCTGGCAAAGCAGGCAACAAAACTGTCCTGTGGATTTTGGATCACTGCAGTTTTGTATAACACGTGGACCATGGACTGCTGTAAAACCATGAAGTCAGACTCTCAGTTAATCTTCCACCTGAAAGGCCTTATGGACCTGCGAGTTTCTGATTAACATATGTTACCTCTGGTAACAGAAGGCTGAAGGATAAAACAGTGCAACCTGACAACAAATTAATTAGAACTGAGTCAGAGCCAAGTGGATGAATACTAGCACACACACACACACACACACACACACACACACACACACACACACAAAGCTCATTTACAATCTGTCTCGACAGGCAATAAATAGAAATCAAAATTCCTGTTAAATCCTAATAATATAGCTACTAACTGTCATTATTAAAGCCACAGTCTGTATTCTGCCAGCAGCAGTTGGTTTCAGTTGAACATTGTGTTGCTAGAAGCAACCTCACCTTAGCAGTCACTACTTAACTGTTAAATCCATCCTTTTGTCAGATTTTTGTAGGTATACTATTTTTTATCACAGCTGTTTTATGATTGCTCATTTGAGATTTAGTAGAATTTAGTTTTTCAAAGCTGTCTGGAACTAATGTGTTGCTAATGCAGCATTCTAGCTAAACAGCGGTTGAATTACTGTTGAGATAATTGTTCTTTTTATTTTAATGTTTATCTTTTACTGGTGATACTTTTTTCTTCCTGATATGAAGCACTATGTAGGTAATTTGACAGCTAGTCTTTACCTACGAATCTGTTAGCTGTGAAACATACAAATGCTGGTTTTCCATCCATAAGATAAACACCGCAAATATATGAAGATTTAGGCCTGTCATTTATATGGTCAGAAATGGATTGGAACTTTAAAATTCACACACACAATTCCATACCGTTTTATTTTTCACTTAATAAGAGTAGAGAGCGTGTTATTTATAGATAGATTTTAAAAAATGTCTTGCTACTGAGTGCTTTGAAAGTCTGTAGTGTTTCAGATTTCAAACATAATGACATTCTTCTGCTGTAATGGTTAACTGTTGCTCTCTGCTCAGCTGGACCAACAGGTGCACGCCAGTGTAAAGTTTAATGAGGATTCAGTTACACTGTGGCCTCAAGCTTGCCTGTAAAAACATAATACACTGAGAAAATGTGTGTGCAAGTGTATGTATACACACATACATGCTGTAAATGAGATAAGGCTCTATGGCACTTTCAGCTAGAGACAGCCAGTGGTGAGATTATATAAAGTCAGAGTTTAATCTTCTATCAGCTCTCATAGAGCCAAAGCCATCTCCTTTCGCAAACTCTTAATGTATTACCTTGGCTGAAAAGCTGACACATGTTTCTGGGATTCTCAAATCTCAACCTTGTCGTTCGGTTGGCTTTAACAGACTGTTTTAAGAGGCCATGAGGAATTATTTCAGACTGCCCCTCCCCTCACAGGCCACACAGATTAAAAGAGTTGCAGGTCAGAAAAGGTCATTTCATCTCTGGACAACCGTGTATGTGTTCGCCTCTAACATCTGATGATCTCAAGAGCAGAGGTGTTGTCGTATTTGTGATTGGCCAGCTGTTCAGATCACGTGGGAGATTTCTCATTCATCACTGTAGTGGAGGCCAAAAGGAAGCAGTGGAGTGAAACAATAATCCTTAAAACAATTCTATTTTTGTTTGATCTCTTGAAGCTACATTAAACAATATTAGGGCTAAGCCTCAAGCCAGGTGATTGTGGTGTTTTCTGTAGAGATGTAAGATGAGACCACTTCAAAAACAGGTTGATTACTTTCATAATTTACACATGCTTGAGAAAGAAAAGCTTCTGGAAAAGTTAAATCAACCAAGAATACAGTTTTATTAGACTACTAGACACTAAACAAAACTATAAATAAAAGACAGGGTCATATTTTCCTTTAGATGACAATTTATGATATAGAGCTTTAGGATTATCTTTCCATAAAAAAATAATTTATAGTAAACTTGTGTGTTGATAGTCAAACAAGTCTATGTAAACAGGTTTACCTCGGGGCAGTCAAAGCAAGTGCTCTCTCATTTAATTAGTCTGTGCTAAACCTCTTTGAGGCATGAAATCATCCCAACAGCAATCCACACAAATCTCCCCCCTCACTCACTAACTGCCTACAGTTAAAATAGCCCACATGCCCTTGATCTTCGAAAACATGCATATCACTGCATCCAGTCACACGACGTCTGGCTCATCCCCACCCTGAAAAGCACATACCTGAATGTACAGTAAGTGCACCACATTTTAATATACATGTGCGAGGTAGAAACTCATCTGTCATCACCTCTCAACAACAGCTTTTTCCTGTTGAAGGTGAAAAGTGATATAATTAAACTGCTTAAACAATTCTCACCCAATCTGGCATAAAGTCTCATCATCATGAAAAGATACTCATCACACAGTGAATATCTTCAAATACCATGAAAAGATTTTCTTAATTAATGTGTGGGAAATATACAAATGATTGCTGTCAACACCCTAAACTGAGGTTAATCCATATGAGTAATGGATAATTATGACTTATTACTAATTATGGATAATAAATAATTATAATGTGATAATGTGTAATTTTAAGATGCACAGAGTTGTCTGTCTTTGAACTGGGATGTTTAAAAAGTATATAAATTACAAAAGAAATACCCCAAGAACAAAATGTCATGTAATTTGAAAGCAGGGGATTTAGAGACTTTGGAGACACGTGCACAGACAGCTATCCTACTTTGAGACGACCACTTTACAATATGAGATCAGAGAAAAAGAAGAGGTGGAGGAGGAGAGAGCAGGAGAGACACGAAGGTCAGCATCACCTACTGAAGTGAGTTACATTACATACAGTCAAGAGCTGTAGGACAAACAGAGAACACGGGAAGTTTTGGTGGCAGGGTTTGACTTACTTTGACTGCTCATTTATAGCATCGGTATAAAATATATGGTGCAAAAGGCTGGAAAAGAAGAAAACCGATTAAGACAAATCCAGACAAATAATCAGAACCCCCTGTGTTGTATTATTGAGGCATCATGACTCAGCAGGTCAGTGGCTCACCGTTCCTCAAGCCCTTCTTTCTGAAGACGCCTGTCAGAGTGGTCAGCCCCCTGCAACAGAGACGACACACACTCCCCGCCAGCGAGTTCAGGAACCTTACGCCACAGGACGCCATCAGTGTGTTTGAGATTGAGAGAGAAGGTAAGTCAAGTTTCTGCTGTTCACAAACAGAGTACTTCTTAAAAATCACTCACTGTATACCTAACCTGATATGTGTTTTAACACTATGTATCATCAGGTATTAACTTGACTGACATTCTATGTGTATAAAGGGAATTTATGCATGTATTTTCCATTCTGTCACTGGGGAAGATATAAATGTATCATATCTTAAATACTGCTTTTGGATGTTCAGTATCATCTTAGTGCCAGTTTTAACTTGAAAGTGAACCCGTTTCTTTCATCCTGTATTCTTTTTCCAATCTTCATCATCCTTACTCCCAGGACCTGACCCGCTGTATAAACTGGTTCTTTTTACCCCCCAGCATTTGTCTCTGTGTCTGGAGAGTGTCCACTCACGCTGGATGAAGTGCTTAACTTCCTGGGCCAGTGCCCTGAGCTGTCGCTGGGTTGGTTTGAGGAGGGACAGCTGGTAGCTTTCATCATCGGCTCTGGCTGGGACAAGGAGAGGCTTTCACAGGTATGAAAACATATAGAAAACGTGTAAAGAATACAATATGACCAACCTTGCTTTTCCATGCAAATTACTGATTTTGACAAACTTGCTCTAATGCATGTGAATTTTGGCTCATGGGTGCTTTGACATCATTTCTGCTTCCATGTAATCTCTTTTCTCCAGGAGGCAATGACTCAGCATGTCCCAGACACCCCTACTGTGCACATCCATGTGCTGTCAGTGCATCGTCACTGTCGCCAGCAAGGCAAGGGCTCCATCCTCTTGTGGCGCTACTTGCAGTACCTGCGCTGTATGCCGGGCCTCCGCCGAGCTCTGCTGATATGTGAGGACCTCCTGGTGCCTTTCTACCTCAAGGCCGGCTTCAAGGAGAAAGGGTCATCAGCCATCTCCGTATCCAACATGCACTTCCAAGAGATGGAGTATGCGCTTGGTGGGCTGGCGTACGCACGCCGGAACAGTGGCTGCTAGTCCATCAGCCCCTACCTCACCCTCCTTCCTCTTACTCACCTCTAATGGACTCAGGGTAGAAAAGATTAACAAAACACAGCCGAGAGCTGGACGGATAGAGGTGCAGGACCAGTATGTACCAGTGGACTGGGTTCAGTATTGGTAAAAAGGTCTTACTGGACCTCCTAATGTCAGCACCTCACAGTATCCCACTGAACAAGGAGAGAAGACTGTGTGAGGACAGAGGGGACCAAGAGTGGATTCATGCAACAAAAGGAACCATTGGCTTTGCAGTTGATAATTTGACTTATCAGACATCAACTTATATTCCTTCTGTTACCAGTAGCACCTTGGCTTTGTGAAATTAATGTTGTTTTTCCATTTGTTTATTGTTATTTGTCCAATCATTCACAATCTACTGTTTGTAATGTAATCGAGGCAATTCAGTGAACATTTTAGAGCTTTACATCTGCAGTTGTGATGTAAATACTGTTCTATTTTGGTAAACCATATGAATCAAAAGGTGTGATGAATTCATAGTGTCATTACTGTAAATGTGAGTTTCTTAAGGATGTACATACTGATCATGCAGCCACTGAAAATGCTTGGATTGTCGATTAAAAATTTGTAGCAGAAATCTGTTTCTTTGTTGCATGATTTGAATAAACTATAAAACGATCTTCAACAGGCATTTCCTGGTAATTGAGAGAAAGTCACAGACCATTTTAATTTGTAGATTTTTTTTACTGTTGTTTTCAGTTACATGTGAGTGGACAGGTAGCTAAAACACTACCGTGTTCAAATGAATCATCACTTCTTGGGAAGCAATAAACAAATAAAAGAAAATATTCGAGTGCTCAGCATAATGTAACAAAAATATGGCAGTAGTTGGTACATTTATCAACAAGGCACCAAAGGTATCAAGATTTTATTTTTGTCCCTGCTTCTGTATGAGGTTGCCTGAATAATACTAAAACCTATGTCTGGAGTGTGAATGTAAAAAAACAAACAAAATCCTTCTCTCTGTACCAGAGCTGGCTTCTCTAACTCCTGCCTCACATGTAAAGAGCAGCTGGGAGATTTGATGAGGTTCAGAAATGCCATACCTTTGTTTCACTGGACAGTGAAGGAGTGACAATGACTGCCGGTGAACAGGGAGGTGATTAAAGGAAGTCCCTAAGATGCGTGGCATAGGTATTCATACAGACAGAGTAAAAAAAACACAAATATATTGTCATTGTTCACAGGGAAGGGGACAGTCCCCCAGTCACACAGAGTGGAGACACAGACTGGCTGATACCATCTGTCAGTCCTCATCTTTTGACCTGATGCCTTCCTGTAGTGCTCGTAATGTCCACACTTCAGTGGAGGTGAGCATTGAGGTCGTACTTCTCGCAGAATTTGTCTGTGAAGGGGATGCAGGTGAGCAACTCGCACCATTCGCACTTGATTGGATAGACATAGAAGAGCACCACAAGGCCTGAAAAGAGCCCGACAAACACCAGCAGGAAGACAATGATCTGACAGCGTTTGCGGTACAGGTCCATGCGGCCAAAACTGATGTAGGGTAAGAAGGCGAAGGACAGGAAGAAGCCAGAGATGAAGCCGCAAATGTGGGCAAAATTGTCGATCCAGGGCAACAGCCCAAAGGCAAAGAGGAAGAGCACCACACACAGCAGCTTGGTGAAGGCCCTCCAGGGCTGGGCAAGAATCTGCCAGCTCTGAAACAACTCCACGAACAGGCAGGCCAGGATCCCAAACTGAGAGCCGGCTGGCCCCACCTGAGACAAAGACAGCAGAGAGAGGGATATAAGCCTACAAAAGCATTATATTATAACATGATTTTAAAGTTATTTGCATTATAAGGTGTCTTAGTAAACCTAATCTCTGACACATAATACGACTCATAAATGCACTGATATTGCACTGTGATATTTCTGCACTGATATTTTGTGAGTGTTGGTGATCACCTCTGCTCTATAGGGCAGGAAGATGGCTGAAGCTAAGTTGCCGGTGATGCCGCTCAGGATGTAAATGATTGAAATGCGCAGCCAGCCGGCCAGCTTCTCCAGGTCCCTCAGGATGGTCATCTGGAAAGCCACCGACACCAGGCAGTGAAGGATCCTGGGAGGACAGAAATGGACAAAGCGCTCGTGTGTGTGCAATGTGGGTGAAAGGCAGCACGTGTTGGGAAAATAATTCCTCTGTGTGGAAGAGCCAAACCCCTCAGCAGACTGATCACTTTGCCCATCAACAAAATCGGCTTCTATCTCATTGAAGCTTAATGAGTTCGTGTAGCGAGGGCACTTTGTTTAATTACCCAGGAGACAGCTAACAGACAGCATGGAGATGAAGCACTGCTCCTCTTAACAGTGAGGTCAACTCTTTGTGCTGACTGACTGACTTCTTATATCACATGAATATGGAAGTACTTTGGTGAAATAATATTTCCAGTTACCACTGATAGCCAGTGATGCACATTTAACCATCCTTTGTACAATTTTATTGGTCTACACATGTACTTCCAACATTTTTTGTGTCATGCACTCCAATACCAATAACCTCACCTGTAACCACTGTATGCATTTTTGTTCTGCTGTTTATTGTTTGTCTTCTATTTCTATATCTGTCTTTTACATATTAGCTGAATGTCTCTTTATCTTTCTGTTCATTTGTTTTGTTGTGATGTGACTATGAGTACACCAAGAGCTACTGACAACTGGAGTCAATTTCCTTGTATGTGCCAAACATATTTGGCCAGTAAACCTCACTCTGATTCTGATCTTTTAATCATCCTGTTCCTCACCGCTGGGTGAATACACAGTCCTTGAAAACATTGATCTCATATATTAGGCTGAGACAAAGCTGACTTTCAGCTCTTTTAAAATTTTGTTTTGACTGATTCATAGGCTGACCTTATCTGCTAAATTAAGTTTTAACTAAGTTTTTTCTTTTTTATCTTACTCATGTCTGAAGCTGACTTTAAAAAATAACTACACAAAACAAAATCCTCTCTGAATATAACTTTATACAATGTACAATTATATATAACGTACAATTAAATACACCCCCTCTCCTTTTTGTCTGTTTCTTTTGCCAGGCAAATCTCAGAATAAGATAAACTTCTTTCCCATGGTCCCGACAGCTACTGACTCACCCAGCATGCAGGAAAAGTGAGAGCCAGAGCCTGTAAAACTGATCTGGGATCTCAGGGTTGAGGAAAGGCAAAAGTCCACATACGTCATCCATGCAGTGCACCTGGAAAAGCACACAAGAAAGGAAAAATATGACACATACTATTAATGTGACAATCAAAGATCACAATGACGACAGATTCTACACGGAAATGTAATCTGTTTTCTTATTCAGGAAGTACACAAAATAGTACACCAGATTAAAAATAGCAACTGATGCAGCACAAATTAAGTACAGTTTTTGCATTAAACAGCTTCTCTCCTTTTTTCCCATGAGAGAATAAATTATCTCATTTGTGTATAATAAGGAGTTCAAGTTGCTTACTTGAGAGCAGAGAGTAGCCTCCTCATGAAAGTAGCCCTTCATGAAGTCACAATATTCCCGGGATGTGATTTCACACCTTAAAGAAAACAAGCAGCAATTACCAAATTAGTAAACTAGTCATACATCATGTGTTTTACTAGTCCAGGATAAATGTTTGTCATGAGTTCATTAGCTCTTCTCACCTCCCTTTCGTTCCGATGCAACAGGGTCGGCCTGTGATGGTACAGTCTATGTGAGGCAGGTTGGTGTGGTTCCCTGTGTTGTACCTGGTACAAATCTAAATGCCAGAGCAGATTTTTTTGGTTTAGTTTTAAATCTTCATCAGAGCACAGTGCCAAAATGTGATATCCTTCCCGGATCCATCAAAATGAAAAGAGGTATCACATTTTAAGCTAAATTTGTGTCGTTTTATAATCTATCCCAGTTCCATTCAAAACTAAATAATGCAGTATTGACTTGGGAGAGAAAACTTTTAGGAAAAGTCTCAGCTACACCCCCCACAGTCTGGCATGTTTAAATTGTACGTGCGTTTTATTGAGAAGATAATAAAACAGTAGTGTATCATTAAGAAAGAAGACTAGCCTTTCTTTGTTGTTAAACAATCCTAATTATGGACTAAACTTAGAAAGAAGACTGAAACATGCTGCTGGTAACATTACCCAGTAGCAAATTATCTCAATTTTTGTGCGTGCAATACGTTTGCATATTTTCCAGGAAGGACAGACCCTGCCAGCAACAACGGTTATGTAAGTTTTTCTAACCTTTACTGCTGTCCTTTAAACAAGTCAGAGTTATTTTTTACTACTATTTAATACTGGGACAATTTATTCCTCCTAGCATTTCGTCAAGGTCAGATCATATGTGAGAGATCAGCTGTGATATAACTTTTCAGACAACCTGATCTAAAATCTCCACCCTGTGAGTCCCCTCTTTATGTCTAAATACCAAACAGGGTTTTAGTGTACTCACTGGCCACTTGGTGATGTCATCAGGCCATTCATGAGGTGACACTGAGGCAGGCTCTAGACATATCCTGTAATGAGACAAACAATAACACATTACATTTACCAACCAGTATCAGTTAATTTATACTATGCGTTTCTAGTGTATCTTACCTGGGATCCTGATGGCACACAGAGCCATACTGTCTGTCTTTACCATTTAACTGTGGAGTGCTGGAATGCCTCGGCCACTTGACCCACACAGCTAGAGTACTCTAGAAATAAAATCACAAACAGAAGGGGTTAGAATTGCCCACAGCTTCTATCTGTAGTTGAATTCTAAAGGTCAAGGAACACGATTGGATTTTGGATTGAATTGGGTTTGTTTACAGACCGAGCATTCCTCCTCTGAGGTTTGGACACAGCCGGAGCGATCGTTCCGCACACAGCAGGCAGAGTTGCTTTCGATAGCTCTCTTTTCCCTGATAAGATCATGCACCTGCTTGTCCTGCCGCATGCACGGAGAGTATTTAGCCCCCAAGTGGATCAGAGATTCCTAACAATGGACAGATATAGGAAAACATCTAAAATGTAATATTTATTTAAGGCCATTTACACATGATCATTGCTTGTATTCTTTTTTTAATCTGTGAAACATCAAGAGAAGAGTGCTTACTGAACCCGGCCCGATCCAAAAGTTCTCCTGCTGTACAAACTTGACATTTTCATACACACCTTTGTTTCTTAAAACCTAAATCAGAAGAAATCCAAATCGCAAAGAGAACAATCAATATGAAAGGAGTCGTAATGAGATGAAAATATTGTTAAGGTGTGTTAACAAAGACGCTCATCACAACTGAGCTGTTACTCACAGAATCAACCGTCTCATGCTGGGAAAAGCCCACTGGTGCAATACCATAGATGCATACAGCCAGGATAGTGATGAGCAAATGGACAACAGTGATCCAGTATGTAAAAAAAGGCCTAGAGGACACAAAGAGTATGTATTTTAAAAAAAGAATAGCAGCACTCATCATCCATCAGTGTCATCCACTGAGGGAAGCAGAGAGAAAGTGCTCATTAGTCTGATATCTGGGGATGTGCAGTACCTATGGTCACCCATGTCCTCTATCTGCCTCTTGACGTAGCTGTCAATGCGCTTGCGGTAGGTGCGGTTTGTGAGCTTCCCTACCATGCCCAATCCATAAGGCCTCTTCTCTCGGGCAAAAAGCTTCTTGACAGGTACAACGATGCGCTGGCCACGCCGCTGTCCGGTAACACTCACCACCTCCTGCCGCAAGGGCACCTTTGGTGGGCCTGGAGTTCCTTCTTTGGCCTTACGCCACCCTCGCTCCAGAGGTCTGGAAGAGTTAACAGAAAGGGAGAGACAAAAGTGAAGAGGTGTCTCAGCTTTAGGTTTCTTCATCATGTCACCCATTATCTGGGATTTTTGAAATTGATTTTTAACACTTGATTACTTTGAAGGGCTCATGGTATCATCTGGCTATATCACAAACCAGATCAATAATATTCATATTTTTGTCAGATTGGCTATTGATAGAGATGAAAAAAACCTTATATATACATACACACAAACACATATGCACACACACACATATATTTTTTTTTAACCAAATCACCAATCACTTTATATTGTACACTTGATGACTGTTGTTTTGTCATTATGTGCGAATCTCACAGTGAAAACTGTTTTCCAGTAACTTGTGATCGGTATTAATCATTATTTTAAAAATGCTGGTATCAGCACAGCCTGAATGACTAACACTGTGGCCACAGTACAGTAACTCACAGCATGAGGTGACTTCTCTCCAGCTCTGTCTTATCTAGGGCACTGCCTGTCAGCTCCGTCTCATCCTTCTTGCTGCTGGGCTCTTCCTCTTTCACGGCCGCCTCAGACGGTGACTCAAACACCTCGTCTGCGTATGTGGACAACTCCTCCTGCATCAGAATATCCTAGAAGGAACACAGTAGAAAGAAAATAGTGAGTAGAGGTGCAAAATATTGTAATCCCATGGGTTTATTTTCAATTATAAATAAACGTTACATAGTAACGACAGCATAACAACATTGCTGTTTTTTCTGTCTTACTCTGGCAAAGAAAGATGTGTCCAGTTCATCAGGAAAGTCGACCATGTCATCTTCCATGAAGCTGGCGGGGGTGAAGCTGCGTCTTTGGGCCCGTTTTAGAGTGCTCTCTCGTAATGAGCGACCCTGAAAAACACAAACATATATGCATTCACACTGGTAATCTTTCAATCACAGCAGGTTAAAATAAGGTAAAGTATTGCAATACCAATGAAGTCCAATAACGTACAGAAAGGAACATGTACACTTATTTTACTTTTGGTGCACTTATTTTCCTTTTAATTGCTGTATATATGTTATCTTTACAAGCATTGTAGATATTTGTAATTAATCTGTTCAGTAGCTCTCATCCCTCTCACTCACCTTGACCAGCGCTGCTGCAGCCCTGAAGCTCATCTTTGCCACAGACTCCCTCTTTCTCCGGCGAGGCAGTCGGTTGAGACCTGAGCGGGAGCTGGTGAAGGAACAAAGCGAAGTGGCTCCAGGGGTGATGGGGGTCTGAGGCACGCTGTATCCATCCACCTCCTCCACCATACGGAAGGCTCGTCCTCGCGCCAATGGGTCCACAATCTGGAGGCCAATGGGTTCAACAAGTGGAAGTTAGAAAGTGCCAAAGAATATGAATTATCAAGAGACAGCCATATTTTACCTCACACACATGCTGCAAATAAGATCAATTCAACACAAAAGGAGATTTTTTGGTCATGATGCACACGTGTCCCAGTTGATATATTCAAGAACATCAGTTAAAGAATGATCAATACCGGTATTGGCAAGTTTTATAAAAGCCTCTAATTTGTTTATTTTTTCAGGTTAAAGTACATGGTCCACCATCTGCATGACATATTTTCATTAAAATGGATTCAAATAAGAACAGCATTTAGCAAAGCAACCCATATATTCCTTTACCTTTTGCATGCCATGCTGTGAGGTGGGGACATAAAGAGGAGGCGGAGTCTCAGTGCTGGTTAAGGAGATGTTGTCCTGGCTGGGCAGATCCATCTCTCGGATCACCTGTGGTTTCAGCTTTCCATAGCGCAGGCTGCAGTGGCGCAGGCTTTTCCTCTGCCATTTCTGGGTGGCATCGCCGTCCTTACTGACCCCAAACCAGTCCGCTGTTCCCCTAACACAGACACTGACCTTTCAGCTCTGTATCACAAAACTCACACACATGCTTCATTTCTCACAGAGAGATTAAATGCTTTCTGGCATGGTGAAACTTGCCAAAGAGATATAGAGGCACTCATTGATGACCCTCTTAAGAGCCCTGTGCATGGAGGAGTAGGTCAGCAAATATGCGTGCGACTGATAAGACCGCACTTCCCGGGGTGTAAAAAGGTTCCCTAGATAGTGCAAGTAATTGTGCCAGTAAGGGGAACAAGCCTGGGCATGTTTATGCCCAGACACACCGGGAAAGACAGGTAGCCAGGTACACACACACACACACACTGAATGCATGGTGGAGAGTCACAAACTCTCTCAAAGTCTAAATGTTCAAAGAAAGAGAGAGCAAGAGAGGGATTACTGGAGTTCTGATGCTGCAAATAAAATCCAACTTATTCAGATGTTCCTAATCTTAACTGACCCAAGCAGAGAGCCAATCCAATTAACAGAGAAGGAGGGATTTTTCTGAGGTTTTAATTGTGCCCTACTCCACTCTCCATATTGGCCTATTCCACCAGACCTTGAAGAATATACATGCAATCACGTTGTTGAAGTTGAAGCCTAATAAGTACCAGAGCAAACAATGTTACTGCACCCCGAGGGCAGGAAGTGGAAGTGGAAACATTCTTCAAAGGAAAGTTCAGGCAAGCTAGCTGTTTCTACTAATTACCAGCTGCAGAGTGAATGTTCAGTGAAGTTCAGTAAATCTGTTTCTCACTAGCTCAGCTCGCTTTTTCTTTCAATGAATATATTTTGCAGGTTGCCTTGTCCTCTGCTCTCAAAATATGTGTCAGTGACATGATTGTACAGCTAATATTCTAGTATATGTGTGCCTTTCTTTGCAACAGTGGACATGCCCTCGCTAACCTTGGTGAGTATGGTGGAACATAGTCATGACCCAGAGTTATCTAATCAGTGTCCACTGAAGAAGCCATCAGACGTGGCATGTCAGCCTTAAAATGCTGGCTCACTAATAAGTACCACTCAGAAGCAACAATTTCTTGTGATAAATACTGTTTGTAGGGAAATGTGTGGCTCCTCTCACTGCCTGGCTGGGTAATAACTGTAACTCTGAATGAAGAGGAATGTGTAACAGGGAAATTGCCACTTTTGGTTTTGGGTCCTCTTATGACTCATTTAAAAAGAAATCTTTGTTGCAATGACATGATTCACAGCTGCAACACCCAGTGACTGAGTGAGAAACAACAATTCTTGTGAACCTTGTGACAAGTGTCTCATATGTAACACTGAAAGTGAATAAAAAAATCTAAAATCAAAATCATGTTAGAATTAACATTGTAAGCTAAACATACATACAGTATACTCACTTATTGGAGTCAGGAGTATATACATCTGACCCTAACACTGGCAGTCATGTGAGGTCATAATGCACATAATGCATCCCTGCCGTACCTGAGCAGGGTTCTGGAGAGCGAGTGGTGTTTCCTGGTGCTGCGGCGAGCAGCCCGCTGCCCCTTAATGGGCACAGTGTTAATCCGCTCAAAGTGCACCCTTCTGCTGCTGTGACCAGGCAGAGCAGGGCCGGAAGGTGGCGAGAGGGAACAGAAGGAATGAGGAGGAAAGAGAAAAGACAACAGGCAGTGAGAAGGAAAAGTGCAGCTGGACAGTGCTGTAGCCATCATGCAGAGGAAGCAAAGCAGGTTAAGACTTATTTTTCATTGAGATTTACCAGGCAGATTACATCAAGATTGTTAATCAGAAACAGCCATGCAATTTGGAAAACGGTAAGGAAAGCAGAAACACTGTAGTTCTTTTTTACATGCCATGGGACACAGGCTGCCATAATCCTCCATTTCACTCATGAATCTTATATAAGCATGTGCTGCTTATATTACATAGCATTTCATTCCATAATCTGCAAACTCAAGACTCATACTGTAGCCTATCAGATGAAAAAAACAACAGCAATATTTACATGCTTCTCTGAAAAAGCGTTGTGAAGTTCTTCATATTATAATCTTAAAGCATGCTAAAACCCACATATATCGAGATGTCAATATATAAATCCGGTGCATCGATAACTAGCTTTACCTCTTTATGGTCTGAGTGATGGATGACTGGCGTTGTAAGACAGGCCGCCGGGTGTCAAAGAGGTCGCGGGGTGGGGACTGGAGGTGAGACGTCTCCACTGGCATGCTGATACTGCGCAGGAACCCCTGCCTCTTCACCGGCTAGACGGGAAAAGAAGCATAGGATAAGTGTAAACAAAAGGCATGACAAACGTGACAAAAAACAAGAAGAGGATTCAGCAAGAAAGAACACCTGAACAAAAGTGGGAGGCTCGTCTAGTGACATCTGAGCCGTGGGAATGTCCAGTCTGAGCCAGGGAGGTTTCTTTCTCTGCAGGCTGCTGGTGCTCTCCCGCCGTGGTTCAGCCATGTTCTCTGTCCCACCCCAGGCCTGCCAGCTACACAGACAGAGAAGGAGAAGATGTTTTTATTATGAATCTCAATGAATCACAGGTAATATTAAGTCACTCCCATTACAACGCATACATTTTAAAGGTATTGTTTGCAGCTATGAACATGATGGCCACAATGATTTTGTGCTGCAAAATTGTTTCACAAGAGGGTGCTAAGTTCCCTTATTTGTTTCAAGCATGGGCGTTCACATATTTCTGTTTATTAGATAGTAAAGGGGGAAACCACTGAGAAGAGAGAGACTGTAGAGTCTACAGCTGTTTACCCCTTCCCCAAAACAGTTCACAGAGCCATTGGAAAAAGCAAAAAATATTTGTGCTGGTTTGGAGGTTTGCAGTCTTAAAAGTAATCCCTTAATTCTACAGTTAAAATCAAACATAATCCCTATTTGTGGTTAAAAGTTTCTCTGCTTCCTGCAGACATCTATCAGAGACTAATGACTGTGTATGCATTCCCATGACGAAGCCTGTGAAGCAATGGATGTCCACAGTAAACCTCACCATCAGACAGCCTGCCTGTAGCTGCAGCCTTGTTATCACCAGCCCCTCGTTTTATTGTCCCACCATCTAAACCTCACTACTCTGGGCCTGGTGGTTCATTTCCTGTCATTTTCTTAATTGGAAAACTGAACTTACCCCTTTACCCCTTAACAGTACACAGCCACCATTTGCTCTTCAAATGATCAAGCAGCATCCCACAAACATGTCTGTATGCACATTTATGCATTCATTATTGATTAAAGCAATCTTTCACTCTGCAGACAAGAGGAATGTACAAAATAATGACCACCTTTCTGCAAAGCACAAATGTGTAAACTTGTGAAAGAGGGCGTCTCCTCAGCTATGGAGCTGTTACAAAACCAAATGAATTTGAAAAAATCCCTTTCCTGTCCTTAAGTTATTTCAGTTTCAGAGCCTCATTTAATTAAAATGCCTCACAAGATGGCATTGTCACACACTGTCACATCAGGGGCTTTGAGCTTTGAACAGTCACAACAGGTCACGTCCTCTCTTCTCCTGTTACAGATCCAGCTCCTTGAAAAAAGTCCACAGCTTCCAGTGACCACATCTGCTTCGCATTGCCATTTTAACGCACCACAGGCTTCTGTTTTAGCCCAAGTGATGATGGGAAGTGTTGTCAGTGGATCTCAGCAGAGACGGAAGGAAAACCTCAGACTGAGGGCAGCAGGGGTCATCACCAATGTGTTAATATTTAAACACAGTCTAACTCTTGCTGTCAGATGTTTCTCAATTCACCAGTACACAGAGGATGAAAGAGGGTTCATATGCTGACATTTCTGCCACAATAGAGTTATTGAGAGTGCTGGATGGGATGTTTACAAAACAACAGTGTGCATGTGAAGTTGTTATAGTGGTGTTTCATCTTTCATTCACTGTCACTCTGGAAGGTTTTGGCCTTGTGCACGTATTAGGCTTTTATATTGAATGGTGTTTGACCTCCAGTGACATTGTCTGGACTGTGATACCAGATTAGCAAGGCAGACTGGACCCAAGCTGGCTGGTGCAGAGTCAGAGACTCCAGAGTGCGGGAAACAGAGAGAGATGGGTGAATGAGGACCACTAAACAGTGTGAAAAGTGATACATTCTGACAGATTCTGCTTCACTATACTTTATCCCATTCAACTGGGGTCAACATGACTTCACTCGTGCTTTTTTGTATTATTAAAGAAATACTGCAAAGTCATCTGCCTGTAAATGCAATGAGAACAATCATCACAGACTCCATCTCTCTTATGGACCGGCTACTAACATAGGGAAATGCAAATCTGACACCAGTATCTCTGCTTGTGCACAACAGCCCTCTACCTTGCTCCAGGCTAGAACACCCGACATTTAATTACTTTCGCCATTAGTTCAAACAGCGGGGCTCCTGATATAGAGCAGATCAGTGAAGGGAGGGGGCAGATTGGAACAGATTGGGACTGAACTGAATGCAGACGGTGAGGGAGCCTAATTTTCCTCCATGCAAAACATTGTTTGATTGCTTAAGCTTTGACTCCTCCCACTTTAACTCTGTTTTCTGTCTCCAGAGAATGGAGGAGGGATGGTGGAAGCAATCTAAACAACTCTCATTGTTCCTGCGCTGCACTTCTCCTCCTGCTTTAGGCGCTGTTTTCCTACTGTGTCCCACTCTTCTCGTCTTTACTTGCATGTGGTCTCTGTGTGAGTGATTGCCATTTACAGGCAATTACAGCTTCATCATTTCTTTATGCCTGCTGTCTACTTGCTAGCCAGATTAAACCCATACAGACAGACTTAAAAAACAGTCAAACCATGTAAATGAAGTGAGAGGGTGGCTGAAATATTTGACAGCTTTAAATGAGTGAAACCAGAGCCATTACTAAACATACGTATCTCACACACCAGCAAAGTAGTCTTGCAGAAGATGCTAGCAAAACTTGATGCATTAATGCAGCCATGCAGCCATTGTTATGTTTCCATTAGCCTGCTGATCAGTGGGTTTTATGGGCATTTGGTCACAGCCCAAGGTAAACCTCCAACGTTCGACAGACGGCCAAGCCAAGTGCCTTGGAAGTCTGTCTCCCTCGTTCTCTCTCGTCTTCCTCCAAAGTCAGCATGCCAGCTGAACTGGCATGGGCCTGTGACTCGTGTCTCAGGAGGAGTTTAGCTGGAACAGTTGGCATAGTCATTGCTCAGACGCAAGCATAGCTATGACAGCCACCGACTCATTTCTCACTGTGAGGGAGCACTCAAAATGTCAGTCATCTCTCCATCAAGTGATAATTAGAAATCACTGCACAGAGAAGGTAGGACTCAAGGCTGGTCCCTGTCTGAAAAGACGGGTCTTCATAGGCAGGAAGTCCTTCAGAAGGAAAGATATCCTTGGGGGAAGGAGAGTTGATTGAATTCTGTGTTTGGCAATTTTCCATGCTGGAGGATTAGCCCTCCCTTGACAGTGCATGTTATCTGTTCATGGTCAAGTTTGACGGTAAAAGAAAATCTGTTGTAAAGCAATGGCTCAGCGAGACAAGATTATACTATTGAATTCATTCAACCTGACCAACTGCTTAGTTAATACACCACAATGTCTTATCTTACCCTCAAGGTGATTGTGCTTTTTTCTGGTTGAGATGTTGTATGGAAACAATTCGAAGCGTGTAATAGTTTCCCACAGTGTTTACATTCCCAGCGCTGATTTGAGGCTTGCATTCTTTAGACCACCACGATTTAATCTAGTTTCTCAGAAGATTTGTTTTGACTTCAAGATTCACATCTAAAAGAAGGAAAACGCCCACTCCCATAACTTTGCACTGCGCCTCGCAAGATTGGCTTCCTGCCGTCGTTTGGTCCTTGTGCAAATCTAACACTTCCCACTCAATCACGAGACCCATGACAACCCTGCATGGATTGTTTTTAATTCTGGGGCTGACATTGCCTCTCCGGGACACTTCTTCTCTCCATTAAGCAAGGGAAGACAGACAGGAGGACAAAACACAGAGGACAAGCTGACATCTCTCCAGGTGCAAAGATGTCCAGCAGGTCATAATGACTGGGGTTGACAGGCATAACCAGCACTCTCTTTCTCTGTCTGGGGAGCTGCAATCTATTGTAATACATTCTGGATACAAACTCGAGCCGAATGAAGTTTGCCATGCCATCATTTAATATAATCACTTGGTAATGGTCTCCAGTTGTGCGGAGAAAGGCACTGGCTTATGACAACAGAGGCCCAGCTGTCACAGGTGAGGGTTAAAGTCAAACAGAAGACTGGCTCAGTGGATGGAGCTCTAAGTGCCACCTTGAACGCACTCAAGACGGAGTAAAAAAAAGCTTAGTGATGGTGGGGGCCGTTCATGCTTCATTTGTGCTCGTTCATTGTGCACAACATAACCAGTTTGCTACAACCACACTTCAAATATGCGCAGAGGCTTGCAAGGGAGCATTGCCCTCCTGTTTCACATTCATCATAAATAAAATAGTTATCTGGCCATGGCCTCTTTTACATTGAATCTTTTCTGCAGATGCCTTGTTTAAAATCTTCACTGCCTATTCACTACTGTACACAAAGAGAAATGATGGACACAGAGCTTTTTAAACTAAACACATTATCTACAAAGCGCACATGACTCTACCATATCACGTGTTTTAGAAAAAGAATTTATGAATTAAACATTTCTGACATGGTTTTGTGATTGTGATAATTGTAGATTCTTGAAATCTTCTCTATCCGGGGCCATTTCTAATCTCAGTGCATGCCATACTCACATTCCTCAAGATCTCTGGCTGAAACTGAACCAAGCTGAAATGGCAGAGAAGGAAACCACATGAAGTCTAACCATTATGGACAGGAGCTGGCTGGTTTCCGGGTACTGTGTGTACTCTACTGCTATGCGCTACTCTACAGGAGGCAGACTAGCTGCAGCCACGCTGAGGGTGGCTGACAGAGCTGTGTCATTGAGGCTGACAGAGCCTCAGATAGGTGACCAGGTAGGGCTCTGCTTGCTCCCGGCAGGGATTATAGAGTCAGGGTAGACAGTAGGTAGGAGGAATTGCCGCCTAGCATGCACGGGCAGGCGCCATGATGGATGACCTCATTAATCTGGGTAGTGAGAAGTCCGGATAACTCATTCTTGAGAGTTGCAGTGCTTCCAGGCCTCAGACCATCGTTCCTCCTTTCCCTCTTTCGCTTTCTGCATGTTGCTTCTGCTTCTTTGTCCACTACAGGTCAATTGTTTGACTACTTAGACTCAAATTAGTATTGTAGTGTTACCTAAACATTTTCCATGTATTAGCAAGCTTTTCAATATGTTGTTACAATTCTGTGTAAAGTAAGCAGGTTCCAGATCGATTAACAGCTTCTTACTGAAAACCTAATGACACAAACAGGTTATGTTTGGTTTTCCCCGTGCTCTAACAGTTAGTCATTCACTATAAAGGCTCCTACTATCCATTGTTTCTTATGTTTCACTCCATGCTGGAGGCAATGCTTGACACTGGAAACAATGGAGGGAAACTAGGCTATTCAGGCAGTCACTCTCCCTAAGCTATTCTCTCACTAATATAATAAGAAACAGTCTTGGTAAAGACTAATATAAGGCTAATATAAGAAGACATACAAAGCATATCAGACATTTTCTCAACTGAAATTCCATCTAGATCAGACACACTTGCACAAATGTTGCCATTGTGAAATCAACCTCAATATACAGTAGCTGTTGTTCCCTTAAATGGGATTTCATAATGATTAGCAGAAAATCATGACCACATAGTCATTCTAGTGACTGGGTGGAGGCATGTGGGAAACAATATGAAGAAGCAACATATCTGGCAGTTCACCCCGACAGATTATCTAAACATAAAGCATTTGCATTTAATAACACTGCAGGCATGTGTCTTGTGTAGTGCCTCCAGGCATCTGAGGCCCATCTGCGCATTAATTGCAGAACGATGCTTTTGATCTTTATATAGCACATTGTGTTTCCGACCAGGATGAATTAAGAAGCTGACAAAACTACAAAGCTACTGATATTTCATTCCGGTGAGGAGAACAGAAACAGAGCACAGAAACAGGTACTAAAATAAACATGTTATACTGCAGAGCAGACATTAATGCAGGTGACTTAACCAGTTGTAGAAGTTGATTTGGAAATAGAGTTGCATCTATGATATACACCAAGGGAGTAATTAGAGCATTTCTCTGATGTGTCTCTTTATTTCTGTCTGCTCCGGCGACTATGAAAACAGTGTGACTTTAACACATGGCTTCCACACACAATTTGCTCCTCAACAAAACTAAAATTGAGCTGTGGTCCACAGTCCAGGCTTAAAGCCTCTCTCTATCTCTCTTTCTGCCCATCTTACAGGGAAGAAAATACTCCGCAAAAAACTGCCGCAGGCCAGAGAGTGAAGTGCAACTGAGCACCAGTAAAGCTGCAGTCATCTGAATTGGCACTAGTGACATGTGACAGGCTGTCACATCAAACCAGCCCTTACGACATTAAAAAACACACACAGCAGAAATATCCACCGCAGCTGACCCTGAGATCAAGTGTCACAGCTAGCTAAGGGGCAGGCATGGCAGGCAGCGGGCGGGGCTGCTGTGACTGATAAGGTGGGTGGCTGAGGGTGGGCATGGCTGACACCCAGCCAAGAAGGGAAGAGCAGCTCATACAATTTCCCATGTTTTCCACAGATCTTTAGCTCAGGCTGTCAGCACTAGGTGGGATTTTACAATGGAGACTTAACCTTTTAGTCTCAGTGGTTTCAGTCTGGAGTGACAGATTTGTATTGGGTCCATTGCCAGGTTCCCTCACTGTCATAACAGTGTTTACTAAATGACAGGATCGAGTGCCAGAGATATGAATAGCTCATGAAAGTATAAATGGCCTCCTAACAGCGGGCTGCGTGCATGTGGTGTATTTATAGAGCCCAATTGCAAATGTACGTCTGGATGAAACTGTAGACCAACATAAAAAGATTCCTGCTCCAGATCTCTGGAGTGGGCTGTTCTCTCTCAAAAGCAAACGTGACAACACCTCTCAAAAGCTCTGCACATCAGACTAGTTTTATGGAACTGGATGCATCCATTTATCTCTGTGCAAGAAATAACCACCACCAGAAGCAATATCTGTATTCACCACTGCCTGCACCGCTTCCCGTCTACCTCTACAAAGCCTTATATATTGCCAGGCGAATGTAGGTCCTAGAAAATTGCGCTTGGTTATTTTATCAGCACAAGATCCAGCCTTTCTACGTGCAGCAATATCCTGCACAGGAAATCAATATGAAGGAGAGGTGAGACGTGTTAACAGAACACATATACCAAGATATATGATTACTTTAATCTAAGTGTGCTCACAAACAGAACATCAGCCAACAGAATATCAGCTCTGCTAAGCACAAAGTTTTCTTCCTTTTTGCAATATAGGTGAAACATTATTACATGCGTGGCTTAGTCAGTACTTGAATTATTTAGTTATTCTGCACAAGTGAATTATTTACTACATACTTCCTACTGGAGCTACTGTGCACATGGCCAAGGCCCCTCAGCTAAAGCACCTCTTTTCTCAGGATTGTTAATGGGTCTGTTTCAGCTCACAACAGATATTAAAGGCTTGTCTTCACTTCAGTGGAAAAAAAAGGCTCACTTACTAAATCTGTGTCATGTCTCAGTCCAGAGCTGTGTTTGTGTCTCTAATCTTGAGGAAGAAGCTGACAGTAAAAAAACTCCCTCGGCGTGGGCTATATATACCTCACAGGCCAAGGCAACTAGATATGGTTCTATACAATAACAATACAACAACAACTTTTTGTGTGTGCTCCATGACCCCTTCAGTTAGATCAGGTAACACCCTGTTGAACCAGCTCACAGTAAAATGGCCTTCACCACTTTGGGATAAAGCAGTTGATAAGCATTTTGTTTTAGGCTGGGACTCCAGCTACCAGACCTGAAACCTCTTTGTTTACTGTGGAAGCTTATCTTCAACTTACTGTATCTCCAGCTGCACCGTACAAGGAAGCTCAGTGCCTACCACAGAGTGGGAAAATCCAGCAGCTCCTGAAACCTACTGTACAACTCCACACTGGGGCAAAGAGAGTATGAGCATGACAAACACGGACTGTTAATGAAATTCAACATGACTGTGATACTCGAAAGGACCTGAAACCTCAACTCAGAGGACAGAGAACTGTGGTAGATGTTTAAAACCAACAGCTACAGTGGCCAAATAAAAATACGGCTGCAGTTGCACATCTAGCTCAGCAATGAATGGGCATGTCTAATGTATAATGCTATAGTTTATTCTGCTCACATAGTGGAGAGGCATGAGAAGCAATTAGATTAAGCTAAGATTATGTCTCCATAATAAAAAGTAATGTATTATAATCATGACTCATAAATCTGAATGCCTTTTTCAAAGTATGGAAATCCTTTCATTTCCATATTAAATTTCCAAATTAGACAAGGGCTGTCAAACCAGATCAAAATGCTGATGATTTTGGTCTGGTTTGACAACCCTTGTCAAAGATGTAAATGTCAAAGATCTCTACTGGCACTACTCGCCGTAATCAGGAGATCAATAACACGAGCATCAGACTTTCTGATAAGGTTGTAGTGTATTTCTCACCCCTTGACCTGCACTGGTTTGACACAACATCTTAGATTTATAGCTCACTAAGAGAAGACACTTTAGACAACAAAGGGGAAGTAAGCCATTTTTCATGTAGCATCCACTCCTCCCAAATGTGTCCTGAGACTACAAACAAGCTCCTCATTGTCTACCGGAGGTTTGACATTCTCTCGTTAAGTGAGTAAGAGGAGAATCTCAGAAACAGCGTGCCCTAACAACATGTGATCCCCATCTAAATAGTTTCCAGCATGATATCAGCCTGAATCAAGCCTACAAAAGGCTGCATTGTATGGCCTGATGTAGACTGGGCTGAACAAGGGTCATTGTGCAGCCTGATCGTAGTCAAAAAAAAAAAAAGCAAGAGCAGGCTGAAGTTTTCATTCCTCCATCAATGGAAAAGGTGCACTAAGCAAATTCTCAGCTGAGATAATTACTCAGGGTGAGGCACAAGATGAGTTAACTCCATTATGGTTTAGCAGAGACATCGTATTGGTGTCTATGGTTAATGGAAAAAAGCTGTATCCATACTAAACTTATCAAGTCATAAAAACAGAGAAAACACAGTGTTTAGGTTTATCCTTGCAATCTAATCAATCAACAGGATTAAAAATACTTCACAAAGGAGAGCCATCAGCTCTGTCATCTCACATCCTCTGTGGGAGACCACCAGCATGGAGAAAGGTCAGGTTACTGCTTATTTTACTGAGGAGCTGGAGGGAAGGAAGTGCAGAGCAGAGGAGGGGGTGATACGTGCAAACGAAGGCAGGAAACACACTGCAGACCGGGCGCATTATCCGTGTCCGGTCCACACAACCACGGAAACAACATACACTTGCTCACATGCACAGGAACACATCCACACTGCACATGTAAACATACACATCCCATCCCGGGCCATGATGAAGCATACGTCACTGTACGCAGAAAATAAAGGGCCTTGTTTGAGTCAAGCCTGCCGCCCATTCAGGTCTGGTGCAGAGTGGCCAGAGAGTGAGATCTCAGCGTAGTGTGACATCGAAGCTGAAACGTCTATTGAAGAGAGCAGATGAAGTGTGGCCTGTAGCACTGGGATAATGAGAATTTCCCATATTAGCATGGATTGAAGTAGAGGAGAGGATTGAGGCTGTCTTTCATGACACAGGACTTTCCAAAGTCAACCCCTAAGTTGTCACTTAACAGGGTTTCCAAAGGCAATAAGGTGATTGATTAAACTGAATTCTTATTAGATTACCATTACTTTAAAATTAGCTTCTCAGAGGGAAAAGTAATCCACAGCATGATGACAAAGGACTTTAGCGGCTAACAAAATTATTAATTTAAAAAGGGTTTTTCCAAAACACACTCAGTCCACTTTTGGTCGGTATAACAACAATAAATGCTGATTTTTCCCCCCTCAAAATTGGTCAAAGAGGACTGAGTAAGTTTGAAAACCCTTCTTCAGCTGCTTTCATTTTCTAGTTGACAGCAGCTGTTAGATTTCCACGTCCACAAGAGCTGCTAAATCTCTCTAAAAGCACACAAAAGTGAACCTGTATAAACAAGAAAGGAGGAACACCCATATCAAGGATGTGAGATAAAAACACATGTGTAATAAAAACACATCAAGCATTCATAAATGCATTCACTAGTCATGAACATAGGGTATCAATCATTCAATGTAATATTAGAATATTCAAATGTTTGACTAATTTATTCTTTTCCACGTGAATCACCCTCGACTGTATTAGTCATTTGATTCAAAGCCTCTATAATTCTTTTTATAGATTGACTCAACCTTCATAGTAAGGTCTAATTATTTTTGCCCTTAAATCTTTTAAACATTTAATTTCATGCACTTGCTAAAATTAAAATACCTCTGACGCTTGCAACCTTCACATGCAATTTCAGAAAATGTCTCCTTGAAAGATGTAACAGCCCAGAGTACAGATTATTGACTGCATTGATTTTCACCACTGCAGGCTGTGAATATATGCACACATGTGGGTGGGTGAGCATGTGTCTATTAGTGTTCAGTGTGTATGTGTAGGTGTGCATAGCCAGAGTTAAGAGTCAAGTGAAGGACAGGGAATATCAATTGAGGTCAGCAGCTTCTTTCTGCACCAAAACACATTTAGTGTCACGTATCACTGTCACATAGGGGCAGATTTTCTGTTTGGGATGACAGTACAAACTTGATTCAGTCACAGGTAGGAGGATTTTATTTTATTCTTGCAGAGGCAACAGCCGCAGAGACCTATTTAGTCTTCAGGTTCCCCTCTGGATTTTAGGAAGGGGAAACCATTTTTGTTCCACACAGAACAACTAGGTCATGTTAATAAAGCTCCCATATTTTAATCTCTTTCATCTGTTACACAGGCAAATATGCGAATGAAAGAGAAGCAGAAGAGGCAGAGACCCATCAGTAAAATGAGTCTTACATGCACAAAGTTTATCAGATAAGATAAAGTCGTTTGACCAATGGATAAGTCTTAATTCACAGCTACTGTATATGCTCTAGTTCCCAGTGCTGCATGTGGTGGGAAAAGCACACATATTAATCCCACATACATCAACTACAACATACCCTCTGCACAAACTATTGTGTAAAAAAAAAAAGGGATAAAATTAACTTTAAAAACAGTGTGTTTCTGACATGGTCTCTGACATTTGCAACCCACAGGGGAAATCTGTGGCTCTGGCGGTTACACATCGCTGTGGTGGGAACACAAATGTGGGTCACAATACATTTTGGCAGAGGCTGTGAACAACGCAGATTGTGGAGCAATGACTCAGATAAATGTGAGGTGAGATTTGGGTCTCTGTGTCACAACAAGTGAGAATCACTCATCAAGGCGGCGCCATTTCTAGGACTGGTATTCAAAGACAGTCCTCAGAAAAACCTTAGATAATAAAAACATTCACAGGTCCATGTGTTACTCTGTACATGGTAAATGGCTTGAATAACACTGAAGTCAGAATGGTTGCATTACATGCACTAATTCATATAAGCAGCAACATTTTTACAATTTAATTTTAATTTTCTTAAACAATTGAATGTTTTAGACTCAGGGGTGAAATAACTGGATTTCTGTTCAATGTAATTTCACTTTTTTTTTTAGACATTCCCCAGAGACAAGCTCTGATATCTTTTGTGTTTCTTCTGCCAAAGTGCTATCAACATGAAGAGGATACAGTAACAACAGAATCTGTGGCCCACTGCATTCATATCATTCAGGATGTTATTTGCAGAGCACACAAAAGCACAAAAGTCCGCAACAGAACAGATCAGTGATCAAAGCAAATAAAACCTAATTTCCAAGATTTTCAGTTCTCTGACATCCATCCACTGCTACATTTCACCCAAAACATAATCATATCATGTATTTACCACCTAATGATCTAGACTCTGATATAGGCTACTCTGCGGAAGTAAGGGGGCATCCTGGGAAACACCCAGAGGTGAAGCCAGGGTCTCCGAGCTGGGATCAGGGACATGCGAGGATGATGGGGGAGGAAGGAGGCAGAATGAAGACATGCAGCTGGGCAAAGAGATCTGTGGAAAACTCCCGACAAAAACACAGGAAAACTGGGAAGGCTGGGGCAGGTCCTCTGGGACGGTCACAGCCCCAGTGAGGGGGAAGCCTCCTCAGTCCTGATTTAACTGAAGAAAACACACAGACTCTTTGTCCATGGAAATAAAGTCAGTTTTCCCCCTGGGTCACAGAGCACACATGTAGGGACAGTTCCTTACTCTGCTCATGGTTTGACAGTAAGCAAATGCTGTCACGCAGGAGCAACAAATGATCAGGAAATGTAATATTGGTGAAGAGACAATGTCTAATTCAGACGAAATGAGAGAAGTGAAACTAACAGAGTTCAAACGCTGACAGGCTCCAGGAACTAATTACTTTTGATTTGCATTACTGTTCTGTACTGCCTAGTTCTGAGTGAATATGCTTCACCACATGTTAGGCTGCAAGTGTGATGCCTTCACTATATGTGGGCGTGATCGACTGGGCACCATAAATGAGAGGCTTTACATCATTTTCCCTGGCACGCGGCATTACAAGCTCTGTCAACTGGCAACTCGAAGGGAAAGTTGGCACGGGTGTGAAGAGAAGCAGAGGCAGTTGAAAAGGAAAGCTGAGAGTTATAGGGTCAGGTACTTGTTCAAATATGCCAACGGCACCTGGCTTGATGCCAGGTCAATCCGTCTGACTGACAAACATTAAACACAGTCAAGCAGATTAACCAAAAATGTATTTGTATAAAAAAGAACTTAATAATAAAATAAGACCTAAGATGCACCATGGCACACTTTGGTGACCTCTCAGCACTGGTATTTCAACACCTAATGGTTCAAGTTCATTCAAAAGAAAAGCGCGTTCAAACTGACTAAGATCCACATCTTCCGAAAAAAGCCAGTAAAAGACAAGTCACAGAGGAGTCCAAAACACACCCTCATTTCTGGGAAAGCTGCTGGAGTGAGTTTGGAGCATGGTATGTGATGTTAATGGGACTGTTGAAGCTGTCCAGATATAACTGTGTGTGCAGTTCCATTCAGGGAACAGTCAACTTGAGTTTAGCAGTCTGGTACACAATGAGGATTCACAGCCTCTGGGTATGACGACTGACTGTGCCAAAGATAGAGGGGCAGGGGGAGGAGTGAATGAGGGCTGGGGGAAGGCTATCCTATTTAAAACTGCACTCTCATCGCCACTGTAACAGTGCTGGGATACTGTATCAGTCAGGGTGTTCCTTGAGATGGTCCTCTGGCCTGACAATGATCTGAGAAAAAGTAAATAGACACAACACAGTGCTGTCATTACAGCAGTTGAGGCCTGTGCTGCATGCCTCGCACTACAGTCTCCAGTGTGGATTAGCAACACACAAAAAAGTGTAACATTTTCTGTATGCATTTTCAATATTAAGTTCTGCTCTGTCTAACTCTTCTGTAATAAGTCAAACTTATTATTATTACTTATAAAACTTGACCATCAACTTGTACTACTGTTGTGTAAACTTTGAAACAAAACCCTCTGTCAAGGGATTCCCCCAGGTAAGACTGCGCAATTGCAATGTATCTGATGTATTTATATTTCTGTCTCGAGGCACCTGGTAAAGGAAGATATTTATTGGGTAATCTGCGGACACGCCCTCTGAGAGCTCTTCACACTCAAGGAGGAAGATCAAAGTTCAAGGAGCCATTGCTGCTTGTCTTTAAGCACCAGCCTACTGAGAAAAAACATACAGCATTCCCACAGTCCTGAAAATGAGCTTTGTCCTGAGGTTAACCGGCCTCAGACACCATGTCAGTTAGAACACAAGCTCCGGGACCAAAAACACCCTGTAACTACCAACCCCAAATTAGATGTTTTCATCTCTGCTACAGCCTAATGTTGGCCTACACCAAATAACTGTGAAAACAATTCATAGTAACCTGTATTTTCAATCTAGTCATGCCTCAGACTTTTCTCCATACATGTGCATCAAAGGTTTCTAGTAAATTCTGGGAATGCCGGTTCATGTATGGCCGTCTGGCTCATGACAGATGAGGTGCTGACTGAGAGAAGGGTTGGGTGGCATGCTGGCAGACGGAGGCCTTGGAGGCTCAGAGGTAGACCTGAAATAGCCCTGCTGCTGCATTACATCACAACTGACTTCACCGTCATGGCCGCTGCTGCATCATGCCACTGCCAGGATGTCATGGGACGGGAACAATTGGATGCAACGGCTGTGAGTCACACAACCGAGCTGTCAACAGGGGAAGCACTCTGAGATCGTGCAATACCCAGTGTACTGTATTTCCAGGCAGACAAACAAGCAGCCATAGGATGATGATCTGTCAAGCAACAAACACCACACTTCCTGTATAATTAAAATCAATGTGCCACAAACCAATACATGTTTTGTTTTTTCCTCTGATAGCAGGGCAGAATGTATCGTCTTACATTCCTTATTGCATATGGACGGGAGACACTAGAGACACAACACAGTTTCTGTTTTTCCACAAATACCACATTATTTGACATGCGATAAAAATCACTGTTCCTGCTCCTGACAACTTTGTCAAAACCATAACCACATCAAAGTCAAATAGGTACGAGTTGAGCGAGTACCCATGAGAACTAGATCAAACACTGCCTGTGGGCTCTCTCACCATCAATCCCCTGTAAAACCATACCTGACATGCCTTTTAAGCTAATGTCTGTTTGAGCTCAGTTGTGGGAACAGTTGTAACCAATATATTAGCAGGAAGGCATGTGCATTGTCTCTAAAGTAGCAGAACAAGTTGGTTAACATGTTTGACCTCTCCAGATACATGCTGCCGTGCCCTACATTCACAAATCAACAGAGGAGACAATTTTCACTGTAGCAGTTTTCAGACAAAGCAGACGCTGGCTGTGATGACAGATACATGATAGTCTCAGAGTAATATGTAATTCAGCTCTATAATACTTAAACTCGTAAAGCTTTTTCAAACACTGCATGATGTTAACCTCTTCAACACTATACACTCACATGGAGTAGGTCAATCATTACAAACATAGGATGAGTGGAACACCACTGTTCAAACCCAGAGAAATGTATTTCAAATTTGAGTCCAGACCGCAAAGTTTCCAAAGATAGTAAATTTCTTTAGCTGAATTTTTGCAAAGGGAGTATAAAATAAGGCACAAAACCTCTACAATGATTCCCTGTGGTGTAATGGCGCAGCCATAAAAAAAACATGGTGTCTTGTTTTAATATTTTGATACAGCAGACACATAATATGGAATATTAATGTAGTAATATCGTTATACAGTGTGGCTTTTTAAACACTGCTTAAGGGAACTTTATGGGAAAATCAGCGTCCCGTTAGGGTTTAACAGAATGTGAACATGTGAAATGCTTAAATGAAAAGCATGCAGAATTATCAGATTATCCTAAAGGATAGAAATTGATATAGTGGACTAGAAATGTATGCCCATTAAATATTACAGATACAAACAGACTTACAGATAGACTTAATACAATATGTTTTACTACCTTACAATTTCTACCTGGTCAGTAATAAATGTAAACTTCAGGTCTCCTGGAAAACAGGATTTTCAAGTGAACACATTTTCGACTCGTGATACAGATGTGTTTGTTGGTGAAACAGCCTGAGGTTATTTTGAGAAGCATGTGCTCGGCACACATGGGACTGTTCAGCCCAGTGACGCTCATTTTGCCTGAACTCGGAGAGAGCTCTATCCAGCTACTGAAGAAAATGACCAACAATCACAGAGAATACACCCATGTTTGGGAACAGGCAGATTACAGAAGGCCTCTTCCAGGAAATCTATAGCTGCTTTTTAGTCCTGCTGAAGACTGTGTCATCTTATCAGCAGTGCATCGAATTTACAAAGAGAGCCCATTCTGGACTAAAAAACTGTGTCCTGCTTGTAGATGCATCATCTTGAAGTGATTAGGCCACATATGAAAAACATCACTATGGTGCTATTGCATGTGATGCATGCTTTGAGATGTATGGAAAGAAATATCTATTGAAGAATGGCAATGAATGAAGGTGTTACATAACCACTGAGCGTAAAAAATCTTGCTCTGTAGCACTTTTGAAGGCAACACCATGAAGCAGTTGTACAGGACTCTACACTTGGCCCGACTGACAGACAGACAGACAGATACCGCGCCATGAGTCATGCAGACATGACTACAGTGTGGCCCCCTCAGCAGCCCCCTGAAAAAAACTCACATACCAGCCAGTCAACACAGGCCAGCCTGGATGGTCCACCTGCCTCAGCGGAGCTACTCCCAGCTCCCTCCAAGTATCACGTACCCACATGCTCCCACATAAACATCCAAATGCACACACACACACACACACACACACATTGGGAATAGTCTCTCTGGGGTGGGTGCAGTTGGAGTAGATACAGAGGATGAGCATGACTGCCACTATCACACATCAGGACCCTGCTTTATCGGTGCGATTACATCACCCCGAGCCATGATCCCCCTCCCTCCATGTGATAAGGTTTCAGGAACACTGGGCACACAAACCAGGCCATGTGCTCCTATGTCCTGTCTGCCAAAATAACTCAGCAGTTTCTAATACAGTACGTCTATGGTTTCACTTCAGTCTGCCCAGGTATTGTAGGACATTGGAGCGCGTAACCTTTCCGATGTCAACAAGTTTGCGGTTTGTTAATATGTGAGCTGCCGCCCTGGAGCTTTCAACCTCTGATGAGTCAAATCTAGACATTTAGGTGGCCCCTCCATGCGTATGATTTTGTGGAATTTGTGCCCTTTTGTGACTGTCTGCCATGACTCACTTTGAGTCACAGTGTGTTGAAAACCACAATTCAGAAGAAAACAAAGACCTAAGGATGAAATATTTCAGATTCAAAGGGGTCGAATGCATGGAGATGATATGAGAAGCACATGCAAGTACATTTTCATCATGAATTATGCAACATGTGTGTGGAGCCATCTATATTAAGCAAATGTGTGATGCTGCTATTTGTTGATTCACAGAAACATGCATAAACATTCATGATTGCCTTTGTGGAAGATGGTGGTGATGCTGATGATGACAGGGAGAAGGTGGAAGAAGAAGAGGAGGGAGGAGGAAGAAGAGGAGGAGTGGGAGGAGGATGACAAGGATGAGTGAGGTCATGGTGTGACTTTATGCATGATGTGTTGCATGATTATTCAACAACATAGTCATTTAGGTTCATTCCTTTGTCCAAAATTACAATCTATCTTCCATCACGCTCCAGCCACATTAAAATTGATTGAAATGAAATCATCAAGCCTTTGGCTCATGTGGATCTAATGAAGGTAATGTCTCCTGAAGTTTAAGTTTAAAAAAAAAAAGTAATTTAGCTATTGGTCTGTATCTCATTTTGGACATGAGGCTCATTTCACACCTCATTAATTCCACTTCAACATCTCTTGAATGTGTAGGGTATTTCACACTTTTTAAAAAGGTGACTGGGCCTAAAGGACCAATTATAGGCTACTACTATGAAAACTCAACTAAAGGCAGATATAGCACAGCACCCTGTAACCTAAATGATGCTCTGACTATGTCCAACCTCTATGTAAAGGATTCCCATTCCGACCAATTGACCAGTAATTCAATCGACTCGTCTATGCTCGTTTATCCTCCTCGATCACGACGCGTGAGCGCTTCCTCCGAGTGCTGCCTTCCGTATCGGCGACCACTGGAGACAGTCATGAAATAATGACACAACTTACCCTTATAACAACCAGCTCAGATGATCTCCAGCAGTGAAACAAACAAATCCGATTTCACAGATTTGTTCCCAGGCAGCAGATGAGTGGTCTGTCACATCATCCTGATAGCGGCGCAGGAATAAACGCGCTTCTTTTCCAACCCGCAGATGTGTTTAAGCCAAGCCCGGTGCCGTGGTGTCAAATCTGGTCACTCTTAATCACACCAGCAGCAGAGGCAGTCCAGGGTGATGTGGCCGAAATGTGGCTGCCGTCCGGTTCTCTGCTTCCCACCTACGGGTAGAGCATTCCCACACTGCTGCTCCATGGATCGACCCGGGGTAAGTTTTCTTCTGCCGGTTGTAGCCTAATTCAGTTTGTCGGAGAGTCAGCCCCGCCCTGGACTGGAGACGGTCTGTGGAGAAGGCAAGCCTGTCAAGATCACCAACCAATGGGTGTGTAGCCTACACAGGGAGGCGCTGCTTCTCCCGGTGTTCGGCGGTGACTAAGCGATATCCTCAACCAGAGAGGGGTCCGGGGACTGGAACTGGAACCGGGGTTCAACTCTCTCCATCTGCAGTGATTCACTCCACAGATGTAAAATTCTCCGTAGGGCCCCCTTAAATTAAATGTTTAGTGACTACATTTAAATTGTCGCCTAATTGATTTAACAATATTTTATAATAGGCTAATCATTTCATAATAATTTCGGGTTCTGCAGTAATGGGAGAAGGGTAAACCCAATTCAGTTTATAGTTGTAGATTACTTTTAAAGACTGACATAAACCTTTATGAGGGAGAATAATGTAAAAGTCATAGTGTCAAAGGAAAAAAAAAAATCAATAATATGTCTGATTTGTATGATTTTGTTTTCTGGAGGTTCAGAGGTTATCATGATTAATGACAGACATCATATTTACAACTTGACCAATTAGATTGAAGCACAGTAAAACACACTGGCTATCAAATTACTTGTTATAAATGGCTTTTATTTTGTCTGCGCTATCCTCAGCCTGGGATATCACTGCAACCTGTGTCTACACAGACCTATTTGATTAATATGGGCATAATACGTGTTTTATGGCTTACTATATGAATGAGAAATCAGCATGTAACAAGAACGACAACAACATAGAGGCAAATTTCAAATAAAAGTCTCCGTGACATGCCACGATGATGCAACAAAAGAAGGTGGTTTGTGGTTTTAGCAGCAGAATTCACTTTATTATATTTGAATTGAACACTAGTCTTTAGCACAGCATTTCACTGCACATATTGTACGAGCATGTGACAGATAAAACCTTTGAATCTTGAATCAAAACCTGGTGATATACTGGTGACTTTTTCAGTAGTGAGCCCACAAAACAATAAGGCGCTTCATCTGGTACAAAGGTAAGTTCATAGAGATTCAAGTGTTTGCACTCAGATTTTTGTCCAATAAATGGCTGACCTGCACAACCGTATTAGTTTGGCTGTAAGTGCTGTAAACAAAGGCCTTAAATTGTGACTGACTTTTGAAGTGATCACATACTATACAGAAAAAAGAAACTTCACCTGACTCATTTGAGATTATTAACTATGCATCACATTTAACACACTTGCAGGGGTCACCAGAGCTTTAAAATGTGACAATCCTTCCCCCCTCTGCATACTTTCATCAAATATGTTTATTCTGGGCTTACTTTTTAAATTTTGGGATTTTGAACTCCAAGTGATGGATTTTCTAATAACTGAAGAGCATCAAAATCATATTTCAGTAAGCCTTCCTGAGAGTGTCTGAAGCTGAAATGAATAATTATAAAATATATAAATACATACATAATACATAAATGTTGATAAATATATTGTGTAAAAGGTCAAAGGACTGTTACAAATGTGCTATGTAAACCTTCATATTTCCCCCCCCATTTTTGGTCCGTATTTAGACAAACCATGCAATGTTGCCACATGACCCGATGATAATCATGAGATCACATGACATGATATCAATGATCATTAGAGCAACCAACCATGAACCCTGTGCTCACAGTACATTTCAGTTAAATTATACAGTCCTGCTTTATCACTGAGCCAATGAAAAAATGGATTGTCTATTAACTATTATCTAAATCCAGTAAATTTTCTTAGAAATCAATGACCATCCACAGACTGCACCAGTGTCATATGAGCCTGGGGTTTGGGTCTGCTGATATTAATATGGCCGACTCAGGCCTATTAAACTAAGCCTGAACACTGTCTGTGTACACGTCTAACTTCACTGCCCAGCCTTTAGTTAGTCAAGAACTCTGAACAGCAGAATATCTCTGCATTAAGAAAATAGAGCCAGCATCTCTAGCGTTCTCTGATGGTTTCCTATACTATTTTATAAAATGTGCTGCAGTATTCTGTGCAATATTTTTACAGAGGAGCATTTATCTCTTTTTAACTCCAGTGTGAACTAAATGCTGAAGTTCAGGTGCAGTTTTTGAACCAACAGCAGCACCTGTTCTGAATGCTGAAAGTCGTTTGTAGTCGTTTTGCATCTCTTTCCGCCTGGGTGTCCTGCTCCTATCTAGGAGGGGTGCAGTTCCTTTACATGCATGTGCCCATTGCCCATTGTCTCATAATCTGTCCATGAATGTAGGCCTGAAAATAATTGAATCAAGCACTTTCTTAACAAAAACAGAACATTACAATTTATTGCAAAGCTATTGCATTAGCTTGTGCAGTTATTATGACAGACAGACAGACAGACAGATGCAGAGGGAAAAACCACAAATGCACACAAAAATGAGATTCACATGCGTGCATGTTGCTGAGATTCCTCCCATACTTGGCCTGTGAGATTCTGCAGCTATGTCTTAATCATTAATTCACACCCAAACCTCAGGGGCATTTCCAAGTGTGAGACCATTTACAGAAACTGTAGTCCTAGGCATTTTCACACTAAT
Source organism: Macquaria australasica (assembly GCA_005408345.1). Taxonomy (NCBI): domain Eukaryota; kingdom Metazoa; phylum Chordata; class Actinopteri; order Centrarchiformes; family Percichthyidae; genus Macquaria; species Macquaria australasica. Next base: position 775,948 of record SEMN01000058.1, on the reverse strand, counting down.
TTATCTATGAGACATTTTGAATGTATTTAAAAAACTCAAACCAGTAAGACAGACTCTGACAAGTCGCTTCAGTTTCTTTGTTTTTAAGACATTAATAAATACATTTAATACATTAAATCTGTTTAAAAAACAAAAAACAAACACAAGACTGCAACAATCGACTACAAAATCACATTGCTTTGTACTGTAAAAGAGAAGATTTTCATTAGAGCTCTTCTACTGCTGCTGCTCCATCTAATGAAAAGACCATTACAGTGCATTCCATCATGGTTTCAGTGAAAGCGCAGATCCACCTGGGAATATTCTCCAGGATAGAGATGGATGTTAGGAAGCAGAAGGTTTCTGAGGTGCTGACAAGGGGCACCAAGTACGCAGTTCTCCTCAGATGAGGTTTCAGGGCACAAGCATCTCAGGTTCCTGGAAAAGTTTCCTTCATGGTTGCTTTGATGTATTTCTCAATTAAGACACTCTCTGCTGAAAGTGGCAGCCAGTGCCTTTCTGCTATTGAAATAAAGGAAGACATAATATGATTCCATTTTTATGCTGACAGGGCAGATGATTTGTTTGTGTTACTAGAACAGGGGGTCATAAGAGTGAGTCTTCCAATGGTGGGAGAAGTATTCAGATATTTTACTCAAGTGAAAGTAGCAATACCACACTATAAAAATACTCCATTACAAGTCCTGCATTCCAGATTTTACTTAAGTAAAAGTACAGTAGTATTAACAGCAAAATATACTAAAATGATCAAAAGTAAAAATACTCATCATGCAGGAGGTCCACTTCCAGAGTGTTATATTACTGTATATACTATTATATGAATGGTTTATTAATCCTGGTACACCAATGTTGAGCTAATTTGAACTATTTTCAGTTCAGTTCAGTGGTTTAAATAACAAGAATAAAAAGTAAATAAAGTAGCATAAAAATACGTAAGTAAAGTACAACTACCTCAGAACTGTACTGTACAGTACTTGAATAAATGTACTTAGTTACTATCCACCACTTGTTCAGCAACTTTACATTTGTTGTACATTTGTTTGCCACAATTTCAATTAGGGGGAGTCTGCAAAAATTCACTGAAGCGATACTAAGATTTATATTCAGCAGAAGTGAACATACTTTCATTATAATTAACCGGATTCTCACTACAGGAAATATAGTAGGCTAAGTGTCTAAAATGTGGTTTTAAATTTTTTTAACACATCCTCCTCAGCTAAACACCACCAGCAGCTCTCCTCCCATACAGTAAGTAATTAGCATGAAACATCCTGTTCCTTTTTCTTTTTTTTTTTTTAAACTAGTTGCTACATCACGACTGAATTTAGTCGGTTCAAATGTGAGGCTAAATCAAAATATACAGCAGGCTCACAGCAGACAGGTCTCACAACTGGTCTGTATTCCACAGTATGAAAGGGCAGAGCTTCCTCTCAGCTAAAGTCTCCTCTCTGTCTTGCACCCATGGGTCTCGTCCCTGCCAGCAAGACAGATAGCCACGCTGCAAATCGAGCTGATTCAGAGACATGCTCCTAAATTAGGCAAAAGATAGTATTTCCACCACAGGAATGATTTGATCAGACTTCATCAACTCTTTTACATGTACTCAACTATGTAAGGACCGTTCAGTGGCCTACTGAGACTCTCTGATTGATATACCATGAAGTTGTAGTAATTAATGGTGAAGTTTCCCCTGGGATAGAGGAGGGTTGAAGCTGGGGCAAAGGCAGCAATTAGGAAGCGACGCAGGACCTGTAGGAGCACTCAAGGCCCCCTGAAGCCCCATCAATCAGACACAGATAAAAGGGTTGAGTGGAAGGGTAATGTTTAACCAAAAGGACATCGTCAGACGGTCCATAAACGGTTTCCTCTTTCTTCAACCAAGCAGAGAAGTGGAGGGGAGACCATCATTTCTGGGTTAAGACCACAGACAGGCTTTTGCTCGTACATGGGTGACATGGTTTACCACACCAAAGAAATATTCAAAAGAGGCCAAATACAAGCATATGACTTGTTTTAAGGATGCTTTGAAGGGTCTACTGATTTTGCTACAACAAGAAATGTTTATTCGGTCAGAATATATGGCATTTTGGAGCTTTGCATGCCTACAGGAAAGACATTTAATGTCACAATGAAATATGTTAAGTTAAGGATTTGTTTGCAAAAAGCACTGATCACACAATCAATAGCTGGATAGAGCTGAGTTAAAATACAGTGCATGCTGGTATTCATTCAATGACAGACCACATAGGGTGCATTACTGGCAAAAGGCAGAAAGGCTACTGTACTGCTGCAAAGATCAGAGCAGCAGAAGGAGGCTGTTAAAGAAATCAAGGAGGGCAGAAAAGCTTTCGCTTCGTGGTCATATTGTGCAGATTTATAATCCCTTGTTTTTGTGATAAGACCAGTAAGATCCTGCAGACAGATCACCCTCCCACCCGCCCTCCCTGCCTGACTCACTCAACGGTTGTTCCCTGGGAGCCACAGGTGTGAACTGAGACAAGGAAACTGTTATCAGAGTAGACCGGGAAAGGTCAGGGGGCTGGAGATTTTAGTGCAGGCCCAATCAATAAACCAAACAGCTGGAAGCTGGAGTTTTTGTCTTTTAATGATCTACTATAACAGCCCTCAAACTGGTATTGACTCTCTCTCTGCTATATAGTATTACAAAAACTACTATGGGTTTATTTACTGTACTTGGTAAGTTTAAATAGTAGAATCTGCAGAGGTGTTTCTCTCATGTGTGTTTCTGCTGAAAAGGAAACTCACTGAACCCAGCTCTCAACTCGACTGATGCATCACTAATTTTCTATAATGCAAAACAAACAGAACAAAACCATATATGTGGTCTAGACAAATATAAGGAAAACACAGTAGACACATGCATGCATGGTATTCCCCAACCCGTGTTTATATACCAGTGGTTCTGTTAAAACTTGTGGGCATGAGATCCCAGATGTGGGAAAAGACGAACCTGTTTCTCCATAAGCATGTCTCTGTTGTGCAGGTGTGTGAACTGGGTCTCACGTGGAGTAATCCTCCTGCTTCCCCCTCCCAGTGAGAACCCAGCCACCTGTGCAGCACACACCACACCTCTGCAGCAAACAAGAAAAGAGACTCATGAATCATTAATTGTCATCAATTAATAATTAATCCCATAAAATACTGAGGATGCAGATGACTACCAGGTTATGCCACTCATTGGCTTGGTAAGAAAAAATGGTTGTAGTTAAAGATGCTACTGGAAGGGTTTCCTGGAAGCCATTACAGGGGCTGAAATGCAGTATTTGTATTTAAAGCAGCCTACTGAAAGCTGATCTTTGTGTTTATGTTTTGGTATTTTTAAACTTGCATCATTCAATCAATCTGCTTTTTGTGGACATATGATCCATAGGGGAACATGATAACATAGAAAAAACCCCATCAAGAATGCAGCAATTCATAGTGAAAAGGCCTCTGAAAGGCCATTTAGGCTAGTATATGACAATAAGACTCTTTACTGCCACACCTTGTAATGGAATGAGGATTGATAACATTAAAATGTGTTATAAATATGATGATGCCATGTAAGCAATACAAATTTAAACACAGTATAAAACAAGAGGTTATCTCAGCAGTTCGAAAGCTATGACACATTGCCCCTAATAGTTTGCTGTGTTTATTTACAACAAGGAACATCAGCGATGTTCTTTTTTAAGTCATGACTCTCATATAAAAGAGATGCAACCACAAACTCTCACACAGTTATGATTTCAGTACAGTACCTACTGCTGAAGCATTACCACTACTTGATTTGTTTATATGCCATATGTGATAGTTTATCTGTTTGAGGACATTCATGCCACGCTGATGCAGGTAACTATTAGTTTGGAAACAGTAAAGGGTTTGTCACTCTTGTAAAATGTGATACCATGGAAGACATCATCAAGGAAAAAGTAAACAAGTAAAGCTTTATGAAAATAAATACAATTTTGACATTTTCAAGTGCTAATTTACTCAGGGAAAGCATTTAGACTTTTGCACTGATGGAACTAGCATTCAAACTTAAGATATCATAAACATGGCAGAACAAACTAGTGATATTATTTTGGTCGATCCATTCCAGTCATGTGTTTGATGTAATATGTTCATACAGCCAGATATAAACCAAAGATAGCAATGACAGTCTGTCACGGTATTGAAACTATATACAGGACATGAATATATATTTACAGAATCAAGAAAAGTACATGAAACAAATTGAAACATTTCACTGTGTACATTTTTAGTAACATAAAATGGATCAAAATAATCACAACTTTAATAAAACAAATATCAGGAGTTTCTTCCTTTCTAAACACTGCATGATGAGAGGATATTAAACCCAGCAGATCAACCCTTATTCTTCATGGGATTCTCTGACTCATGGTGTAGTAAGATATTTTCAGTCTGCCTGCATTCTGCTCGTCCATCTGCACACACAGATGAGTCTCTGGCGTCCCTGCTCAGCGTCACTATCACTGCGGTGACTGCTGGAGTTGAAAGTGATCCAGAATGCAACGCTACAGCCAAGCTGTGGCTGCTAAGATTATCAGTGGCAGCAACAATGAAAGCTGCCCAGCCCAGACCTCACCATCACTGCTGACAGGCAGTGGAAACACAGTCAAAGCAAACAATGGCCTTTACCGGTCCACGAGGCATGACAAAGTCAACAACCCATGCCAGGACTGTTCTACTGAACATGCTCAGCACATTTCTGTCTGGATCATATCCTGGCTCAATAAGTCAGTCCAGGTCTTTATATTCATAATTACTGCACAACTGGTTCCATCAGAAATACAACTGCCCTGATCCTGCAGTAGCATAATGTTACCTACTATTTGTGAACAAGCAATAACTCAAAAAATATTAATTCTCTCTTATCATTTAGGAATTTTACCCTGAAAAGCTTTGCCATTTTGACAAACAAAAGCAAACGATAAGAGAGGATGACATCCAAGAACTAGCCATGCAAATATTTGAATTGGGAATTTTTATGGCACATTGTTATGTTGCTGCAGTATATCAACTTACCCTCAATCCAATGATGAATACCCTTCACCTATTTCTGCAATGCCACACACACACACACACACACACACACACACACATAAGGAGGCCACTTCATGAGCATGCTGCACTTCCTGGCACCTCTCCAAAGACCTGGCTGACCGAAGGCGAGAGGCCTCTGTGGGGGTGCTATCTATGTTTCTATTTTTTTCTTCTTTCAAATTTATGAATAAAAGACTGAGGACATTGTCAAAAATCCTTATTATACTTTATTAGCAAATCATTATACAAAGAATGTGCATAATGTTTGGAGTATTAAAAGTGGAAATTAGATTTTTTTTTTACATTCGTTCTGAAACTCTTCAGAGGTTTGAAGAGCTGTAACCTATTTTGAATGCCCAGTGCAAAGTAAATGTAATAAAACCAATTTGATTAAAATACAGTTTCAATTAAGAGTGGAGTGAACAACACCTCACTGGCACTAATACATATAAGGCTTGCTTTAGTCTGTGCCTCTTAATCTGTTTGTTTGTTTTGATTGTACAAAATGTTGAGTATTGAGTATTTGGCATCGATTATTACATGCAATGTAATGTAATATAAAGTATTATAATGTAATTGAATGTAATCATCAATGCAACAGTCAGAGCACAAAGACAGGGATATATCAGAACTCATTCTGCAGCTGAAGAAAGCTCAGGAGGATCTGCAGAAGAAAACTGCCAAAGCAAGTTGTGTCCAGCAGGCAGAAGAACAAGGCTGCTGAACATCAGAACCAAGAAAATGCCCAGGCTGTAAAAAAGGGCATTGAGGATCTACCCTATGTGTAAAGCTGCAGCACAAACTGACAGTATTAATGAAGGAGGCCCTCAAGTTTGTTTCCTGCAATGTGGGGAACAAAGCCATCTCCCAGCAGACCCAGTCTGCACAAACTGAAGAGACTGAGAAGGCCAATCTGCAGCTTAAAAAAAGCCTCAAATACAGCTCAAAATGTCTGGAAAGGAGTACCTTCAAAGTACAAGTAGGCTAGTGCAAAACAGAAGGATAAATAACTGCAGGATGATGAACTTAAAGAGGCCGTGTAGAACTAGTGTGGGCTGCAGCTACAAAACCTTGCAGCTAAGCATGTTAATTAAACAAAGCACAATTTAGAAGTATGTGAAAATAATTGCAAACTATGATAGTCATCTACAAAATATGTCCTTTCCTGTCATCTGTTAGCAATATATCTTAAAAATGTATCAATTCAACAATTTCATTGACACAAGAAATATGTTTTAAACATTAAAATACAATAATAATCTCTTGTGCATTTACCCATCTATCTATAGGTCTATCCTATTCACCCATTCTTATATTAGTCAATGCATGAGCTTTAGGATCTGCACAGTACTTCCAGACAACAGCACAGCAAACTTGTACTTTCCTGATAAAGTTGTAGTCTGTGGCATGGCACCATGTCACATACTGTGTTAGTCTTCCAGAAAGCCACATGCAGCCACAGTGCCTGGGGCCAAACTGGCGCCATCCACTTCCTGGGCACAGGCAGGCATGAGCACACCAGCTCTATTTATAACCTCTTATTAGAGCAGACTGTTTTCAAATGAGACTGAAAAGATAAGGCAGCAGCAGGAAAAGACCACTCTTTTACCTATCAGCAAATGTGGCTGTTATGTGTAGCAGGAAGAACACTTTGGACTGCAAAGTCATGTTTGAGAATTTTGTGGAAAAAACACAAGATGCACCTTTCTCCTCACAGCCTGGACAGACACCCTAAACAGGAAATACTAAATGGCAACATAATCAGTAATAATCAGTCAAACACAAAAGGGTGCGCGGTCCCTTTAAGGAATACAAAACGATCATTTACTTCCTGTATGTTAGCGCTAGCATTAATCTACCATTACTCAAGTAAATTAACTAAATGGTTTAAATATATCTATATATAATTGTTGCTGGCATTAGAAAAGACAGTGTCGGTGTCGTAAAGGTGTTTTTAATTATTAGCCCCAAGTGTTTCACGGTAACGTTATGGCAGGGAGAAAAAGAAAGATGCTAGCATTGACAGGAGCGGCAGCACCTGAACAAGCAGTAAATAAACATAAAAACCGGACGGATTTGAAACTAAAGGTTTCACCTGCCAAGCTGAAGGAGCCCGTTCATTGTGAAAATGCTCAGAGTGCTGAGATGGAGCGAAGCCATTATTTCACCAAGAAGGACCTGCAGCACAGACTGGGAGAGGAGTTTTTCAACCAGTCTTGCATCAGTTTGGCTAAAGCATTTCTCGGCAAGGTAATGCTGCCATCTCACCTTAATTTTACGTCTATTTATGTTGTCAGGATGATTTCTGAAAGCCATAATGCTCTGTAGGGATATGCTTGCAATACAGTTATGTGTCAATTCAGCTCAAACGTTTTGAAAAGTCCATGTGGACTCCAGCGAGAAATACAAGCACCTGAGACAAGAGACAACAGCCTTATCTGAAAGTGTTGCCACCTCTGGTTTCTGTCTTTCATGCAGGAGCTTCTTTAAGTAACCTGACAGTTCAGTCTCTTCAATCCTTCATTCTAACACTTAAGAGTTATTTCAGTTAATTACACTCAGTCTCTCTTCAACCTGCCTGGTCTTGCAAAATCCAAAACCACAATAAAATGCATCCAGATCACTCCCCTATAAGGATTATTTTCATGATTAATCGTTCGGTCTATAAAGTGTCAGCAAATTGTCAAATATGCCCATTACAAGTTCCCAGAGCCCATGTGCAAATGTCTGGTTTTGTGTGTCCATAAACAAAAGATATTCAGTTTACTATCACAGAAGGCATAAAATGTGAAAATATTCACATTTGACATGCTTAAACCGGGGAATTTTGTAAGCCATTTTGCCTTTGATTATCAAAATTGTTGCCAACTAATCTTCTGTTGATTGACTACTCAATTAATTGACTAATCATAATAAAACATAATCTGCCTTGCTCCTTGTCCCTGCAGGTGTTGGTCCGCAGGTGTGCAGATGGTACTGAGCTGCGAGGGAGAATAGTGGAAACTGAAGCCTACCTTGGAGGGGAGGATAAAGCCTCACACTCAGCAGGAGGCAAATGCACTGAGAGGAACACAGCCATGTTCATGAAGCCTGGCACAATCTATGTGTATCCAATCTATGGCATCTACCTCTGTATGAACGTGTCTAGTGAAGGTAAAAGCATGATTCATCCAAACATAAAAAAATATTATAAAGCCTTTATAGTTTAATGTGTCCTCATCCAAGTGTTTATCTTTAATATGACATTAAATCTATAAAGTAGTGTTTTTTATTTCCAGTGGGTAAAGGGCGAAAGGAAGGAGACAGAGTGGAGCCTTGCTGACTGATGCATATTGTGTGCGGTATTTCTCAGGGGAGGGTGCTGCCGTGCTGTTGCGCTCCCTTGAGCCCCTGCAGGGTCAGCCTGTCATGAGGCAGCTGAGGGCAGCCAGACGCAAAGAGGGAGCCCCACAACTGAAGGACAAAGAGCTCTGCAACGGGCCTTCGAAGCTGTGCCAGGCTCTAGATATACCCCGCTGTTTTGACCGTCAAGACCTAGCCTCAGACCCAGAGGTGTGGCTGGAGGGGGGCCCCAACACAAACCCAGCAGAACCCCACGATATAGTATCAGCACCACGTGTTGGAATTGAGAGCCATGGGGAATGGGCCAAGAAGCCGTGGCGGTTTTATCTTCGTGGGCACCCCTGTGTTAGCGTAGTGAATAAAGAGGCAGAAAGACAGGCTCTGTCTGGAAATGTAATGATTTAGGTCCCTCAGATGTGCAGTCTGACACAGGACAGCACAATGTCAAAAGGACTTAACAGGAATATTCCTTAAACTACTCTGCCATCTGTTTCCTTTGTGGACTTCACCATTTAGAGAGTTTAAAAACTTTTCTGTTTGCTTTGCTGGGATAAACTACTTCTTACACATATCAAATTAATACTTTTTGAAATAATTCCATTATATATATATATATATATATATATATATATTTTTTTTTTTTTTTTTTTTTTTTAAATAATTTTGTAGTTCTTAGGAAGTCAGAATGGCAGAATAACCTCCATGACTGGTTGAAAGTCTAAATTCTATTCTGCATAAATTATACAAAATGTTTCTCATCTATTTTGTAAGCTGCTACTTATTTCGACACGGTGTTTTTATGGTACTGAGGCAAGTAAAAGATTAGAACTTAAGTCAGCTAAGCCTCAATTTATCACTGTCTATAAAAAATCAGTTCTTAAACATACCTTTCCTCACTCGAGTCTTTTTTTGTTTTGGTCTTCCATCTGTGTTTTTTAATAAACATTCATACTTGAGAAATTCTCTTCTCAGTGATTTCACAGATGTTTGGAACGCTCTGCTTCCCTCAAAGCAAAAACAGCCAGTCTGATGTTTAGAGTCTTCCCTTTCTTGCCGTCTTTCTTGCCCCACCTCTGGGATTCCTGAGGAGAAGTAGCTGGAGGTCTGCAATGATCATTACTCAGTGTGCCCCTCTGTGGTCAGTACAGATGATCTAACACATCTGGGATAGGGGAAGATGAAGTTAAACCCCCACTACACCAATCTTTCAATATTCAGAGTAACTTGAGGCATTTCTGGTATGTACAAAATAATTTAATATTGTAAACAAACATTGGCTCATAAAGGACAACTTTCTACATTTTGTAAATCTGCACACATTGATGCAATCGTTGTGTCAGTTCATTTTAAAACAATGTTGAGCAATAGCACTTAGCTGTGAGCACAGCAGGCTGTTAACTGCTCTCAAACTGACATCTTTTCCAGTTGGTGAGAGCTGATACCGTCTCTGTGCCACTACTCCATGGGTGACTGAAAGATTGAAATAATGGGATCCTCATGGTTGGTCACCACAAGGACACTGCGGAACTTGTCAAACAGTGTCTTGAGCTGCGAGCGCCTCATGTTCTCGTTGTACATAATCTCTTCCAGGTGGTGATGTCCCCGGAAATAGTGAAGCAGCCTGGAAGCAGTCAACATAACAGGCAGAAAAAATGGGTTTCACTCAATCATTAGCTGTGTAAATCAACCATGAGACAGGACTTTTGCAGCTCTGATAACATTTTTCAATACTGAGCAATAGTAGCACACAACACTGATCACCGGATTGGTAAGCTTTCTAGACAATTTCTATTTTCAATACGAGAACAACGAGCAACTCTCCAGACAATATTTTCCAATTAGATTTCCCAATATTCTGTGAATGCAATTAACTTAACATTATTTTCCAAACCAAGGCGCAAATATCATCTTATTGCCCAAGAGACAAAGCATTAACAGTGATTTATAACATCATGAATCACTGGTGCCTTTAGACTGTGCGACAACAGCAATCATCTTAAGTTTATTGGCAAGTCACACTGTGCGAGATGGGTCTAATAAAATCTTGGCTGCAATCTGTTTCAGACTGTACAAATGTGAGGTGAATTGTAGCACCATGATGTAAAAAAAGTATATATATGCATATGAGAACTTTGGCAATAGTCGGACAAGCTTGTTTTTGGTTTCGCCTCCATTGTTTTGATTTGTGTGAGTTTTTTCACCCTAAACTTTATTCAAAAATGGCACTTATGAAATGATGTGCCGGCAAGTATATTCTGATTGGTTGATATGTAGACGTGGGTCGTAGTGGCAGTCACATTGTGACTTTAGTATTTGGTCGCCAAAGCGGCCATTGGTGGACATGTCACAGTGCGATCTAGGACTACCATTTTGAACTGACGACTGATGTTTTTACCACGTTTCTCCCACGATTGTCAACTTTCGTCTGAGAAAAGCCCAAAATCGCACAGTGTGAAGGGGCCTTTAATCTGACTGTCTAAAAGCAGCGAGTAATGGAGAGCTGAGAAACATTTAATGCCCTTACAAAAAAACACAGGATACGCTTTAGGCTTCTGTTATAGGCAGGCTTAATTACCTGGCAAACATACGTAGGTCCTCTGGATTTTGTGCAGCAGGGATGTTAAGAATAACCTGCCTCTCGTGCTCTGACAGGCTGGCAAGCAGCGTCTCTGTCATCCTCTTGTTGAGCGGAGAGTCCCCACCAGGCAGTAGCTCTGCACTAGAGTTGTCCATACTGGGACTGGTGAGGGTCATGTCATCACTGCTAGCTATACACAGGAAGCAGACACATAATCATAGATTATTGATTACCCTGTTAAACCTCTAAGAGTTGGGCAGAGGAGAGAGCTGAGTGACGACATACTTGGGGAACCGAAGCTGAGAGCGCTAGGGGTGCTGAGACTGCGGCCTCCTACTCTGGCAGCCAGTGGAGGGTCTTCATCCCTCAACCCGGGCTCATCCTCGCTGGGCGGTACCAACAAGCAGACATAAGTGTGCAGCTGGATCATCAGGCGGTGCTGGAGCATCCACACCACCATCTGGATCAGCTGGGCCTGGTCAGGAGCAGAGCAGCAAACTGCATCACAGCTGAGCACAGGATAAACATCGAACAAGTGAAGCTCAACACACTCATGACCCTAACCAGGTCAAATATGTTTTCAATCATCCTTGGGTACCAAACAAGCTCAAAATAGAGCCAAAAGAAGGAGTCATGGCTCTGATCTTGCTCTCATGAAAAATGGAGGCTGCAGACGCTGGAGCTTTTGTCCCTTTGTCATTTAATAATTCATCACTGATGCTCAAGCAGCTCTGCTAAAACAAGATGGGTCTTCAGAGAACACCAAATGCTTCTGCTCTTACAATACAGTATCTGAATTTACAGTAATAGCCCTATATATACTAGGGTTCTACCAGGACACCATAATTTCACTTTTGTTTCATTTTAATTTGCACAAAAAATGTGTCAATTATTCTTCAATCTAAAAATGTTATATTCAAACTATAATTGTTTTTTTTGTCACAATTGAAGTTTTTTACATGTAAGGTCACTTTGTTACATTTTTTTAGAAGAAGAAAAAATCAGTTCTTTCTGGGAAAAAATACATATAAATGATTATTTCACCATCATAGGAAAAACAAAACATAATAAGAAAATAAAGACTTAAATTGAAAACCAAGGGGATTGTCTCACTTTTTCACAGTCATTCATACTAATTACTGGCTGGCTTAAGGTACATGTATGTGTAGTGTGTGTGTATGTGTTCCAGTGTGGAGGGGTAAGGTTATTTGCTGTGTATTTGTACTTGTACAATAGTCCTACCTCCTGTGCAGGAGCTTCCAGGGGATTTCTGAACTCAGCCAGTGAGACAGGCAGGGAGAACTTTGCTAACATGGAGGGCAGATCATGACCAGGAAACTGCTGGGCAAACTGCTCAGCCAACGGTGAGTATCTATCCAGAGACAGATGGCACGCATTATACGACAACAGAGAGCTTTTCCATGAACACAGCTTTTTTGAATTCATTTTCCACAATGTTATAAAGGAAAGGCTATGACAAGTGCTGCCAATGGCCCAACCCAGTTCTTCAATAACACATTTTGAGGTGATTTAAAAAGTAGGGGCTTTGGAAATCTGAATTTATATAACAATAAAGATGTGTTTTGTTATGTATATAAGGCAATGACATGGATGGGTGCTCAGCAATATTATGGTTTATTAGCTCTCAGTGCAGCCAAATGGCTTACATCACATCATGAACACTCACAGGCAGATGTTGGCATGAGGAGACAGCATGTAGACGTTGTTCTCACACAGTGGGTAGATGATGATCGCTTTGCCCCAATAAACCAAGTGAGCAGCAATTTGAAAGATCTAAGAGGGAAAATTATTTGCAAATGATGTAAATTGCAACCTAAAACAAACTGTAGAAGGAAGATATAAGAACTTCTTGTACTACTCGCACTGTAGTCTCAGATCTGCTTTGAATGTACATATATTGTCCACTAGATGGCAGTAAGACACCATCAACACAGTAACCTCTCTGGGTAAACAGCTTTTACTGGTATATTTTCTAATAGATCAACTTCTGTTCAAGTGCTACATACAGCTAAAGGGATAATGCTCTTTGATTTCCCCAATATTATATATGTATTGCATGTATAACTTTGATGAGACTTATTTCCTTTTGTGTATTCTATTTAAATGAAAAAGGTTTTGAAAATACAATACAATTACAACTCTTTTGTGATTGCTGAATGAACTTAATCATTGCATGCAGTTAGAAATATATTTTTTTAATTATGAAAAAGTGCTTCAAATTTTAAGATAAAAGCCTTTTGAGATCAGAGAATGACATCTGGTGTTGTAAAGTGCAGTGGTGATGCAGGCGGTGTGACTGTTCTGCACCTGAAGTAAGGCCAGGTCAGCATCCTGTGCGAGCTGCTGAAGGTTTTTCACCGCTGAGCAGGTTTTGATGAGACGTACCATTGCAGGCGAGCAGTCAAGAGGAAGCTGGCTCAGCAGTGCCTTCTCACTTTCCAGCAGCAGCAGGGCATGATAGGGTCTGGAGGATCAAACAACATATGATACAGCCTCTGAATCAACAGACCTCCTCTTTAGAGATCAAGAGAAGCCTCCTCAAAAGAAGCCAGAGGGAAGAAGCTTTTGTACCAGTCTGTACAACAGAACAGTTTGTATATGTATCCATGCACAGAACAACTATGTGTTTCTGAGAACAAAACTGATCACTGATTAATTAAAAATAAAATCATCTTTCTGCACAGCTATTAGGATTTTATGTAGGCTTAAATGCACCTGCACTAATTTCACCCTTGCATATATTATTCAGTTTAAAAGGACAGGAATAAAAGGTAGAAGTTGATCACAACTCTGATGTAAGTATGCTAAAGTAACAATAGGTGGCAGTATGGCCCACAGAAAACTTTACATGGTTTCTTTAGATGCTTTAAATCATGAGTCAATACTGAAGCTCACAAAATATACAGCCCTTATTCAGCTGTTAAAGACACAATACTGCTTTGACATAACAACCTGATAGGGATTGAACTGGCAGTTTTGAAGATTTCTCGTTCTTTGGATATTCTACCGCTCATATTCTGACCTGACCCATTTGGCAGTTTTGCATGATTTGCACCAAGTCAGATTAAAAAAATGAACACTATGCTGCTTTGGGTTCCATTCAGAATTAGAGGAATTATGTGAAGTATAAATGAACAATATAAAAATGTTCCCAAGAGGTGTTGTTGCATTTGTGGGCAGAAAAGAAGGAAGCTATATTAAAAACTAATAGTAATTGTTATACATTTCTTACATAGTCAATAAAAATGTGACAATTTATATGTAATATCTGAATATCATTTTAAATATTGCATAAAAAAGTCTTTATCTGTGATAACACTCCCTACTTGTGTTTATGTTTGAGAAGGGGGCTGAGCCATTTTTTTGTGTCATAGTTCACAACTGCTGATTGGGGTGTTGCCAGAAGTGTAATTTTAAAAGTTTCAACCCACACAGAACAGTGTAGAAGCCAGTGTCTGCCCTGTGTGATTTACTGTAAATGAGTTACTCTTCTGGTCAAATATTATATTTAAGTACTAGTATATAAAGTAAAAACACACCTTATAGCCTTAAGACTGCGCTCTAATGCCTCTGGGGGGATATAGTTGCCACCAATCCTGTGGATCTTGTGTGGTAAACAGAAGCTCACCTCAAGCCAATTGTTAATATGTAGTCGCACCACACCAGTTGTACAAAGGCTGCAGAAACATACATTTTAAGAGTCAGTTGTACGAACAATTTACATTGTGCATGGTAAGAAAAAGGGAGCAATAACAAAACAAAAATAACAATGTGTTATGTGTTTAATCACACACCTGTCATAAGCCTCCTTCAGGTCCCTGGCCAGCTTACATTTGGGAAGAATTTGTCTAAATGGGGACTGGGGGCTTCCATCCGCTTAGATTGGAAAAACAGAGAACACTGTCAAAATAGAGTTTCAAATCTCAACTATAATACATCAACGCAGTGTTAAGCTACACTGTTCTATAATAAATATGCCATCATATACAATGATTTCTGTGAAATTCTATAGATTGACTGAGACAGAGCAGTAAATAAGTGTGTATCTCACTCTCAGTCATGGTGGTAATCTCATCTTGGACTGCCAGCATCAGTTTGGCCTCTCTGGTCAGGTACTGGCAGCGCCGCTCCTCGTGCTGCAGGGCTATCGCGATGCGGCGCGACAAGTTGTGCATGCAGCTGATGACGGACGGGTCAGCATTCGCCTATAGAGGCCAAAGATGAGAGGGAGCCACATTTTACAATGTGTAATTTTGACAGAAACATGTTCGTAATACTAATACAACTCAGTGATTACCTATTACACTGCACTTACAACATCAATGCTTTCATTTACAGCTGAGTTAACATTCATGTCAAACATTACCAGCCTGTTAACTGTTAAACTGTCAAACATACGTATGTGCCTTTAAAATTTAAATGACTTTAGAGCTCCGAAAGATTTTAGCATGTAACACACTTGAAATGAATAAAACTTTAAAAGATATGAATGTAACACATCATTCAAAATAATTACACTTATGCTGAATATCTAAGTATATATTTAATATAGACCGCTTGTCTTTTTTATGTTTTTAAAATATTCAGCCAAGGTCAATTGCCAGGGTTAACCGTTTATTAGCTTCACCTTGTACAATCATCACTTGTAATGTAATCCAATACAATTACCCTGTAATAAATCCTATCACTGTAAAAGCTTGTTGTTCAGTTTTTATTGAGACTGTGTCGGAAAGGTTTTGCCTCATCTCTGTGGTATTTCAGGTGGTGCTGCATTGCATTATACTGAGAGGTGTTTCTAATATTCTGTGTTTCTGACAAAATATATAAAATGAGTGGTCACTGACCAACATCATCTCTTGGCAGTTGCCATTATTTTCATGCAAAGTAGACAGAAACACAAAAAACAAAGCTAATCTGTATGAATGAACATGTAGAATAATATAAAATAATTTACTGGTGTACAAATTGGAATTGTGAATCCATTAAAAACATTGCCATATTAAAATAACCCAATGGGACTTATGGAAATTTCCAGGGTACAAATACCACAGTTGCTGGGCAGATATCATTGATAAAACATGACTGAGCACTTCTCGCCTCATGTTAGCTGTACTGGGACTTACTGGGTAAAGTGACTCAGCATGGGCAGGAACACACTGTGTCTTGTTGGGCTGCATGATTAAGCATACTAAATTGGCCCTTCCTCCCTCTGAGTTCTCATAGATAGTGTATATTGGAATATTATCACTCACACACACCCCTCCTATTCACAGAACACACCGATCAACACAAAATCTATGAGTCCCACCCACGGCCATCTGACTTAATTGTGTCATCTTTTAAAATAAAGATATCAAGTTAATTTGAAATATTAATATTACCATTTATACAAAACTTATTTCAATTGGTAGTGCAAAAAGCAAAACAATTACACTCTTAAATCTAAATTTTAAGAAGTCTTTTCATACCCTCAGTGCAAACACCACGTTAAACAAGATCATCGTAGGCATTTCTCTCTTAGGTGAAGGATCTGTCTTAGAAACCTGCATAGAAAGATAAACATTTTTTGCACAAGAAACATGAAGTAAACAAGGTGTTTACAAAAAATATATAAAATGTACTATATATCAATATTTAATTTAAAAAGCAGACAACACAATAAAAGCTGCACCAGTACAATGTTATGCAATAAATCAAGCTTTGTCAAACCTGAAATGTTGAAAAGTTTTTGTAGAGACTGTGTCAGAAAAGTGCTAATTGATCTCTATGGTTATATTTAAGTCATGTACAGTAGGTGTTGTTGTATTGCATTACAGTATAATGTACATTGTTCCTGTTATATTCACAGAAGTACCTTATAATAGAATATGTTATTGAATTGAATTGTTTGTTTGTTTTTTACATGTTCTTGTCATTGTCTCCATCCCCTGTGAAATGCGTTCATCATGCAACATGGGCAGTGAATCATCAGAGAAAAAAACTGTCAGTAGGGGGCACTGCTGAAGTTAAGACTAATCTGCCAAAGTTAAAAGGTTAAATAATGTAGAGGGCCATGGTGAAATGAGAAATGGCCTTATAACCTCATCAAAGGCAGGTGGCAAGACACATAAATATTACAATAATAACAATAGAATTCAAGATGGCACTGTTCACCTTTGAATTGACATTATTAATCAGAGGTATCTAACACAGTTTATACAGCTACTGCGAAATACACGTCGCAAAGGGCCATACCTACTAATTAAAACTTTTTAACGTAGTGATTCTCCAGACAATATATCACACTTGTTTTGTTGTGCTTTTATACTGTGCCTTCACAATCAATTTTATTATAATCAATATCAATATCTTTATCATCAATATATTATAAACAGTACATCTAGACCTGCTCTATATAAAAAGTGCCCTGAGATAACTTCTGTTATGATTTGGCACAATATAAATAAAATTGAATTGAACTGAATCAATGTCTCTTTTCTTAACAATGATGAATAGCTATCTGACCAGAGGATTGCATTGCATAACATCTTGTTTACACTTACTGGAACTCAAAAATGACTTAGCATGCTTTTAGTAGGAGCCATTTTCTTCCATACCTGAATGATGGGAGGATGCTGAAGGAGAGTAGGGTGACCCACAAATCGAACATTGTCTATCTTCAGTTCAAACTTCTTTCCACAAATATCAGATTTGGTTGCCAGGATGGTGGCGAGGATGATGTCAGAAAACCTTTAAGAAGAAAAAACAGACTCAATAAGAAAAGTGTGCAGGGTGGGATGAGAGGGTGCAGCACAGAGACAGCTGGGACAAGTAAAAAAGTTTAAATTAGCTCTGTTTGTTTATATTTTTCACATTCCTGTCTATAAGAGGGGTTGCGTTAATCAGATGCATCTGCCTGTAATGTAATTCAGCAATGAGAGTATAAATAAAAAAGCTTGTGTGGCTACTGGAGAGGAGAAAAGAGGAAGAGGCTTCCTTGCAGAAACAGTGAAGTCGCTGTATGAATGAAGAAAATGTGAAAGACTCATGCTGGTTTGTCTTAAGTAACTCATGCTGCAATCAAAGGGATAAAAATCAAGCCGTTAACTTCCAGATAAAAATTAAACACACTATAGACTTACCCCACCAACACAATTTGAAAAGAATATTGCTTTATTGTAGTTTGCATTTGTTTTGTAATGCTGAGTCTACATGCTAGAGGTAATATAATCAATGTGAATTAAAATTTTAATTATAGTTTTAAACTGTTGGATTTTTTTTTTTTTCAAAGGGCACACAGTACAGAGAAAAGCAAAACTGAAATCCCGAATTAACCAAAACACTGATTCACTGGATCTGCTACTAATAATTAACAAGGAGTTTTACTGAGATTAGGGTTGGGGATCCATATAGGACACAAAATAGGAAAGAAGGGGATAAAAAAAGACAGGGGTGATCTAAGCGAAGGAAAGGTGGTTTAGAATGATTTGGTCTTACCCTGCTACCAACTGTTCGTCAGTTAGTGGAGATTGTTCTCTGAAATGGGAATTGGGCCATAAAAAGAAGAAAAAAGCAAACAAAAGGGAAAATGCAACACACAGTTGGGCTGAATGCATAAAATGGACATCAAAACAACCCCAACAAACATGTGATACTGTGATGTGAAAATGCTGGTCCGCATGTTGATTCAAGCAAATTACCAGTTCATCCTGACTAAGCCTTGATGCCATTAATGTTGTAAAAATGTCCATCTTAGAACAGTTTATATAGATATGCGAGCTTAAATGCCAGTTTAAAACTGTCAAAAAGGCAACTAAAAATGTTAACATCACTCAAAAAGATACAGTGAAGCTAGTTTATGCAGTCATAACCAGCCACTTAAATACTGCAAACCACTTTATACCGGCCTTTCTAAAGCTGTTACTACATGACTTCAAACACCTACCGTATATACTTAACTCTGGCTCCCAGTGTCAGCTCAGCTAGAACTGATTTTAAAGTCAAGTAATTTTTATAAGGCTCTGTGGTGCTGTTAACAGTTCGATATCGCAGTATAATCTCTCTAAAATGTCATATACTGTAGTATACACTATAACGGCATGTCTGGAGTCAGTAGGAAAAACTGAGCAAAAAAAAAGATTCCACGATGAACTTGTGCCAGTTTTATCTGATTATGCCTGGTGAGCTGAAGTGATAAAAGACTTTACATGATCACTTGTGGCTGCTTCTGTGGCAGCCCTGTGACCAAAGTAATTTCAACCAACCAACGACTGACCAGCATCACCATCCATAAAGCGGCAGCATGATGAAAACTGCTGTTGGAAAACAACTGACAAGACTGAAAGGTTTTCTGTCTGACATTTTTGTATTTTTCAGAAACAGACATCAACATCTTTGACTGTGCAAACAGGGAGGAGCTGTTTGCAAGTTCTGTTCATGTTTGATACAACTTCTGCGACAGTCAGTACTGACTGCTCATCCGCTCATTGTGAATGGCTCAGAGGAATGAGTGTTCAACTTCATTTGTATTTCTTCTTTTAACTTAAACTCACACAGGTGGTGTTCAACACAGTGCAGGAAATATTCAACTACAAAGTGGTCATCTCATTATTTACTGGCTCATCTTTGCTTTGGCAAATTGTTCTGTGAAATTCTTACACTGCTTGTTAATTATATACTATCTATTTGTAGAGTAGTTTGATCAATAACTATAATAAACTTTCCAAGTTAAATGGTTTATGGCTTTTTTTAAAAATGCTGCATGTTTTCATTAATTCTGGTGATTACATTCATTCTCATGTGGCTCACTGCCAGCACAGTTTATACCATAAACAACAGATGAACCTTTGTTTAACATACTTTAATAACAAAACACATTTTCACACATGGTTTAGAGATTGTGGACTAATCTGAATATTACTCAATTTAACTTTTGTCATATCTGCTGCATCCAGTTACAAGTTTCCCTCTTTCTTCTTTTAATCAGTGGATAAACAAGTCATCCCCTCTTCTTTAATTTATTAGCTTTTGTAAAACCATGAAATGATGCAGCACTGCCACCATCATATTTCTGTGACCAATTCCTGTTTGTAATCTTACCATCTTCTATGATTGACAGCTCTTGTCCCAACATTCAAGTCTGATGTGGTTTAACAACCTACTGTAGAAACAATCAGAGCCCCATTTTCTCACTACCGGAGCTAACAAAAATAAAGTAATCTGAAGTGGAGGTTTATAGGCTTGTTTTTATTACCAGTTCAAATAAGCGAGCATATCCGAACAGCAGCTGGGACTGTGACACATTTTAAGGGACATTTAGACACATGGTAAGGTGATACATTTAGGTTTTAAAGTACCACCCGTACAGCAAGTTAAGTTCATATTGAGGAGTTTAATAAAGCTCAATCACATGGGTTCAATTAAACATGGCCCAGCTCCTCAATTCCTCTTGAAAAATACAATGAGGTTTTCGAAAAAATAAAACAAGATCCAACGCAATAGGGAGGAAAAACCTAAGGAGAGTAAGTAGCACATGCGGATCTTAGAATGGGCTCTGTGTCCGTCTACATTCAGTTTTCTTATAATAAATTTAAAAACCCAGTAATATAAAATGAGGACCAAAGAATACCTTGAATCACCATCCTGATCTTCTAGGCCATCCCCGGTTGTGTTATATAGTGCATATGGACTTCGTTGTTTTGCTTGCGGACAGAAATAATAGTATTAGTTCACACTATTATTGTTGCCAATTAGAAACAAACACACGGGTTCGAGATTTAGCCCCTTTAGGAGCCACAACAAACAAGATGTTCAAATAACAATCTGATTGTCAAACATGTGTCAGAGAGGTGTTATGTAATCTCAGTGCTCTTTTACTGTATGAAGCCATAGTTTGTTGTTGTTAAGGGTCTACTTGTGACCACTGTTGCTCTTTACCAATGCAGTTTCCAGTGTTTGGCAGATATTTTTGACCTATTTTCGCAATATTAGGCGTACCTCCAAGTTGCCCTATGTTGCCACGAAAACTAACTTATATAAAGTTATATACAAGTCAGACCTCAGACATGCTGCTAGTTTGTGTTCAGTAAGTGTGACTGTTACAGTTACATCAAATTCACCTGTCATACTAAGCTCCCACAATCACAACCACGAAAACAAAAAACAGGAAAACTGCCTTTCAGAAAGAGGAACAGTGGGCAGAAGTGGGCCTTACCAACACATAATGAAAGAAGCATCATATTTGCTTTTAACCGAAAACTGTGGCCTAACGTTAAATAACCAGACTACAGTGAAACACTGCACTGAATTACACTGGGAGGCGTTTGGTACTTTGTCCAGCCTATGTAAATGTGTAATTATGTGAAAGTGAGAACTCGAAGTCACGGGTTTCCCTGAATAAAGAGCAGCTAAGGCTGGCGTTAGCCGACTCTGCTGAATGGTGAAAGCTACGCCTACCTGTAAGAGATGACGGACACTCGGCCACTCTCTGGAAAGGGTATCGGAAAAGTAGTTTGTTCCCCCGGCTGCCAGAGCTGACCAGTATGACGCTAATAGGGCTTGTTTTATCGCCAGTTTTGTACACGCTATTTTGTGACCGACTGTACATGGATTTTCGGTCATCTGGCATTAACCCGGCTAATGGGTTGAACATCATATTAGCATTCTAGCTAACTGTACGTTAGCTGCGACAAAATAACGTCTGTCGCGAGCTGTAGCCGTCACCTGCGACCACACGGTGAGCGTGAGCTTGTTTGCAGGCGAAGGTCGTATTAATGCCTGACAAATTACAGTCTGACTCGTTTTAACTTGGAGGCCTGGCCATTAAGTCATCCCTCCCGCACATCCATGTACTGCTGCGATTGTTGTGTGCCACTTTGGAAAAACGTTCGGGTGAAACAGAGAAGAACCGCTGTTAGATTCCCCCTCAACGCGCGACGTGTTGCCTAAAATGAGGTCTCATAAAGCGTCCTGTAGGCTATACAAATAAAACAAAATATCCAGGTCATAGTATAGAGGGTCAGAACATGGATTAATATGATTTTAAGATATGATTAAATCTGACAACAAATTCCAAATTAGTATTGCTGTTCATATCATACACAAATACAGTGTATTTGCAAATTGTTCTACAATTCAAATATGCTCTTTATATTTATAATTTTAAAATACCTAAAAGATAAGTTTATGAAGAACCATTTCTGATAGATATTTTCGATGTTACATTATATCCGCTAGATGGCGCATTTGGCTGATTGTGGGAGGCTTCGAGGCTGCATTCTGAAAGTATGATCATGTAGGCCGATGCTTTTTAAAAAAACTATTTAATTCCAGAAATAAATACCCCAGACATATCAGGACTATCCACATTACTTCGTAACGCAAGGGTCCAGGGAGTCACTCATTTCAATGGCAGTCTAATGATCAGCCTAATAGGCTATGGGAAGTATTTTGTGTTCAACTGTGTGTGCATGCACGCCCCCCTTCCAGTTAGTTATGACCTATTTTTATGTGAGAATATACTTTGCATTGCTTTGTGTTACAGGTTCTTTGCGTCGACAGTGCGCTTTAAAATCATTAATAGGTAATCATCTATTCAATTAATTAATTTCTTAAATTACAGGATAAGCCTATGCAGCCACGTTTTAGTAAACTCTTCAGTCATTATTATTAATACTGGCACTCGGTGTGTATTGGCAACAGTTACAGTTTGTCGCCCTCATGATACAGTATTTTGGCACTGTTATCTTTCATTTCAGATGACCGCACCCATTTATATGAATATCATGAAAAACTTCATACTACAACACGTAAAATTGTTTTCAAAGTAGAGGGTTAATAGCCTAATAACACTCACTACTGTTGTGTGGAATAACATAAAAACTGGAAACAACCAATATAAAATTACCTTCTCATAAATTCGTATCTCAAAAAAATAGACAGGTCACCTCCGAACAAACCTTTTGTAAATGCCTGTCTTTTGGAGGTTTTTGTTAATTACTCAATGCCACAGCTCTCAGCCCTGCAGCATCTGATCGGACCAGAGACAACCAAATATTGTTACCTATAATAAGTTAGAAAGGATCTTAAAACTGATAGATCGTTATGCGACTTAATGTAATTTCAATAAAATATAAAGCCTAGATACAATAATTTAATTTTATATTACATTTTCCAATTAAAGGTGAAGTTTTTGCATCAGTTTCTAAATGTTCATTCATTCTCGGCACCAGAATTAAAGGTTGCGAAATCTAAATATAGGCTGACGTCTTTATACGTCCGGTAATAACATGTAGGCCTACATAGTGATATATTGTAAAATCTAATTTGTCCTGTGTTTCGCTAATCTTCAGCCTTAATTACACTGATCTATACTATTTTACACTGTGTTTATGGGCTACAAAGGGCTGCCCTGGGTGTTCATCAGCTGTCCACACTGTCCATTTAGTGAAACCTCTCAAATTACAAAGTATTGTCTTTTGTCTTGCTGAATGAATATTTCAGCATTATGTTTATATCTGCAGACGAATTCAAATCCATCATATTTTAAATTGTGTAAAATAATCGACTCATAAAATACATTTGAGAACAGGGAGTGGTTACTTTTATCTCAACTGTCTTGGAAACCGCAAGGGCTTGGTGAATAAAACAAATAAATAAGAAATGTCCAGATGTCCGTCTCTTCTTTTTTGTCTTTTCTTCTTACTCTAATCATACATGCATGTTTCAATATCCAAATACTTAAATAGTTATTATAAAATATCGTTTAATTATTACTGCTTTCATGGTAACAACGTTTTATTGGAGTTGCAATTCTTATGTAATAATAATAATATTAACAATAATAATAATAATAATAATAATAATAATAATAGATTTTTCTATAATTTGCACACTACCTACATTGGGGTCAGTGCTTATTCATCAAACGTGTCTGTGCAGGAATTCCTTAAGAACTTGTGTCTATGCAGAAAATAAGATCTATTGTGGCATTAATGAATAATGTTGAGACTAAAAGGCTATAAGAACTTAAACCACCCATTAATAGTTACTTGCTAATGACATTGTGGTAATATAATAATAATAATAATAATAATAATAATAATAATAATAATAATAATAATCATCATCATCATCATCAAGATGATTTGGTTTATAAAAAAACATAAATATGCCGGTTGGACAACACACACCGTGGCCAGTATCAAGGTTTTGATGATGTGGCTGTCGGTGGTGAGGGAGCTGTCCGAGGTATCTCATACAGCTCCTCTTCCCGCGACTTTCCTGCGCTAACCGGGCCTGATTAATCAGCGAGAGGTGAAAGAGCTGTTCGAGGATACTCGCCCCGGTCACCCAATGAATTCACCTGTTTCTGTTGTTATAGGCTACATACTGTACATGTATACTGTATTCTGTATGTTGTCATTTCTCCTTGTTACCCAGCCTTTAGTATATGTCAACATGCTTTCATATGTTGTCCTTTTAAATTTAAGCCACCATTCTGTTACAATAGTCAACTTCAGGGCACACCCCAGAAATAATGTGGAGTAGCCTACCACAATATACCCTTCTTTAATGTCTGAATGTGTGGCGCTGCAGGATGTTTTCCAGTGCAGCTACATTTCTATGGCACATCCATTACAGTTTCATAGCATCAAAAGTGCGCTGAGAGGAAAAAATTGGATTTGGGTATGACGCTATATGGCGTTATAACAAAATATGGCGATAAATATAGGACATTTCTTTTTAACTTAAGTATTATTACAATGACGTCCAATGGCAATTATGATAGGTAATACAGAAATGCATTTTAGTGTGTATTGTGTAAAATGTAGATCTGCACATACCACTTTCTGATAAATGCATGGTCTAAATTGAGCTCGAAGAAGGGCATTTTATCAGTTGTAATTTTACAAACATGATTTAATTGACTGATGATGTTTCAATGTAGTAAGACAGGCTGCATTATCCTCATCATGAGCAGATTGCTGCATTAAATCCGGTCATGGAGCGGCCAGTGTAGGAGCGTCCTCTACTGGATTTATTACTTCCTTGTCTGAACACAGGTTTGGATATGGATAAGTCTTAAAACAGTTATTCATTTACATTAGACTCACATTAGACAAGTGGTTATACTAATGGAAAGTATTGTAAGATAGAAAGCTGTTATTATTTATTTTAAATTAGAGCTAAATTACACTACTGTAGACAAAAGTAGCCTTTGTAAAAATTGTAAAAATTAGTGACAAGATTGAGAGTAAAAGAGTAGCAAAAGTATTTAAAATATAAAACTGGTCATTTTTTTAAGCATGTCAAACAGTTTTCAAATCTGACCCCATCCTTTAACAGTAATTCGTTTTAGTACTGTCTTCTTTTGACTGCACATGGAATTCACAAGCAAAATATCCTTTACTTCTGGTCATGGCAGACACGTTTCTAATACAACCAGAAATATCTATTTCCTCAGCTTCAACCACAATCTAAGCAGTGCAGATTTGTCCTTTCCTTATCATTTCTGCAAATCCCTAGCGCTGGCCAGCCCACCGCCTTACTCCATCCAATCGCATATTCATGGGAGGAGTGAAACGGTTCTTTTAAAAGTTGCATCTGGTACTGACCCACGCAGGACAAGTGCGACAAATCAAGAGCCGGCAAAATGGTCGAATGGACAAACTTCGAGCGCGCCACCATCCAGGACATCTTCTCCAAGATGGACTATGAGGTGGTGGGCCCTGCAGCTCTTTCCAGGTGACACATCTTTTCTGTTTGTCTGTTTTGTCTTTAACATGGATGCGCAAAAAGAATTAATGCGAGTTATGCACGTTTTTACATGTTTCCTCAGGTGTCTGATCGTTTACCCCTGGACTCAGAGGTATTTCGGCAACTTTGGAAACCTCTACAACGCCGAGGCTATCATTGCAAATCCGAAGGTTGCAGCTCACGGAAAAGTTGTCCTGCACGGTCTGGACCGGGCTGTGAAGAACATGGACAACATCAAGGCCACATATGCAGAACTGAGTGTGCTGCACTCCGAGAAACTGCACGTGGATCCCGACAATTTCAGGGTAAAGTTAAATAGAATAAATGAGACTGGAATTGTTATCCAAATTCAATGATTATTCCCAAAACACCCCACTTTGCATGTTGATGTTTTCTGATGCTTGCTGTGTTGCAGCTGCTGTCTGACTGCCTGACCATTGTGGTTGCTGGCCAGCTGGGTAAAAACTTCACCGGTGAAGTCCAGGCAGCTTTTCAGAAGTTCCTGGCCGTGGTGGTGTCCTCCCTGGGAAAGCAGTACCACTAGAGAACTACAGCAGAAGACCATCACATGCTGATCATTTGTTGAAAAGCTCTGTTTTTTATCATGTCTCAAAAGCATACATAAATAAAACAATGAGCATATTTTACAAGTTGTATGTTTTTTCAATGTCTTTGGTTATGGTCATATCAGGACGATGTAAAATTGATATTGTGAAAGCCTTGTTCAAGAGTTAGATAAATGCCATTCTTAAAATGAGTAAACCAAAATTAGTTTGATTAAACTTCGCTTGAAAACACGATTTATGAAAATTAAACATTTTTGAGAAATCTTAGCAAAACAACCCAACATCAGATTGACTGATATTCCATAAAGTGCACAAACTTTTAACTGGGGAGTGCTGGAATGCCTCGGCCACTTTACCCACACAGCTAGAGTACTCTAGAAATAAAATCACAAACAGATAAAAACGGAGATATCTGTTTTTTGCAAATGAACCCGTCATATGTTTACTTAAGTTCAGTACTGGAATTATTTATTATTTATTAGGTATTTAAATCCATTCAAAGTTTCAATATCACAATGTAAAAATTAGATTCAAGTAAAAGTCCTGCATTAAATATTTTACTTAAATAGAAGTACATTGGTATTATCAGCATAATGCACTTAAGTATCAAAAGTAAAAGTACTCATTATGCAGAATGCCCACTTTTAAAATGTTTTATTATGATGTATTATAATGTATTATTATTACATTACAGTATTATAACATTTCCCCCTGAAACGTGAATGAAATGAATGAAAATACTCTACAAAAACCTTAAGCACAGTAGGACCTACTTGTAAATATATATATATATATATATATATATATATATATATATATATATATATATATATATATATATATAATAAGACATCAAGTCATCATGAAAAGACATCATAATATAGCATTTAAAATGGTCATTCTGCATGAGTACTTAACTATATAATGCTGATAATGTCACATAAGTAAAACTTTGAATGCAGGAACTTTACTTGAATATATTTTTTACATTGTGATTTAGCAGCTTGCAACTTTGGCTAAATGATCTAAATACCACTGAACAGTAAATACCATACATAGTATGTTACACTATATAGCCTATAGAATATTTGTTGTTGTAATAGTAGTAGTATTAATAGATATACAGTTTATTAAACTCTTGTTCTTCAGTTTTATGTGTGAGAATTCTTCTGTATTAATTCTTGCAAATTCAAATAGGTCTTTAACCTTCTTCATAAACAACTACAATGCTTATTTAGATGTTGTAAGAAGAATTTTTCCTCAGCATATATAAGTAGCATGCTACTGATGAAATATCGCTGACATGCGTTATTCCAATTTAAATTCCACTAAATTGATACCATGCGTGCTGTTGATCTGACATGAAACCCTTTAAATGTATACCTGCACGATAGAAATTCACTCCACACAAACAGTTTCATTGCATTTGATTTTTTATTCATATTCAGATAGAGAGACAGAGAGTATCCATGCCCATGCTGCTGTCCGTCATCTGCTCCTGCTCCTGTTTGCAGTTTATCGGTATTTCTCAGCCAGGGCACGAGCCAGGGCAGCCAGGAACTTGTCCACAGCAACATGGACCTCAGGGGTGAAGTCGCTGGGGAACATGATGGCCATGACCACGAGAATGTTGTGAGAGAGAATCTGTGAAAAGAGGATAATGACACTTAATCTAATCGCCAGTCCTACCAGAATTACTTAAGATGGTCATAATAAACGCACATTAGGCCTACTAAGCGTAGAAGACCCAATATCAAAATTCTAAGAACAAGTGCTCTTTCATTTCAATGAGATCTTGAAGAGAAGGCCAAAGTACACCAAACTAACACTGTGCATCACTGATTTCCATCTTCCCCTTTCTCTATTCCTCTCACAGCGATGAACAGCACTGTGATGGAGACTTAACTACTGGGTCTCAATCTAAGTTTATAAATTGGCGCGCCTTTAAGTTTCCAATGTGCTGGAGTAGCAGTGCAACAGAGCGAACACTAAAAATGACCACAGTTTGAGAAACACTGCCATGTGTTGATCATCATCAGTGACACCTACCTTGAAGTTAGCAGGGTCCACTCGCAGAGTGAAGGCATGCAGCTCACTGAGGCTCAGAAGACCCCCAGTCAGGTCGTCGATTTTGGTCACAGCATCTGCAACTCCAGACATCACGGTCTTTCCGTGCTTCCTCACCGGGGCAGAGCCGGGGCTCAAGTCCTTCCAGTGGGAGAAGTAAGTCTTGGTTTGGGGGTACACCACCAGCATCCTGGGTAATAATAATAATGTGAGTAAGTGAATAAGAAAGTAAGTAATACATGGATAAAAAATCAAAAGGAATTTTAGGAGCAGGTCAGTTTGTGGTCGTATTTACCTGGAAATAGCATCGGAGCCGATGTCCTCCGCCTTGCCAGATACTTTGCCCCAGAAGGCTCTGACTGTTTCCTTGTCCTTAGCAGTGAGACTCATCTTTCCTTGTTTGGTTGAAGTTGAATGCCGCGATCAGCCCAAACCGTGGGGGGTTTTATACATAAGACAGAGCATGGGCACACCCGGGCCACCTCCAAGATAGGCTGCGTGGCATTTGGACGGGTTCCAAATGTTGCAGCTTGCACGAGATAAACACAAAAAAACCTTCTCGTGAGGCCTCTGAGGACTAGTTTGAAATACACGACGAAACCACAAGTTAATCATAAGTAATTTAAGTAGTTCTCTTCACTTATGAAACTCAAGAAGTTAATTAAATTCAGTGTGCATACTTTTTTAAAATCCAAAACACAAATTTCCAATGACAGTCACCGAAAATGACGAACGTAAACTAGTCAGGGCAGGAAGTCTATAAGAAATTCAAACTTTTATTAAATTAATTGGCCAAAAGCAACATCGGCTCCTGTGTGCGAGCTCGTTTCAGATTTGTGCCAAAGTGGAAAAAAGCTTTGTGAGCTTTTTCACATAATCAAGAGCGTTAACACAATCCTGAAGTGGCATACATCTATAAATAACTTTCAATTTGAACCAAATCCAAAATACATCGGTTCCTACAGTTAGATTAAATAAATCGAAAAATGATTTCTGACTTTATAGCTATTTATCCACTGTAATAACAGACTTTGAACCTTTCCTGAAATTAAAGCTTTTAATAGTTTCATTATCTACAGCACATCACAAAAATATCCTATGACACATTAAAAGTAAAATGCTGTAATGTAGCATATATCTGTAGAGAACAAATAAACATATGGGCGTATGAAACGTTAAACCTATACGGTGTAAACATCTTTGACAGTCCAGGCTGATTTGAAATCTAGGCTCTGCAATTAATTAATATTAAAGGATTTGGTTATCAGTTGCAACATGAAGACTAAGGTCATCCGCGGTGAAGTTTGCTGCCAGTACATGTGCTTATCTAATGGACAACTTGAGCCTTCAGAGGGTGGATCCGCTCAGAGGGGAACAAGATCAATTTAAGAATGTAAACAGCAGCTTAACTTACATTTCGTTCTCTGTGTGGTTGAAGTTGAAGTTACTTCACTGTCTATTTCATTTAATTGCACTACGGTTTAATCGATTACCTGGCATTCAGTTGAGTAATTTATTTAAGGCTAAAGCTTTATTGGACTGCTGAGAACCACTGGGGCGCGATGATTGTTCTACAAACTCAAATGGCTCCAATGCGTAATACTGTCCTGATTGGACATTTTTAGGCCTTGTGTGTGGCTACTCATAAAAACCTGTTTCAAGTCCTTTTTTTTTTTGCTGATTTATGCTCACATTGGTCACCACCACGCTACCAGCTGATTCGGCTCAGTAAACTGGGGCGGAGGATTAAGGACAGCGGCGCGAAACAATAGCCCGTATCTGTTCACATCTGGAGACACACTAGTCATACAGTCAGAAAACACCAAGGTAGAATGGACAGATGCTGAGCGTCACTGTAGAGGTCTAATGGAAACCTCACATTTGTCAGGTAGAATACAAATCTATTCAACCACATACTAACGCTTGACAAAGTGTTCATTTCCAGGAGATATCTTTTCAGTGTTCTCGGTGTATGTAAAAGAGTTTGTAAATCTAACCAACCAAATCTCTCATGGCAGGACTATATTTCTTCTTTCATCCAAGTGGCTCATTGAAATGACTATAAACCTTTATTTAACCTTGCACTTGTCTGAATCACACAGGCCCTTATATGACAGAACTAAATGACATAATTACGAGATTATATTTTTAAAAAAACATCCAAAAGATTTTTTTTTCTCGGACACAGTATTCAAACAGTTCACTCTGTTGCCTTTTCATTGTAATTAGATTTTCTCACTGCTTATAGCCTACTCATTGGCATGAATCCCATTCGCATGGAAACACTTAATCGACCTATAGCAGCGATACTTTCCCTATCGGAGACTTTGCACATGCAAAAACCCTTTAAGCGTATGGCGAAAAATCAAGTTTATCCAACATAAATCCGCCTTGATTCAGTGGGGTTTTCTCAATGCATGAGCTTTGATAAAGAAAATCGGAGTTCTCTATATATCTACTATATGACGTTAATACTGCGGGCAGTAACCCAGCTAACTCGCAGTGATTTGGCTATTGGCCACATGCGTGCAAAACACTGGGTTGGGACCTAACATAACATCCAAACTGACAAAAGCTATATAGGTTTTAATGTTTTCTGATGCTGTTAAATGTTTACATCCGTAATGTCTATGAATGCATAAATAACAGTGTCTGAATAACAGAGTTCAGACACATACAAAATGCTGATATACTGTATAGCCTACATATGACTTTGATTTTAATTGGGTGTATACCATAACCTGTACAATGAATTAGACTATACTTGTAATTCATATGATAAAATGTTATATATTGAGCCCGTTAGAACACACAATTCAGCGTATATAATTGAGCTGGAGCGCCTTCCAGTGGACTTGCAATCGTCCCTCTCCTCCTCACCATCCACGTATTCGTACATACCCCATCTTTGAATAGTCAGGGTCATGAGTCATGGTCCTCCATTATAGAAGTATAATAATTCAGATATACAAAAAGTAGCTCCCAGGTAACAGCATGACTGTGCACGTGAGGCACAACATTGCTGGGAGAAAAAGTATAACGTGTGACAGGACCAGCTTGGGTCCTGATCCTGCAGTTATCAGCGGTCACAGGGAGCTGTTCGAGGTCCTTCCCTCCTTGTCAGTCCCTGCGCTAGTA
This sequence comes from Macquaria australasica, assembly GCA_005408345.1. Lineage (NCBI taxonomy): Eukaryota > Metazoa > Chordata > Actinopteri > Centrarchiformes > Percichthyidae > Macquaria > Macquaria australasica. The sequence continues at coordinate 744,433 of SEMN01000058.1, read as the reverse complement.
TTAACCACTAGAGGGAAGCTCCAACCAAAGACTGAAAATCAATTAAGTCGTTTGTGTGTTTTTGTACACCCTGCTCTTGTTCTTCGAGTAAAACTAGCTGTTTCCCATGTGTTTTTCTTACAAACTATTAGCAGCTCAACCTCCTATCAGTTGTTTTCAGCAATATAATTGTGATCCATGTATTAATTTTCAAGACTAACACCTGATGGTGTTATGCACAACTTTGTGTTTTTATGTTTCTAAAGAGTTTGGCACATGGGTCCAAGAAGTGTAAGCTTGATTTCAAATTTGCAATAACAACACTGTAAAAATTGACCATTCCTAAACTTGATCACGCCACCTGGTTAATTTTTTAACACAGCTTTAGTCTCCTGCCTTTTACTGCATCTGCACTTACAGTATGTCCATATACTTGTTTATAATGAGTCAACTTCCCCTGCAAAAACGTTTGTTAACTCTGATGGATGCCTTGTTTAGAGAAATCAAAGTACAGCATTGCTATACCATCACCACTCAGTGATTTATCAACATGGAAATACAAGTGTCACAAAGTCACTTTAACTCTCTAGTGGTGAGGACCATTCTGTATTTTGGACTTTTGGATGAGTAGTCTAAATCAGATCATCGCACTTTCATCAGTTTAACATGGGAAATGGATATTACTTTCCCTCCCCACTTTCCCTTTATTTCCCCCTTTCAAACAATTCCATGAGAATTAAACATATGACTGTTGACAACAGTGTACCTATTGTCAGCAGGTAACTTTTTTTCTCAGAACAGCAATCTGGAGATTTGGGATGTACATGTAGAAAAATGATGACATAAAAACTCCTCATCCTTGACTTATTTCATTGGTTTACTTCCAACACCTGCTGTGAAACAAGAGGTGTAACTGATGAAGTGCTCTAAAATAGCTTCATAAGTTTTAGTGAACAGTGTGAATCTCCTACTACATGAGAACTACTTGAGTGTCCAGAGTTCCTTCCTACAGTCTGTGGACATGATGGTTATAATTAAGGCAGGCTAGCAAGCATCTCATTGACAACGCAGAAGCACGACTGCCTACATGTGGCATGTCATCCAACAATGTCAACAACCCTTTCGAAATGTAGGGGCTTGTTCAATAAAAACACAAACATAACATGCCTGGGTGTCAATGTCTTTTAAGGCTTGTCTGAAAGAAACAAACAAAAAAAAATCATTACTTTATAAAACTGTTAAATTGTGCTTCATACAGCCTTTGAAGCTTGGTGCTATTTGAAAGTAAAGCCACTTAAAGTCATGGCAATAGCAATTAAGAGTTTGATTTTGTTTAGGCTGAGGAGGTTCTTTCCCTACAGCCTTAAATTTCCTCATTGATCATTTTAAAACCTCAAATATAACAAATATTATGAAGAGTTCATATAGGCTACAAGAGGCCTCTGCAAGACATGCAGTGCATGACACACATTAAAGGCCTTACCTCAGTTCATGAATATTTCCAAACAAATCAAATTACCACACACCACCAGACTAACATCAGTTAAACCACCAGATTAACACAAACTTTATATGGGACCTTCAGGGACCCTGGACTTTTTGCCACTTAACCCGGTTGGTAATCCAGCCTTTTTATGGTGGTTTCACAGCATATACAGGAAAGTTCATAAGATATTTCCTAGACACTTGCTGTTGCACATCCTTGAAATGTGATGCTTCTCCATGTAGCATCTCATAGGGTTTGTTCAGAGCAGAGACAAAGACCACCAGGAACTGCCAGGCCTCCAGGGCATCAGTGGAGAATATGGAGCTGCGAAACCCGGACCCAGACACAAACAGATCAGTAATAAGCTAAAATGAAGAAGATTGATCAATGATTGCAGATCAGAATATTGGATCTATTGATCAATTGAGAGGAAGGTGGAGGAAGCGTCAGACTGACTGACAGAGTGCAACACCCTCTTCCAGAAGTAAGCCTATAAACATTCTTAATCCATGTTTTACACACCCATTCCCACCACACCCATCACCAGACCTTCACGCTCGGTCCCCTTTTGGGTTTTGGAGAATAACATCGTTGATGGACAGGTTTATAAATGAAGTGTCTTGTGTGTAAAATGACAAAAGTCACGAGAAAGTACAACAACAATAATAAAAACATGGTGTCCAAAGGTAACATTTGACATTATCATCTCTGATAACAACCAATGTTTTAAAACGTAGCCCAACTTATATCATGTTGTAAAAACGATTGCAATTATTGCAGCCATAATACCTTAGGATTTATCCTCGACTGAAGCGCCATCTGCTGGTGATTTGACGTGAAGTTGGGTTGGAAGTTGAGGGCTCCAGTGCAGTGAAATTGATTCTTCTGGGGAACTACAATAGTCGCTACTGCTGATAGTAAAACAAAGCCTATAACATGTCTCATATCCATATCCATTCTCATTTCAAACTGCACCATTCGGAACAAAAGCATGACTTGTATGTTGACACTGGAATTGTGCTGAACCACCACCACTACCCCTTTGTGTTTCTGTCTCAGAAACAATCTAACTGGTGCAGACACCCTTATCATTGCTGCAAATCCATAACACAGCACTTGTCCTGCCCACCGCCCATCCAATTGCTTGCCTTTGGGAGGGGAGCAGGGTTGCTTTAAAAGCTGCATCTAGTGCTGGTGAGCACAGGATCTACAGACCCGCACAGGAAAAGCTAGAGCCGGCAAAATGGTTGAATGGACAGACTTCGAGCGCGCCACCATCCAGGACATCTTCTCCAAGATGGACTATGAGGTGGTGGGCCCTGCAGCTCTTTCCAGGTGACACATCCTTGTTTTTGCATTATTAATATTTAAGATTATCATTCATGCACTGTATGCACAAATGTTAATTTTCTTGGCACGCAGATTGCATGTTTGGATGTAAGCCTGTAACATTTATGTTTTTACATGTTTCCTCAGGTGTCTGATCGTTTACCCCTGGACTCAGAGGTATTTCGGCAGCTTTGGAAACCTCTACAACGCCGCTGCTATCACTGGAAATCCGAAGGTTGCAGCTCACGGAAAAGTTGTCCTCCACGGTCTGGACCGGGCTGTGAAGAACATGGACGACATCAAGGCCACATATGCAGAACTGAGTGTGCTGCACTCCGAGAAACTGCACGTGGATCCCGACAATTTCAAGGTAAAGTTACATAGAATAAATGAGACTGGAACTGTTATCCAAGTTCAGTGATTATCTCCAAAACACCCCACTTTGCATGTTAATGTTTTCTGATGCTTGCTGTGTTGCAGCTGCTGTCTGACTGCCTGACCATTGTGGTTGCTGGTCAGTTGGGTAAAGACTTCACTGGTGAAGTCCAGGCAGCTTTTCAGAAGTTCCTGGCCGTGGTGGTGTCCTCCCTGGGAAAGCAGTACCACTAGAGAGCTGCAACAGAAGACCATCACATGCTGATCATTTGTTGAAAAGCTCTTTGTTTTGGTGTCAAAAGCAAATAAAACAATAAGCAAATTGAACAAGTTGTTGGTTTATAATTACAACCATAATAGATGTAAACATGAAAAATAATGTATTTAAGATTTTAAAAGAAAAAGAAATCAAGACTGACCTTTAGACACATGAAGTAAATAGAGAGGAACCATAGCGCTGATGAAATGTGCTAACCTATGACTGAAATAAATAAACAATATTTTGATTATATTATTATTGTTGTTGTTATTACAGAGGAAACACTGGGCATGTTCAGTATCTATAAATTAATAGCTCCCCAAAATATATTGTTGTCATTAAATGCCCAGGATGTGGATTTTGTCATGCCACTTGAATACACAAAAAGAAAAGTAGAATTTGAAGGAAAAAGTTGACAAAATGTCAGGTTTACAAGGGTTTAAAGTCACAGTTTTTCTCTTTCAGATAATTCATTACTTGTGGTCTTCTGCTTCATGAGCAACATTATTAATCAAATGCAAAAAGTTTAATATTTAATATTTTTAATTTCATAATAATAATAATAATAAGAATAATTAACACCAACTTCTTTCTCATGGCTGACAGATGTCACATGTTACTCAGTTACTGGCATTTTAACTAACGCCACATAGTGAGTTCATTTATGCCATTATTCTGAGAAAAATGTTGAATTCACAAAAAAAAAAAGTTTTCCAAAACATTAAGATTTGTACAGAGAGACCACATATGTAACCATTTCATGTGTTTTCCATTCTCCTTTGTTTTCTAAAAAAACTGGGAAAAATAGGAAATGGTACAATTGATCCCAATGTCCCTATAAGTTTAACATTATGTTAAGTAAGACTGCAACTAACAATTATTTTTAATATTAAGTACTCTGCCGATGGTTTTGTAAATGAATTAACCAACAATCAAGACCAACAGTCCAAAGATATTAAATTCACACTGATGTAAAACAGAGAAAGAGAGCAAATTCTCACATTGGAGAAGCTGGAACCAAACAATGTTTGGAGTCTTTAGCAAAAAAATAACAATGATAATCAATGGACAAAATAGCTACCGATTCATTTTCTATCAATTGACTAATGAATTAATCGACGAATTGTTGCAGATCTAATGTTAAGCGTAAAATTTGACTTGCTTATTTTTAAGTCTGCTTTGTGCTGTAGTTGTGACATTTGATCTACTCTCACATTATAGGACACAAATCAACACAAACAAACCAGAAATAAAAACAATTGCTTTTTGCATTTATGCATTTATTAATTATGCAGTGTAATCTCATGCTGCAGTCTCCGACATCTTCTCCTGCTGTTTATCTGTATTTCTCAGCCAGGGCCAGAGCCAGGGCAGCCAGGAACTTGTCCATAGCCACATGGACCTCAGGGGTGAAGTCGCTGGGGAACATGATGGCCATGACCACAAGGATGTTGTGGGAGAGAATCTGTAAAAAGAAGACAATCAGATGTTACGTATATGGAGTTTTATCTGAATGGAACAGCATTATCTACACTGTACATAGGGACATTGTGTGCATGGTAATAAAAGATGGACCTGTTACAAGTCCCTCAAGGTCCTAAGGATCACTTCATATAAATTACAGGCTATTATTTTTTAATCACTTGGGCTCTGCACCTTGAAATTAGCAGGGTCCACACGCAGAGTGAAGGCATGCAGCACACTCAGGTTCAGAAGACCTCCTTTCAGGTCGTCAATTTTGTTCACAGCATCTGCAACTCCAGACATCACAGTTACTCCGTGCTTCCTCGCAGAGGGAGAGGTGGGACTCAGGTCCTTCCAGTGGGAGAAGTAAGTCTTGGTCTGCGGGTACACCACCAGCATCCTGGGTAAAAAGAAATATATGAGTGAGTGCGTATTTAAATTATTCAATAAATGTTGGAGCAGGTTGCATCAGTCAGTTTTTGGTCATATTTACCTGGCCAGAGCATCAGTGCCGATGTCCCCCGCCTTCCCAGACACTTTAGCCCAGAAAGCTCTGACTATGTCCTTGTCCTTAGCACTGAGACTGGTCATCTTGCCTTTGTTTGACTATTGCTGAATGCCGCGATGAGCACAAACTGTGGGGGTTTTATGCTTGAAACAGAGCATGGGCACACCCAGGACCACCTCCAAGATATAGGCTGCGGAGGCGGACCAAGTGATGGGTCGCAGTTGATATGAGATTAAAAAAAATCTTCCCAAGTTGGCCCCAAACCAAACCTCAAATTATCATTGTCATGACGATTGTAAGCAAAAATATGCAGTTACAAGCATATTTAAAATATATTTCAGATGTAATTTTATATGGGCAGGTCAAAGCACAAGGCATTGTCTGGTATGACAGACTAAAGGCCTTCTTCTGTTCAAAATGTTCAAACATGCAGGGATCAAGCAGGCCTAATTCAAACTGATTTCAAATCTAGGCACTGCAATCAAATAATATTAATAGACCTGTTTATCAGTTGGAAACCTTCCAATATGATGACTAAAGACAATTTCTGTGTTTCCTGCCAATTCATGATGTGTTTCTAAGGCTTATCTCTCCCACTACACTGCAGCTGTGAGGGTGGATCCACTCAAAAGAACAAATTGATAAGCTGTTTTTCCAGTGTTTTCATCTGATAGCTAGTGTAAAGATATAAGATGCTGCTATACACAACTGGAAATTGGCAGTCAATTATTACCAAATGAGAAGAGTTTTTGCTGTAGGGCTAAAAGCTTTTGGATGTAGACAACAGAGTTTGGTTTACATGCTCATAGTGGTCATGATCCCGATTAGTCCTGTTAGGCCAGTTCACTTGCTAACTCGGGCAGAGAATAAAGTTAATGTAAGACCTGTAGGACAGTTGAAAGAACAGGTCACTGAGGAAGTGTGCATGCTTGAAAGTCAAAGCTGAAGTGAGTGGACCTTTTTGCCTTGGAAGAATTAAAAAAAGCCAGCTTGTTTCTGATTTGCTGGTAGGTGTCCTTTAAAATGCTATATTTTCAGATATATTGTGCAGATATTGCTTACATTAGCGTGTTATCTTACCGACTCCTCCCAAAGACAAGCAGCTGTCTGAGGAAACCAGCTGGTGTTTTGACAAGTGTTTTTCTTTATGATTGTGACCAGTGCAGACTTTCAAAATGCTACACATTATTGCATTGTTTTCAAGGAATGTGCATGGCTGTCCGTTGCCTGGTTGTTGCTAATAAAAAATAGGTCAGTTTTGCACAAATACAGCCAGAACAAAATTCCTTTCATAAAGTCTGTGAACACAGATGATTGTAGAGCACCAACACTTCAAGTTGTACAACCATCATCATTCAACCATCAGCTTTGGACACTTTGGGACTACTCTGCTTCCTCCTTGTCTCGCCAGCCACAACACCATGTGGAAACCCAAATTCGTCTTGATTGTAGTGATGGTTTCAGGTTGGTTCTAGATCTACCAACAGCCCTGATTCAGGTCAGGGGTCACAATCTCCACTGTTTAGCAGCTAAAATGAAGAAGAATCCCATATCTTCTTCATTTTAACTGTTAAATCAGTGGGATAACCCTAACCCCTCCTTTACTTTTGGTCATGAGTTATCCAACCGCATCCACAACCAAGGCATTGGTGGCCCTTTTTGTAAACTGTTGTGAGGCTCAAGCCTCAAGCCTCAAACCCAAGATAACACCCAGATGTGCACCCTGCAGGATGTACTTATTTTCTTGCAGGAGCCGCAACTGGTGAGGAGACATCAAACCTGTTGAGCCATGTTGGACACATGAGTGGCTGAGGACTCTTGCTTCTCACCTGGTTCTGAAGGCTGTTTTTGAAGGTCTATGAAAACCTTTAGAGCAGATGGGCCTGAATGTCATGTCTTTGAAGATGGCAACTTTTCTACTGAAAGAGAAAATGGATTTGTATGCATTGTCAGTGAATCATTGCCTGAACATACATAGACGACTATGGATAACATTAAAGATCGCTCTCCAGGGATGTGGGAGCTCAGAAAATATTGCAAACAGTTTTTTCATCATTGCCTCTTAAAACACACTTGGTGTCTGTACCTTATCATTTTAATATGAATGATTGTGTGTCTGAGGCCCTTTGCATTACTTTGCATTGTTGAATGGCTGGGCTCTGTGCGGCCGCGAGGTGGTATAGGCTACTTTACGGCCAACAATTTCCTCTGTCTCAGAAACAATCTAAGTAGTGCAGATACACCCTTCTCTTATCACTGTTGTGGCCCACCGCCCATCTAATCACGTGCTTCTGGGAGGGGAGCAGGGTGCTTTAAAAGCTGCATCTGGTGCCAGTGAGCACAGGATCTACAGACCAGGAAAAGCTAGAGCCGGCAAAATGGTTGAATGGACAGACTTCGAGCGCGCCACCATCCAGGACATCTTCTCCAAGATGGACTATGAGGTGGTGGGCCCTGCAGCTCTTTCCAGGTGACACATTCTTTTTTTTTGCATTATTAATATTTAAGATTATTATTCATGCACTGTATGCACAAATGTTAATTTTCTTGGCACGCAGATTGCATGTTTGGATGTAAGCCTGTAACATTTATGTTTTTACATGTTTCCTCAGGTGTCTGATCGTTTACCCCTGGACTCAGAGGTATTTCGGCAGCTTTGGAAACCTCTACAACGCCGCTGCTATCACTGGAAATCCGAAGGTTGCAGCTCACGGAAAAGTTGTCCTCCACGGTCTGGACCGGGCTGTGAAGAACATGGACGACATCAAGGCCACATATGCAGAACTGAGTGTGCTGCACTCCGAGAAACTGCACGTGGATCCCGACAATTTCAAGGTAAAGTTACATAGAATAAATGAGACTGGAACTGTTATCCAAGTTCAGTGATTATCCCCAAAACACCCCACTTTGCATGTTGATGTTTTCTGATGCTTGCTGTGTTGCAGCTGCTGTCTGACTGCCTGACCATTGTGGTTGCTGGTCAGTTGGGTAAAGACTTCACTGGTGAAGTCCAGGCAGCTTTTCAGAAGTTCCTGGCCGTGGTGGTGTCCTCCCTGGGAAAGCAGTACCACTAGAGAGCTGCAACAGAAGACCATCACATGCTGATCATTTGTTGAAAAGCTCTTTGTTTTGGTGTCAAAAGCAAATAAAACAATAAGCAAATTGAACAAGTTGTTGGTTTATAATTACAACCGTTATAGATGTAAACATGAAAAATAATGTATTTAAGATTTTAAAAGAAATCAAGACTGACCTTTAGACACATGAAGTAAATAGAGAGGAACCATAGCGCTGATGAAATGTGGTAACATAAATTATCTTAAAAAAGATACTCCAGATGACAAACAGATGACTCTCCATTGCCTAACCTATGACTGAAATAAATAAACAATATTTTGATTATATTATTATTGTTGTTGTTATTACAGAGGAAACACTGGGCAGGTTCAGTATCTATAAATTAATAGCTCCCCAAAATATATTGTTGTCATTAAATGCCCAGGATGTGGATTTTGTCATGCCACTTGAATACACAAAAAGAAAAGTAGAATTTGAAGGAAAAAGTTGACAAAATGTCAAGTTTACTAGGGTTTAAAGTCACAGTTTTTCTCTTTCAGATAATTCATTACTTGTGGTCTTCTGCTTCATGAGCAACATTATTAATCAAATGTTAAAAGTTTAATGTTTCATATTTTTAATTTCATAATAATCATAATAATAATAATTAACACCAACTTCTTTCTCATGGCTGACAGATGTCACATGTTACTCAGTTACTGGCATTTTAACTAACGCCACATAGGGAGTTCATTTATGCCATTATTCTGAGAAAAATGTTGAATTCACAAAAAAAAAAGTTTTCCAAAACATTAAGATTTGTATAGAGAGACGACATATGTAACCATTTCATGTGTTTTCTATTCTCCTTTGTTTTCTAAAAAACTGGGAAAAATAGGAAATGGTACAATTGATCCCAATGTCCCTATAAGTTTAACATTATGTTAAGTAAGACTGCAACTAACAATTATTTTTAATATTAATTACTCTGCCGATGGTTTTGTAAATGAATTAACCAACAATCAAGACCAACAGTCCAAAGATATTAAATTCACACTGATGTAAAACAGAGAAAGAGAGCAAATTCTCACATTGGAGAAGCTGGAACCAAACAATGTTTGGAGTCTTTAGCAAAAAAATAACAATGATAATCAATGGACAAAATAGCTACCGATTCATTTTCTATCAATTGACTAATGAATTAATCGACGAATTGTTGCAGATCTAATGTTAAGCGTAAAATTTGACTTGCTTATTTTTAAGTCTGCTTTGTGCTGTAGTTGTGACATTTGATCTACTCTCACATTATAGGACACAAATCAACACAAACAAACCAGAAATAAAAACAATTGCTTTTTGCATTTATGCATTTATTAATTATGCAGTGTAATCTCATGCTGCAGTCTCCGACATCTTCTCCTGCTGTTTATCTGTATTTCTCAGCCAGGGCCAGAGCCAGGGCAGCCAGGAACTTGTCCATAGCCACATGGACCTCAGGGGTGAAGTCGCTGGGGAACATGATGGCCATGACCACAAGGATGTTGTGGGAGAGAATCTGTAAAAAGAAGACAATCAGATGTTACGTATATGGAGTTTTATCTGAATGGAACAGCATTATCTACACTGTACATAGGGACATTGTGTGCATGGTAATAAAAGATGGACCTGTTACAAGTCCCTCAAGGTCCTAAGGATCACTTCATATAAATTACAGGCTATTATTTTTTAATCACTTGGGCTCTGCACCTTGAAATTAGCAGGGTCCACACGCAGAGTGAAGGCATGCAGCTCACTCAGGTTCAGAAGACCTCCTTTCAGGTCGTCAATTTTGTTCACAGCATCTGCAACTCCAGACATCACAGTTACTCCGTGCTTCCTCGCAGAGGGAGAGGTGGGACTCAGGTCCTTCCAGTGGGAGAAGTAAGTCTTGGTCTGCGGGTACACCACCAGCATCCTGGGTAGAAAAGAAATATATGACTGAGTGCGTATTTAAATTATTCAATAAATGTTGGAGCAGGTTGCATCAGTCAGTTTTTGGTCATATTTACCTGGCCAGAGCATCAGTGCCGATGTCCCCCGCCTTCCCAGACACTTTAGCCCAGAAAGCTCTGACTATGTCCTTGTCCTTAGCACTGAGACTGGTCATCTTGCCTTTGTTTGACTATTGCTGAATGCCGCGATGAGCACAAACTGTGGGGGTTTTATGCTTGAAACGGAGCATGGGCACACCCAGGACCACCTCCAAGATATAGGCTGCGGAGGCGGTCCAAGTGATGGGTTGCAGTTGATATGAGATTAAAAAAAATCTTCCCAAGTTGGCCCCAAACCAAACCTCAAATTATCATTGTCATGACGATTGTAAGCAAAAATATGCAGTTACAAGCATATTTAAAATATATTTCAGATGTAATTTTATATGGGCAGGTCAAAGCACAAGGCATTGTCTGGTATGACAGACTAAAGGCCTTCTTCTGTTCAAAATGTTCAAACATGCAGGGATCAAGCAGGCCTAATTCAAACTGATTTCAAATCTAGGCACTGCAATCAAATAATATTAATAGACTTGTTTATTAGTTGGAAACCTTCCAATATGATGACTAAAGACAATTTCTGTGTTTCCTGCCAATTCATGATGTGTTTCTAAGGCTTATCTCACCCACTACACTGCAGCTGTGAGGGTGGATCCACTCAAAAGAACAAATTGATAAGCTGTTTTTCCAGTGTTTTCATCTGAAAGACAGTGTAAAGATATAAGATGCTGCTATACACAACTGGAAATTGGCAGTCAATTATTACCAAATGAGAAGAGTATTTGCTGTAGGGCTAAAAGCTTTTGGATGTAGACAACAGAGTTTGGTTTTACATGCTCATAGTGGTCATGATCCCGATTAGTCCTGTTAGGCCAGTTCACTTGCTAACTCGGGCAGAGAATAAAGCTAATGTAAGACCTGTAGGACAGTTGAAAGAACAGGTCACTGAGGAAGTGTGCATGCTTGAAAGTCAAAGCTGAAGTGAGTGGACCTTTTTGCCTTGGAAGAATTAAAAAAAGCCAGCTCGTTTCTGATTTGCTGGTAGGTGTCCTTTAAAATGCTATATTTTCAGATATATTGTGCAGATATTGCTTACATTAGCGTGTTATCTTACCGACTCCTCCCAAAGACAAGCAGCTGTCTGAGGAAACCAGCTGGTGTTTTGACAAGTGTTTTTCTTTATGATTGTGACCAGTGCAGACTTTCAAAATGCTACACATTATTGCATTGTTTTCAAGGAATGTGCATGGCTGTCCGTTGCCTGGTTGTTGCTAATAAAAAATAGGTCAGTTTTGCACAAATACAGCCAGAACAAAATTCCTTTCATAAAGTCTGTGAACACAGATGATTGTAGAGCACCAACACTTCAAGTTGTACAACCATCATCATTCAACCATCAGCTTTGGACACTTTGGGACTACTCTGCTTCCTCCTTGTCTCGCCAGCCACAACACCATGTGGAAACCCAAATTCGTCTTGATTGTAGTGATGGTTTCAGGTTGGTTCTAGATCTACCAACAGCCCTGATTCAGGTCAGGGGTCACAATCTCCACTGTTTAGCAGCTAAAATGAAGAAGAATCCCATATCTTCTTCATTTTAACTGTTAAATCAGTGGGATAACCCTAACCCCTCCTTTACTTTTGGTCATGAGTTATCCAACCGCATCCACAACCAAGGCATTGGTGGCCCTTTTTGTAAACTGTTGTGAGGCTCAAGCCCCAAACCCAAGATAACACCCAGATGTGCACCCTGCAGGATGTACTTATTTTCTTGCAGGAGCCGCAACTGGTGAGGAGACATCAAACCTGTTGAGCCATGTTGGACACATGAGTGGCTGAGGACTCTTGCTTCTCACCTGGTTCTGAAGGCTGTTTTTGAAGGTCTATGAAAACCTTTAGAGCAGATGGGCCTGAATGTCATGTCTTTGAAGATGGCAACTTTTCTACTGAAAGAGAAAATGGATTTGTATGCATTGTCAGTGAATCATTGCCTGAACATACATAGACGACTATGGATAACATTAAAGATCGCTCTCCAGGGATGTGGGAGCTCAGAAAATATTGCAAACAGTTTTTTCATCATTGCCTCTTAAAACACACTTGGTGTCTGTACCTTATCATTTTAATATGAATGATTGTGTGTCTGAGGCCCTTTGCATTACTTTGCATTGTTGAATGGCTGGGCTCTGTGCGGCCGCGAGGTGGTATAGGCTACTTTACGGCCAACAATTTCCTCTGTCTCAGAAACAATCTAAGTAGTGCAGATACACCCTTCTCTTATCACTGTTGTGGCCCACCGCCCATCTAATCACGTGCTTCTGGGAGGGGAGCAGGGTGCTTTAAAAGCTGCATCTGGTGCCGGTGAGCACAGGATCTACAGACCAGGAAAAGCTAGAGCCGGCAAAATGGTTGAATGGACAGACTTCGAGCGCGCCACCATCCAGGACATCTTCTCCAAGATGGACTATGAGGTGGTGGGCCCTGCAGCTCTTTCCAGGTGACACATCCTTGTTTTTTGCATTATTAATATTTAAGATTATTATTCATGCACTGTATGCACAAATGTTAATTTTCTTGGCACGCAGATTGCATGTTTGGATGTAAGCCTGTAACATTTATGTTTTTACATGTTTCCTCAGGTGTCTGATCGTTTACCCCTGGACTCAGAGGTATTTCGGCAGCTTTGGAAACCTCTACAACGCCGCTGCTATCACTGGAAATCCGAAGGTTGCAGCTCACGGAAAAGTTGTCCTCCACGGTCTGGACCGGGCTGTGAAGAACATGGACGACATCAAGGCCACATATGCAGAACTGAGTGTGCTGCACTCCGAGAAACTGCACGTGGATCCCGACAATTTCAAGGTAAAGTTACATAGAATAAATGAGACTGGAACTGTTATCCAAGTTCAGTGATTATCCCCAAAACACCCCACTTTGCATGTTGATGTTTTCTGATGCTTGCTGTGTTGCAGCTGCTGTCTGACTGCCTGACCATTGTGGTTGCTGGTCAGTTGGGTAAAGACTTCACTGGTGAAGTCCAGGCAGCTTTTCAGAAGTTCCTGGCCGTGGTGGTGTCCTCCCTGGGAAAGCAGTACCACTAGAGAGCTGCAACAGAAGACCATCACATGCTGATCATTTGTTGAAAAGCTCTTTGTTTTGGTGTCAAAAGCAAATAAAACAATAAGCAAATTGAACAAGTTGTTGGTTTATAATTACAACCGTTATAGATGTAAACATGAAAAATAATGTATTTAAGATTTTAAAAGAAATCAAGACTGACCTTTAGACACATGAAGTAAATAGAGAGGAACCATAGCGCTGATGAAATGTGGTAACATAAATTATCTTAAAAAAGATACTCCAGATGACAAACAGATGACTCTCCATTGCCTAACCTATGACTGAAATAAATAAACAATATTTTGATTATATTATTATTGTTGTTGTTATTACAGAGGAAACACTGGGCAGGTTCAGTATCTATAAATTAATAGCTCCCCAAAATATATTGTTGTCATTAAATGCCCAGGATGTGGATTTTGTCATGCCACTTGAATACACAAAAAGAAAAGTAGAATTTGAAGGAAAAAGTTGACAAAATGTCAGGTTTACTAGGGTTTAAAGTCACAGTTTTTCTCTTTCAGATAATTCATTACTTGTGGTCTTCTGCTTCATGAGCAACATTATTAATCAAATGTTAAAAGTTTAATGTTTCATATTTTTAATTTCATAATAATCATAATAATAATAATTAACACCAACTTCTTTCTCATGGCTGACAGATGTCACATGTTACTCAGTTACTGGCATTTTAACTAACGCCACATAGGGAGTTCATTTATGCCATTATTCTGAGAAAAATGTTGAATTCACAAAAAAAAAAGTTTTCCAAAACATTAAGATTTGTATAGAGAGACGACATATGTAACCATTTCATGTGTTTTCTATTCTCCTTTGTTTTCTAAAAAACTGGGAAAAATAGGAAATGGTACAATTGATCCCAATGTCCCTATAAGTTTAACATTATGTTAAGTAAGACTGCAACTAACAATTATTTTTAATATTAATTACTCTGCCGATGGTTTTGTAAATGAATTAACCAACAATCAAGACCAACAGTCCAAAGATATTAAATTCACACTGATGTAAAACAGAGAAAGAGAGCAAATTCTCACATTGGAGAAGCTGGAACCAAACAATGTTTGGAGTCTTTAGCAAAAAAATAACAATGATAATCAATGGACAAAATAGCTACCGATTCATTTTCTATCAATTGACTAATGAATTAATCGACGAATTGTTGCAGATCTAATGTTAAGCGTAAAATTTGACTTGCTTATTTTTAAGTCTGCTTTGTGCTGTAGTTGTGACATTTGATCTACTCTCACATTATAGGACACAAATCAACACAAACAAACCAGAAATAAAAACAATTGCTTTTTGCATTTATGCATTTATTAATTATGCAGTGTAATCTCATGCTGCAGTCTCCGACATCTTCTCCTGCTGTTTATCTGTATTTCTCAGCCAGGGCCAGAGCCAGGGCAGCCAGGAACTTGTCCATAGCCACATGGACCTCAGGGGTGAAGTCGCTGGGGAACATGATGGCCATGACCACAAGGATGTTGTGGGAGAGAATCTGTAAAAAGAAGACAATCAGATGTTACGTATATGGAGTTTTATCTGAATGGAACAGCATTATCTACACTGTACATAGGGACATTGTGTGCATGGTAATAAAAGATGGACCTGTTACAAGTCCCTCAAGGTCCTAAGGATCACTTCATATAAATTACAGGCTATTATTTTTTAATCACTTGGGCTCTGCACCTTGAAATTAGCAGGGTCCACACGCAGAGTGAAGGCATGCAGCTCACTCAGGTTCAGAAGACCTCCTTTCAGGTCGTCAATTTTGTTCACAGCATCTGCAACTCCAGACATCACAGTTACTCCGTGCTTCCTCGCAGAGGGAGAGGTGGGACTCAGGTCCTTCCAGTGGGAGAAGTAAGTCTTGGTCTGCGGGTACACCACCAGCATCCTGGGTAGAAAAGAAATATATGACTGAGTGCGTATTTAAATTATTCAATAAATGTTGGAGCAGGTTGCATCAGTCAGTTTTTGGTCATATTTACCTGGCCAGAGCATCAGTGCCGATGTCCCCCGCCTTCCCAGACACTTTAGCCCAGAAAGCTCTGACTATGTCCTTGTCCTTAGCACTGAGACTGGTCATCTTGCCTTTGTTTGACTATTGCTGAATGCCGCGATGAGCACAAACTGTGGGGGTTTTATGCTTGAAACGGAGCATGGGCACACCCAGGACCACCTCCAAGATATAGGCTGCGGAGGCGGTCCAAGTGATGGGTTGCAGTTGATATGAGATTAAAAAAAATCTTCCCAAGTTGGCCCCAAACCAAACCTCAAATTATCATTGTCATGACGATTGTAAGCAAAAATATGCAGTTACAAGCATATTTAAAATATATTTCAGATGTAATTTTATATGGGCAGGTCAAAGCACAAGGCATTGTCTGGTATGACAGACTAAAGGCCTTCTTCTGTTCAAAATGTTCAAACATGCAGGGATCAAGCAGGCCTAATTCAAACTGATTTCAAATCTAGGCACTGCAATCAAATAATATTAATAGACTTGTTTATTAGTTGGAAACCTTCCAATATGATGACTAAAGACAATTTCTGTGTTTCCTGCCAATTCATGATGTGTTTCTAAGGCTTATCTCACCCACTACACTGCAGCTGTGAGGGTGGATCCACTCAAAAGAACAAATTGATAAGCTGTTTTTCCAGTGTTTTCATCTGAAAGACAGTGTAAAGATATAAGATGCTGCTATACACAACTGGAAATTGGCAGTCAATTATTACCAAATGAGAAGAGTATTTGCTGTAGGGCTAAAAGCTTTTGGATGTAGACAACAGAGTTTGGTTTTACATGCTCATAGTGGTCATGATCCCGATTAGTCCTGTTAGGCCAGTTCACTTGCTAACTCGGGCAGAGAATAAAGCTAATGTAAGACCTGTAGGACAGTTGAAAGAACAGGTCACTGAGGAAGTGTGCATGCTTGAAAGTCAAAGCTGAAGTGAGTGGACCTTTTTGCCTTGGAAGAATTAAAAAAAGCCAGCTCGTTTCTGATTTGCTGGTAGGTGTCCTTTAAAATGCTATATTTTCAGATATATTGTGCAGATATTGCTTACATTAGCGTGTTATCTTACCGACTCCTCCCAAAGACAAGCAGCTGTCTGAGGAAACCAGCTGGTGTTTTGACAAGTGTTTTTCTTTATGATTGTGACCAGTGCAGACTTTCAAAATGCTACACATTATTGCATTGTTTTCAAGGAATGTGCATGGCTGTCCGTTGCCTGGTTGTTGCTAATAAAAAATAGGTCAGTTTTGCACAAATACAGCCAGAACAAAATTCCTTTCATAAAGTCTGTGAACACAGATGATTGTAGAGCACCAACACTTCAAGTTGTACAACCATCATCATTCAACCATCAGCTTTGGACACTTTGGGACTACTCTGCTTCCTCCTTGTCTCGCCAGCCACAACACCATGTGGAAACCCAAATTCGTCTTGATTGTAGTGATGGTTTCAGGTTGGTTCTAGATCTACCAACAGCCCTGATTCAGGTCAGGGGTCACAATCTCCACTGTTTAGCAGCTAAAATGAAGAAGAATCCCATATCTTCTTCATTTTAACTGTTAAATCAGTGGGATAACCCTAACCCCTCCTTTACTTTTGGTCATGAGTTATCCAACCGCATCCACAACCAAGGCATTGGTGGCCCTTTTTGTAAACTGTTGTGAGGCTCAAGCCTCAAACCCAAGATAACACCCAGATGTGCACCCTGCAGGATGTACTTATTTTCTTGCAGGAGCCGCAACTGGTGAGGAGACATCAAACCTGTTGAGCCATGTTGGACACATGAGTGGCTGAGGACTCTTGCTTCTCACCTGGTTCTGAAGGCTGTTTTTGAAGGTCTATGAAAACCTTTAGAGCAGATGGGCCTGAATGTCATGTCTTTGAAGATGGCAACTTTTCTACTGAAAGAGAAAATGGATTTGTATGCATTGTCAGTGAATCATTGCCTGAACATACATAGACGACTATGGATAACATTAAAGATCGCTCTCCAGGGATGTGGGAGCTCAGAAAATATTGCAAACAGTTTTTTCATCATTGCCTCTTAAAACACACTTGGTGTCTGTACCTTATCATTTTAATATGAATGATTGTGTGTCTGAGGCCCTTTGCATTACTTTGCATTGTTGAATGGCTGGGCTCTGTGCGGCCGCGAGGTGGTATAGGCTACTTTACGGCCAACAATTTCCTCTGTCTCAGAAACAATCTAAGTAGTGCAGATACACCCTTCTCTTATCACTGTTGTGGCCCACCGCCCATCTAATCACGTGCTTCTGGGAGGGGAGCAGGGTGCTTTAAAAGCTGCATCTGGTGCCGGTGAGCACAGGATCTACAGACCAGGAAAAGCTAGAGCCGGCAAAATGGTTGAATGGACAGACTTCGAGCGCGCCACCATCCAGGACATCTTCTCCAAGATGGACTATGAGGTGGTGGGCCCTGCAGCTCTTTCCAGGTGACACATCCTTGTTTTTTGCATTATTAATATTTAAGATTATTATTCATGCACTGTATGCACAAATGTTAATTTTCTTGGCACGCAGATTGCATGTTTGGATGTAAGCCTGTAACATTTATGTTTTTACATGTTTCCTCAGGTGTCTGATCGTTTACCCCTGGACTCAGAGGTATTTCGGCAGCTTTGGAAACCTCTACAACGCCGCTGCTATCACTGGAAATCCGAAGGTTGCAGCTCACGGAAAAGTTGTCCTCCACGGTCTGGACCGGGCTGTGAAGAACATGGACGACATCAAGGCCACATATGCAGAACTGAGTGTGCTGCACTCCGAGAAACTGCACGTGGATCCCGACAATTTCAAGGTAAAGATGTGGAACTAATGTAACTATTGTTATCCATATTCGATGATTACTCCAAAAAACGCCCCACCTTTCTTGTTGTTGATGTTTTCTGATGCTTGCTGTGTTGCAGCTGCTGTCTGACTGCCTGACCATTGTGGTTGCTGGTCAGTTGGGTGAAGACTTCACTGGTGAAGTCCAGGCAGCTTTTCAGAAGTTCCTGGCCGTGGTGGTGTCCTCCCTGGGAAAGCAGTACCACTAGAGAGCTGCAACAGAAGACCATCACATGCTGATCATTTGTTGAAAAGCTCTTTGTTTTGGTGTCAAAAGCAAATAAAACAATAAGCAAATTGAACAAGTTGTTGGTTTATAATTACAACCGTTATAGATGTAAACATGAAAAATAATGTATTTAAGATTTTAAAAGAAATCAAGACTGACCTTTAGACACATGAAGTAAATAGAGAGGAACCATAGCGCTGATGAAATGTGGTAACATAAATTATCTTAAAAAAGATACTCCAGATGACAAACAGATGACTCTCCATTGCCTAACCTATGACTGAAATAAATAAACAATATTTTGATTATATTATTATTGTTGTTGTTATTACAGAGGAAACACTGGGCAGGTTCAGTATCTATAAATTAATAGCTCCCCAAAATATATTGTTGTCATTAAATGCCCAGGATGTGGATTTTGTCATGCCACTTGAATACACAAAAAGAAAAGTAGAATTTGAAGGAAAAAGTTGACAAAATGTCAGGTTTACTAGGGTTTAAAGTCACAGTTTTTCTCTTTCAGATAATTCATTACTTGTGGTCTTCTGCTTCATGAGCAACATTATTAATCAAATGTTAAAAGTTTAATGTTTCATATTTTTAATTTCATAATAATCATAATAATAATAATTAACACCAACTTCTTTCTCATGGCTGACAGATGTCACATGTTACTCAGTTACTGGCATTTTAACTAACGCCACATAGGGAGTTCATTTATGCCATTATTCTGAGAAAAATGTTGAATTCACAAAAAAAAAAGTTTTCCAAAACATTAAGATTTGTATAGAGAGACGACATATGTAACCATTTCATGTGTTTTCTATTCTCCTTTGTTTTCTAAAAAACTGGGAAAAATAGGAAATGGTACAATTGATCCCAATGTCCCTATAAGTTTAACATTATGTTAAGTAAGACTGCAATTAACAATTATTTTTAATATTAATTACTCTGCCGATGGTTTTGTAAATGAATTAACCAACAATCAAGACCAACAGTCCAAAGATATTAAATTTACACTGATGTAAAACAGAGAAAGAGAGCAAATTCTTACATTGGAGAAGCTGGAACCAAACAATGTTTGGAATCTTTAGCAAAAAAATAACAATGATAATCAATGGACAAAATAGCTACCGATTCATTTTCTATCAATTGACTAATGAATTAATCGACGAATTGTTGCAGATCTAATGTTAAGCGTAAAATTTGACTTGCTTATTTTTAAGTCTGCTTTGTGCTGTAGTTGTGACATTTGATCTACTCTCACATTATAGGACACAAATCAACACAAACAAACCAGAAATAAAAACAATTGCTTTTTGCATTTATGCATTTATTAATTATGCAGTGTAATCTCATGCTGCAGTCTCCGACATCTTCTCCTGCTGTTTATCTGTATTTCTCAGCCAGGGCCAGAGCCAGGGCAGCCAGGAACTTGTCCATAGCCACATGGACCTCAGGGGTGAAGTCGCTGGGGAACATGATGGCCATGACCACAAGGATGTTGTGGGAGAGAATCTGTAAAAAGAAGACAATCAGATGTTACGTATATGGAGTTTTATCTGAATGGAACAGCATTATCTACACTGTACATAGGGACATTGTGTGCATGGTAATAAAAGATGGACCTGTTACAAGTCCCTCAAGGTCCTAAGGATCACTTCATATAAATTACAGGCTATTATTTTTTAATCACTTGGGCTCTGCACCTTGAAATTAGCAGGGTCCACACGCAGAGTGAAGGCATGCAGCACACTCAGGTTCAGAAGACCTCCTTTCAGGTCGTCAATTTTGTTCACAGCATCTGCAACTCCAGACATCACAGTTACTCCGTGCTTCCTCGCAGAGGGAGAGGTGGGACTCAGGTCCTTCCAGTGGGAGAAGTAAGTCTTGGTCTGCGGGTACACCACCAGCATCCTGGGTAAAAAGAAATATATGAGTGAGTGCGTATTTAAATTATTCAATAAATGTTGGAGCAGGTTGCATCAGTCAGTTTTTGGTCATATTTACCTGGCCAGAGCATCAGTGCCGATGTCCCCCGCCTTCCCAGACACTTTAGCCCAGAAAGCTCTGACTATGTCCTTGTCCTTAACACTGAGACTGGTCATCTTGCCTTTGTTTGACTATTGCTGAATGCCGTGATGAGCACAAACTGTGGGGGTTTTATGCTTGAAACAGAGCATGGGCACACCCAGGACCACCTCCAAGATATAGGCTGCGGAGGCGGTCCAAGTGATGGGTCACATTTGATATGAGATTAAAAAAAATCTTCCCAAGTTGGCCCCAAACCAAACCTCAAATTATCATTGTCATGACGATTGTAAGCAAAAATATGCAGTTACAAGCATATTTAAAATATATTTCAGATGTAATTTTAAAGGGGCAGGTCAAAGCACAAGGCATTGTCTGGTATGACAGACTAAAGGCCTTCTTCTGTTCAAAATGTTCAAACATGCAGGGATCAAGCAGGCCTAATTCAAACTGATTTCAAATCTAGGCACTGCAATCAAATAATATTAATAGACCTGTTTATCAGTTGGAAACCTTCCAATATGATGACTAAAGACAATTTCTGTGTTTCCTGCCAATTCATGATGTGTTTCTAAGGCTTATCTCACCCACTACACTGCAGCTGTGAGGGTGGACCCACTCAAAAGAACAAATAGATAAGCTGTTTTTCCAGTGTTTTCATCTGATAGCTAGTGTAAAGATATAAGATGCTGCTTTACACAACTG
This sequence comes from Macquaria australasica, assembly GCA_005408345.1. NCBI lineage: Eukaryota > Metazoa > Chordata > Actinopteri > Centrarchiformes > Percichthyidae > Macquaria > Macquaria australasica. Next base: position 722,976 of record SEMN01000058.1, on the reverse strand, counting down.
GAAATTGGCAGTCAATTATTACCAAATGAGAAGAGTATTTGCTGTAGGGCTAAAAGCTTTTGGATGTAGACAACAGAGTTTGGTTTACATGCTCATAGTGGTCATGATCCCGATTAGTCCTGTTAGGCCAGTTCACTTGCTAACTCGGGCAGAGAATAAAGTTAATGTAAGACCTGTAGGACAGTTGAAAGAACAGGTCACTGAGGAAGTGTGCATGCTTGAAAGTCAAAGCTGAAGTGAGTGGACCTTTTTGCCTTGGAAGAATTAAAAAAAGCCAGCTCATTTCTGATTTGCTGGTAGGTGTCCTTTAAAATGCTATATTTTCAGATATATTGTGCAGATATTGCTTACATTAGCGTGTTATCTTACCGACTCCTCCCAAAGACAAGCAGCGGTCTGAGGAAACCAGCTGGTGTTTTGACAAGTGTTTTTCTTTAAGATTGTGACCAGTGCAGACTTTCAAAATGCTACACATTATTGCATTGTTTTCAAGGAATGTGCATGGCTGTCCGTTGCCTGGTTGTTGCTAATAAAAAATAGGTAAATTTTGCACAAATACAGCCAGAACAAAATTCCTTTCATAAAGTCTGTGAACACAGATGATTGTAGAGCACCACCACTTCAAGTTGTACAACCATCATCATTCAACCATCAGCTTTGGACACTTTGGGACTACTCTGCTTCCTCCTTGTCTCGCCAGCCACAACACCATGTGGAAACCCAAATTCGTCTTGATTGTAGTGATGGTTTCAGGTTGGTTCTAGATCTACCAACAGCCCTGATTCAGGTCAGGGGTCACAATCTCCACTGTTTAGCAGCTAAAATGAAGAAGAATCCCATATCTTCTTCATTTTAACTGTTAAATCAGTGGGATAACCCTAACCCCTCCTTTACTTTTGGTCATGAGTTATCCAACCGCATCCACAACCAAGGCATTGGTGGCCCTTTTTGTAAACTGTTGTGAGGCTCAAGCCTCCAGCCTCAAACCCTGAATGTCATGTCTTTGAAGATGGCAACTTTTCTACTGAAAGAGAAAATGGATTTTTATGTATTGTCAGTGAATCATTGCCTGAACATCAGCAGTGAGGCATGGCAGAGCTTCAGCAAACACAGGCTAACAGTCAGCACCATAACAGCAATGGGCTGGCATGTTGAACAAGAAAACAGATGTTTTAATAAACATGTGTGAATCCAGAAAAGCCCAGGAATTTTTGCATAGGAAGGAAATCAGACCACTCTTCTACCTAGCAAACCTGTTCATTCTAGTTTTTTCCAGGCAATGAAGCATCATTTCAGACTGAGCAACTTTCAGCAACATTTCAGCAACTGGAGCTGGTATACAACACCTAACACACAGGCTTTCCAATGAACATGAAGAAAAGGGCCCAATTTAATATTTGTGACCTCCATCTGCTTCAAATGGTCTGCTTCCTGGTGTGTAATAAATAGGCTGCTGAACGACAATTCATGTCCCCTGCACATGGTGCTCTGACTTCAGGCATGGTTAAAACCTATGCCTCACCTATCTCTGCCTGTCAACCAGGTCTTTGTGACAGGTTTGTGTTTGAACATCCATTAATGGAGCATTTTCTGAGGTATCTGGGAGCAGTGGCATGGTCTCTGGCACCACGGTGGGATTTTCCATGCTTATAAGATCCACTGGACCAGGCCCCATTTAAGATGTTGCCCATTGTAACAGCTCTGTTGCTGGCACTGACTTCTGCAAATGGCCCAGCAACTTGAGGAAACAGCATCCTGTCTCATGATCCTATTACTCTGCTGTTTCAATACAAATCCTGCAATCCCTAGTACTTAAAGTCCAGGTTATTTCACTATGGCTTTTCCCTCCTAATCAGATGAATGAAGAGGATGTTTCTTCCCAGTGCATGACCAGAGCATGCACTGCATCAATAGCAGCTTTGGCAGTAGCAGTACTTGTATATAGAGCATCCTATAAGACATTTGCATTGGCTACATAAGGCTATCCCTTATGCATTTTCCTCTGTGTTTGTTCCCCTGAAGGCAATCAGGGTACATTGTACCATCATCTTCCTCTGTAGCATTCCACAGAGGAATGAGGATGTAACACATTCGCACTGCAGCATCCCGGTCCTCCATAGAACTACAGTATACAATGTTGTTACTAATTGGTTGTGCAGTTGTATCATTATTATTTTCCACTTGGTTTCAGAAGAATTGTGTGGGATTGTGTTTTGCTTATCCCATTGTGAGAAAGAACTGTAAAGTATACTATCATATTATCAATTTCATTCATACTGTATTAGTATTTTTTGCTGTAGTATAAGAATAATACCAGTCAGTATTGAATACCACAGAACAAAGACTCCTAATAGGCTACAAAAAAATATTAAGGTTATTTTGTGTTGGCAACATCACAACAAAAATCATCTCACATTTACAATGCTGTTGAGACTGAAATTGATGAAACTAAGTTAAAGTGTACATAAAACGGATCTGTTAGGACAGTTTTGTGGGTTTGGGGCCTCATGATGATACTGATGCTCAGTATTGTTTTACACCAGGGATGAGATGGAGACCAAGGGAAGAACTGTTTGCGTGGGCCGCCCTCTAGTGGACATTTCCTAACATGCACTATGAATTATATATGAAATATTGATTTACTGACTTCAAGTCTGTAAAAAACAAAACGAATATAAAACAAACATATACAATAAGAAAGGTCTTTTCATCTGTCCCCCCCTCCCCCCTAAGAGATCCATTGTTATCATAAGCTACATGACTTTATTAGAACTTACTATGATGTTTCACATTGGCTGGTGCAAACTGTTTTTACTTGTTTTACATCACTGATGGCAACTAACATGCAAACAAAAGTAATATTTAATAAATGCAATAGAAACAGTGTGGTCCACATTTATTAATTAATAGACAAACACAATCTAGAATTTTACATAAACCTTCATAAAACAAACTAAAAGAGCTGTGCGATTACATAATGTAGGTGTGAGCTTAGAAATTCTAAATGTATAAAAAGATAGATACTTAAATTAAAAAATTGAAAATTTATAAAAAATTCAGTTGCTTAAAAGTGAATATGAAAACTGTGAAAATATCTTTAAAAAGTAATAGAAATTTTGACATCAATAGCCTATGCACTTTTGTTCAAGGAATTTGATTTTAGTGATAATTATCTACCAGTTTACATTGACATATATTATTTTGATATTCACATCTTACATGGCACGTCCTTCAAAGACCCCAGTCAGTCACTTTCTGGTTCCCGGACAAATCTCACCGGCACGACCACAGCGGAGGTGGCTTCACCAGTGCTTTCAGTCATTTCTCAACAAAGTCTTGTTAAATCATATAAGCACAGATTATTACAAACACAGAGACACTCTAATCTTTCCTTACAACCATCCAAAATACCTTCACGTATAAAAATACAAAGACCATAGTACCGTAGCCTTCAGAGAATAATGTTGACATCTTTCTTCCTTCAAACTGATGCTAGGCCCGTGTTAATGTTATCACCGCAATATACAGTGTCACAGAGCTGATAGGAGAGATACATCTTTGGGTTTACTTTGGAAAATGTGGTCGACACATAAAATTTATTTTGTCCTGTTAACCATTGCCTGGGAAATAAAAATTGTGATCCTCGAAGGTCCTGAATTTAAAAAAAATTAATATCAAAAATACTCTAGAGTAAATAAATCTTGTGTATAAATATTGATAAACTGCTGAAGTGGTGTTTTCTGTATTATATTTTTGTAGCACCAATGAGCTAGTTGATGCAAGGACACTTATCCATGAGAGGGGTGGCTTTTGTTATTACAAATGATGTGATGGTCACACACATAATGATGCTACTGTGGAAGAGCTATTGTACACATTACAATGAAAACACATCGCAATATAAAGCAACTAATACGAGATTCATATGGAATGAAACAACAAGTGTATAATAATGTGTGTATGGTATAATTTAATGAACAGTTTTGACTTGTAAGTGCCACTAAAAATAGGGCTGAGAACTGGATCACTGCAAGACTGGACTGATGTCTATACAGCCACAAGATGTTCTGTTTTTCAGATTGTACCACACAAGAAATCCATGTTTTCAACTACCACTGTGATTAAAAAAGACCGCTGTGTACAAAAAGCAATGGATAACAATGGTGCTAGCTGTCATGTGATTATCTGCACATTATAATGTACTTAAATTATGTAGGGTGAAAACAAACGCACACACAAACTCATCGTTTCTCTTAATTACACAGATGGAAAATAAAATAAAATCACACTGTAATATGAGTAGTTGCTGTGGATTGGCTGTAGAGTTGCTGTCACCTGCAGAAGGAGCAGGCTTTATTTAGTTTCACTGGCAGGAGGAGAGGAACCCAAGAGAGGAGACTTCGGTGAAACCTAGACAAGGTTAAAAAAAAACCAAGGTATTATTGTTGAAAAAGTCGTCACGAATGTTGGTGTGATTTGGAGCTGAACTGTAGGAAAAACTCTGTAGACTTGGTTTAGAAGGAAAACAAGCACACATTCTGAACAGTTACACTCACAGCTGCTGTAAAGCTGTAGGACAGCTAATGTGTGAAATTCAAAGAAAAATCCCAAGTTCAGATATGTTCACCACTGTATCATACAGCGTAGCATCAAATTTGTGATGTTTAATCTCTCCCAGGAGGTTTGTTTGAGCTGATATTTTCTTGTACCTTCAATCTACTTCATCTACCTCTTCTTCAGTTAGTGATTTCTTACATTTTCCAGAATAACCCTCTGCACGCACTTACTTTGAAAACAAAAGTCTTATTGAGGCAACTGTAAGTGGACATATATCTTCTTCTATTTCTCCCTGTATGATTGTTGAATGTTGGTTACTCTAAAAAGAAGCCCGTTTGACAACAGCAGTGTATCGAAGTACTCACAGGGGAAGGAGGCTTCGCAAAGTTGAGGTGAGCATACAGAAGCACAGCAATGTCGTTCTGGCTGGCCTCCAGGGCAATGGACAGAGCAGTGCTGCCATCCTATACGAAACAGGTGGTGATGATGGTGAGATGATGGGTTTGGGCAGGATTTGTCAAGAAAAAGGGAAGGGAAGTATAAGGGAAATATATGCTTACATTATCAGTGAGAGTCGCATCACAGCCCGACACAGACAGTAGCTGACGCACAATGTCCACATGGCCGTGTTCGCAGGCACACATGAGCGCCGTGGAGCCATCGTCATCACGGATGTTGACCTGTGCCCCGCAGGACAGCAGCGCCCGCACCATGTCCCCTCGACCGTGGCTGACCGCTAGCATCAGCGCCGTCTGACCGGCCTACAAACACACATTATTCAAAATCTTTAAACTCCTCTTCAACATGTAGATCTAATTTCAGAACTAAATTGCTGTCATTTAGACTGCGTTTGTTTACATGCCACAGCGTGCACCTGGTGACAAACTCTGCAGTGTCACATTAGAGAGCAGAGTTCTAAAAAGCACATGTAAATACTGTAAGTCCAGTTCTGACATGGGTATGGATATGTGTGGAGGTGCAGAAACAGCTAATGAGCAGTAGAGGGCGCACCTGGCTGGCCTTGGCATTGACATCTCCTGTGCGCAGCAGCTGCAGGACCGTTTGAAGGTCACTGTCGGAGTGGAAGGCAGCCAGAGCTGTCAGCATGATGGCTGTGTAGCCCGCCTTGTTCTGCTTGTCAGCATTACACAGGCCTGTCAGGTATATAGGGCAATCAGTGTGACAGGGGTTACAACAGCAGCACAAACAATGACAGGGATGTTGGAGACACTCAAACCAAATGATTGAATACAGGAACTAAATGGGATGAACATTAGTTGTGCTTTTACATATATGATTTCAAATGATTAATGTCCTTAACTTATTATAGATTTTTAGTGCCCATATCACCCACCTCTACATTTAAATCACATTGTGTAATCTTGTCTCCCTCATTACTTTTTTCTCACACTCACCCAAATTCACGCACATACACATATACACACACAGCTCACCAGTGTCCAGCAGCAGTTTCACCACGGGGAAGTTGGAGTGAGAGACGGTGTAGTGAAGCGCTGTGTTCCCGTTACCGTCTGCCATGTTGATCACAAACTCCAGCAGCTGAGGGGAGATGGAGGAGAAGGTGCTCATATAGGCCTTGACAACAGCCGTGTCGGCTGCTTTGTGACAGGACACACGCAGCCACTCCTGCAGCACGGTGGTGTACGCTGCCCTCTGAGATCAGACACAATGAGGACGATTAGAGACACATACACACTTGACAGACTGTTGGAGAAATGAAAGAGCACAGCTCACAGACATGCAGGCTGACCATGATAAGTATATCAAAATCAGAGAAAAGGGTTTGTTGGAAACCAAACCTCTGGAGAAACACACAGGAAATATGTTGTTTACTCTGCACAGTAACTCAAAAATGCTAAAATAAATGTAAAACAAATTGGGTCTAAAGCCAAGTTTTCAACGCAGCAAACCCTCTTCTCGTTTCATTTAAGCCCCTTGTATTACAAAAGCTTAAAATGTTTTCTTGACTAATTCAAACATTAAGAGATGTAAAGCACATCTTATAGTGCAAAAAACCTATAACCTCTAGTTTAAAAATCTCATAATAAAAAACATGCCCCTTTTGTCAGAGTCGGAGTTCATAATGTTCTGAAAATGTTTGAGTGTGCACTTAAGATAAATCATTTTTTGAGGAGCTGGGTTTTCGTTTGGTCGGGCTTCTGCTTGTTGTTGTCAATATGATCGCTTTTAAAAAAGGACACTCCTGGGTTTCCTGGAAAGGGGTATTGATATTGAGTGGATTTTCCTGGTTAAATAAAGTGAATTAAATTAACACCTACAGCTCCTTGTTGACTGAAGGCATTTGGTTCCCCCAGGGCTTTCTGCAGGGCATGAAGAGCTGACATCAGGCTGTCACTCAGGTCCAGTCTGAGACAGACAAGGAGATCGGTCACTGAGGCTCATATACAGGCTACCACTATATCATTCTGTCTGCTAACCATGTGTACATTTACCTGACTTGTTTTGCAGATGCTGTGTCACTTGTGATGCTTTCAGCTGCTGGCTTTGACTCTGATTGGCTGGAGAGGACGGTTGTTTCAGACTGGACGGCATATTGCTGTTTGGTAATCTCAGTGGTTTTAGTGACACACAGCGATGAAGAATAGATAACTGAGGACGTTACGGAGCTTTGTTCAGGAGTGGATTCAGTGCTTGATGATGCGGAGGTGATCTCCTGGGTGACTGTGTGTTTTTCTGATGACTGGTTGACAGTTCCTTTAGAGGCAGAATCGTTTGCTGGACATGGAGAAGTTAGAGTGGAGTCTGAGGCTGGTGGCTGCGAGGCACATTTCTGCACAACAGTGTCTGTCGCTGGTGACTGAGGGGCTTTGTCTGGCAGTCTCGTGTCTACAGTCACAGACTGGTTGGGACTCTGCTGTGAGTCTGGAATGACGGCTGGTAGTTTGACAGCAGTCTGTTGAGGTACGCTGTTGCTTCCTGGAGGCTGGGAAAGCTTGCTGTGGGTTATTTGCTGGTGCTGGACCGTTGACTCTGGCAGCTTTTCTCTGGCTTCATGGTATTCGCTGGAGTCACTCCCCTCATCTGAGCTCTCACTGCTGCTATCTTCTGATGATGTGGACTCATAGCTGCAAGACAAGAACACGTTTCACTGTCACAAGTCTCAAGTCACACCTGTTTTATCACTGTGCATAAGCAGGGAATATAAATACTTTCTAACTCTGACAGCATACCCTTGGCTAAAACAGACTCTATGTGTGAACATTCACTACTCTCTTCCAAATCTGTGATGAAACACAGTTACCAGGGTAATTTCCATGACTGACACTTACCCTCCATTGACTCCAATGAACTGTAGGTTTTTCTTTGTAGAGGGAGATCCTGGTTCACCTTCTGCTTTCCGCTTCATAATGGACCTCAGAGAAGACTGGGGAGATGAGGCTGGAAAAGATACCAGTGATCATACATACAGTAGGAACAAGATGTGGTTAGAATGACGGCGGTGTTTTGAACAGAGTTCAGTCCAGTTACCTGTCTTAGGGCCTTCTTGTGACTGGGCAGCCTCTGTGGATGTGTGCAGGTGTGTCTCTCCCAACAAACCAATCTGATTACCAGACGTGCCTACAGCGATGACAGGAGTAGCTACAGGTACTGAAGTGGACAACTCGCTCTTTAAGACATCGCGCACCTGCTTGGAGCTGACTGCAATCGGCAACTCAACTGGAGCATCTGTGAGAAAGAAAAAAGACTTCAACTTTTCAGCCTTAAATAGTCAAACATCTTATGGACGAATACAATAAAATAAAAGTGAACTACTTTATCCAACATTTTTCATAAGAAGTTATTAACACAAGCTCATATACCCTGAGTTGTCAGGTTATTAGTTACATTTGTACAATCTAATGCAATTCAATAAATCCTGGCTTATAATCTTAACTTTTAGTGTCAGAAAGGTGCTGATTCAGCTATGTAGTATGTTTTCAGGCTGCAGTTAGCAGCTGTGTTGTATTAGACTTTAAATTAAGAAGTGTTTTGAATGTTTTGTCCGTTCCCATTTTCATGCGTGGGTGACAGACATCAGGGGCTCTGACACAGTCAACAAATATTGAACATTATTTGCTTCACAAAGGGCTGTTGCATTGGACTGCATTAGACAAACTTGTAACTCAAGTGTCCTTGGTCATACACTACCAGCTGGACCCAGACCTTCAGCTTGTCCTCTGTGGGGACCCTCCACGACTCCACCAGCTGGTTGAAGGGAGGGGGAGCTGCAGGTCTCTGCTCGGAGCAGAGTGCCCACCTCCACTACAGTAGGCTGCTCCAGTGTGTACACCTGGATTCCTACAGTTCTCTGTTCCCTCTGTTGGGGCAGCTGTGTGAAGCTGACCAGAGTGTGCAGGCTGCAGCCTTGTGGCTCATGCCAGCCCATGCTGGTAGCCATGACTGGATGCTCTGCCTGAGGGGCCTTCTGGGCTGCTGCAACCTGCTGCTGTGCAGTCTGCAGCTCCTGCATCATCCTCTTTAGCTGGCCCTCAAGCTGACCCACTTGATTCCTAAAAGCCTCTGTCTCTGGCAGCAAACCCAGATCCTCCTCCCGAACCCCGACTCCCACCTGACGATTGCCCCTCGAGTCCTCTGGTCCCACTCCGATAGTGCGCACTTCCCGCTTTGCATCTGGTCGCGCTCCACCCACAATCACTGTGTCCTCAATCTCACACCCTGAGTCTTGCTTGGAGCCCTCAGGTGTGGTGGGAGACAGTGGCCCTGCTGGCCTGTTTCTGCTCTTAGCTCCGTTGCTCACCTCTTCTTCAGGTATGTCGATGTAGAGCTCTCCTCTGGGACGAACTCGGCTGAAACCCAGAGTATGGCCCAGAAACTTCTGGCTCTTCAGCTGGACGCTGAGCTGCCGTTTCTCCTCCTGGAGCACAGAGATTTTGACCTGCAGCACAGGGATGGTCTTCACCTGCTCCTCGAGCTCCCTTATCTTCCTGAGGGCCGCAGCCATCTGCTCCCTGACATGCTGCAGGTGGGCTGGTGTTGGGGTCACTGGAGTGGACAGGCCAGAACTCATTGGGGTGAAGGATCCGTTTCCACCCTGGGCTCGGTTGAAGCTGTGTGCGCTGCTGATAGAGGTGTTAGAGCCTACTACGCTGCTGTGCATGCTGCCCAGGTTGGAGAATCTCCGCCCCTCTTTCTCCTCCTCCAGCTTCCTGCGTGCATCCAACAGGGTCTTCTCCACTCGGGCAGTGCTGAAGTTGGGCCTCTGCGACGTGTGGTAGCCTGGGGCACAGTAGGAGAAGGAGGAGTGCCGGCTGTCCATGCTGGTGTTGGAGCACAGAGACTCTGTGGAGGTCCACCAGGAGCCAGCGTAGCCATAGCCACGGGGCAGGGAGCCATAGCGTGGCCGGCGTTGGATAGGCACCTTCTTGATAGTGTTTCCTTTCTCTATGTCGTTAACATATTTGAGGAAGTCTAGGTCCAGACGGTAGCCATAGGGGGTCTCCACTGAGTAGGGTGCCTCCTGTTCTTTGCCGTGCAGGGAAGGGGGAGCAGGCGGGTTGAGTTTCCCTGAGGGGGAAGGAAATCAACTTTAAACAAAGGGAAATCTGGGTCTAATCTTGAGCTCAGACTTTAGAAAATAGTATTAACTTTGGGCTGCTGTGTATTTATGTATGCACTCTGAAATAATCACCAAATTAGGTACAAAGTGGAATGGAATAGTTAATGTAACCTGACCTTGTAAATTGTCTGGATAGCACAACTGTTAAATTACTTGGAAGTTTAAATCCTAACAAAAAGAATGAATTATCTTAAAATAACTTCTTTATTATGAAGAGTAATATTAGTAAAAAATAAATAGAAGCTGCACCTGGGAAGCCGGGGTCCATATGCAGCACCTGAGCCATAATGAGCCTGTGGCGGCTATTCAAACAGTCACCCACTCACTCTCACCTGTGGAAAGACAGACAGTTGAATTTATAAATGAGCACACCAAAACACAGAGTTGCTTTTCTTGCCATAATAACAAGACAGTGGTTAATGCAATAATACATTATTGTGGATGCCCAAAAGAAACCTGACAGAGATCAGTGTTTATATGGACATCTTATAAATTGACTATATAGATGTGAGTACTCGTCTACATATGGTTTGCATTCCAGCAATAAATGATTGTTATTTTTGACTGTATTGTTCTTCTTGTGTAATGGTTAGAAATAGTTTTACTGTTTCTTTCACTACTTCACCCTCCCGCCTCCCCCGTCTAATTTTATCCGTTCATTTTTCGGAGCATAGTGGGTCACAGTCGATTGAGTGTTTGTTTCTGTTCTAAGCATTCAGAGAAGAGGAGTTACAGGGGAAAGTTTCCTGGCAGCTAATTCCAGGACAGAGGTTTGAGACTGCCAGTTACAACCTTATTAGGAATCATCTGTGAACGCTAACTTCGCCTCTCAATTTAGGGTTTACAGACACTCTCGTCTTTCTCTCCCTCACTTTCTCCACATCTTCCCCCTCTTGTTTCATCTCTATTTGTCCTCTTTTTATGTTTTTTCTGGTGCTCACCCCCCCTCTCAACGTCAGCTGACGATCAGGAGGTTTCAGCTGGTCACTGTCTCTCTCGTTCCCTCCACATTCACTTGCTCATTAGTTCAACACAGAACGCATAGTGAATTGCTGAGAACTTCAGTGCATTTTTCATACCAGAGGCAATGCATTTAGACTCTTTATAAACAAAAGATTGTGCTTTCTCCTCCCACAGAGAGCAACACAGTTCCAGCAATGACATAGAGCCCACAACGGCAATGCCTCTGAGTTTGTGTCTGCTTGGAAAAGATTAACTTTCTAGGTCATCACTTTGTGGGAACTGGGGATGTAATGTTTAAGCCATCCACAGCATTAGCCAGTTGAACATTATTACTTTAGGGAGCTAAGATCAGAAGTTTGGACCGCAAACCTCCCCTTTGTTTTTTAGGGCATACTCAGTTCACTTCACTTTAAAGCTGGTTTTCTGTTTCTTCAGCGTTAACTGAGTCTCTCTTCTCTGAGTCGAGCTCTTTCTTTCTCTCTCTCTCTCGCTATCTTGTGAGCCCAGACAGTGCTTGCTCGGTTGTGAAAAGTAGGGCACTTGGAAACACTGACTAAACTGACTTGGTATTTTTGAAGTCCTGTAGTCATTTTAATGTCTTGGTACGATTCCCCTTATCTGTGGCCCTTCATCACCCTCTCATACCAAGATTGTCACACACTACGAGGAATGGAAATACTGTTTGCATGCACACACAGACCCACTTATCACTCCATTGTGATAAGAACAGATTACACTGTTAAATGTACTGGGCACCGACTATATATCTGACTATATTTTAGCTAAGAGTTGAGGAATTTATCAGATGTCCTAGATTACTTTAACTGATCTGGAATAATTCCATGAAACGTTGTGAATGTCTGTTTAGCTCCAGTAAGGAATGAAAATGTCAGATTGATTTTGTGCTGCATGTTGTACAGTGCGGTCTGGGTATGACTACATGTGTGAGAAAGTGAGAACAGGACAGAGAGAAGGGGAGTGGTTGGGAGAAAGCGAGCGTGTGTGTGTGTGTGTGTGTGTGTGTGTGTGTGAAACTGAGTGTGAGAGAGGCAGGAGGGTGGAGGACAGCACTGACAGGGGACAGTCGAGGAGATATAATTAGAATCTGTGGTTTAGCGACCAAACATCCCAGAGCCCAGCAGACGAGACGGCCGATACTGTCCACTTCATTCCTCTTTGAATCCCAAAATGCAGTTTTCTACTCCTTCAAATCATATTTACACACACACACACATTATTCTCTGCTTCAAATGTCTCTTTTCTTATTGCTTCTCTGGGTGCCATTCCTCCCTCATCACCCCCTCAAAACACCCACACCACCAGGCCTCCACATCTGCTTCTCCTACAGCAGCTCACTGGGTGTTTCAGATGTGTTAGCATGTGTGTATGTACTCCCCTTGAGTGTGTGCATGTATGTGTGTGGCTGGGGTGGAGTGGCTGACCTTCCTCCCTCTCACTCGCTCTCAAACAGAGTTCCTTTGAGATGACATCTGAACAGAAACCAGTGTGCGTCCTTCCCCAGCGACACACTACCATTCTTCAGACGACTTTCTCTGGCCAGCTTCATCCAGGACAAATGCCTTGCCCCCATTACACTCCCCTACCTCCCCATACAGCTGCATACCACACTAATGGAAGTTAACATCGCCTGGTCTACTCCCTCCATCCCCTGCTATTAAGATTAAGACAGCCCTCGGGGGGTAAAATGCAGGTCATCCAGCACAAATTACAAGTCTGTGGTATGTCCTGTAAGATGCCACGAGAATATCTGCATTATACTGTAGCTTCTTTGACCTCTCAGCAGCAACCAGTGCAAAATGTTTGTTTTTGTACACTCAAGGCAGCATCAGGTTTATTCATTTACAACCAAACTCTTGCATGCTAGTATCTGGAGGATTACAAACTGGATTTGATTTACAGCATGTGTATAGATTCTTGTGTCTTTGGTATGTCAGAGGATTGAGACCACCCTGAAAAGCAATTTAAGATGCCAAGCTTCATTTCAAGGTCAGCTGTCCCAAGTTTATCAAACTCATTGCTTCCATTCATTGAGTCACCTTATTATTATTATTGCCATTACAAAGGATTAGATCTCAGTATTGCTAAGTCAGAAATACCACTCTTCCCACCACCCAGAGAAGATCTTTATGGATTTTTCCACTGCCTTACTGACTCTCAGCTTTTGGTGATTGCTATTCTGCTCAAGCTTGGGAATGGTTTGTGAATTAGGAAAAGAGGGATTTATTTTCCGCTTCATACCAGCTGCTTGCGCTGCAAGGACGGGCTCTCTCCTCCCCAGGCTCCTTGCTCTCCCTTCCGTTTCTTGCACTCTTACAGCCAGCACCTGTGGGAAACAAGAAAAATGGAAACTTGAACTTTGGCAGTCACGGCTTTTGATTGTAGCAGTTTGTAGCCCAGAAAAATGTAAATCACATGAAAATAGAAGGAGATATCTAGACAAGTAGTCATCAGGGGACGTCAGTAAAACTCCATTAAAAAGGTGTGTAGCTCTGTTGACACAGAGATAAAAACAGACTTATGACAGGTTACAAAGAGTGGCCCCCGCAAGACTATAAACACAGGTTGCAAAGCCAGAAAAAGCGTTCCAAAACATTCCAGTGGTTTTGACTGACACGCCGGATGTGAACAATATACCCCCATGAAATACCAATCACTCTCCGACCTCCTTGTAGTGCAGCCTGGATGAAGCCTGATCCATGCATAGCTGCTCTCCTCCTCTCCCAGCTTTCTAGAAACACTTTCCCCCACCCCATTCCTCTCTCCAATTCAAGGCTCTCTAATCAATTCAAGGCTGGGAGCCTCCCTGCCATGTGATTGGGCAATGTTTTCTGTTTTCTTGCCTCTGTGACTAACACACCCAAATCCACTGGCAGACACACACACACACACTCTCCAGTTTTTGTGGGAACAGCCATTTGCTCAGCTCACCTTTAAAGACTTAAAGCCAGACTGATTTCATGAACCTTATAGTGAGTTCCCCTCATGGACAACACAGACTCGAAGCGTGCGCTGTAACTACTGCGTGCACATCCACCTGATAAGCTGCATGACTATGTCTGCTGATTCTCATACTTTGGCTCCGGCCGCTCAGTCAGGCGGCTGCATAAGTATGGTCGACATTTTGTCGGAGGGTCTCACAGCCTTAAAAAAAACTGATGAGTGACCTTTGCATAATATCATAACAAGACTTGCTGTTGTTCAGTCCATTGTTTCATATTGTTGTCATGCCAGTACCACAGAGGGTGGAGGGGTAGGGGGAGAAACAGACCTTTTAGACTGGAACGTCAGCCAAATCACAAAGAGCCATTCATTCAGCCCCTAGTTCCACAGCTGGTTCTAATATAAAGCAAGGAGGGGCATCTCAGAGAGAGAGAGGCAGAGAAACAGTGTGTGTATGAGTGTGTGGCAAGGAAATTTGCCTCAAAACAAACAAACACTTGATGAAGTGCTGTTATGGACCGACACACTGACAGACACTGGAAATACAAGGAGCAGGACTGTAAAGTGATTGATGTCTACATCTAGAAGTGCCCGCAGCTCCAAAAATGACCGTCTATCTGCGCTGCTAATTATGTGAAATAACACAGTATTATGAATACAATCCTAGCTGATTATAGAAACTTATATATCAATGTCAAAAACTACTCTCAAAGGATAAGATTAAAGACAGCGAACTATGTGGAGTGTTTAGTTATAACCGTCTGTTGGTGCACATGGCAAATACTTGTGTAAGACAAATACCAAACTTTACAGGAGACAACTTGAACTCCCATTGACTCCCACACAGCACAGATGTAAACTCACAGATCCCCCAACACTGACCGACTGAGGCCTGAAGACTCCCACATATCAACAAACACAGCTGTAGCTTTTAAGTTGATTTATTCAGGTAAGGGCACAGATAATATGAAAGCCAAGTGATTTAGATGTTTTTAATTTGTCTGTCTTTGTGATGATAAATCTGACGGTGTGAAGATAAATTTCTGATTTATTATCCTCCAATAAGTAGCAATATTTTGACAGCAGATGACAAAATGCACCTTTTTCTAATGTAAATTTGGCATAGAAAGGCTCTCAGATGGTCACTGCTTTGCCACTCTCATCACGCCAAGCTAATTGATGTGGCAGAAACAGAGATGATATGTTGCAATGGTCTGAGGTCTGATGAAGAAAGGGTTACAGGAAAGGGAGCTCCATCTTTCTATTCCCAAAGGATCCAGAAACAACCCAGTCACTTCCTCCCAGCCCAGGAGAAAGAGTAACAAGGAGGAGAGCATAAGCGAGAAAGAGAAAAAAAAAAGGAGCGGGGGTAAGAAAGAGAGAAAGCAGAGGAGAGCAGTACAGTATGTGAGGGAGGGAGGGAGGAAGGGAGGGTGGGGGAGAAAGAGTGGGAATGTGAGGAAAGAAAGGCAAAATAGCAAGAGGAGGGGGAGAGAAAAAAGAAATGCTGCTGAGAGTTTTAGATGGAAACTTCTCGAATGAGAAGACCATGACTGTTCTCAGATTTGGACTCCACCAGTATGAATCACTGCAAATCCTGCTGCTGACACCAGAATGTAGTCTGCTGCTGTTAACACAGGAAGGACATCAGAAAGATCACATAGAGGTCTGCAAGAACTTCTCACAATGAGTATAAAAAGTTTCAAAGGACCTTTTCTCATAATCTTAAATGGCTCCGCCTAGAAGATTACCATCATTTGTGCATTCCACTCCTAAAAATAGACTGACAATAGAGAATCCCTACAAGAAGCTGCACTTTGTCTAACTAAATAAAGCCGATTGTTGTTCAGAGGTTTTTTTTCTCAGAGTAACAGGCCACAGAAACCTTGATATAGACATGCAGAAGAGTTTTAAATGTTACATAAAGATCACAACAGGAGACACGGTTGTTGATATCTACTAAGACTTCTTTGTCCTCCTCCTCACTCTGCAGCACAGATGGCTTCATTCAGCCAACTGGTCCTAAAATGAATAATAAATCAGGAAAAATGATAACAAATCTCTCCCCTGAACAGCTAAAGAATGCTAAATGTAGAAGCAACAACAGCCATTTGTCACCAAGAATAATGTGGCTGAATGGCGTACGTCACTGCCTGACAGACAGGGCCTTCACCATGTGTAACGAGGCCAGATGATCTCATATCAACATGGCAATACAGTGTGCTCTTGTGCTGCTTGTGGACATGTGGTTTTTGACTAATTTGGGCTTTAAACTCAGGACAGTGAAATCATAACCCAATGGGACATCCCCTCCAAGACTCTCTGCCCTTTCACAAAAAGCCCTGTTTTTTACATTAAGGAGTGGTGGTATGGAGGAGCAGACGGCGCTGGGCTGAGCAGTCTGGTGCTGGCTAGAGTACGGCCAAGGGGAGGGGCTGGCCAGCTCCCATTACTCCTGGAACAGGAGCAGAGTAAACACCCGCCAGTCTGCTATTGGTCATTGTGCTGACCTCCAACAGGAAACTGAGCTAGGGTGGGGCTGAGCAGCAATGAGCAGCACCGGAAAAAAAGACAAAAAAAAAGGGGCATTTGGGAGAAGATTTCTGTGCAGTTGTGGAGGTGGGGATTAAGAATGATGCCGAGCAGAGAGGCCAGAGAGCTGCACTGTTTTGAGGATACTGTGGGGTCTGGAGGGGAGGAAGACGAAGTCCAGATGGCAGTAAGCAGTGTTGGGGTTAAAAGCTCAGGTCAGCGTGTGATGTGGTACTGAGTGGATGGCACAGCAGAACAGAGGAAGTAATCTTACTGCAGCGGCGATGTAGTTAAGAGGTTCCCTCTCAGGGATCTGATCAATTACTTCCTGATTCAATGAGAGCTGTTGATCAAAGGACTTGGTGGACATAAAGACAACAAAACAGGCCAGGAAACCATCCATAACACTGACTATTCCAACATGTGTGTGTGTGTGTGTACGCGCTTTACTGGACAGAAAAGTCCTGAGTGATTAATGTATTAAAGGAGATCAAGTCAGATTATTCAAGCAGATAATGAATTACTGTCCTTAGTAGCTCAAAAGCCAGATTAGACCATATGTTCACTGAAAACATTACTACACTGGTTGCCCCAATCAATATAGGACTATTAACCCTCACTGTCTTGACCAAATCAGGCTGATACTACCTCTGCAATAATGGTCCTTATGTTTATCCCTACTTTATAAACTAATCAACCTTAGGTTTCTGCAAAAACATTTCTGCTCTAAATGGAGTACACAATACAAAAATAACTTGACTGCATGTACATTCACTGACAAAGGCCTGTTAACAACATTATAGATTATATCTCTAACTTTCCTTATTTGAAGTGATGAAAATGATCACTAATGCTGTGTATTGGTTTAACAGAACAGATCATTCATCATGCAGTAAAACTGTCCGGAATAGCTCATCAGACAGTGACAGACAGTCTCATGCAGGTTCAGGGTGTAATTTCATTAGCCTCGCTAAACCATTTAAATGCCCGGCGTGTGGCCCAGTGTGCAAATGGAGTTTATAACCCTGCATTCCACCATGGCACCCCTGAGTCCAAATGCTGTAATGAGACAATCACATTCCTGCTCGGTAAAAAAAAAAAAACTGCTAAAGGAAACTCCAGCTGCAGACAAACCTCAAACCTGACCAGAGATTCCCAAACTGCAGTCTGGGGGATTCCCAGGGGTCCCTGATGGGATTCCAGGGGGTCCCCAGACAAATTAGAAAGAGTCAGTTTTCACTATTATTACACTCACACTTACTAGATTTCCAAAACAATAAGGAAATATTCATTTGCCTGTTTATACGGGAAACCTAGCTAAAACTAATACAAGTGCCCTGCAATAAATCCTTCCTTCATGATGGTTATAATGTTCAGTTTTTGTTGAAAGTGTTATTTTGCTCACCCAATTCACATCATTATAGGTAAACTAAACATTAACACAACACAGACCACCAACCTGCCTACGTAACGGCATGAATAACAGACCAGAGCCCATCTGAGTGCCATGCAGCTGCTACAATTTTTGGCTGTTCACTGGTAGGTGATTTAATACAGCCAGCAGCCCATTACACAACAGCATGCAGGACAGTGGTGTATTGTATGATGCAGTGTAACAGGCTGATGACTACACCCCCACATCCTGCCAAGTTCTGCATGCCCTTCATCAAAACAACATCTGATGTGTTTACTGATCAATCTGGACAGTCTACCACACATATCATGAGACATCCTGTCACATAAAGTTCGTTACTAAACAAACAATCATCCATATTAACATAAAACAACTACATATTCATGGGGGAAAGATTAATTTGTGCATTTTGCCTAATAAGATCTAACTAATTCGTTTATTAAGGGAAATCAAGTCATCAGTTTAGAGCAAGTGTCCCTAATAGCTTTTGCATTTTCTGAAATGCGGTTAAATAGTTTTAGGTTGGTTTACCCTCCTCCTGCCCAGCTGACATACAACTCCATCAGCCTTCATCCATCTTCTGAGTATATAAACTCCCCTCAGTGACCACTGACCAGCTACAGGCGGCGAGACGAGCACATTTGAGGGCAAGAAGCGGCAACGAAAAGCTGATGAACATCTGGAAGTAATGAAAACTTGGAGAATGCACGGACCCACCCTCTCCCCTGAGTCTGTAGTCTTCACTGAGCTTCTCATTGAAAAAAAAAAACAACGACATTCTAAAATGGTTAGATTCTTGCAACAAATCATGTGTGAAGCAGCGGGAAAAAGTTTCACAATGAAGAGCAAATAGAAACAAAACACCCAAATGTGTTGCTCGTTCAGAAATGACACGGAGGGAAAGATTTGGCAATGCAACATACAGTACACTGTAAGCTCGCTGCAACACTGAAACTCCTGCTTTAATCGATAGGACAAAAGTTGAGGCCGCGAGGCAAAATCCTCTCTCTATGAGCCCCTCTGCGAAAATAACAATACGTAGGCTACTGTACATGATGGATTTAACAGGGTACAGACAATTTTCCTATATCATAATACGTAAACCCAATGAAATATAGGGTCATTGTAAACTCACGTCAGTTTGACAGACCCACTTTTAGTGCATAAAATAGGATTATTATTATTATTATTATTATGACATTATAGGGATTTTTCGTTAACGGCGCTTCTCGCCTCCGTGCAGCGCGAGACAGCCTCCAATGATGCTCTGAACAAAAAGGCACGCACCGGAGGAGCGACCACGAGACTCCGTTAAACAGTCCTCTAAAGGTAAGGAAATACTAATGTAGAATTATACGCCCTAATTAGTCCTTACAGCAGGTAGTAATATGAGTATAACTGAAGCTAGGGTGGGTTTCGGAGGATAAAGGACCCGTTACTTCGGAGAGAGAGGACCGGGGGAATGGGCAGGACCGATGCTTCACAAAAGAAGTCTCACTCACAACAAGGCGCCTCGCCAGAAGCGCTTTCAAATACAGTTAGACAAAGAGAGGCCGAGACAGTTTTCAGACGGAGGAATGGGAACTTATTTGCTGTTCTTACCTGCCCTCTGGAAATCCTTTCAGCCGCCTCGGCCCAGGAGCGCTCACTGACAGAGAGACAAAAACACCGCAACCAAGACGCTCCTCCGCGCGCCCCCTCCCGCTCCTCTTAAAGGGCCAGCAGCCACGAGGCCAAGAAGGGACCTCCATCATCTTACAGGGGTCTTTAATCACCTGAAAGGCCTTTATTTACCTCCAAGGATCCATGCTTCTTCATGGACCTACAAGAAAGGACATTCAAGGAAATCCAAACACCTTCAATGACTTTAAAGGGCCTTCAAGCACCTCCAAGGAAGGATCTGTCAGGAACCCAGTGGTGGTAGAAGTATTCAGACCTTTTACTTAAGTATAATTAGCAATACCTCAAGGTACAATCACTCCACTACAAGACCTGCATTCAAAATCTTACTTAAACAAAAGTACGGAAGTATTAGCGGTACAATATACAAATTTTGCACAATGACCACTGTCAGTGTGCTATAGGATTATTATTACGGATGCATTACTGTACATTCAGTATTTTATGTTGAAGCTAACTACTTTAGGTAGTTTAATCTATAACAGTGCATCATATTTTATAAACTAATCATATAGTTTGTACATAAAACATACAATATTTTCCTCTGAAATGTAGTGGAGTAGAAATATAAAGTAGCATAAAATAGAAATTGTCAAGTAAGTAACAAGTACCTCAAAATTCAACCTCAGAAAATATACTTGAGTATGTATAATGTATTTAAGTTACTTTCCATCACTCACGGCTTACCAAGGAAGACCAAGGGCCTCCAAGGTCCTCCGTGGACATCCAAGAACCTCAGTGGAAGAAGCTCCCAGATCCCCTTAACACTTTAGGATGTCAAGTACTTTCAAGGTCCTCCAAGGACCTGCAAGGACTACCAGGAAAGTACCTTCAAGTACAACAAACTTCCCAGGAATTACAATGACTTTTAAGAACATTCAAGATTCCTTGAGTACCAGTAAGGAACTCCAAGAACCTCCAAGGACCTGCACAAACCTCCAAGCACCCTCAAGGAAGAAAAGAGTGTAAGAGAGAGCTCAAATACACACACACACACACACACACACGTAGAATAAAAAAATCTAATAAAATAATAATTTCTATTGTTGCAATAACATGTAAATGTTTGTCATAATGTGCAGGAAATATACTAAATAAATACGTAAATATCCCAAATATTTCATGAAGATCCATTCTGAAAAGTCTACATCTTAAAAACAAAGCTTTTGACATTCAATAAACTTAATTATTATTTACAGTAAGATTTTTATTTATATGCAACTTCCCCACATCCTAAACTACAGTATTTAATTTTTTAGATGTTTGTGTTGTGTATATATCACAACGGCTGATATTGTAATCCTCCATTTCCTTGTCATCTCTGTCTCCAGTACAACTGGAAAAATGGATATTGAATGATCTTGTTAACTGGAAAACTTCCGCTCTGATTGACTGCAAGTCTTTGTAAAGTACCTGATTATAAATGCGGGGCCCTTTGTTCTGGTAAATTACACAAACATTGCAGGCTATAATGTGGATTGTCCTACTGCCACAGGAAATTAGACAAATGGTATGGAAAAGGAAGGCCAGGAAGACATCTGGATCAAATACATCTTTGCCTTGTCTTCTTTATAACAATGTAACACAAACTTTAGTGAATAGCGCAGGCCTGTGTGAATGTAGAAAGCAATGTGATTTACCACAGGGCCTTAAGGGTTGAGGTTTTCAGGTTGATTGTTTTAATGTCTACCAAAAGCTACAGTAGGTGAACTAATCTAATCAGTGAAATCACAAATCACTTCCACCTGTCCTATCAGATAGTTAACTGGAGGTAATTCTGTTCACCACAGAGGTACACCAGGTGTTCCTGGTTAAAGGTCTTGATTACAAAGCCGGAATAAAAATAAAAAAAAACAGAAGGGAGTTTACCGGACCAATTGACAAACACGCTGATATATCCATGTAAGTTTTTGCCTCAGACATCAACTCTTTCCTCTAGAGTAAGACTTGAGGCAAGTAGCAAGAAATAACTTTAACTTCACTAAAAGAGTCATACATGAGTTTGAAAATATGTATGAGACAGGGTAAGATGGGGGAGCGGGACAGTGTTTGTTGTTTGTCTAACATTAGAGATACTAAACAGGCCTACTATATTATAATGTGATACTAATGGTACAGAGTCACTATTGAGGAGAACAGACTAAAACCCTAAAGGGAATATTTTCAGTTATTGCCACTACATAACAGTTTGATAAATGTATTACAGTGAGTGAAATTAGTAAGTAGACTTCTCCACTACAGTTTCTATTCTTCAGCTCTGTAGCCCCACAAATAAACGCTGACCAGAGACGTAGGAAGAGAAATTTAATAGAAGGCAGTAAAAAAAGACTGTAAATAAATAAAAAAATGTTTATCTAATTGGTAAAAAAAAACAGTTTCCAGCTTCATAAAATAACAAAAGCTCAGACATTTTAGTAGTTACAGTGTTAATGTGCTGCAGTTTGTTTACAATAGTGCAATATAATAGATACAGTAGTTGGAAATAGATACAATGAATATATATAACCAGGGTGTTGGACACATACAAGACATTTTACAAGACAAAGTTTGGAGTGCTTTTTGACAGCAGTTCAAATACAGTCAAAAGAGGACTTGCCTTACACCACACAGGCAAATTATATTCAGTTATCAGACTGTACTGCAGGGTGATAGTAAATGTCAGTTTGAACATATTTGTGTGGGTGAGAGAGATGGCCTGGCCGAGGGCAGTGCTTCTGTGATAAACATCTGATGTGACTGCAGTGCATTACAAGAGGATTTCACAGTTTAAAAAACACATTTAAACATCCCATCCTGCCCCTTTTTTCTGCTACAGGAATCCATTTCCTTCTTAAACTTCTACTACAGTTCATTCCTGCTGGACTCAGACTAGGATTGAGGCCTGAGCTTGGACATATTGATCCCACCTCCGCTCTATAATGAATTCTTATAACGAGAGATAAATGTGACAACTTGAGGAAGAAGGAATGTCAGTTATTTGGTCTGTTGATAACAAAAGAAAACTCCCTGGGACCGTTTAATAACTAAGTCTGGCAGTGATTACTACCAAGCATAGTTTAGAAAATATCTCTTACAAATTAAATAAGGCCACGACACAAAACAGTCAAGCTACAGCCTCTTCAAAAGCAAACACTCAAAGCAAAAGGAGAACAGAAACACACATGAACAAACCCCCCCAAAACGATTTGGATACAGAATGTGTTTGGCAGCTCTAGTCCTGTCAGTTAAAACCAGATCAAGCTCAGGGAGATTACTGTGAGGAGACTACTTTTGAAAGCCTGGTTTAAAACGCTGACATGTCAGAGCCTTGCTCCAAATGACGATGTTTACAGCGCAGATAACCTTCCAGTATAAACAGCCGAGGTTTTCTCCTACAGAGGTGTGAGAGTGATGGTGACGGGGTAGATGGTTCAGCAGGGAAAGTGGTGACAAGTGTGTGTTTCCATGTGTGTGGCGACCGTGGTGGTGGTGGGGGGATTATAGCATGACTGTGTGGCTGGGGGGTGGGTGGGTAAAATAACGAGCTAGACGAGGAAGAGGACGGTGCGTGTGTGCTTGTGACAGTTGGTGTGCAATACAGTGGGGGGAGGGGGAAGAGACGGGATGAGATAATGGCTAATTTCTAAAGCTTGTTTTTTTCTGTGCTTTCATCCAGTTTGCTGTGCCTCAACAGTCGACTCTGCGGAGACTGGACCTACTGTAGGAGTTCCTGCGAGAGAAAAGCAAGACCATAAAGAATGTTTCACTTCCAGTGTTTTGATTTATTTTGCTGAAAAGTGCATCCGAAAATCTGCTAAATCAACGAGCTGTAATTAGTGTAATTCTGTGACACATTTTGAAACATTTGTTTATTTTAAATTTATTTTAGACAAAATATCTGAACAAGGGAGTGAAAGAGTTACCGTGAAAGCTGTGAATAATGTCTTTTTGTGGTGCCTCACTATAAGCCTGCATGACTTTCAGTATCTGCTTTCAAGAGCAAGAATGACGTAAAACCACCTCATCATTTTATTCAGTGTCTGTTCACAGTTCCCAGAGCAATATAACTAAGTGACATTTCTCTCAACATTTTTAGTTTTAACATCTATTTACATTTAGTTTCATAAGTCTGGGAGAAACAACTACTTCCAAAATATACATTTGTCCTCAGTATTAAAGCATCGTCCTGGCAGGTGTCGTTGACTGTAGCTCTGGTTTTGATTATGAAGCAGCAGTCCTCAGACCCTCACATGCAAACACAGAGCTGATGCCAAAAGCAGATGAAAACATATGGTGATAGTTTCCATAGTCAAACAGGCTGCACCAACTTCCTTTTATAAATGAATGTAAAATCTTTTAAAGTCACTCGGTCTTGTGCACTTCCATTCACTGGTGACAAACACATGACCTGGGGTATGATAAAGGTTTTATGTTGCTCTTGTGTTGGTTTGATGGAGTTGGAGAAGCAGCATGAGCTCATTTTGTGTGTTTCTGTGCGTAGGCGTGTGTGTGTGTGTGTTTAATGTCTCAGGTTACCGTTGTGTTTGTGGAGTCTGAGCTGGCAGTGTTCTGTATAGCTGGGGGATCTTGCGGTTGATGAGAGGACCCAGAGCTTCTTTCAGTTTATTGTAGTTTCTCTCCAGCTCTCTGTGGTACTCCTTCTGATCTGGTCCAATCAGAGCTTTATTCTTCCTCAGGGCGTCCTCACACCTGCACGAAAAAGAGCAGAGAAGACACATGGAGTTGGGATTTGTTTTTATTAGTTACACAGCAGTCTGCGTCCGGGCCGTGGAGTGTGTCATCACCTCTTAGTGAAGTCTTTAAAGCAGAGGCGCAGTTTGTTGTGATGACGAAACAGCTTTGGGTCATCAGGAATGTCTGAGAGAAAGACCTGTGCCACCTCCAGGGGGCCCTGTGAGGGGGAGAAACTGTTACATATCTGCTAAGGAATGTCTGTCACTACTTAAAAACACTGACCCAGACTTTCAACCCCATTTGGACTGGATTAATATTCCAGAGGGATGTGAGCTTTTGACATTTTAAATGCATTATGGTTATACATTATCAGTTCTATCAGTATCCAAACAGGCACCTGGTTGACAGTGGTGCCCACACTGCCCTGCAGCACCATCTGCAGCATCTTGGAGTCTGCAGGGTCTTGGTTTGTGGCAAAGGCAAGCTCCTGAGTCTTCTTCTGCATGTCCTCAATGGCCACCTCCATGGGGACAAGAATGATCTGGAGAACCAAAGGCAACAGAAATAATTGAGTTTCCTCCCCCCCACGCACTACAATCATAAAAAAAATCCCATCCAGAACAGACTCCCACCTCCTCCTTGTGGATAACATTGATGCGTGTCTTTATGTAAGGGAAGGCATGAGATGTTGTGAGGATGGTTTTGCGTTTGTACTGCTCGTTGAGGTCGCCGTGGGCTCGGCCGTCCAGAGTGAAGGGAGTACAGTACATGAAGGTACGCAGGTTGTAGTTCTTGTCAAAGTAGGTGATTCTTTCCTTTAGCTCATATGTGTCGAAGAATGGTTCAACATAGGTGATCTGGAGGTAGGCCTGAAACAAGCACAAACAGTCATCAGTACAATTATACCTTTTGCAAAATGTCACATACTGTATATACATATCACGTTACCTTGTTGGGATCCAGTTTGTTTTTGTCCACTGGGTTGGAGTCCTTGATAATTTCAACCATTTCATCCCCAAACCTCTCAGAGTAGAACTCCTGTGCACCAAAGAGATTCATCTTTAGAATTACGTTTCTCATAAATCACCTAATGACACCTTTATTACCATCATGACTAGTTAACATGCCTCAAGTCTGTGGGAGATCTCGGCTAATTTGGTGATTGATGGCTCCTTGTAGACGAACTCTTGTTCATCCAGGTCTCCAAACCGGCAGCCATAGAAACCCACCCGGAAGTAGGTCCCAAACATTCTCTAAACACTGAAGACGGAATGAAAACATGAGATGATTTAAGAGTGCAGAGGTTTAGTGAATTAAAATCAGCTGACCATTATTTGACCTATATTTAACATAACGATACATATTGGCTTTTCTAGCAGCCTCGGATAATTTAATTAGGGAAACAGAGCACAAATTAGAGAAATAAGTCATTTTTGATGTTGTGGTCTCATTATGTGACCTTTTTTTTTAAAATTTTACACCATGTCGCTTGTTTTTCCTATCTTTTATTCTTAAAAGAGGTACACATTAAGGCTAAACAGATGGAAAGGCTAAAGTGACTGGTCTCTTGCTGCTGTATAAAGATGACAGATTTTCAGTAATAGAAGAGCAACTGTTGTAGAACAAAGGGAAACTATATATTTAGGCTGGAATGAAAACTGTTTTGTAACAGTGGTTCGACTTAACTATGTCAAAGTGTGAAAGCAAGTTTTGTATCACTCACCAGTAACGTGTCATTCATACAGGAGGGGAGAAGAGACCAAGAAATGGGGAAAAAAGAAAACATTGTCAATACAAAATAAAAGGAATTGCTGAATTAGTTTTACCTTAAATGTAATACACTGAATATGACAAATGAACTTGTTACCTCCCATCCTGAACTCTGGAAAAGTTTGAAAAAAAAGAAAAGACACATAAGGAGGAATCCAGGATAAAGCTCATTTTCTCATCAACACTAACAGTCCAGTTAATTCCTGGTGATTTTGGGATCAAACCGTCAACTCACTTGGTTGTAGACTTTATTGAAGGCATCCTGCAGCTTCCCGTGGACAGTAGCCAGCTTTTTGAAGTCTCTGCTGGCTTCATGGATCGGCAGCAGAATCTTGTACACTTCATTTATGGCTTCATACATGGCAGCCTGGAGTTACAGCACAATGGAAAGCCAGTTTTAAGCATACCACCCGATCACATAACACTCCTTCAGCCATGTTAATGCTGTAACCTCGCGCTGTGTTAACATGCAGTCTGTCACCATGTGGTTGGAGAATGTGAGTCGTACCATGTTAAAAGAGGCAGCTGCTTGCTCCAGGAGGCCCACTAGGCCAGACTCGCTGAAGTACTTCCCAGCACAAATTCCCTCCTCCTCTGGAGACAGAACGTCATCGGATACAGCTGACTCCTCCAATACGTTGGATGAAATATTCTGAGAGAAAAACAGAGGAGTCAGACCAAACATTAAATCTTTGTATTTGCTCGTTTCAACAATCGCAGGCTTGAGTCTTGGTGCTCCAGTTTTGGAACAACCTCCTATCTCATTCTGCCATACTGCTGCCCACATGTAAGTAGAATGAGTCCCCAAATTAAATAAACAGCATGCACTGACCTGAAACGTGACACAACCAATTGGCAAGTAGCGGCAGTCCTCCAGCATGTTGAGGTATTCTGCCACCAGTGCTGCGCTGTGGACCAGACAGTGGGCAGCTTCAGCATGGTTCCCTCTCTCACAGTGCTTTCCTGCCATGTTCTGGAGCCACGTCAGACGCAGGTCAGGGGAGTTCTGGTAGCCCTTTGCAATCCTGAAAAAAAAAAAAAAAAGAGAGAATATCAGAGATTTTAGTTGAGACACTTCATTGTTGTGTGCAATCCTTATTAATGTGCATCACAGTACCTGTACATTAGGTCAATGAGCATCTCTGGATCCTGCTGATGCTCTTTCATCTTAACAGTGTCAGTGAGAATCATGTGCAGGTTGAACACCAGATCCTGGACCTGCAGTTTCAAAAGTGCAACACAGGACATTAGATAAGTCTAAATTGTAAATTCTAGCAGCTCCACATGGGACTTTGTAGAGAGGCTGTTACATACCTGCTCTCTGAAGGGTGTGTCGCGCAGCTCCAGGTCCTCTTCAGCATATGTCAGGATCGTCTTGAGTGAGCGACGAAGATGCTCCTCATTGAAGTTTTGTGACGTTCCCACCAGTGATGACAGGGACATGGTGACCTGCATCTTTACTCGAGCAAAGTTCTGGTCCAAGGGCAGAATTAGGACAGACTGTGACTCACAATATTAATATAGCGTCCATTCCTCAAACATCCCATGTCCTGTAGATACATTTTGTTTTACTGGCATGTCCCTGGTAGTAACGAGAACACCTAATTACAAATGACCTACAATGCAATGACAGTGTCTAGACTTACATTTCCAATCTCAAAGTTCTGCCTCATGAGCAGGTAAAGAGAGGCGGAGGCGTGACTTCTGACAGAGCCGACACTACTGCTGCAGTGACGCAGGAGACGCAGGCACAGGTCAGCACAAAGCTCTGTGTCCTCTTCAAACAGCATCTCTGGGAACTACACAAACACAAACTCTCACTTTGTATACTCCTTACACAAACATATCAAGTATGATATACCATTTGTTTCTTTAAAAATCAAGTTTTTTGTACAATGATATACAAACACAAGATGCAAAGTCAAAACAAGTAAATGTGAACGTGAATGTATTTGTTTCCCCTAAAAAGTGTTAAAATAAGCCAGTAGGACAAGTGTTGCTGTGACAATTTCAAGCAGCATTCATATTAGATTGTTTAAAAAAACTATAATAGAGACATTTCACTTATGTACCTTGAAGACCAGAGCCTTTTGTGTAGTGAAGCAGTGCTGCAGGAAGAGGGCGCTCTGGTTGCCTGCCATGCTGTGGAGGAGGACTCTCAGAACTCCACCCAGAACACTTTCCTTGAGCTCTGATGCCACCACAGTCTGACAGAGGACAGACAGAAAATCACAACAAATTACAGCGAGGTAATTCCATATAAAATGGACAGTACTGTGTGTGAACAGCTGGCAAAAAGGTATGACATCTAATATGGTAATTCTTTCCCCCATTACTTCACCTTGACTACAATCTCCAGTGTGTCCAGTACTATCAGAGAGGCCTCAGTAGCTAAGTTTCCATCCACCACAGACTCATGCTCCACCTCAGCTTTAGTCCTGCAAGAGGTGTTTAAGCATTTGAGCACTATTTAGATGAAGAGACAGCATATTATACCATGTTCATGATTTAAATTCTAATCCACAAATCTATCAGTAATTCTTCCATACTATGTGCACACATCAGGTAAGACTGCTTTTAGCTGGCATTGATGTAATTAATGTAAAGAACATACTTGTCGACTCTGTCTGCATTTTGTCTCCAGTGAGTGACATTCTTCCTCCACCTAACATTCTCCTGGCTGCCATAGGGACTCCTTTCTGGAAGAGTAAACAAATTACAATTTCCATGAACAAAAACAGCTATTGACACACACACACACACACACACACATTACTGTGTTCTTGTACAACTTACCTCTGCAGCGGCGGACCATCTCCTGACGAGCCCCGATGGTGCCCAGTATGGCCTCCTCCAGTCGGGCCTTCATGTCCTGAGACTTTTTAAACGTCAGGCTGTTGATCCTCTCCAGAGCCTTCTTCCCCTACAACAGCCATCAACAATCACAGGACAGATATGAACAACAACACAAGAGATAAGGGAAAAACAAGAACAAATGTCAAATGAATAAAAAACCTCCAGTAAAAGTGAGGGGGAGCTACCTGTGTATTTGTTTAAATTATACTAAATACATGTACACTCAACAAAATACAGATTTAACAGTGTAAAAAGTTGGAAAAGAAAAAAGGTAACTGGTTAGTAACATCACATTACAAACACAAACACTTGAACACAGGTAACTTTCTTGAAACAACTACCATATCTGTAATGATGTACTGTCAATCCGGCATGTCCAAATAAAGCATCTGTAAATTGGTTTTGACTCCTGTTGGGTGTGTGAGTGACGAAAGACTCACACAGTAGAAAGAGTGCCTGGTTATTGTACCTTGTATTCAAAGCAGGAGACACAGAGATGCAGCAGATCCAGCAGGCGGTTGATTTGCAGTACAGACAAATCAGACACCCAGTGCTCCAGGAGAGCTGCATCTGCATTCTTCAGCACCCACAGGAAACACACCAGCAGAGTCCTGCTGCACTCGGCAGACAGAGAGCTGGACTGGCGCCCAGTCTGGTGAAGACAAACACACAAACTCAGTGCCAGTCTTTTAATGTGCTTCAGTACAAAATGGCTGTTTACAGAGAGTTATAAAGGAAAAGGACAAGGAGCCACCTACAGGCTAAGAGGAGCAGTTGTACTTCAGAAAAGAAGAACAACATGGGAAGAATGCAAATGCTTTTTGAATGTGTTTGTGTGGAGTTACAGAAAGGGCAGAGTGATCATCTGTCAAGCTGAGGCAGCAGCCTCCCACACAAGTGCAGATCTGTGACCTGTCAGTGTGTAGGGCCCGGAGGAACAGCCTGACCCTTGCCGCCATCACTCACCACTGTGGGCAGTGCAAACGGGTTGGCTTTGACATGCGGCAAAGGGGAGCCGGCAATCGCCATGGCAACAGACTGACTGATAGTGTTGCTGCTGTCTGGGTCAGCATCATCGGCGTGGGCTGAGGCATGGCGGACCCGAGCAGGCGAGGAGTCTAAGAAATAAGAAAAGGTGCAATAATACTGGAAATAAAACCATTTTGCAAATGAAATAAATGTGCGGAGGAGGAGGATAGCTATAACAATACTAGTGGGTTGCAAATATGTTCTGCTGACCAGAGAAGTCGTGGAGCTGATGCAACGACTCCATGACGATGGGGATGAGGGGCAGGTAGAGCTGAGCGACGTGGGCTCTGACCTGTGGGTCAGTGTAGCGAGAGTCTGCATCATGGCTGCACAGCAGGGAGTGAACAGCACTAATGGCCTTTTTATGAAGGAAGAAAGCCCTGTGGGTAAAAAAAAAAAAGTCTATCAGTGTAATTTTATTATTTTATTTTAAAGTTTAAACTCTGATGATTCCTATAGGGAAACTGAATGACAATCCTGACTCTTATATATGCAACTATTAAGAGCCTACCCTTCTCCATCGGGATCAAGGATGAGAGAGAGCTCAGTCAGCAGCAGGCCAGACAGGAAGTGCTGCTGGCGAAAAGGGACGGAGAGCTCAAACATGGTGGCCACTCCCTGGTCTTGCACCATACTGGAAAACGCTGAACTCTTTGGATACAAGAACAGAGGGGAGGGTGAAGATGAGATGTGAGGATAGAAGAATATGAAAATAATACATGAGCAGTTTAAATCAGTTATTTTCCCGCCTGCTCCAGTACCTGTGAGGTGGTGGAGGAGGTGGAGGGGGAGGGGGAGGCTGGAGGGCTGAGAGTGGAGCACGGCAGGTTGAGGATGACATAGTGCTCGTGGCTGCATACAATACGAATGAAGTCCATCCTCAGGGCATTCAGAGAGCTTGGGTTCTGCGCTGTGTGAAGCTTGTTAGCAATCTGTTTGACACACAAGTTTGTTTGTCAGTCAGTCAGTCAGTAAAAAGTTTTAAAATATGCGTGGGAGCATTGGGATTTTAACGTGTTTGGTATTAAAGGAAAATGGGGAGGGGAGCAAATGGCACCTGCTTGTAGTAGGAGCGGATGAGGTTGAACACAAAGCCCCGGTCCATGAGAGACAGCAGGTCATTCAGGAAGAAGGCCAGACTGCTATTTAACCTCTCCACAAGCTCCACATCCTGAAAGAGAGAGAGAGGAAGGGAATGAACAAGAAAGGGAGTATATATATATAATTAGATAAAAGGGAAGATATGATATCAAAAGAAAAACTTACATATTGACTTTATCGTTTCTGTACATTGGGTTATTTAAATCAATGACACCAATAATAATCAAGCATTGGGTACAAGACAAGGCAACTTTCTATTTGACAAAAACTTTAAAAACACTGTCACCTCTGACTTATTAGTCAATATTTGTTTTGTGAAAACAAATGTGTAGCTTTGTGGGCTGTGTACCTTGTGGTATCGACTGGCAATGTCTGCACTGATGGCACACACGAGTGCAGCAATGTCATCCACAAAGCGGTCTGGGAACCGCTGACGCCTAGGAACGTCCAATTTCGAGGTCAGGAATAAGTGATGGGCCATGCTCTTTGTCTGGAGGAGAGGGCAAATCAGAAAAAAGTCACGTAATAAAAATGTTGTCTTCCCTGCTATAATAATGGTTTCTACAATATGTGTGTTTTGAGGCTTGTTAGTAGTATTCTCTTTAGACTCTTAAGATTTAGACTTGACTAGAGAAAGTGGTGTAAAATTGATATAAATATACAATGGTATACTCACCATAAGCTGGAAGAAAAACCAGGCCTGCTGCAGCGCTGCTTCCCTCACTGTGCTGGTGCTGACCACCCACTGCAATGCCAGCTCCTCATGGAGCAGCTACATATGGACCAACACAAACAAATTTTAGCTTGCATGAGGAAACCATTTTAGAAACTAGATGAGCTATTAAGATTAAAGTGGTGTGTGTTTTCACAAGATGCAAGATGTGAGCTGTAACTGTGATTTGAAAGATAACAGTGCAATTGTTTGATAGTTCTTCAGTCCCTAATTCAGGTAAAACAACCTGAAATAAAATATGCTTTATTAAGATCATTTATAAAGTGATGATTCATTAGATTAAATAGTGATAGTAAAAATAAATTTAACACATTAATCAGTACCTCTGCCACAGATTTAGTCCTGAAATCTTCAGACAAACCCAGACAGTAGACTATTAAATGTCAGTGTATCAAACAAATCCTCACACAAACTTACAGAAAAACACAACTGTTAAAATGTCATGGATGGTGATGAATGTTAATGACACTGAGAGTTGATGAATGTTAGGACATCAAAGTGGGTTAGTTTGTTATGAAGAATGTCACTTTTACAGTTTGTTATAGTAGGCGTCAGTTTTACCTTCTTGGTAATCTGCCTTGTGGGAACTGAAAACAAGGCCACGCTGTCCAGGAAGGCAGACATGCGATTGCCGCTGCGGTCGTTTGCCTGACATGGAGTGACGGTGAGGTGAACACATAGAGATGAGGACAAAGTGATGTGAAAATAGATGAATGGAAATGGATGCGTGGCTTGAGAACTCTCTCTATGAGCTCTGATTAGTGCAAGGCTGGTGATGAGCCCCAGGCAGAGATTATGTCTCTCAAAAACAACAGATATGGTCTGTTACGCGGCGGTGAGAGGATGAGTTGTGAAAGACGAACAAGGTGAAGTCTTGGATAAAAAGGTGTGACAGGTAGGACATGGCTAGCAGAGTGAGAGGCAGACAGAAACAGATACAACCCCCGAGAATTGAGGAAGGAAATGACCCAAGAGAGTTGATCAGAGATGGTTCAGGATGGAGGTGGTGAGAAGGTGAAGGTGAGGAGGAGGGATTTGGCACCTGCTTGAGCTCACAGCTGGAGTTGGGGTTCCGACGTAGCACAGATCTGGAGCCCCCAGGGGCATAAGCAGAGTTTACCCAGGAGTGGGAGCGGTCAATGCCCTGCCATAAGCCACCAGACACACACACACACACACACACACACACACATACACACATAGTGTGGCAAGAGGCAAGGGCACAGTGAGTAAAGGGAAGGTAATTACCATACAAGAGATTATTTGAAGGATACAACTGGGAAGAAACAAAAGTAAGGGAGGTGGAGAAAAGTGAAGCTTCAATCAACAAAAAAGCAGGAGAGGGGAGAACAAAGGAAGGGCAGGAGGTACCGCATGAAACACAAGGGACAGAGGCACAGAGCGTAATTGCATTGTTGAGATAAGCAGCATCATTAACTGTTGGCAGAGTTCTCAGTCAACCTGAGCTCAATCTGCTGTGAAGAGTGGAGACACTCACAGTCATTACAGCACAACAGAAAGTGGCAATATTGCACAAGGGGGTACTATAAAAACATAAAAACACAGACATCATTTTGTGCTGCTGCGTCTTTTTTTATCTACTGGGGAGAGAAATGGGGTATATCAAGACCTTTAATGCTACACAAAATAAAATGAGACAATTTGCAAATTAAATAAATGTGAAAATTAAACAACAAATGCCTATGATAACACACAAGTAAGAGCCAATACATGCACCATTTTAATAACTCTAAAACTGAATATAAAAGTATTTTACTGCTTTCATGACTTTCAAAATGACTTTAAGGCCTTTTCAGAACTTCCACACACACTAACTAGAGCAACAGTTGGATAGCTTTAATAAAAATAACACATTTCGAAAGACAGGTGTAACTCACCTTGCTCCCTATGATCCTCCGCACCTCTTCGTCAGGAGAAACTGGTGTGCTGGCCAGGTCCGGGTTTGAGTTGCTGATACTCTTGGAGCGGGACAGGTGCAGGCTGCTTGGACGGGCTGTTGCTCTCGATAATGTGGCGTACTGCATAGGCATCTCATAGGAATGCGTGCCAGCTACTCATGGAGATGGACGAATAGAGATGTCACATGGGGGATATTAGCGAGTCAGCAGCCATGTGCCCAATCAAATGACTGCCAGTGGTCGAGAGAAAGGCTCTCTTTCTGCTTCTCAGATACAGACTGTACAGTTCAGACTGGTGACTCACCTGTAGGAGGCAGTGCAGGTTCGGCAGTTGGCAGGCGGAAGCAGTAGTGGATGTAGGACGCCAGCAGGTTGTTGCGGCCGTGCTGGTCCTGGTTCCCCTCCAGGTTCTTGTGGATCTGGTTGACCAATAACGCCATAGCTTCGAAGGCAGTCCGGCCCAGGTTGACTGTAAATAAATTAAGAATGAGAGCAGCAAGAGGCAGAGCTGAAAACTACGGCTGGGGAAAGAATAATGCATAATCGTAGACTGTAATTTTAAATTGGCATGATTTACGCTTCACTAATTAAAAACATTAAACATAAACATTAACACAATTTGATGTATTTATAAATAGGTATTATATTGGCACTTAGCATATCTGATGTCCTGTCTTGTGTGTCATTGAAGTTGGAAATAATAAAGTTTGAATGTACAGCCCAAATCATCATGAATAATTATTAATCATCATCACATTATCAAGTCAAATGATCAGAATTAGCATTTTAGCCTTGTTTTGAGAAGTGCACTTCAAATCTCCAGAAGTAGCATTGATGTAAAATAGCTGTCCTTCAGAACTCACTTACCAATTTGGCCCGCAATGACGGGTGGGTAAACGATGAGCTGAATGAGCTTGTTGAGCAGCTGGTGCAGGAACCTGACGCAGGTATCCAGCAGAGCCCCTCTCAGTGCAGTCATGCTGGCCTTCAGCTCCCCCTCCATGTTTGCCTCGGTAATGATGACGTCCTTCAGGCGGAAGGGGAAGGAGTACTCCTCTAGAACATACACTAGAGTGAAGAACTTATCCAGATGGGGGTCCTATAGTTACCAACAGAATGAATATTAAGTATCACTTGAACTGGGTGAATTTTAATTTAGCAGCAATTTTGCAATAAATGGTTTTTGATACGGTTGAAAAGCCAATAGACTTTTGAGACAAGATTGAGGGTCTCTGTGATTTTCTGAATGTAAAGTGTTCCGACATTTCATGCATACAATGCTGATAGTATATGTAGGCCTACGGACCTGTAATATACAGTAAAGATATAGTTTAAAAAATATATATCTCTGGGTTGTTGGTATCTCAACTGTCAACTTTCTTTCCAGAGAAAAACTATGGCCATTTACATTCACAATAGATGAACACTATGGATGCCATTAGTCATAATTAATTACAATTTCAGAACCTTCCCCAGTAACACTAACCTAATTCCAATAGGGCTTTAAAGGTGGGAGGAAAAAGCACATGGAAAGGCAGAAAATATAGTATAAAAAGCATATTTGTGTACCTGCGTGTGAACCGAGGATGCCGCTGTCACCTCAACATTGAACACTCCTTTGTGATTATCCACCCACTTCATGCCTGGGAGCTGAACCTGCCACAGAGTGACATCCAGAACATTTAACACTCACATCACAAAGGAGTAGGTAATGGCAGGCAAACTGATATTCACACTTCTTTAAACACACTCACGTCAGGGGTGAGTACGGAGTAGCTGGGTGGAGGCTTTTCCACTGAGACAGGCAAACTGAAGGAGCCGGTGCGTAGTCGGCCATGCTGCATCAGAGGGATCCACTGCAGGCAGAAAGAGAGACACGCGATCTTTCACCGATGGCAAGACAACAGAAGGAGCTACAAGTACGTGTGTGGGTGGAAGTATTAAATGTGGGCCAGCTAAAGGAGTGTACGCACAGTGTAGCCCACAGGGGTCTCCAGAGGAGTGTTCTGTTTGGGCTGGCAGCTGATGTGGTGGAAGGTGAACAGCAGATGGTGGTTGTCTGTCAGATTGGCAGGAATCTTCATCTTTATCTCCTCATAGAACTCAGGAGACCTTTTGAGCAAGAGTTAAACACAATGTTTAAGGAAGACACTGTGAAAGAAGAGAAGTTGGACAGACTCCAGTGGAAGGTCAACAAGTGACTGAGCCTTACTTGTTATGGTAGATGATAGGAGTGTACGCCTCTTTCATGAACTCAGCACAACTTGACTTCCCAAATATGACCTGGTCAAATGGCAAAGTATAAAAATAGTTGTTCTGTGAACAATAGGAGGAACTTATAGGACATAATCATCATCATAAACGCAGTCAATATATTTTCAGGTCCATACACAACCTGTCGTTCACTTTGCAAATGAACCACACTTTTGCACTGTTTGTATCTGATTTGAGTTTTAAAAGCTCTGAGCTCTACTTGTTCAAAACATTTGAACTTTTGATGTTTCCATTTAATTAAATTTACTGTTTTATTTCCTTCTTCCAGAGTGAAGCTATGACATAGTTGTTTTCAAGATTCATCACTGAGGTCTAAGTACAGCCAGATCTCAACTCTGTAACGTCACTGCACTCCCTTCCAACCCTGCTATGTATCTACCCTGCTATAGATCTACCGTATGGCCAGAAATAATTGTTTGTTAGTACTATGATTATGTCCTTGTTGTTGCAGCTCTCATCTATTTCTCATATAACACTTTTTTGTGTCTTTTGTTTGTTCTTAAAACTACATGTACTCTTTCTCCTTCACTGTAAAATCCAAAATCTATGAATATGGAAATATTGTTCATTTCAAAAGTTTAACTACTGGACAGACAACCTTCTAGTGTTAAACTCTGCACAGTGAAGGCCAAACATCCAAGAGAAGTAACAATAAACAAAAAACAATTTTGAGTGGAGGGGGCTTTAAAGGAAGTTAGCAGTCACTGATATAATTCTTACCCAATTACAATCTTCCAAGAAACCTAATAGGCAATATTAATAGGCCTTATTTACAATCATTTTAAACTGATTTCAACATTTTGAGTATTGCATACCTGCAGACTTGAAAGGTGGCTGTGAAAAGACTGCAACACCCAAGCAGTGTATTTAACAGTGCTTTGGCAAAATTTAGTGTCGTTGAATACACTAAGCATGTGGACAACAGAGGAGGAGTGGATTATGTGGTTTGAGAAGTTTCTATGGATGTTTTGACACCTTTTCTGACCACAGCCTTGTTATCCATAAATGAATGCATTTTAGCCTTGCATGTATACAGGGGGTGAGTGTTTGATACACAAAGGGTAGATTTTGGGTGGAGTATCACTTTAAGGGAAGTACAGCATAGTGTGCATCAACCATTTGATATTCAATAAACAAAAATAAAACAAGAGTTAAAACACAAAAGATCTGCTGTAGCTCACCAAATGTAACTAGACTAGAATAAATGCCCCTTTGAAGAAGTTCACTCTTACAAGAAAGCAGCATATAGTATTTCACTGCCTCAAGCTGTTCTTTGTGACTGGAATTTCATTTTCCTGAGAACATCGGCGTCAGGTCACTTGATTATCCTTGACTGTGACTCACCGGCAAAGCTTGACTGGGGTCCTCTGCTGCCATGAACTGAACCTTCACAGCAATGTTCCTCACTGAGCCCTGACGACTGCTAAAGTTCAGACTTTGTGGATAAACATAGAGCAAGTTCCTGAAAGGCAGAATGATGCAATCCAGAGAATGAGAAAGAGAGAAAGATGACAAGGACAGAATACAAAAAACAAAAAAACATTTAATTGTACTTAAATGAAAATCACAATCATAATATACTAGTCTTAGGGAGGCCATTTCACACCCCAATTTCAGCTTGTTATGTTGTCAACATTTGTCAACAATATCACACATCACTCTGCATCAATCATTCCTGAAACCCACAAAAACATATAATATTCTTATTCTCAGCCAAGATAAAGTTTCATGTGTGCACATGGGACGAGTGTGATCCAGTATTGGATTTGCACGGTGAAAGTCACCTTAACTCCTATCCAAGGCAAACATTAGGGGTAACTGTTGTTCATATTTTGAAACAGCTGATTTTATCCACTTGTCAAGAGGCAACAACGCACCACAAAGTCACATATCTTTAAAATGACATTAAATAACATTTACTGAGCAGATTGTGACACTACTCATACATTTTCTGTGTCAAACACAAGAGTGCTACATACATTGTTAGGTGTCACATGTGTTTGTGACCTAAATGACAAAGTGAGTATCTCAGGGGTTAAACTTCAAGGTAAGGTCACTGAGACTAAGGCCATGGACAAGACCTGTGATCGAACACAGCTGAGCTAATGTTTTACCATGGTATTGCATGTACACAACCAATATAAGGCGCACTGAACACCCTCCAAATTCATCATCCACTGGGTTCATTCCGATGATGTTAACTTCTGCACAGCTGTGATAGACAAATACATATTTTATAGCCTTCCTTCCTCATTTGCAACAAACTTTCGCTGTAACTGGCTGAACTGAGTGAAACAGGCAACTAGACTTCAGCGAGTTTGTAAGCGACAAGTATTATGAAGATGATCTGGGGCCTCTGCCTGCTTTGTTTGGCCGGGGATTTAAGAGCAGCCCATGCAGGTCCAGTAAGGAAGGCCGGCAAGATGGAAGACAAGGCTGCGCCACAGGAAGAAGTCAACGTGCTCATGTTTGGTGTCATACAGTTCAGCGAATCCCTCAACTATGTGTATGAAACCACTGAGGCAAAGATAGCTAAAATCAGCCAGGCTTTGAAGAGCCATGAGGGGACTCTCCAAAAGCTGGGGAGGCAGACTGAGCAGGCTGCAGAGGTGGAGAAACAGATGAAAGAAGTGATACAGTTGCTACAGGTAAGAAAACACAGAAACATGTAAACAACGGATTCCTCATGTGCTGTTGAATGGTTGTGTTACTACAAGAGAGATAACCACTGAGAATTACAATCAGACGGCAGCATCTTAAAAGGCACAACATGAAGGCGAAGAGGAAGATAGACGGTGCATGTCAAATATCTAAAATCCCCATCAGATTAAATTTCTGTGATTCTCAGCTCTCGAGAGAAAAAACTGCTGAAGAGATAACAAAGCAGCTCTTTGCTGATTTACAAAAATGTTAAACACCACAACAATGCCTATACTATGTCTACATTAACCCCTATGTAACTGTTATGTTGGGCACCTCACTACTTTTCCTATAATCACCATATGATTCTTTCATTTATATTCCTGATGTTTGTGGATAAATCTAACTCTTTTATCTGAGCTAAGAGAGTGAGAGTGTCATTAGAAAGCTGCATGTTACACTGTGGGTCAGGCAGCTGCCAGCTGCACCGGGATCACTGTTGGAGGAAGAGGATAACATGGACAGATGCTCTTTTGACAGGCCCAGATGGCCAAGCAACAGGCTCAGACCAAGACGACTAAAGACTGGCTGGCCAGCATGGAGCAGGAAGAAGTGGAGCTGAAAACAAAAGTGAAGAGGTTGGAGATGTATGTCAACAACTCTGTACCCACCAGCATCAAAGAGCTGCAGGTAACTGAAAGCTGAAAACCTCTATAGTTACAACTTACAACCTTTACTTCAAGGTTTGTTTCCCTCACTGTCACACCAGCCTGCCAACAGTCGCTTCTGATTAATGCAAATGCTCCAGGCAACTTTACATATTTGAATACCAGGCACTGATTTATTGACATACTGTACAGTAAATAAGTTACTTGTTTTTAGGAGAGAGCAGAGGAGCACTCCAAAGTCTTGAAAGGTTTACAGCATTTGACCCAGTTCCAAAAAGAGAACATTGAGACTCAAAATGAGCAGCTCTCCAAACTACTGAAGATGGTAAGTTACTTGTTCAAAACATTTGAACTTTTGATGTTTCCATTTAATTAAATTTACTGTTTTATTTCCTTCTTCCAGAGTGAAGCTATGACATAGTTGTTTTCAAGATTCATCACTGAGGTCACCAAGTACATCCAGATCTCAACTCTGTAACGTCACTGCACTCCCTTCCAACCCTGCTATGTACGTACCCTGCTATAGATCTACCGTATGGACAGAAACAATTTTTTGTTAGTACTCTTGTGATTATGTCCTTGTTGTTGCAGCTCTCATCTATTTCTCATATAACACTTTTTTTGTGTCTTTTGTTTGTCTTGACTTTGATGTACTTTGTAAACTTTGTTTTTAGAAAGAGCCATTCAAATTCAGTTGTTAACTTATTAAAGATTTTGTTTCACCAAACAGTATCTTGTGTTATTCGTAAGCACATATATAGAAAAAAACTCAAAGATAATAGCTAATTTTTGTATTTATATATTCTACAAAACAATGATATCAATAAAAATGTGTTTCAAATTCAGAACATGCTGTCCTCTTTGCTTAAAACTACAGACTAAAGTTAAGGCAGCAGAAAACCTCTGTCAAAAATCAATATCCAAACACAGCAAGTCATGCGTGCAATGAAGGAGTGAATGTATATTTGTTCTATCGGTCTACTTGCAGTGTGTGTGTATATGTGTGTGTGTGTGATGAGGTGAACACTCACCTGTAGGTGGTGTGTGGTGTGTATACGTAGCGAGCAGGGAACTCCAGCACCTCTTTGGTTGGACGAACACGTGGGTCCGGGTAAGGTTTCACATGAAGCAGCTCTGGTGACAGACAGTAATGAGGCGAGTCCGGAGCTGGAGAGATGTCAATCTTCAACTGGGCTGAGGGACAGAATAAGTCATGGATACACAACAAGACAGAAAAATTGTGAATTACAAATCATCCATAAACCTTTATACATGAATATGTACGAGTGCATATCACATTTACCTGTGACAGGCCTCAGACGTCGCAGAACAGAGGACGGTCTGCGCATATCTGCCAGAAACTTGTAAAGGTCCTCATCACTCAGTCTGTCCCCCTCCTTCATGAACACAAACAGAAAAGCAGAGTTTGTATAGGGATTACAAAAATATCTCATTATAATGTGGTTATATTTATGGTTGATTCATACATTGTTAAGATACAAGAGGCCTTTTGCAAAGTTTCATTTTTGCTCAAAGGTTTAATGGCCAAAGTAGTTTTAATGCATCTTAACTTGTGTCGTTTCCTCTGTCTCTTCAGTGACATGTGGTGTAAGTCAAAACTCAAATCTGAATTAATTTAGTTATTAGTAATAGTTGGTTCCTCACCTTTTGCCGTTACAGTGACAATACCCAGCTTTACCAGTAAAATGATTAGTAATTTGGCCACATTACATCACCCGTCAGATTCAGGATAACTGTACAGCGTTAACTACTACATGAGTCATAAGCATTAACTTTAGACAGAGTCTGACCTGTTTGAAGAAGTTGGTGACGGTCAATGTTGCTGGACGGAAAGTGGCAAAGTTACACATGTCATCCCCAACACTCATCCGCTCAAACCCCTTTTTCTTCCTCTCATTCCATGTTCCAAGACCTTTCCGCTCTGGCAGGAAGAAAAATCATGAATATTAGAGAAGCATGTGCATGAATGTTACTTATGCAATACTTTTGTCACTGCAAATAGATGAACGCTCTGTGTACGTGCATGTGTGACACTGTACAAAATTGAGGACGTGTTTGAAGTCAGCAGTACCAGAGTCAGAGTCAGGGTCCGACCGATCCAGACCTCCCACACTGCTGACGATGTTGAGAAGGTGAATGGCTGTCCAGGCAAAAGGCATGCGAAAGCGGCCAAGACGACTACATGACTGCTCTGCCTGCAGACGCAGCTTCTCCAGCTTCTCCTTGTGCTGAAGTGGGACAAAGAGTAGACAGAAATCAAAAGACAAAGAAAGGCTTAAAATATCTGCAGTGGCCAACGGAGTTGACCTGCCAACGAGGATGGTAAATATTGCAGCTACCCAGACAGAATTGAGTAATGCTTGTGACCAGACAGTAAAAGGGTCCCATGTACATGCTGGCTGCTGGCCCTGAGCATTGCAACAGTTTAAAACACATTTTTGGCTCCATTACCTTGGTGGAATCTGATTCTTTCATGACCATGTAGGGTTCACAGCATTCTCCAATGTCACCTTGTTGAAGAACTTTCTCAAGCTGAAATACATGCACACTATTGTTAACAAATTAAAGCACTTTTTTTTAACCACATACTAATATTTGAACTTTGAAAATTGTATAAAAGTATCACTTAAAATGCCAAATAAAAGGGAAAGTGAACTTGTCTATGAGCCACTAAGAAATAATTATTTTACACCATTAAAATTAAGTCAGATTCTTTTGTGTACCTTAATGACCAAGAAGATATCGGCAGAAGGGTATGTGATGGAGAAAATGGCAGAACGGGCCAGTGTGGAAATGGCTATGTGAGGTGTGTGGGGTTTAAGCAGCCCTTTCATCTGATCCGAGTTCAGGTCGAAGTAGAAATTCTCCGAGATCTGTTGGAGGGAAGATTGAGATAAGCGGGAAGCAGCAGAAGGAGGGGAAGGAAAGATGATAATGGAAATGCACGTCAAAGGATTTTAATTCAGTTTTGACTCGGTGATCTAAGACCACTTAGACCTTTTTCAGACAAGGGAAATTCAATTAGTTAAGCATGAGCTCTGCATTACGTAAGTGGTTTTACAGAGTGAAAGTCATTGGAAGAATACTCATTGTACCAAAAAAATAAATAAATAAATAAAGATGTACTGGAACAAAAAAGTACCTTTTTCTTTTCCTTGATGTCATACAGGGCAAGTGTTCCAAATATTGGCTCAATTTCTATTTCAAACCTGAAAAACATGCAAATATGGAGAGCATTGTGGGTACTTCTAATAATGAATCAGAGCGTGAAGACATAAATGCCAGTTATATACCAAATGTTACCCACTTCAGAGACAGACACTTGACCATGATCCTCTGGCCACAGTGTTCCTTGGGCTCTTCGATGACAGAGCATCTCTCTACTGCTTCATCCTGCCACACAGACAACAAAGCCATGTACAACACACACACACACACCAGCATAACATTTACACAGATGTCATGGCAACACAGCGGTAGAGAAAGTCACAGAGTGTACACAGATATAAAGAAAGAAGGATGGAGCGAAAAAGGAGAACATAGAGGAAAGAAAAGCAAACAGTTCTCTAGAAGTGGCTGGGTTTGCAGACATTATGGACATTCACTTTATGGGAACATTCAATAATGTCATTCTGAACAAATGGCAACTACATTTACTAACATTTCTAACCAAGTGTTCTGCTGGTAGCAGTTTTAAGTGGCGATTAAATTGCAATCAATCTGTGTGGCCAGTGCTGTAAACTCTGTAAACTTACTTTGCTCAGCTTAGAGGCGGAAATCACGAATCACTTTAAGTGCAGTTCTAAGATTCGTAGTCACTGAACTTCACTTTTTTCCCTAAGAGTTGGCATCACAGTCGATTTCAGTATGTATGTCAGCAAGTGAATGCGTCACCATTCAAATACAAATACACGCAATTTACGACAGAGTTATGACATTATGATTGTTTCTGTGGCTCTCTTGGTCTTTTAATAAGCGAGGAAGTAACGTACTATGACAGCTGAGCTGACAACAGCGCTCTCAGTGAGGGGAGCTACGCTGCTACAAGCTACTGATTCAGTCAGTGACAATAGTGATTCAGTATAGCCAGTTCACTTTGTAGATTTATATATAAAGATTTGTACATGTACTGAGCACCTCTAGTTCAGCCATAGTGGTTATTGCTGCAAATGCAAACTACTACGTTGTTCTTTAATTGGTTTCAAACAAACCATTGTTGCTTCTAAATACATCACTGCCTGTGTACTGGAAGATTTCCCTAATAAAAACATACTTGTACATAGTATCATAAGCTTACCAAGCCTAATCCTGTTATACTTCATAAAAATGTAAAGATTTCAGGATACAGGATGGTTTAATACAAACCTCATCCGGGGGAGGGTACAGGCCCAGCA
Organism: Macquaria australasica; assembly: GCA_005408345.1. Taxonomy (NCBI): domain Eukaryota; kingdom Metazoa; phylum Chordata; class Actinopteri; order Centrarchiformes; family Percichthyidae; genus Macquaria; species Macquaria australasica. The sequence continues at coordinate 679,191 of SEMN01000058.1, read as the reverse complement.
GGTCGCTGTGGCGCCCCTGCAGGCGGGCCTCAGTATTGCGGTGATCCATGTCCTCTGCTGCTGTACGTTCCAGCACAGTCGGCAGGAGAGCGTCTGGGGAGGAGTTCTTCAGGTCAAAGATACTGGAGGCCCAGCTGCCCCGGGGAGTTTCATCAAGGCTGACTGAGCGCCGCTTTGCGTCATCCTGAAGCACACAAGAGTGAGACAGAGAGGTGAGATCATGTGTTTGTTTTTTTTTCTTCCAGGCAAAGATATCACCTTTAAGTGCTCACTGCAGATGTTTTAGAAAGAAGGGGAGATCCCATTACCTTATTACCATAACCCATTTAATATGATTCATATGAAGACTGTTTAATGGATAATAGACATGGTATATCCATTTATCCATTACTCATTCTCCATATGATCGACTTGCTGAGCAGACTACAACTCATACTGCCTTGCCCATCATAATGACACACAAGCTTCATTGGTTGGATATTCTCTCCATCTCTTTGTACAGGTATTATATGATGGCAGTTTCAGGAGCGTGATAAAGCTTCTAAGTTTTTACTCCTGGCAACACTGTATGTACAGTAGATCAATAAAATGTGTTTAATGGACCTAAAATGACTTGGTCTTAGATAACGGGTCTTTTGAACATCACCATCAGCTACCTGGTCGTCCTGGCGCTCAACAGCAGCAGCCTCGTCCAGTTCAAAGGTCTGTTTGACCAGCCCTCGCTGCCTCTCCCTCTGTCGCTCAGAGTTGTGAGGGGTGTATGTGGTGCTGTAGCGCTGATATCTACAAGGGAAAAAAAGGAAAAAAAGTTGTCCCAGTAATAATGTAACTGTCAATCACGTGAACAGCGAACACGGAAAAGTGGTGCACATTATTAAACAGTACATGAAACACGTACTGTAGGTCAATTGAACTGGTTCCACTTACTTTCTTTGAATGACGAGCCAGTCATCTGTGTAGACTGCCAAGGCATCTCTCACTCTGGGATCCAGTGAGCTACATACAAAAACACATTAATAATTGAGCAAAGCATGCTTTTAATAAGTGTGTTCATTCAGCGTAACAGCGAGAAAGGCTTTGCTCCTATCTGTAGTGCTGTTTGTTCTCCCTTACAGTAATATTAATCCCTGTGTGTGTGTGTGTGTGTGTGTGGTAATGTAAAGACCATAGACAGATGTGTGTGTTACAGTGTGAGGGTTGTGTTGGCCATTAGCAGGACTCACTCCTCCTCCTCAGGTAGTGGGGGCTCCAGTGTAATGCACTCTTTGTCCAGGTGGAGGAGCTTCAGGTCATCCTGGGGGAACTCCATTAGCTGTCTGAGGGGGCCGGGCTCCACCCCCGGAGCATGACTGCTCACATACTCCTCATAGTCCACTGGCTCAACCACCTCCGTCAGTGGCAACTGTCAATCAACATTAGACTATTACGTACAAATAAATGGACAAAATGATCAGCAGGATCAGAAGGACTTACAAAGTGCAGCAGAGTAGGATAGACCGATATGGGATATGTCACATTTAAATATCATGCAAAACACAGAAAATGGATGAAAATAAAACGTAATGGTGGTCATGTAAAAACAATATTCACCTTTATTTTTAGTGGCCTTGTGAATATGCACAGGCATCACAGAAAGTGATGTGTTAGTGTCAAGTAATTAAAAAAAAGTTTATGGGCACTTGTCACTAAACCCACAGTGTCAAAAATAGTAATTAGATGACAACAACTTCCTACACATTGTACATGTACACATTCACATTATACTTAAGGATAATAATAATGTTCTATTTGAATGGTGTGTTCAGTTGATAACGTTTCGTTTTCAGTTCCTGATTTTTCTCGATGGACTTACCTTATGTAAAGCATTTAGATAAATTATAGTTTAATACATTTCCTCAGCAATATCAACCTAAAACCCATTTTGGCTCGTCTCCTTTGCTCTTATGGAGCACCTCTAGACTGAGTCAACAGTCTCTATTTCACAACCTATGTCTGGTATCTCAGGGGTTTCTGGTTCACAGCAAAGTCCGTAGAGTATTTGTAAATTTCTGATGAACTAATTAAAATCTCCACCGTCATCCTCATAACATGACAACAGACATTTTCCAAAATGCAGCATCTTATATAACTACCCCTTATTCTATGTTGGGTGAGCATCCATGCAGAAACCTTGCCTGGCTCAAACAACACAGGGGAGCGAGAGCAGGTATATCATGTTTCAAAACCACCTCCCTTCACGCCTGCTGTCAACACTAATTAAAACTACACTCATCAGTATTCCTTGCTTCTAAAATTAAACCTAATTCATAAAGTTACACCCATCAACTTCTGACCTAGCTAATTGGAGCTTTAAACCTGCTGGCCTGAAACTTCGGCAGGTTAAACACAGGGTGACTCACAGGGTGGTGTGCGCCTCCTCGTTTCTTGGTCAGCTGAGGAGAGCTATAGTCTTTGGATACTTGTTTTCGGACCTCTGCAGCAACCGTCCTGAGCAAGAGAAAGAGACCAAAAGCACAAATATACAGACATGAAAACAAGCTGAAAAAATCCTGTTAATAGTCAAGATATGTGGTGTTTAAGATGTATAAAATATAAAGTAGTTGATTTGGGTGGATGCATAAATCTCATATTATCATGCTAAAGAAACTAGGCCTAATTGAATGATCTTACAATACTAGAGAAAGCTGCATTAATAATGACCCTTTTTAAATTCTTCACTCACAGTGATGCTCATTTAAAGTTTTCAGGTTATAACTCTAATGGGGAAGTTCCAGGTTCATGTGCAGTTGCATGGCTCAACCTTTAAGTTTCAGAGGCATGTCCCATACGATCTGGAAACCCCTCTTCCTATCACAGAGTTTTTAGCTTCTGGTACTAGTAGCGATGCTGAAGGCCAGCAGCTGTTCTGAATAGAGACTCAAGCGGATCTCACAGAGAGGTGGCGAGCTGGCTCCAGGGAGCAGGCACAGAGCCAGAGCTCTGTCCCTGGCCTTTATGGACTAACGGCAAATGAGAGGCTTAAAGAGAGACAAAGCAATAAAAAAAACAATCCTCTCACAGAGACAGCAAGCAGCTGCTCCTCTAGAACCACAAAATGTCTGTGGCTCTCATATACACACAGCTGCAAAGGCTTCAACATTTCCCAAACCATGGTCCTCATGATTACATAGCTACGGTTCATGCCTTCATTCCATCAATACACATGGACTGTAAGGCAGAGAAGAGAACCTATGACCTCTACTCCCATCTCCAAGATGCAGCTAGGCGTTTTAACTTCCTTCCTGACATAGCCTTCTTGGAAACCAGCCGTTTTTGCGTTTTTAAATAGTAGAGTGCTACATCCTCAAAAGATGTGGAAACCGTTTCTGCAGCTCTGTACACCTCAATTTAAAACAGGAAAAAGGAAATTTATCGACTGCAAGGGCAATAGCCAGAACACCCCTTCCCACCCTTTCCTGCATCCGGCACTAAACAATGGTCTGGGTCCCACTAAGGAGGACATGTAGGACTTGGGGAATGCAGTGAGAGACGATGAAGCTAATATCTCTACAGGATATGTTATTGATGATCAAATCAACAGGCATATAAACAAAGTGACACACTACCAATAATGCAAGACACTATTCAAAATAAAGTGAGTCCACCTTGTGATAGAGCCAGAGTTTATAATAACCACTGTACAGACATGATTTCAGCAAAGTTTCCACTAGGGTGAGAAAATATTTACTTGCAGGTCAATGATAAGAATCTGTTGTTTTCTCACAGGCTTCTGGATAAGCTACCTGGTATTACAAAGCTAAGCTGTTTCTTGACAAAATAGACAACGAAATTAACTGTGGTTGATTTGGTGCAAAGAAAATGTAGAGCACAGGAAAAGCACAACCCTGGACAAAATCAAGGTTTGGAAGAGCCCCATTTGTGAAAAGATCTATTGTAGCAAACAGGGAGGCACTTGACTGCACACTTCCACACACACCAGTGTTGTTAAAGCATGTTATTCAAAGAGCCAGTTGACGTTTCTTTACTATTTCTCCTGGAATCTGACCAATATGTATTTAGTATAATAAGACTTACTAGACTCCCAATCACATGCATACTATACCTTTTTATGAAGAGGAAAAACCAGTTTACAACATGTGGAAACAGGTCGCTACAACAATGCTGCGAGGCGTTCACACGACACAAGAACAAAACATCTTGATGAATGTCACTTGGTACCATTTATTTGACATTTGTAAATCATTTCCCCCGGTGTTACTACGTTTTAATACTCCCAAATGACATATCTCAGTCATTAGATTAGCTCTCGGTTTGACAATGTTATCCCTAAGTAGCTCAATCATTGCTGATGACAATGCTCTTGCGATGCTAGGATAACGTATATGAAACAGGATTATAAACTCCAATTCAAAGTGTCAGAGACCATTTGTGAGAGCGCAAACTGCTTCGATAAATACTTGCTTCATGCCAGGAGGGTATAGTTGTGTTAATACGGACCGGTTTATGGTCAGTGATACCTTACAAATCCTAGCATACTGGCTATATGTGCCGTCTGTCCAGCAGGTCACTCTCGGGCGCTGCGAGCTGTTAAGCGGTAACTTCTGCTGCCGTCTCACCGGTTGATTTTATGAGCAAACGCCCTCCTTTCGCTCGCTGTCGATGCCATTTCTCGTCCCCATGTAAAGAAGCTCTTCGAAGTCCAAGCCGAAACTACTCTCCGCCTCCTGTGCTTCGGCTATGTCCCGTCTTGTGCGGGGACGCGGACTCTCGGTCCGCTTCCTTCTCCACGCTGGGACTGGGCAAGCATCCCTCCTTGTTCCTCCTAGCGGCTGGGAGCTGAACCGTGGCCATTACTGCCAAGTCAGCCACGACACATGTACTACATCCGGTGAAACTTCAAAATAAAACCAGACTTGCTTTTATTATAAATTCTCTATTAAGATAAACACAGCGAGATAACATACGTTTTGTAGCATCTGTTTCACAGTCTCTTTTTATAGAGATGCAGCAATTTCAAATGAGCGACTGATGTACTCCAATGTCACATCGCCGTGAAAGTCATTACTTTACTTCCGGTGTTACTATTCTCCGCCACTAATTTGACCAGCTTGTACTAGGTGGCTATATACACCATCTGTTCATGCAGAAATCTCACCTGACCGGTTTAGAGTGACCTGATAATGGCGCATATACACCTCAGTTTAGGGTTTCACTGGTTTCATGTCTGTATAAAATTTAGGAAGTAAGCCAAATAAGGTTCACGCCCGACGTAACTCTCAGTGTCCTGTTTTAGAGATGATTTCTTTACTTCGACAACACGACTTTGACGCTCATAAAACCAAGCGGCATAAAATGTCCTATTTGAGTGGAGCAGGATTTGATATTTCACGTTTCCTTCATTACCTCCACTTCACACGGACGGTCCTATTGTTGATGCTAAATTTAATCTCGTTAGAACAAAAAAATGCACAATAGCAGCATCTAGAGGACTGCCTGCACTACATAATGTCTCTTGAAGATAGCAGAGCGTGTTGTATCGAGACTACACCAGCAGGTGGGGCTGTTCACCATGATTGGAAAGAAAAGAAAGCCTCGCCTCATCAGTGATTGTTTAAGATTCAGTTCTCAAATTTGACCTCTACAAGTAGATGGGAAATAGCTGCAGCTTTGTTTACTGGCCTACTGCCTAACAGTGACTGAGAGTCAGATTAGTGAAACAACTCATAAAAAAATAGTGTACAGTTCTGAAAGTAGCCATAAAATGTAAATATGCTATGGATTCTTCAAGGTGGGTAAAACAAATATGTCAGAAACTGTATATTTGACAACTGTATATTTCTCTGTCTGTTTGAGAAAATGAGGGATGACATTGTCAGTGACTGTTCCCACTAATGGAGGACTTGTCAGTTTATTGTAATGGCAGGTCTACATCTCCCTCCTCCCTGCTTGCAATCACTCCATACCCCTGTGCCTACTATGAAGAATTAATATAGCAATGCTCGCTGCTGCAGCCCTCCCCCCCACTGCTCACTCCTTCTACCCCACAGTCGTCCCTATTCAGCACCCTGGAGAGCTGCTGCAGGTACTTGGGCCGTCCTCTGTGACATGGCTGATGAATGGCACGAATTGTATAGGAAAGAGGGGAGACGGAGGTAAAATTAACCTTGCGTGACAGAGGCTTGGCTGTAGCCGAGCAAGGACAGACGTCTCGGGGATATATGTTTATGCATGGAGCAGCAGTCAGAGCAGCATAAGAGCTCGCAGCAGGCATGAGTCTGGCCCATAGACACTGCTAATGAAAATAAATGAAGCTCAAGCTCTCCACCTCTCCCCTATACAGGCACACTTCCATCACAATGCCAAAACGCATCCTTCTTTCTCTGCTGCTCTAAGGTTCAGCAAATTCTTATTTATTGTACAATGGTGCTTTCCATAATTGATTTGTTTATTACTGAAATATAATATTGTTCTTCACCCGGCATTCATATGTATATACATCTCAGACATATCCAATTAAATTAACCTGAAGAAATATATTTCTAAATATTTGCCATAAACATTTCCATATGAATTCATTTAGTAGATATATTGTGTGTTTGTGTGACATTGCAGTGTCCTTGTATAGTTGGAAAACCCAGCTACTATAAGTGGGCTGAACCCATGCCCGCTTTATCCTTCTGCCTGCACCTTCCCTGCCTGCTTCCTTGCCTTTCTGTTCATCGAAGGCTTTCAATTCCTAGATCGGCACTATTGTTTGAGTGCCCAGCCCCCACGGCAGTGAGAGCCCCACCACCACCGTCACTGCTGTGTTACCAAAGAACAAAAGAGAGAGTGTCAGACACCACCCACTAGATCTCTTTCACACCAGAGCCCCCACCTCGGTTCCAGATGGGGTTGCCTTTTTTCAGGGTTTCTCTCAACCCCAAGAGTCCTCCAAAATGGAGGCGCCCCTCCCCCCAGAGCCCACTACTCAGCTGCCCGTCATCCACCTGCTCCGCCGCCACGCGCCTGTGGCCAGGGCACATCCCCTCTCTATCCCACCCCACCAGGGAGTCCTATTAAAATCATTAACCACTTCTTTACTGGGGTCTGCTTCCAGGACATTACTCAGCCAGCAATAAAAACTTTAACAACATTAACTCATAAAAAAGAAGGACAAACCTACAATCTATCTTTTGGATAAAAAAGAAAAACAATTACCAACAATGGGAAAAAATACACATGCAATAACTGTTAAAAAAGATAAATAATGTTGGTTTTCTGCAACATTATGTGATATCATAAATTTTGAAAAGTAAAAAAAAAAAAAAAAAAAGAAATGACTGCACACGTCTTCCTATTTCAGCTGCTCTTAAAGTAGGATGGAGGAATTACACCAGACTGAACATTGTAATCAATAATGCTAATTCTAATCTCCATCCTGTGGTGGTGTCCTATACAAGGGGCAGGCAGATGCTCATTTGTTTGTTTCTCTCAAGGCATCAACACACAGCATCTTCAAGAGAATCTCTGCTTCAGCCTCCACCCCTGTCTTGACCTTTCCCCTCCAGGGACAGAGAGTGAGGTGTAGCAACAGGGACACATCTGCTACAAGACAGCTGTTAAGTCTCCTAATGTTGATCCTACAGTCAGGGTTGGGGGGCTGGGGGGCCTAAAGGTAAGCATTGGTCAATCACTTAAAATTAATTGCTACAAAACACACAAACCTACACCCCTCTTGGTATTCACCCCTCCTCTGTATATTAAGCTAATCAGACAAGATACATTTGTTGCAGGTCTATGTTTATCCACTAATACACTGTAAAGAATAGATTGAATGTATCTTGGACAGCAACACATTCTCTTCTGCCTACATTACATGCATGGGTGCATGCTATGCTGTCACTCACTAACCAAGATTTATGGAAATATTCCCTTCAAGCTCCACTCAGTGCAGTGCACAGAGCACACTGCTATTAGTGTGCTCCATGTTTGAATATATGCAGATATATGCATATAATATGTTTATGAGTTATCTACAGCACTTGCTTTAGACTTTCTACAGGTTCTGTGCTGCAGGAAATGACTAAACCCCCATCACCATTACCACCACCCCCATCCCACCACCATCCTCCAGTCCCTAAGGGTTCAAGCACCCAAATCAATTGAAAGAAAGAAGAGTGCACTGTGGTCCTCCCCCTACATCTGTCAGGGAGGGAAAGCAGGAGGGGCCGCACTCATGGGCCATACAGGGGAACAATATCACTCCATCTGTCACAAACCGTTTCATCTCTGATGGGATGAAATATAGCTCACAAATACATCTACCTCTATATCATCTATGTGTATTAGCTTACTGGTGCCCAAGCCTTTACCAATTCCCAGAAGCATACGCCATGGCTTTTTGTCTAATATTACCTTCCTCCCACCAGCCAGCACTCTCCAACCACCTTGCAAATTATGCTTTTAAGCCAAACAGCATGTTAAAAGAAATTATTCCACTTTACACAGTGAACCAGTTAATGAAAATGAAAGACTACCAAGTAACGAAATTTGCATGTAAAAAGTTCCAGAATGAATGTGCAGAGCAGCGAACCTGAAAGCTTAATGAAAGAGAAAGCACATATTGTATTTGGAGGAAATACTGAAAAAAAAAAAGTAAGATGCAATCTGCTAATAACCAGAGAGTTCTTTCATATTCAAATGGTGCTGCTGCTGTGTTTGGAGGATGGGTGTGGCCGGTTGATTCTTCTTGCCTCCTGAGCTGTCGCGGCTTTGTGACGTCCACGATCCCATTTGCTCTATCAAATTATGCTATCGGACTGGTCACTGTTCAGTGCCGAGGACAAAATGACAACCCCAACAATACCTATCAAAGTCCACAGTGCTGCACACTGATCTCCGACAAAACAAGGTAGCTCAGTGATCCGGTAAGCTGTAAGAACAGCACAAAATGGCCTGACTGTTTACTGGAGGGAGGAATAAAAAACAAAAACCCATATCCCCAAGAGCCATCATGCATCTCTCTCAGCAGCAGGTAGAGCTGCAATCTCAGTCATTCATATTTAATTCCACAAGAGTTTCCGGCCAGACTAATGTGCTATTGATTTCAAGTCTCCTATTACTGAAACAGGGAGGGGGAGATAGCTGGACTACAGGGAGTGAGAGCAAGAGATTGAAAGAGGAGAGGAGGATGAAAATGGAGGGGGAGAAAACAGAGTGCAATGGCTAAACCTGTGAGTTTTTCTAGGAGACATTATCATATTCCATTTGGACAGCCCATGTTATCCAATAATCTGCTCTTTCTCTGTCAAGTAAATACAGAACGAATCCTTCATGAAAGCACAATGAGTACAGTTCAGGTTGAGGCATGGAAAATGTCTTTTATATTATGTATTGTTCATTAAAAGTCATTTACACATTTCATGGAGCTAAAAACAGCTCAGCTTAACATGAGCAGGCTTACTTGCACCTCTTCTGTTCATTTTGTGTCTGTCACTTGTGTGTTTTTCTCATGTCAGATCGAAAAAGAGCAGCAGGAAAAGGAGCGAGAGAAAAACAAAGAGAATGTCTAAGAGCTTTGTGTATTTAAGGTCTCTCCCTAGATACCAACTCAGACAGGACAAAATGAAAGATTAATAACCACGGCTTTATATCTAAAAAGGTTTTGAGTAAAACATGGTCTCTGTAAAGGAGGTTAGTCCTGCCTCACCCAACCTCAAAGCCACATGAACGTTCATACACACACCCATGAACATACAAAGGTGGCACAGATAATGTTACGATTGACACCTATTAATATATGCTAGCATATGTGTGATTTTATAATAATAAGATATTTAAATAATAAGAATGTGGCACATGAACATTGCCTGAAAAGGTTAAACACAGACTCACACTGCACTGAATACATACAAACAAAAGACAAATAGCTGTTCACAGAGAATTAAACCAGCACATGGAAAGCAGAATATAATCCATAAATAAAAAGATGACAAGAGCGTCTACTTCAGAGACTTCCTCCCACCAGCATGTCTACTCTAATAATAGCCCAGAGACAACACATCCAGACAGACAGAGGAAGAGAAAGATATAGAGAGAAAGAGAGGAGAGAGACAGAGAGAAAGTGCAAGAGTGAACCCATGAGGGAGATCACAAGAAAATTGCCAAATAATACATAAAGGGTTGAATTAGGCCAGTTGCCATTATCAACAAATGTTCTTTTAAAAAGAGGCTAATTTAATTTTGGATCCTTTCCTGAAAGCAATAACTGCTTCACTGAGGCTGCTGCCACAAAACCCTGAATTGCCAAGAGCCAGGCCTAGTGGAGAGACCACTGAATTAACCAGACCTGAGGCTGAATCATCCTACCCATCCCCCAGATACACTGTCTCTCACTCTCCCTCTCTCGCTCCCCTTCGCTCCTTCTCTCTCTCTCTCTCTCTCTCTCACACACACACAAGGCCACTACCTTACCGCAGGGCAGTGGCAACAGGCATTCATTTTGACGTAATACTATGAGAATAATAGAGATGAGAAACAGAAGAGGCTAGGCTAAGGAATTCATAGCTGAAGGGTTTTTGCAATTTACAAAGTTAAGTATCATTATGTATTTACTATTCAGAGTTCAAATATATAACACATTTGTAATTCACATACTACTGGCATATTCTTGCTGTCCTGGTGGTGCTGTAGAGACAAAACTGTATAATTAAAATTAAAGATGCTAAAACGTATGCATGTTTCAGCTCCTTCTACTGTATTTTCTATGATAATTGCATAGTTGGCAGGGCGTAGTAAGTATGTTTCCTCTGTGGGCTGATGAACTTCAAAATCAGTGAACTCATTTTGGAAATGCTTAGAGTTCGTCCCTCTGGCACAGAGGAGCATTCCATGATATGCCAAGAGAAAAGGACCACTGCAACAAGACTCCTAATCGCCACTAGTAGAGGAACCCTTAACAATAAGAAAATAATCAGTAGAATAACAAAAAGCCTTTTAAACAAAACCAATGCTTGATCCTTGATTCAGTAATGTACAATAGGCGCTTCAAATGCCCTCTTACCCAGAGGGAGGATTCAGCTGCCGTGCTACTAACCAGGGCTCTAATGAGGGGCCACAATTAAGCCCATTTATTCACATTAAGTGTGAACTGTAAGTGGGGCTGCAGTCAGTTGACGGACCTGGGTGCCTTTGTGTTACAAGAGCCGCTTTTATTCAGCAAACAAAGACGGAAAAAAACACAAGCACCTAATGACTGAATCTCGCTGTCTCTTCTCAGACGTTCATACACACCGGCAGAAACACACAAACACGTGTGCGCATGCACACATACACTCTTCCTCCCTCTCTAACAAACTGACTCAAAGGCTCCAACGCATCCAGGCTGAGTTGAGTCACTGCTTGACAGAACGGTGGGGGCGGGGTTAAGACAGACTGACAGTGGGGCTCCATCTCTATCCTCTTATTAACGCTTAACGAGTGCTTTCCTCATGCAATATTCATCTCCACTAATATCATCCAAGCTCTGAGCCGAGCTAGCTACTTATGTAAGGCAATTATGTAAAATATCAGACAGGGCCCATGTTCAAAATCTGACTGGAAGAGAGCTGCAGGACAATGACAGAAAGAAAGAGGGGGTATAAGACTAACTGCGAAGGAGGGACTGGAAGGTGGGGGAAACAATAAGTCATGCAGTTCGAGGAAATTAGTTACTTGTGTGTCCTGTACTATATCTTCATCTGAGTATATACACTGACATCCACCCACAGATGCTTCAAAGGTAAGTGGTCAGTGTCAATAATGCAAACAATTTCCTCCCTCACACCATCACTACTCACAGACAGAGACGTCTGAGGACTCCTCAAGGTCAGGCAGGGAGAGCAAAGCAGAAAAAGTGATTGTTGTTGCAGGAGGGCTCACATCAGCACCAGTAGCCATAGAGAGATAAAAAAACACAGAGGAGATATTAATTCTATACAAAGCACAACTTCCCTTCACCATCTCACTTCCTCACATGAACAGCAACCCTAGACTCATACACAAATAAACAAACATACACTGATTTACGCACACTCGCACGCATACCCACCCCCCCAGGTCAAGGCCCTATGGGGGTCTGCACAGAAATAGGTCATTTGTCACACATGATGTCCCGGGGCAGGGGATGCATTATAGATGAGCCCAAACAGCATGTCTCAGTGAGCACTCGCCACACAGCTAGACACAGGAGGGAGCAGCAGGAGGTGGGCAGAGAGGGATGAGAACTCCTCAGGAAGGGGATACTGAGATGTCGTAACGTAAGACAAAAATCACTGCTGGCCACGTTTCTGTTCGTAAAGCAAAAAAAGAGATCATTCAGCACAGCCTGCTCAGAGGCACAACTGCACCTTTCTCAACTTTTCACTGAATAGACATGAATTTATTCAGGGGGTATCTAATTTGTTATTCACATTACTGCACCTGACCCTATAGCTAGCCATCTGCCTTGCATATGAGAGGTCCAGAAATCATTAGGGGTATTATGGATTTAATGCTTTGTTTCTAGCCACAATTCACTCCCAATTATTGCATATTTTGTGTCTTTTCCCCCATTGCTTTAATTCTGTGATTATCAGCCGAGAATGTGGAGTCTGCCAATCTACACTCAAAATTGCTTTTATTTGCAAAGACAAAGGCCTAAGGAGTGGAGTTGTTTGCTATGGTTTCAAACAGGCCTAAATGGAGAATAAGAGAGAAAGGAAGGGGCTGTGCTGAGGGAGTGTAAAGTGAGTGTAAAGTGTGGGGAATGAGAGAGACAAGTCTGCTGTCTTCTGCTGCACCCATCTGTTCTGAAAGTGCAGGTGGAGCCCTATTCACTCTGCTCTGCGTGTGTGTGTGAAGAGGGGGGCAGGAAGAAAGGAAGGGCAGCGAGAAAAAGGGAGTGGAGAGATGGAAGGGCAGGGATGGTAGAGGGAGGGATGGGGGGTGGGGTGGGGGGGGGGGCTCTTGGTGATCTCTCCTGAAGGGGATAATGGGAGAGGAGCGCATTGCAATGGCTGCCATGTAGTACCCTCCCTGCACAATTAGCCAATCAGCAGCGCGCTCTGCCAGCCAGGAGGACGCATAAAAGAAGAACATTGCAGCAGAGGCACAGAAGGAGACTGCGAGAGGAGCAGGGAATTACACATAAAAACAGCAGAACCAGAACACCCTCCCCTGGACACACCCTGCTGAGGATCACTGCTTCTCTTTTTTCTGAACCATCGCCCACGCCACTCGGAGAGAACGCTCTCCCTCATCATCATCCAGTAGAAAACCCCTTTCTCCTCATTTTCATCCTATAGAGGACACCTACAATCTCAGAGGGCTGAGACTCCCTGGCGAAGATTGTATTTTTTTCCTTTTTTTCTTTTTTTTTTCTTTTAATTTGGACTCCTGACAGAACATAAGGGCCATATAATACAAAGGCCGAAGAGCATACACAGACTCAGCCTTCAGCTTCAAGACCAGTGCAAAGAAGGACCTAGATTTCTTTCATTGTACGTCAAGAATGGTTACTGTACGTATGACTCTATTTCTCTTATATTTGTGATGGGGATGTTGTAGCAGCATGCCTACATTGTATCTCAGTCCCTGTATGTTGTATTTGTTATGCACTACAAAACATGTACACATAGCCATACACAGATTTATTTCACATCTTACTAATATCTCTTTACTAATATAATTTTAAATGGAGCTCCATAATATGCCCACATGCCAAAACATAGACGAGCTTTGGGATTAGTGTCCTATGTTTTTGTCCAATATGCAATCCCATATGAATATGATAAGATTAACGATCGATAGTGGCAATTAGCAATCTCATACTGAGTGATGCGCCATGCCGGCTGCGCTCCAGCCTGCAGTCATCATCAGCGATGGATAAAGTCTTTATCCTGCCATTTTAGATAGCACAGCCTTTACGTTTTTCTATCACAGCCACTCCGGCTGCCTAAATGTCGCAGCTTTGATTATATTTCCTAAATGATGCAGGACTCAAGATTTAGGAATTCCGCAGGATTACAGAGATGGAGAGGGAGAAAGGCGATGAGGCGCTCGGTTCAGCGTGTGTGTGTGTGTGTGTGTGTGGTGGTGGTGGTGGGGACTTGCTTTCTTTGCCTGGTGCAGCAAAAGGATGCTGGAGACGGCTTTCTGAGACAAAACATGATGCCTCGGAGGCTGAGGGCCCATCCAGCAAGGCAAAGGAAAAAAGGGTCGAGTCACTCCGGGAGGGGGAGGGGGGAGGAGGGAAATTACGCATCCATCGGTTTGCATTGAATCAGACAAAGTCCAAATTCCTCAGGGTTCTCGTTGCGATGCAACCGAGTAAATGGGCTGGAAATATCAGAGGCCGCGACAGTAAGGACACGCACAGACATCTCCATTTTATTTTCTCCAAGTATTACATCGCATACGTACAAGATGGCCATGCTTGCATTGCGCTTGTCGGATAAAGGGAGATGTAAGCGGTGATAAATTAGCTTCGCTCCGAGCCGACGGCCGGACTGGGCGTGTCTCTGCTGGACATGAGCACCAAACGAGGGCCTTGAAGCCTCAAAAGGCCTACTCCGCTTTACCCCTTGACAGCAGATCGTTTATCCAAGCAGACCAATTAAGAACAGATACATTTACATTAAATTATAGAAGCCAGGAAATGAATAAGAAACCAAGAATCAGCGTGGATGCTGCTCGGTCCAACCTTAAAATACATGCAGGTGTTAAAACCCCTGCTTATTAAAGTTGCATATAAAAAATAAACTATTTTATTAGTTTATTTTTGGGATATTGTGAAATTAGTATTAGTTAGAATTGGGATTATATCTACACGTGATAAACTGTCAGGCTGTTCAGTCTATGACTAACAGTGTGAACACAAAATGAATTATTTAACACACAGAAGGAACGGGATGTGAGAGGTGTAGTTGGTCCTCGAAAAATAGGCCCATGAAGAACTTTAAGATGTCATTTCATTGAATTTGAAATCGTCAGAATATTGCTTCGAAAAAGTATGCAAAATGGAGGTGCATGTTGCATCACCTGTGAGCCTCGAACTGTCCACTTGACACATTTCCAATCCTAATTTTATTTTCTCTTTGTTGTACATTACCTATTGTCCCAGAGTCACACCGACAGAGGCTGTATCTCCCCTCCACATGGTCCGCAGTCCTCCATGCCTGTACCGCAGTGCCAAGCAAATAAAAGCGTTGAGTCAGATAACCTATCCAAGGCACTTACACAATTCAAGGACAAGGGCAACCGAGGCCCTGACTGTAAACCAATCTAAACAGTAGTTTGATGTTAAGTTAAAAATGCTGGGACGATACAGAATTAAATGTAAATCATTGTGGCTGATGAATTTAAAGGTCACAGATCATTTTTTAGTCTATATACAATGATTAAAAGGCTTCATGCTGTGTTATAATTTTTACAGTTAAGACACGGCCTGTCTAACTCATATGAGACGTTAAATGCAATTATGTTATGTAAGCGGTGATTTGCCTCCTGTTGCCAATGACTTCATGTAATTATCAGCAACAAATATAAAGCCTGTGGAGAAGAAAGAGGTAGAGTATGTACTTTACATCGCTGAGACTGCAAAATGAATGTCTTGGACTGCTTTTTTCTTACAATCATGTTTTTAGGCAACAAATATTGATCATATCATTTCATTGCACAGGGTACATAAAACTGGCGTTAATATTGATCGATCATTTTAAGAGGGTTATGGAAAAGCAATATCTTTTTATGACAATATTTATTTGTATTTATAATAGTGGCCAGTCGCCTTATACATGCCGATGCCCAGCTTTTTTATTACAACTATCACTAAATAGAAGACTAGTAATTATGTTGGGGAAAACGCTCCAAATTATCAAATAAATATCTCGGATTGGTGATTTTCTATTTGACATATCGTGGCGTTTTTGACTTGTAGCTGGCAACTGTAACAGTCATTGTTCCCGGAGAGTCCTGCAGCCCCTGGCCACGACACAAAGCGCCACTGTTTACATTAATATTCATAGTGCTGCCATAGCCTCTGCGAGGGAGAAGAGGAGGAACGGGTGGCTCTTTTGTTTGGTCGTTTCAATACGTTTATTCAGCAAAAAGGAGCTCCGGTTCATGAATGCCTGCAGAGCTCACAAGTCTTGCCTTTTAAAAACGGGGCTAAATAAGAGAAACTGAGAAATCGAGGGATTATGTGATGCATCTGCCATATTTAAATAGCCGTATATGTGATTTCTCTCTTAATTACTCGAATTAAAACGTTTTCACAGTCAACAAAATATAAAATAAAACGACTCGGTGGTCTTTGCTGGATTCTGGGCCTCTGTGGCCTCAAATGAGACCGTCCGAAAGCCACTCCCTTTTTCAGCACGCTGGATAGCGCCCCGCATGCTACAAGGACTTGCAGGACAGATTTGTCTCCCCGAGCCTTTGACGTTGTCTGCTCCCATCTTATCAAAGCGGCACACACTCGGAGAGCTGAGATCTTTTAGAAATCTTTTCTTTTCAGTCTGCGGAGCGGAGAACAGGATGGAGCCTCAGAGCATGGCTGACATGAGCTGTGACTCCTGTCGTCCTGTTGTTTTACAGCTGCCACCATGATCCCTTAAGCTGCAGAGAGTGTGGCTAATGCCCTTTGTTTGGGATAATCCTGTAATCTGTGTTATTTAGAAGGCTCATTTACACTTCAGCCTAGCATTCCGTTTTGATTCATGCCTTGCAGAAAAAAAGTCTTTATATAATGCACTATAATGTGGACTAGAGACAAGGTTATATTTTAAAATAAAAAATAAAGGAGAAATCATTGTTATCATCATTGTTAGAATTGTTAGTTGAAAATATCTTGGATTTCTTAAGTGTTCATCTTGATTGATGATTAGTTTTGTCTACACAAGGAGAACTAAAATACATATATTACACACATACAGCAAGTGAAAATCTACACTAAGCCTAAAATTCCCAAACACGTAATCTGTTTTTGCTGGGACTGCATACCAAAACAAAATACTGATGGTGACCATGTCTCTCTTGTTATATCTCACATTTAAATTGAATTTATGGTGATTCTTAGTGCATTGTAACATGTAACATGGCAAATCTCGTGTTATGACTTAAACTGGGAAACAATTATTCTTCTGTACATTATAGCCTCCAGTGCTGTGCTGCATTTGGAGCAGAAATGAACTGGGAAAGCTGTTTATGGGCATCAGAAGACAGAGAACTGCATTTACATTTCATCATGTAATGCTTCTGTGTTTTGTAATTTAATTGTGTACAGTGTAGGTGGTACGTGTGCTTGGCAGTGGAGGCAGGGCTCTTGTTTGCGTGCAAGTCTGGGTTCATGTGTTTGGCAGTGGAGGCAGGACTCTTGTTTGCGTGCAAGTCTGGGACCATGTGTGGGCGATGCTGATGCAGTACATTAAATATTAAGGGAGATCTCACAGAACCCCAAAATAGAAAAAAGCAGTGTGGGACACACAGTGCTACCCTAACAACTGGAATGTTTAAGAAACCTTAAAAGAAGATTTTTTAAAAGATTATCATAATGAGATGTTTTCATCCTTATTAGATAGTTAACAAGAAATATGCTGAGAGAGAAGGGGCAATGATTTGGGGGCAAAGATACCCCTGAAGCGAATGTTTTTTTGTCTCCAGTAGTCGAAAATGTCTGGAGCCTATAGCTGGAGTAGATCTATACTGGGCGTATTGTGATTACTCATACTATAGTAGGCCTTCCTACAACATCACAATGATTTATTGTCTCTTTGTGTCATAGTAATTGGTTTACTGCAAACCAAACTCTAGACTATTTGATTTTTGTTGTTGGTATACAATATGAAATGTGACAGCCTAGTTGTTTCAAATATCTTCAAATCATGCTGTTCCCCTCTGTTTCTGTATGAAAATCTTAATCTCAGTTGCTGCTTGTGTCAGCCAATCTCAGTGCCCAGCCCATACTCAGTGGGTCTGTGAATTATATAACTTCACACTGTTCACTGGGGATGTGTATTCTGCCATGCTGAGGGTTATTTCAGTTGGCGAGTCAAATTTGCCCTAATATGTTTGCTTTTGTCATATTTGGGACACATTCAGTTGCTCATATCTCTGTTAGTCCGATGCATCATGTCACACAACAATTCACTATATTACAATAAATACAACGTAACAGCTTGATTCCACCTTTTTTCACCAACATAATGGCATAAAAAAGATAGTCAGCAGGCATTTTAGCCGTGCCTCAAAATCTCAACGTGACAGATTGCTAGCTACGTTGCACTGCCTTTGTGCGTAGATATCTGTCTGAAGTACTTTATTTTTAGGCTGTCTTAACTCTGCCACTGTGCTCCTTTCCCCCTTGTCATTATCAATTTGACTTGCTGATATTCCCTGCTTCTCCAAAGCCATATAATATTTATACACGGAGGAAAAATGTCTGACCTGTATATCTGCTCCTAATAAGCACAGACACATACACACACCGAGCTTAAAGTGAGAAAGCCATTCAGCCATTAGAAACAATGCAGTCTTTGAGGGGCTGTTACCTGGGCAACCAGAATGGAGGTGAGGCTCAAAGCAAGACAGCAGGTTACAGAGACAAGGGGGAAAAGGCAGGTTAGACAGACCCATTCGCAGACACAAATGAAATGGCACATAGATTTGAAGGCACAAATGAACAAATGAATTTTTCTAGTAATATGATGATAACACAGAAACAGAGAACACGGGAATGAAATCAACAACCTGACAGAGACTCCTCAACTGTGTCAATAACTTTCATTCTGTCTGTGATCATTACTCGGTTACCAATAAAGAAAAATACTTAAGGAAGCATAAAATGCTCACCCCTCTTTGGGAATTAAAATAAAGCTGGTTTTGATTTATTAGAGGATATAATCCAAAAAGCCATAGGGGCTAATTGCCAGTTATAAATAATATCTGTTATAAATAATGTTTATGTTTCAATGACACCTACAGTATTTTTCCATCAGGTCAGGAAATTCCACAAATATAATTTTGAAATAATTCTGAAGATTCATTAATTAAGTCCCTTTGTTGCTTTGGACTACATTGTAAGATCCCAAGAGCTCTAGAGGAGACTCATTTAGCCTTATTGACATTCCTACCAACACCCACCAGTTAGAGATCTGCAACAGCTCAAACACACAATCTGACATAACAATTTACATTTCGGCACCAGCACACTGTAAAAACTGTTTATGCAAACACCTGACACTTTTGTTTGTGAAAAGGGATACATACATTGAAGTGCATCAAAATTCAAATTGTCTACTGCAAAATGTACTGCAAATGCATAGACATGGTAATGTTATAGAGGCTAATCAAATATTTAATCTAATCATGTGTGTACATGAAAATAACACAGATGCAAATGAAAGAAATTATATTCAATATGTGCATCATAAAATAGATGTAACTGTGCTAGATATTTCTTTCTAATTCAAACACCTGATCAAATCAGTGCAGCTACAGAACACCAGCATCACACTAAGCAACGACACCTCAACCAATTTAACTTGAAATTTGAAGCAACTTAGATTTTCCATGAAGATTTACACTGGAAATAATGACCCAGAGACAGAGAACTAGGTGTTGAGTGTGAGAAAAATAAGTTTTGTTCTGACCACACAGATGTTCCTTGAGAATCCCCTGTGGATCAAATTAAGCAGCATGGTGTAACTCCAGAGCAACACAGGAGACACAAACACTATACTTTGCACAAACCCACACCCTTACTCCACTTACAAAAATAAATGTCAGTTTACCACAAAGAAACCTTAACAAAGTCAGAAGAACAAACGTGTAATCCTAACTTATTTTTCTACCAAACCGTGATATTCCTCATTTATTGTGGCACAAAATCCATTTAACATTGTCACTCTCCCTTTTGTCCGTCATCTCGACCCCTGCTGCCCCTAATTCCCCCAGTCCCTTGCCAGCCTCACACACCACCATCACTATTATCCATCCCTGTGTAATGATGTAATGGTGTTTGACCCTGGAAGAGAGTAGGGGGAGGGGTGGAGTAAGGAAAAGGGGACTGTGACATCTGCAGGACCAGAGGCAGGGAGCAAGAGAGGAGGAAAGATGTGGTGAAAGTGGGGGAGGGGAGATGATAAATCAGACTTTGTATCCATCTCCATTTTAGCAAGGCTGATTCCTGACCTTTCCCTCTGACAGTGACAAAGTGGTCGGTCTCTGTGTGTGTGTGTGTGTGTGCATTGTTTATATTTGTGCATGTATTATATGTTAAATATTAGCACATGCACATTTAAACAGCCATATCATATCATATTGTGTCTCTTTGTGAATTATGAATCTAACTCCACCCTCTTCCTCAGCAGATAATCAGCACCATGGAAACCCAGGTGTCCAACGGTCCAAGCGGAACCAGTCTGCCTAATGGTCCAGTCATTAGCACCAATGGCTCCACAGACGACAGCAAAACCAACCTGATCGTCAACTATCTGCCTCAGAACATGACCCAGGAAGAATTCAAAAGTTTGTTTGGTAGCATTGGAGAGATTGAGTCCTGCAAACTAGTCAGAGACAAGATAACAGGTACAACTCTTTGTCCACGTTAAAAAAAAATGTATCACTACAACTGGTTTTGAGAAACACTGACACCACTATGGCTCTTACTTTGTCTCCAGGTCAGAGTTTGGGATATGGCTTTGTAAACTATGTGGATCCAAATGATGCAGATAAGGCCATCAACACACTCAATGGTCTCAAACTGCAGACTAAAACAATCAAGGTGAGCAGACCTCTACTCTCTACAACATTCACTCTTCATTTTTTGATTCTTGGTGATGTGCTGCACATAAATATAAAAGGAAGTGGAGATTTTGTCGGGGGGGGGGGGTTGTTGAGAGAGGTGGCGGCAGACGTGACAGAGGGAGGGGAGGAAAATGGGGAGGAGGAGGAGGCAGAAGGGAGTGGTAGCTAGAACAAAGAAAGTGAGAAAAAGGGTGAAAAGAGACGGAGAGTGGAGGTCAGAAAGCAAGGGGCGGACAGCATGCAGAGGTTATTGTGATGGAAATGTAATTAGGAAGGCTGACTGTGCTGCACAGGGGTCAGTCCAGGTTACCCCATCTGCCTCCAATCTAGGCTAATTAGGGGTCTTCTTTGTCCCAAAATCAGATGAGGGAAAGAGGGGAGCATATTATTAAACACTACTTCCTTCCACCGCCCCTCCCCACCCCCCGACCCAATCAAAGTAGATCAAAGATTGAGACAAACTGCAGGATTGAGAAATCAAATCTGTGAGAGAGCAGAGCAGGTGATCTTCCAACAGCTGTCCATGAATAGGGACATGAATTCTGACTAATGGCTGATCAAACAGCAAGCTACAAGGAGGAAAAGCCGAGTACACATACATGTAGGTTTGTGTATAACGTCAGTAAAACAGTTTGCACAAGACTCAAATGACTACTTACTGAGGAACAACAAAGTAGAAAAAGTGTTGATTGTCATGACAATTATTATGTTATATTGTTGATCTTATGTTATGACATTCATTCATTTGCTGTATCTACACCGCTCCGTCTTTGTCTATTCTTAATAATTTAAACTCAAATTAAAAAAATAACTCCCCTGGTCAATACCATAGTTTTATCCTTCTGATTTTGCGGGAGGCTTCAATAGAGAGGGGTGAGCCTGTGAGGGAGGGGGCAGCAGTAGCAGGGTAGGGGGTAGCTCGGAGAGCAGAATGCCAATGACAGGATTAGAGGCCATATGGGCTTCAGGCACCATCTGTACTGTGGGAGCGACAGGGAGAGGGTTAATTATAGGGCAGCCTCTGCTCCCCGAACACAGCAACTCCCCCCTGACTCGTCCAGAACACCCTAATCACTGCACCACACAACCCTCCTGCTCATACAGTCTGTCTGTGTACACAATAGACACTGGTGCTTAGTACTGATGGATGAAATCAGAACACCTGTATTCATTTGAAAGATAATATACAAGTCATTTTAATTTGCATCACAGCTTTCTTTGTGCCTGTGCAATAAGCAAAATAAATGTTAATGCTACAAATAATTCTAAAAAATTAGTAATATTCATAAACATTTATATTTGTCATACAAATGCATATGCATATAAACAATGTGTGTGTGTTAATAAGTTGTCAAGGATCCTGCAAGTCTTGTGATGCACTTACATTGTTTGCTGTTTGCCAGTGGAGCTGTTCTCCCCCAGAGGATAGAGACAAAGGAAGGAGGCAGGACAGGGAGAGCAGTTCAGCCTATCTCAGACAACACTCACTCTGTCTCTCCATCACACACAAACACAGCACTGCCAACAATGCACTGAACTGGATTATCTATCACACGTGTTCACATGCTCCCATAAACACAAAAACAAGAATATGCGTAACTTTTTAAAAACAATTTTTTTTTTACAATCAATCATCTGCAGTACTAGATGTAAAATGTTCTGAAAAGTAGACCAACAGAAAACCATAAGGGATATAAACACAGACGCACCAAAAATGGCAGTGCACTAATTAAGTCACCAGTGAATTCAGGAAAATACATCCACTAAGGCCGATGTTTTTCAGTGGAAAACAAAGCTGACACTTGGGCTTGTTAACTGATGATTGGTATCAGTTTGGGTAATGGTTACAGTCATCATAGTGTGTCTGTGGCGGTCTCATTGTGGGTGAGTGTGAGCTTAAAGGCACTGATTAAATCCACAGACAGCAAAGATACTGTTGGGTCTGTGGAGACTGCGAATGAGGCAATGAGCAGGAGTCAAAATGAACACTATTTGTTGGAAACTTGTTGGGAACTCAGTCCAGTTACATCAGGTCATTCTAACATGTTCCTTAAGACAAACTTGTGATTTTGGAGTATATAAATATAATGAACTAACTGATTTATTTAATTTGGTTGTTATAGGTATCATATGCCCGGCCAAGCTCGGCTTCTATTCGTGATGCCAACCTTTACGTGAGTGGACTCCCCAAAACCATGAGCCAGAAGGACATGGAACAGCTGTTCTCCCAATACGGTCGCATCATCACATCCCGCATCCTAGTGGACCAAGTCACAGGTATAGCCTTATTTCACATCTCATGCTGTCACCCAAGCACTGGTTCTCTCAATGACTGGTAGACAGCAACAGTTCCTTGATGCCAAGGTAGTAAAATTGGTCTGTTTTCTTATTCGGAGCAGGCATATCACGAGGAGTGGGCTTCATCCGGTTTGACAAGCGGAACGAGGCAGAGGAAGCCATCAAGGGTCTGAACGGACAGAAGCCTTTGGGTGCTGCGGAGCCCATCACTGTCAAGTTCGCCAACAACCCCAGCCAGAAGACGGGCCAGGCCTTACTGACTCAGCTGTACCAGACTGCTGCCCGCCGCTACACGGGGCCCCTGCACCACCAGACTCAGCGTTTCAGGTACTGAACCTTTACCAAACTCACACCACCTGTGAGTTAATCACTAGATAGTCTGTAAAAAGCTACTGTTACAAGACCAGATCACAGGTCATCCTACTGTGTTGCCTTGCTTAAGCAAACTCAATATCCCACTATTTTACAAGTGTTAAGTGTGTCAACATTTCATTATTTTAGTATGACATGAAACATCATTACCGAGTCAAAGGTGAAAGTCAAGTCACTAAAAGGTTTTTTGACAATTATCAAGCCTAACCTACACCAGAGAATAGCTAAGAGTAAATATACAAGAAAAATCAGATGAAGTGGCACACCCTAAAAACAGCGAATGTGGTCTAGTTTTATAAGGAAAAATGTGTATCGAAAACAAAAAAAAAACCTTTTCTGTCAATATTAACACAACTTATTAGTAAACTGTTCCTTTAAGCAATAGCATTGCTTTATACTACAGAAGGAATTGGCAATATTGTATTGTCCCTCCTTCTCACTCTTTTTCTCTGACTTTCTTTTAAACTGCAGCATGATCCCTTCACTTGGAAAGGGACCAGATCCAAATAACAGCTCAAAACCAATGTAAGAGACCAGATTTTTCCAAATACAATAAAAAAAACTAAAGCTGAATAAAACTTGGTTTAAGAGGAATAATACTGAACCTTTAAATGTTGCCTATACTACATAGGCATTATAGGCACCATAAAGAGTGCGATTGTCAGATGTTGGCCACATCTACATGGGTAATTTTGAATAAAGGTTCAAAAGCTTCTAGTATTAAATATTTTCATGGCACCTCACTAACAACTGTAGATACCCTCTCAGGTTGGAATGCTCACTTACTCAGTACAGATAATTTTTTAAATCAGTAGATGTGAAATGACCTAGCATACAGGATTTGTTTATCTTATATTTAAACTATTAAAGGGGAATCTATTTTGGAGCTTAATCAACAACAATGAACAATAACTACCAGCTGAGACACAGGGCTATTTTACGCACCATCAGTTTGTGGTTGGATGGTTTGGGACAGCCTTGCAGTGAAGGATGCCCTCTGGAGGCCAGCTGGTGAAGGAGCAACATGTTAACTGAAAGCCCCCCTTCCTTGTAGATCTCATAACTAACTTCTGCATCCCCTTCATTCTCCCTCTTGCGTTGCAGACTCGACAATTTACTAAACGCCAGCTACGGAGTCAAGAGGTAAATGCCAAAGGTGTACTTTCAAAAGCATCCATGCCAAAATAAAACCTCAAACAAAGTGCCTGGAATACCACCTGCTGACTTCATCTCGAAATCAGATATAATGGCCATAATTCTTAATGCGCACTGCCCATTTAACCATGTTACAGAAGCAGCCCAGACAACAAAATACTATCTGTAATTGCAATAAGCAATGATGCAGCCTTCTAACAGCAGGGTATTCTGGCATGGCTTTGTTTAACCTTTTTGTTCTTTTATTTTAATTAATAGAAATAATTTATACGTATTTATTTATGAACTAACATTGTCAGTTTCTGTTGCTTTAATGTCCCCTTTTTTTCACCAGCATGGACATACCAGATTCCGTTTGCGTCTCCTCTGTTTGCTCCAGTTTGTGTATGATTTGATTCCAATTTGCTTTTCATCCCTCTCTAGGTTTCTGTGTTTTGTTCAATACTGTGATTTTTGTTGAACATTGTGATTCATATGTTTAATTCTTCCAGAGGCTTTGGTCAGCAGAGAAAATGAGAAAATATGCAAATTGTGTGGGTGTCTGTGTCTCAGGGCACACAGTGTCATTTTGTATGAAAGCAGGTAGTTTGGAGCCACTGTGGTGCCCACACATATTTATCTACTTACTGTACAGCAGAGGGGATAGAGATGGGGTCCCCCGACTCCATACCCGTCTACAGTCTTTATCATTTCTCGCAGAGAAACATGCCCACAAGAGACAGTATAGAGCACTAAATTCTGTGTCGAACTTCAGAATGACACCCATGGTAGTTCTCCTACTCTCTTCCCCAGATTTTCTCCTATCACCATTGACAGCATGACCAGCCTGGCCGGGGTCAACCTTACTGGTCCAACTGGAGCCGGCTGGTGCATCTTTGTATACAACCTGTCCCCCGAGGCGGACGAGAGCGTCCTGTGGCAGCTCTTTGGGCCCTTCGGCGCCGTCACCAACGTCAAGGTCATCCGTGACTTCACCACCAACAAATGTAAGGGCTTTGGCTTTGTCACCATGACCAACTACGATGAAGCTGCCATGGCTATCGCTAGCCTTAATGGCTACCGCCTGGGTGACCGCGTGCTGCAGGTTTCCTTCAAGACCAGTAAGCAACACAAAGCCTGAGAGAGAGGCTGCTAGAACCAGCTCCTTCGACCTGCAGGAAGAGCAACCTGAGCTCCCTGTGCCATCACTCTACATGGGCCTGGACTGAGTCTCTCTCTGACACATTCTCACGCAAATTCATAATATATTATCACAAACACAGACATCCAGATACACACATACACACACACATAACCAAACATATCCATACGCAAGCATACACAAGTCAGAGTTTCAAACAAACACACTAGTGGAGTTTTTCTTTTCTCTTTACACAACATGATAGTCCTTCCCTATATTTGCCTGGATTGAATTAGAAGGGGTACGTAGCTGGTTTGTTGGGTAGGGGCAAGAGCTATCTATTTAGGAGACAGTCTAACGAATGTGACAGAGAATGTGTACTGAGTGCTTTGATTGAATTCAGGCAAATAATGACAACTGATGAACAAAACGATCAAAAATTTAAATGAACGAATATGTGCAATTTACCCAAACTCTTACCCCACCATCTCTCCCATTATCTTGCTGGAGAGAATGTAGTCACTTTTTTACACTTGGGCATTTTGAATCAGCGATTTTTTTAGATCAAAGAAAATGACATTAAAAAACAGTGTTCTCTTATATACATCTATTAAAATATAACTATATATTCAATATTTAAGGTGGTTATAATAGCCGAGTATGTAAGCATTTTCTAGAAACTTTGACTACTGTTTCCTGACCTGCATTAGGTGGTGCCTAGCGTAAAGGCAGTTTCTCTACCCTATGTGAGCTTGTTAGCTCAGACCCAATAAGATTTAGGTTAACCAATGAATACTGGTCACAGAAAAGAGTAGTCTGAAGGCCATCAGAATCACTCTTTTCCTCACAGTCTCACACCGAACAACACAGTAGTACACTTATGTATCACAGAAACACAGTTCAATAACTAGAGGATATATACATATTTATTCCACAAAAACAAAAAAAAAGTTCCCGTATCTTCTAATCTATCCTCAGGATGGATTCAACACAAGCAGACTGTCTGTGAACTTAGAGCAGAGTGGCAGTGCTCCCATGGTGACAGTGTTCATTAGTAAGTCTCTGGCGGGCAAGAGCATGACTAGGGCGAGGGGAAAACCGTTTCACCATAACACAGCCACATCAAAGGAAAATACCGGTGTTTTTTCACTTTTTGCATCATTTCTTCATTTCACCTGTATTTTACATTATCCACAGGCCATTTTACTTTGGATGGCTTTATCAGCCATGATTTGGTGTGGTATCCCTTTAGCTAGAAAGGCCATCTGGTGTCAAAGGTCAAGAGACAAAAGCAAACAAGACATGCTTTGATTATGAATGTTACCGTACTCAAGACAGGTTATGTCTTCAGATTAATTTAGATAAAGGGAAGCAGGGAATTTGAATATGATTACGATCCAAGTAGCCACAAAAAGTAACTCTGAAGAAAATGTCAAACAACTCACGCCATTGACTGAACAATGGTCTATGCAGGTCTGTAGAGAAATAACACAGATGAGCAAAAACTCAAGAGCACCGGTATTATTCTTCAGTCTAGTGCACAGATAGAAGCTCCCAGAACAAATTAGGTCAAAGTTTTACCATTCAGCGGAAACATGGGCTCTACAGTAACAACATGCATAGAGCAGATTAAGAGGACTGCAGTTCCAAATGACTGAACATTTAAAACTGACTTTAAGTCACGTGTGTGAGCGATGATATCTGGCAATATTAAAATGATCACTGATCCTTAAAGGAGAAAGATTATCGGTTCCTCCAGCTTTGCCAAATGCTCCTCAGTTTTATTCAAAACCCCTCTATTCTCTTAAAAGCTTCCCAGAAACTTTGAACTCCTGCCCTCTCAAAAGATCAAGCCTGCAAATAAGTGTCATAATTATACTTCAGAAAGGTATTTATTTATTTGCTTCAGATCTGTTTGGCACTACCACAAAAATAGCATTGATTTCTCAAAATATCCCCAACCCAAATGCATGAAAATTATTTATGGCACCCTTGATGAAACATTAAGGCCAACCTGTCTAGTTGAAACGTCTGTTACACACCAGACTTCAGACTAACCATGGGGAGAGCTAATGTCTTTCAATATCAAGACATTTGCACATGATAATAGATTAAATAAGGTCAACTATATTCAAGCCATTTTTGCTTTTGCTTTTCTAAATGACGCTGTGTTAGCCAAAGAGGACGATCTCTTTGAAAGGATTACATTAGAGATAAATCTATTTTTATACATACAAAGGAACAAGACCTTGTGCTGAATTTTTACAGATTCTTAAGCTTGGAAAAATTGGGACATCGCATGGCTTTATTTTAAACCCTCTGATCTTTGCAGAGCAAGGGGGAATAAGCATGCGGTGTATGGGTGGGGATTTAGGGAGGGGGCGAAGGAACATTGTATCTCATACAAACTTAACCGTTCAACCATATCAAGACAATTGAAACAAACTTAACAAAAACAAATTTGATGTAAAAAACAAAACAAAAAAGGAAAATTAAACAGTTAGGGGTATAACCTGACAGACACCTATATACACCTATACTTTTGAGTGCTTAGACACACTCACATCTGTTGTCCAGAAGTTGTGTACAGTGTTGCTTCAATGATGGTGCAGTGAAGTGAAGTTCTTTGACTTGAGAATCCCAGACAAAACTGCAGTGAGACTGGCTCATTGCCAAGCTGAAAAACTGAATAGCTGCTTGCAAATAAAAAGGTAAAACGCAGATTCCAACAGTGATGCAGATTCATAATGAACACTGAGCATGATTCTTTATGATTAGATAGATTTGATTTTTGCCAAAGAATTGCTTTGCAAGTCAGTACCAAGAAGGATAAATTAAGACTAACTATATTATTCCCTGAGTAATTGCTGTACAAATCTATGTTATTTATTGAATAAGGACCCTCTACAATTTCAGTTATCATTACTTTTGAATATCTAAGTTGCGCATATCAGTTTGCATTTGTAAATCCTAAAACCACTAAACCAAATGCTAAAAATGAAACGGTTGCAAACAATCCCATTTGCACACATTTCATGCAGACACCGAATGATAAAAAAGGCATATCAAAAATAAATAATGATGAATCAGTTCACCTCGACAAAGGAAAAATGTTATGCATTCATAAAATGTATTTCCCTCAACATTTATATCATCTGCTTTGTCTTGTGACCAATTTAATCCTTTAAAACCGTTAACATTGCACCACTTACTGTGGCATCTTTCGATCTGACTCATACAGTTTCATCCCCCGAAATAGTCTGAATGATTGCTGCTGCTGTGTCCAGAGCTGACCACATAAAAGGACTAATCTAGCTATTTTGGGTTAAGCAATTTGCAAGAGATAGCATTGTAGGACTGAGCACTTGGTGAGACCAGTGATAGACGTTAGGAACAACCGAGATTACAGGCCACGTTGAACTGCAGCTGGAGTTGTTTACCCGGCCATGTCCGATGTAGTACAGTCAACCCACAAACCAAACCCACAGCCCGAAATTACCTTTCATACACAGTCTATACAACGACCTACACCTAATGTACAGTAGAGAGCCAAGGACCATGGCAGGAAACAGTACTACACTGCTTGAGCAACAACAATAATCATTTAAAAAGACAAAAAAACTTTCCTATGGAACAGTAAGTGCAATGTGCTTTGTTTTTATATTGACTGAGAACAAATGATATATATTTTTAAAAAAAGAAATTAAACGTCACACTGAAAAGGTTTGCGGAATAGTGAAAGGAGCAAAAGTTCAGACAAAAACATTAAAATGAACAGACTCATTAAGAAAATCAAACAAGCAATGAGAGCTCTGATCTATAAATTTCCATAATCACTTGCTCAGCCTCTAATTTGTGCTCTGACATGCAAGCTCAAAAAAACTGCATATTTGGCTGACTTAATAGAGCAATTCTCAATGACCTTGAAAGGAATACTGTCTAATATATCATCAGTTTTTAGCCCATGTCAATTTCAAATATCATTTTTTCCTGTAATTTATTGATTTCATTTACATATCAAGACTCACTTGTTAAATTAGCGTATTTGTGTTGTTGATGTTGCCATAGAGAACACACATGGGTCAAAGATTATGTTTGGTTGCATTGATTGGGTACAGTTTATTTTTCTTCCATTATTTAATTAGTTGCAGTTTTTACAGTGTATGCAGATTTTAGACTTAGTTAGATTTTTTTATTTCAATCAAACTGTGTTCAATTGTGTTTGTAAAAGTCTGTGGTAGCTTTTGTTGCAACATAAAATAATTTAAACAAAAAATTCAAAATAGCGCCAACAAACTTGTATTATTTGGGCGACTTTAAGCTTGTAGTTTTAACTTATTGTTAACTTAAAAACTATTTATTATGATTATTATTATTGCCTCGTACAAAGTATGTTTTGTGTATATTTATGGTTTATTTCATTATATTTGCAAGTTTAAAAGATTTTAAGTTTGCCAAAATTGTGGTTACACCATTTCGTTTCTTAAAAGGGGGACAAATAGAAAAACAGCTTTAGAAGTACGATTTGGAAACGTTCTCCATAGTCAAAGAATGCACTGCTATATTTAACTAATTGAAGTGTATAAACATACATGCTGTGTGCTAGATGTTATGCCTTTACTGCCTGTGTTCTGTTTGTCTTGTTAAATGAAAATCTTTTAATTATTTAATCTAATCACAGTCTTGTTTTTTCAACCACTCGGTGAACCCCTGAGACATGGGACAGCCCCTGTAGCGAGGCTTCGGTCCATTGGAGGGTCCAGCAATTAGCCAGGAACAGAAGGGATGTCCTAGGTTTGATATGCTCACAAGATGCTTTCCTGTTTATGCTGATGGGTTGATTTATTTAAAAAAAAGATATTGGGGGTTCTGTTTCTGTAAAAGCATTGTAATACTGAGATCACTTGTATCAATGTCAATATCAGTTTGTGCTATTGAAACAAAGATGTTCTTTAGCACCAAAATGCATTTGGAAACCCAGCCAAGAGCTCAGGCAAAATATAAGAGCTCAGAAAAGCTGCAGGAAGGTTTTCTTGGGAGTCTCTAGGGTAGTAAAGGGGTGAGTGGTCCTTCTGTTTCTCAACCAACTGTATTTTGTGTCTATTTATTTAGAAGAGGGGACGCAGTAACTTAGTGATGTTTTTCTTACATTTTCCTGGAATGGTAGAACAAATCAAAGGTGAAAATGATCAAAACAGTTCTGCTGACACCAACGTCAGTGGAAGAAATACAAAATCTCATACTTCCAAACATGACCAAATGAACAATGTCAAAATTTAACAAAGAAAAAAAAAAAAAACCTTTCAGTTTAGTCTAGGATATTTATTACTGGGATTTCAGCTGAAGACGCTTGAAGACTTTTTCATGGAATTGTTTAATTATTTGTACTTTACATGCCAGAAAAAAATAAAATAAAAGTTACAAATATTGAGTGACCTAATTTTTATTGACTGTCAAATCAATATTATTGTTATGAGCCAACATATTAAAAGAATGTAATTTTCAACATCATGTATTCGCATTCAATAAGGCTGGTTTGTTGGCACATAGAAAGATTTCTTTCGATACCAACACGTGTCCTTTATTTTATATCCATGAAATGAATGCCAACTCAATACTACGCTAAATGGTTTGAGTATGAAAGAAAGAATGGAAGAATATATTACTGCTTTAAAAGAATTGTACTTGTAGGTTTTCTACACAGGTCTTCCTAATGTTTTATTTCCCAGTATGTTTTAGAAGTATATTCAATTACTACTACTACTACTATAATAATATTGACTGAAAGCTCAGTTATAACACAATGGCTATACTGGTGTTAAAAATGGAAACAAGCTTGGAATAATGATAAAATGAACTTTATTTGAAAACAATGGAATGACTACATTGGACACAAATCGGAGAATCAACACAACAGCCAGAGGAAATTGGATGTGTAGACGACATAACCAGTCACTGGAATTTCCATCATTTACTCTTGATTGTTAATCGACGCCAAGGTGGTGCCGCTCACGGCATGGCAACTTCATGTTGCTGCAGTGACTGTGGTCCCTCGAGAACAACCTGCAAGAGAGAGCGCAACACGTTCATTTAAATGGCTTGTTTGCTTAAGTCATGACTTCCTAGTAGTTAAAGGGAAGGGCAATTTAGTTGCAATTAATCCCTGTAGGTTTCATTTCCGATTACCCACTTTTATGTGGGTTAGATGCTGTGTCGATTTAGGTCCATGACACATTAAAAGAATTTAAATTCCGTTGTCCTAGACCCTCTTACCTCCACTTTTGCTTGAACGAACCTAAAGTCAACCACATTATCATTACCATAAAGCTCAGCTTAGTTCAATATCTTGTCTACAATATCACCATCAATCATAAAAAACCATAAACAGGAGAGGAGAAACAGCTGAATGATAGTTTAAAACATCAAATCCATCTGGAAAGTTAAATAAGTTACAGTAGCCTTTTATAATCCTTGTTTATTTCAAGGGAAGCTACACCTGCTATCTATTCACTCTGTACAGCATCAGGGCTGGGCCTCGCAGGAAAACTCACAATATATCAATATAGATTGCCTATAGCCACGGTAACAGTGATATCACCAGACAAGCTATTTCTATGATACGCAATATTATATTGTGATAGCTATCACAGTATCTGTAACCTCAGAGCAAAATGTAACCCTAAAAAAAAGTTTTTTTTAAAAATAAAAAAATTTCAGAAAGAAAGAATAAATGAAATACTATATTTACTTAATGCATTATGAAATGCTTTCCATTTAACACAATTTTATAGACAGCTTCATTGAGAAGTCTGTGCAAATTCAAAATGTCCAACAGCCATAAACTGCAGAAGGCTGAACTGTCACAAACCTCTGAACAAGTTTAGAGTTATGATGTCTGCAGTAAAGGATGGATGCAATACTGCACCAGTCAGGAAAGTGAAGACATCACAGTACAGGAGCCAGTTTATCAAGCTGTCTGCATTTGTCTCACCCATATATTACATCATTAAATTCTTATCATTCATTAATTCTTAATCCTCCATTAGCTTAACAACTACAATAACCTCAAATTAAGGTGCAATTACCTTGCTCTTGCTGCTGTCCTGCTTTTCTTCTAAAAAGGAAGCTGTAACTGCACAAGGGATATTCTTCGCAAAACAAAATGTTGAAACGCTAAACCTTCTCATTATGCAGCTCTGACTGTCACAGATTTTTGTTTTGCTTGAGCAAGCACCATTTAGAAATGGTGAGCAGTTGTTCACTGTAGGTGCAGTACAAAAACATGACTCGTCTACACAATATTGGCCTAATTGGAGGACCAATTTAAGATGTTACTGGGGGAAATATATTGTCCTGCAGAGGCCATGCTGTATGGGCCACACACAATACAGTGTGAGGTTGTCTCAATTCATTTTTAAGGATTGCCAACTAACACAGAAAAGTTAAGAGTTACTCACAAATCAATTAGATCTAGAGCTCTTGGTGGCCATGAAGCTCTGAATCCAGGCTTGAGGGCTTCTGACAGATAGCAGGGCTGGTGAACTCCATCAGGTACTCACAGCGACTGGGCTCTGAGGTAGATGTCACAACTGTCTCCTTTCCACAGGTTAACTTAACCTGAAAGCAAAATCATATCTATTTTCTGTTCTTTGTCCAAGTAGAAACATTAATGGGGTGAAAAACCAGGTGAAGAAAAATATCAAGTCCGGGCTGACTGGCTGAGACTCACTGTGGTGGATCTGTTAGGGCCTTGCCAGCACCCTGTTCCATGTTCATACTTCATCACAGAGTAGATGTTATCCTCAGGACCTGCCCATTTTCCCCATGTTCTACAGAAAGCAGATGATGAAAGTACGGGATGAGTCAAGTGTGGACAAAAAACACAAAATACAACAAACAAACATACAAAACAAAACAGATATTCTCTTACCCCAGGTTAGTTTCTGATCCACCATACTTGGGTTTCTGGGATACTCTGTTGAACGGACAGAGCCTGTAGATGTACCTGAAAGCAAAAGATGAACTTAGTCCTTCAGAAGTAGGAACTTATAACAAATAATAACAATTAATAAATACAAGACATTTTTTTCCAAAATCAGAGTGTGTACATACTCGCTGGTTGACAACTCGTAGCACTGGTTATAGAGGTGGGCGAACTCAGCACTGGGTCCAAAGTCAAAGGAGATTTCCTTTTCAAGGTTCCTGAAGACAAAAAGCAAATCCAAAATGTAATCTTTTTTATTTTTTTATTTTACAGTCTTCAACTAACAACACACTGATTTTGCAACAAAATCATCCATTGCAGCTATTGAAGTTCAGGCTGCAGTTGTAGTAACAAACACCGATTGCATTATTGGCAAAGAAGCTCCTTCATATTCAGACTCACCTGATCTGATCATCCACTTCCCGGAGAGCTCTCTCAGCCTCATCAAACTCAGCCCTGGCTTTCTGAGCAGCTGGGAATCAAATATAACCTTAAAGTAAATTCTGTCCAAAACCTTACACAGGTATACATGTGCTTACATACACACACATACAAAAAGTCTGAGCAAATCATGCCTTCCTGTTGATGCTTTTAGAAAAGACAAGCAACAGCCATTCAATGAATCGCTTTGTGTCCTGATAAATAATTTATTTGCGCTACCAGAATTTTTAAGTTACCACATTAAAATTCTAACTAATAGGTACGCAGTCACATCTGTGCTTTTTTTCTGGTATTTTACAGCGTGACTCACTTTCTCATAGCTGATGACTGGCTGAGTCACTCAGTTTTATACACACACTTACCATCAATGAGGTTCTGAGTTTCTTGATCGTAGGGTGGCATAGTCCCCTCATCATCGTCATCCTTCGTTTCTTGAGTCTGTATCGTAGGAGGGCTCTGCATATCAAACACAGATAAAAGTGACTCACTAAAATAAACTTGAGTCATCCAGCATAAGTTTTGATGGAGAAACTCAGTGGGCTTACCTTGTAGTCTCTCTCATCTGGGTCATCATCTTCATCATCTTCATCATCATCCTCTTCTTCCTCCGGGATGTCATCTTCAGGGTACTGCTCAGAGTCAATGTCTGGCTCCCTCAACTCCTCCTGTGGAGTCTCCACTGGTGCTGGGGTGTCTGCATTGGCCTGACACCAAAAAGGTGGTAAATTTAGAGGAGCAGAGCCTTTCACGCATGGAGTTTACTAGAAGAACAATCAGGTTCTTACCTCTGATATGTATTTTTCTTTAATGTTATTCCAAACAGACTCAAATGCTACTGTGTCGACGCTGTCAACTCCTCCCAAAAGTCCCTACACAAACCAAAGACAATATTCACATTTTGATTTGTTCAGCTTTACTGACTACACTGTAACAGCAATGATTTTATAGGAACAATACAAAAAAAAACCAACATTTACCTGAGCCTCTGCTTCTGTGAATGAACCGTCTGAATCTGGTTCGAGCTCCGAATGGGACAGAAGCTCAGCCACTGAGACTCTGAGGTAAACAAAAAGACATCATTCTCTGAGTTATATTAGCAACTCTTTATATTTCTACCAGTCAGTCAATGAAGCCAACTACAAAAACAATTAATTACTGTCACACTAATGATCAGCCAAAGTCTACATATGAAAGGCACAAACATACAATCATTTTAAAAAGAGTGATAATCAATTCTCAGACATTTTTTGTTCAGAAAAAGCAGTATTCTCTACAGAATGCCATCAGGTTTTAAGTCTGCTGTGTGCCAGGATTATGGATTCCCAATAAATAAGGTACAGAGCAACAAGATAACTTAAAATAAATATGGTTCCAGACGTACAAATGCTGCATTTCTTCTATGCACTACTTTATTTAACTTTGTTCTTAAAGTTGTCCCTGCTAAGCTTCACAACACTGTAAATCTTCCCTCATTATGGCTGCTAACAATTCTGGAGGGTGCTGATACTCACAAGCCATCTGCATCATCATCCAGTTCAAGAAACACCTCAGCCATTCTAGCCTTGTCCTTCTCCATGCGAATGACAGCTTTTTCATCTGAAACAAACATAAAATGTCACTTTGTGTTGCGTTATCAGTGACTCGGATCACACACACACTTCTATAGAGTGTATAAAGTCTTGCATCAGTGACGTTTTTTGAGTACTACTAGTGCGTGTGGCATCCAGGCAACTTAGTCTAGCTCAGTTGTTAATAAAACAGACTACACTATCTGTAATGTGATGCTCTGTACAAACAGTAGATGGTGATGTACTTTCATATCTTAATTTACCTTCCCAGGCCTTCAAGTGGCGCTCTTTGGCTTCTTTCTCTGGCTGCTCTGCAGTCTCCTTTACAGTTCTCAGAGCTTCCACCTTATCTTCCAGATCCTTCTTACTGACCTGAACATCTGCAAGTTTGGCCTGTTGACACAAATCAAAATAATACATTTAACCAAATACGATCTACATAATACTGGAAAACTCCATTCAATTTATGAAACAATGCCTTAACATCTACTCCAGAGAAAACAACTGTAAGATGCAACCACAACACAGGTCACATAAAAAGTTACTGGAACATAATTCACAAAGGCAACAGGGAAGAATAACAATAGTGTGCCAACAATAACCGCACTGTCAACTTGGAAGACCTGGCATCTTTTGTTACTCTATAAAGATGGTCAGCATCTTGTTTCTGGATGTGAACCAGGCTCATTCTGAGTGAGTGAGAGTGAGTGAGTAGGATGTGCTCAACACTACTGCTTTCACTTTTTCTATGTATAATAAGACACCGTCTAACATCTCTATTGAAGTGTCAGTATCTCTGTATAAAGAATATTTGACACTGCGATAATTACACAAGTATATAACAAAGGATTTCTTGTCATTCCCACCTTCTTATCCTCTAAGGCCCTCTTGGCCTCCTGGATAAGTTGTTGTTTAAGCAGAA
This sequence comes from Macquaria australasica, assembly GCA_005408345.1. Lineage (NCBI taxonomy): Eukaryota > Metazoa > Chordata > Actinopteri > Centrarchiformes > Percichthyidae > Macquaria > Macquaria australasica. The sequence goes on along the minus strand of SEMN01000058.1, from coordinate 642,526 downwards.
AGCCCTCCTTAGCAATCTCTGCCATCTTCTGCAGGCTCTCTCTCTCTTTGAGGCCCATCTCCCTGCAAATCACACATGATGTAAAAAATAAAATTTAAAAAAAGTACTCAACAAAAACAAAACATTTAACATTTTCTGGAAATTCAATGGGTGTGTAAGCACATGTATAGGCCCTATGGAGAAATCGGGCTTAGACCGTAAAGTGTACACAAGTTATCAGAGTTATAATCCAAAAACATTCCCACCTGCAGGTGTTCTGACAGGCAGCACCACTGTTGTACTCATCTGTTGTGTCACAGCAGTCTGTACAGGAAAACACAGACATTTAACAAAATCTTTCCCAAACAACACACCGGAAAGCGTAGTTAGTCAGCGTAGTTTAAAAGTCATACCACAGATTCCATCATTGATGCGGGATGAAGGGATGAAGCCCGGTCGGAAACCTGTATTGCTGCAGTGGAAGCTGCCATTGGGACAAGCAGCAGTGCCTGCAAATAAATATTTTATTAAATATACAAAACAGCAGAACGATATTGTCATAACCTGGCAAAGTGAGAATTATACCAACTAAGCAGACCTCCTACACATTTATCAGTAACTATTTGTTTGATTCAGTGCACTATGGAAAACAAATTAGTACTGGACGGTTGTACAGGTCTCTTCAGCATGCAGGATATACGCACCTGGCTCATCGGAGCCGTCCTGGCAGTCACAGTAGTCATCATTCACTCTGTCAAAGGGAATAGTGCGGGAGCCATCCAGGCAAGTAAAAGGTGTGTCCTCTTCATAGAACTGCCGTTCTTTCGAAGTTGAACAGAAGAAACAAGTCAGTGCCGTGACAGCTCCAAAACTACAGAGAAACTTTCACCCCAGTGAGAAATACATAACCGTAATCATGGATCTGTCTTATTAGTTGTAATTAAATGCTTACTTGAAAAAGGGACACCGCGAGGGCGTTGGACTTCCACCGATGAGACCCCCACACCCAGCAGCAGCAGCAGGAGGAGGAGGAGGTACTGAGAGGACATCATGATGGTGCAGCTCCACACTGGGTCACAACATAGCAAGAGAAAATGGAAATTGGAGATTAATACAGGACGCACACTGTAACAACTGTAAACACCCCGTGACAGCGCCGATAACGTTATGAAATACCAAAGCAACAGTATGTACGCCTGTTGCTGTTATTACGTATTTAGACAGAATACGACTTCTCCTAAGTTAGCCGCGAGCTAACAAATGTAATGCTATTAGCTAAAAGCAAACCATAAACTAACACGTACATTAAAAAAATACCAAGTGTACGTATGTCGTTACAATAACATCAAAATACCTCTAGCGTACAAGATTAATAAAGTAGATAAAAACAAAGAAAACTGTATTTTTTCTTCTTAGAACAAGCTAATAGCTAACTAATCATTACCGGTCAATACCCGTCTACTAGTTCTGTATGACAAAGCGCATGCGTATATGCCCACCCCTCTTTGTCTTGTTTCACTCTGATTGGACGACGCTTTGTTTCAACAATTGTGATTGGCGGAGAGCCGTGACACCCGTCTGAAGTAGAGGATTCTGGGTGGTGTATACTTGAGGATGCAGCCATCTCATGCCGGAGTCAGACAGGTGGAGGTAGTGATCATTGTTTACACTGTTATCCTTACATTATATTTAATGTTATCGTGTATTTGATATCTCTCTCAATATACTTACACAGAAAGAGAAATGCAACTAAAAAACAAGGACAACAAAGCTGAACAAAGGTCAACATAAACATTTAGCTATTATGTACATACAAGTAGGTGATAGCCCATAAGTATAGTAGGCCTATATATAAAAACAATACAACAATGAACAACATACAGTGTCAATATACAAGCCAGGCCAGGTTTATGTAAATTGTAAACAAGAATACAATTGTGCAAATATGCTGGAATAAATATCAAATGATTAAAGTAACAGGTTGCTTTATATACATGAGGTAGGTCGATATGTACAGTATGTGCATGTATACATGTCAGCATAGTATATACAGTATATACAGTGACTTAGGTTTATATTTGACAGTGATATGTACATGTTAAAAAAACAGTGTGTATTTAAACTATAAAATATATAGGAAATATCAGGAACAATCTAATACTATGAAACTAGTGTTATCTGTTCACTAGAGTGCTGGCATGTGGAAAGAAACTGTTTTTGTGTCTGGTTGTTTTGGCGTACAGTGCTCTGTAGCGCCTACCAGAGGGGAGACGTTGGAACAGGTTGTGTCCGGGATGTGATGGGTCTGCAGTGATGTTTCCTGCCCGTTTCCTGACTCTGGACATGTACAAGTCCTGAAGGGAGGGCAGGTTGGCACCAGTGATTTTTTTTTCTGCAGTCCTGATTGTCTGTTGTAGTCTGTTCCTGTCCTGTTTGGTGGCTGATCCAAACCAGACGGTGATGGATGTGCAGAGAACAGGCTGGATTATTGCAGTGTAGAACTAGATCAGCAGCTCCTGAGGCAGGTTGAACTTCCTGAGCTGGCGCAGAAAGCACATTTGATGATTTTCCCCAGCCTCACCTGCTGTCTACTGTCAGTATGGAAGTTTGTGATCCACTAACAGGTGGGGGCTGGCACAGTGTGCTGTGGGTACGAACCTATACTGGAGCAAATATTGAGCCCAAATAGAGATCCCTCTACACAACAGAGCATTAAGGCTAGAAACCAACTGGGACTTTTGAACCTCCTAAGGACCAAGGGACGTTTCCTGCAATATCCACTTAATAATACAGTCTTGTTAGTCTTGCTACAGAAATAAGATTATACTACCAGCCCCTGGGCTAATAAATGAATGGTATTAATGCAAACAATACACACAAACAAGTAAAATGCTGTCAATTAATTTGCTAACAAAAACACCAAACAGTGCACTAGCATACAAGGAAATTGTAATAACAGCAAACATGACAATGGTATTGCATTTAATATAAAAATCTTACTTTATTTGTATTTTTAACACACTTTACAGTACCGAACAGTGAAATAAAAGAAAAATATACTGATATACTATAATATTGTTTTATATATAGATGTTTGCTTATTAAATGCATTTATTCACAAAATGACACCTCAGCTCTGTTAAGAGGAAAAACTTTCATAAAAATAATATAATAAAAAATAACTTGGACACATTTTACACATTACAGCAAGATCATTTACAAATATTACAATCATTTCATGTTTGTTTTTTCCCTTGAATAATCTTTCTTACTTGTGAACAAACACATGAATTTAAGCCCAGAGAATTATTCACAGAGGGAGTCAGTCTGCGACAAAGTAACCTGACAGCAATCCGATGGGAACCAGCTAGTTAGGTCACCATTGGATGGACATTTAGGCTATCTGGCTAGTGATTAAAGTTACTAAGAAACAGAGGTGGTGATAGTACTAGAAATGGCCAAGTTAGATAAGGACACATTTATTTCCTTTAAAGATGTCACATCCTATGTGACTACATCATCTTACATTTGACTTTATCAGTCAAATAAATTCAATCTCACATGGACTATTAATAGAGAATGACTAGTTTGTTTGATTATGCCTCTAGAAAAGGGGTTAACATTTACTACTGCACAATGAAGGTTTGTGATTTGGCCCAATGGAATATAATCAACAAGTGACTGCCAATGACCAAACCACCAGCACAAACTGTACACTACCTGAAACACACTGTCTGCCTCAAAACCTGATGAAATAAAGTGCTGGTACAAATATATTTGATTTTAACAATAAATGTGGACAATTTAAAAAAGAATGTGACATAATGTTAGCACAAGGGAGTGAAAACATAATCAAGAGAATGAAAAGGTGAGGATGTGGCCTGCAGTGCTTCAGTGGTTCACTTAACAACCTTAAGTGGTTATTTGTCAATCATTATGACTTGGATAAATTTATAATTTACAATCCAATATTACATTATATACAAGAGTGGTAATGCTTATAGCTATATCATCAACACGTGATTCATTTTCCAGACCATCCACCAGAATGATATAAAAATAAACTGTACACAAACTGTTCAAAGAAAACACTTCCCATGGTTTTCTTTTCATCATTTAAAAAGAATGGCAGCAATCAATCAATTGAATATTTTTTTAATAAGAAACAATTGCTACAGTATTGTGTTTGTATGGCAATTAAATATTAATGTTTTTATAGCTTATGACATAAGAAGCCACAAAAACAAAGCAACATCTTTAAAGTAAAAGGCCGATGCATATGGGAATCTAACTGCAATAGTAATTCTGGATTCCCATTCCACAAGATGAAAGCCTGTGTGGTGGCCCCGCAGCTCTGCTCCATCCTGCGACAGAGCAGGTGAAACACACAGGCTTCTGTTGCACCGAGCTGTGGTGTCTTCAGATAAGCTCAGTTACTGACCTGCAGAAACTTGCTCTTACCTTCAAAAGAACCACACCTATGTTCTTTTATGTTTTGTTTTGTTTTTTACCCTGTGAAAATACACCTAAACAAACTGTGACCTATTTAATCTGTGCTGATCGAATCCCGAACACCATTCATCAAGATGTGGTGATGCCAGTGAGGGAAAAATGATACATATGAAAACATCTTTAGCATCCTGCCCTCTCTTTACTCACTCGCTTACTCACGACCACATGATAAGCCACACAAACAAACACATACACGCATCAACTCCATCATGTCAACAAATCAATATCTGGTCAGATTAAAACAAAGGACATCCTTATTCATTCTCATTGCCTGCGAAAAAATAAGAAACTCCTGTTTCTTATTTTCTCTGCATCCTTCCAGGTAACTATAAGATAGTCATTTTACCATCCTGATTAAAAAGCAACACATTCTTTATGTTGGTCCGAGCACAACAACAACATAACTAATTGGCAGCAATGTTTCCCTTTCCCCTCCAAATGCAATGCTGGATACATTGTGTATAGACACACTGATACTCACAGAAATAAGCATACAGACATGATATAAATATACTAGGATGTCTATTATATATCTTGTAAATCTACATACTGGCAGGTATGTATCCTGCATCTGACATTAAGGCAAAAAAGCATCAAACAAGGATGATTAGGAACTGCCAGACCACCTTTTGGCCAAGTCACGCTTCTTTCCCCTGACATTCTACCTCCCTGATTTTCTTATTCATCTGTGTGCCTTCAAATCACTTCACCCACTGAAGTTTCTCATCCTTTACTTTGGTGAGAATCATTGTGTATGAGGGGACATAAACACGCAGTGCAAGTAGGTGTGAGATGGCGAGTGAAAATTTGTTCTGCTGATGACATAATTCTGTATCCGTTCAACATATTTAGCAACTGTTAAATAGAAAATAGGCAAAACTTATGCTTCAAAGCATCACATGGCTTATTCTCAGAAAGTTTAAAAAAATCATTCTAATAAGAAAAAACCATAAGCTGGAAAGAGTCCACTGGTGTGTTGTGGTGTGGGTTGTGATTGCTCTGCATCTAGAGTTCTGAGTTATTATATTACCAGAAGAGCAACAAAGGAAGACTTACAGCTTAAAACATATCACCACAGAAACTGTACGTGTGAGATACACACCACAATACCATGAACAGTAAAGAGAGATCTTTAACAAGAGACAATCAAAAATGATAACAAAATCAGACACTCCTGTCCCACAATGCATTGCTTCACGACAGCTCCATTCAGGAAGCTGGTGTTTCAGAAAGGCACAGAGCCATCTTGCACCAGTAGCACTCTCCTCGTAAAGGGAAAAAGGGTATGGGACCCGGTGGTCCCTTCATCGCAGCATCTTCCTTTCGCTCCATATCATCCGCTCTCCTCCTCCAACTCTGTGGATTTTCTTATTTTTCTTTCCGACAGAAATGGAAAAAAAAAGTCACTCGGATGTGTAGCTTTTCTGAGGGGAACAGTTTCTGTTGAGGTTCTAACGAACATGAATTACTAATACTGACTGAACACTAGTTAATACTCCATTAAGAGATGGCTTTTTCCAAAGAGATTCATTACTGATCAGTGTCCCTCATGTAAATGCACACATACAAACATACAGTCAAGTGTGTGTGTGTGTGTGTGTGTGTGTGTGTGTGTGTGTGTGTGTGGTGTGCCTGTGCGTTTGCAAGATAGGGGTACATTTGGGCTCCAATTATACTGTATGACTGATGCATGAGCGAACACACATTGCATTGGTGTATTCCACATGACTTACTCCTACTATGTGCTTGTGTGTGTCACTTTGTGTGTTTATGTGTGTGCATTCCAGTCCCAGAGTGCTACGCTGTCTTCAGTTGCCCATTGTTAATGCTCTCCTAAATTCCTCTTAGTCTAAAGTTCGTTGTGAAATCAGTCGAAGGACTTGTCACCACTCCAAATCTACAGTTGCTGTGTTATTACCTTCTCTTTAAGCGATTTTAATTTATTCCCTTTTTGAAAAATATATTTAAAGGTCTGTATTGTCATTGCAGTCTTATTTGTTCTTGGTTTTGGCCATTAGAAGGATGAACAAGATAATGTGTGCAAGTGAGGAGGGAGATACAGGAGCAGAACTCATGTATCTTCAGCTTGTGAAGAGGAATCTTCCTCTTCCTCTACAGGACTTGTGTCAGAATGTCTCTCCTTTTCAGATCTCACCTCCAACTGAGCTTTCAGCTCCTCCTCCTCCACCTCCTCTTCCTCCATTGCAACCTCGTCTTCCTCTTCTATTATGTCCTCATTATCCTCTTCCGCCATTATGTCTTCCTCTTCGTCCTTTTTACCCTCCTCCTCCTCCTCCCCATGACTGCAGTCCTGTGCCACGTGGTTCGGCGTAGGGTTGTCACCCTCGTCTCCCTGTTCTCTCTGAGAGCTGTCTTCGAGGGTGAGTTGAAACTGAAACTTGTCCATGCAGGCGTTTATATCCTTATCCTGGCCCACAGGAGGTGGTGAGGGGCTTTGTGGGATAGTGCTCTGGTACCAGTCCCTGTTGTCCTCCAGAGTGTCCAAGATGTCTTGGGCATCAGGATGAACAAGGTCCCCCCATGTCTCCCACAGCGGGTGGACAATGTAGTCAATAAAGCCCACCTGCATCCGGAAAGAAAGAGCATGACTGAAATCATATAGACTAGCACAGTGGTGTCATTTCACTCCTTACAAATCAGCATTAAAAATGTACGAGGATGACTGCTGTGATCAGAGATGACAGATCACTCTGCACTGCAGTTATCACCCCACCTACAGCATTAACAGTTATCCAGTTGTGTATTTCAGAGCTGATCATTTACCTGGCTCTTTTCCACAGATGCAGTGTGTTTATCGCACATGGGACTGATCTCCATCCCTCGCTCTCTCTCCTTATCTCCCTGCCTGAAGAACTCCTCCATGATTCTCTCCGTCCATTGTCGATACACGGCCAGCGGTTTCGTAGGATTGCTCAGGTCAGCACAGTGCACCATGTTCCTCAACACCTGCACAAGCACACACAGTCACATATCACACACTATATTATGTATATGAGAAGTTATAATCACTGAATTCAGATACGCATGGGGATCTTCTGCCTTTAATCTCCTCTGTCCCTCTGGTCATTTACAGTTTGTGTTTTAAACTAACAAATCTTTTAGCAGCTAACCCAGCTTTCTTTCACTTTTACGTCATTCTCTCTTCCTTTCTCTTCTATCAATTGCTGGTACAACTCCAAAATCCAGTCCTCTGTCTCTAAAACTAGGATGCTTTCTAAACTTTTTTCCTCTTTTCCCAACACCTGCTCCTCCGTTTTCCATTTCTGCTCACGATTTTGTCACCTACTTTGGCAAGTATTTATAAAAAATCTTCTTCCACCACTCTTTACTGTATTGAGTCTGGCTTAACTTCTTTCTCTCCTCTTCCCCACAAAAAGGTGCAAGAAACCTTTATGTTTTAGCACAGTAACCACCTGCACTATTAACCCCATCCCCTTCACTCCCTCTTTTAATGTCATTCATCAATTCACTGTGACACCTGCCTTCAAATCACCTTGTTTCTCCAATGCTAAGGAGACCTCTTCATGTCAACAACTGAAGACTAGTGTCATTTATTTAATTCCTTTAATTGAATTTCTTTCAAAAACTCTTGAATCATAAAATTGTCATAGAAGCACTTTTTGGGCCTCAATCAGTCAGGATTCAAACTGGCATACTGAACCAACACTGCACTCCTCTGTGTTTCTGAGTGTCTTGGCCTTAGTTCAGACAACAACAAACAAACAAAAAAACACCCCCTCCTTGGCGATCTTGCAGACACCTGGATCTCTGGGCGGGCACTTGCATGTGTCCCTTCTTTCCTTTCCATGGCCCTCTTAATAAAAAAGCTCGGATTCCTGCTTTTGTGGGTGACCCTTAACTGTATTCAAATCTTTGACACTCAGGTCAAATCAGGTCAAATACATTTCTGCATGCCTGGCTAACATCTTCAGTCCATCAAACTCAATTTAGATAATACTGAGCCACTCTTCCTTTCTATAAAACCATGCCCCACAAAAAAGTAACACCTACTAATAGAAAAGTGCTCTATAAATAAAGATTATTACTTCATCCATCAAATAATAAGTCTTGATAACGAGATCCTGCAGATGTGGATCAGTGAGTTGATCAGACTCAGCAGGACTGCATTTTATGGTTCTACCTCTTATAATCCCCAAGCTACTAAAACATACTTAAAAAGAAGAGACTACTTAATCTTTCTTAAGCCTACTCCATTTTGACTTAACTATCAACAAATGTTAGCAGCACTGGAAATAGGTTGGAGAAAATGCAAAATAGCCCAGACAGACCAGTCACTGTTCTTGTGGTGTCCATGTACACAGTGTAAACACATGACATCTTGAGGAGGGGCATGTAAGTTATGACAAGGCCATATGTGCCACGGATGAGCCACGTCCTGCAGAGGTGCAACACTTTGACGCAGGAGTATAAATCAGCCTTCACATGCCCTGTAACCTCTACTTCAGCTCTAGCCAAAACAATGTTTACATCCTGCTTAGCCTTCCTCTCAAACCCCACCACTTTTTGCATTTTTAGCACTCTGAATTAATTGATCACGTCGTATCAATGCTTCACTAATGTTTAGTTCTTTTGTAACTGAATCTGAACATCTGCTAAATGGCTAAATAGTTAGTTGAAGTTACTTGCAAATTAACTGGAAGATGTCATCTCACCTGTATCCGATCAGTGTAATGGTCGAGCAGCAGTACTCCAGAACTTGTCACTTTCTTGGTTTCCACCATAGTCTTGAGGTCTGCCAGCAAACTCATGTGTTTAGACATATCTGTTGCCAAAACCTGGGAAGACAATTGATATGAATGCATTAGTGAAAAAAATAGAAAGATGGAGAAATTTGATAGGAGATGATGAAGAGAATTGAGGAAGGTAGTTATCTTCGTGATACAGAATGAGTGTGTTGACAACTCTCACCATATCAATAACAAGTTTCCTCAGGCTCTGTCTCTGCCTCTTGCTAAGGTTCTGGAAGATGTCACAGTTGTCCTCGTGAAGCAGCTTGAAGCCCACAGCTAGGTGATGGTTCTCCAACACAGACTCATCATTATACATCAGGGCTAGCTCTGAGTCTGAGGGACGCACCATACGATACACATAAGAGTCAAAAACACACACAGTAATTGCATCAACATGCTCCCGCCATCAGTGTTAGAATCAGACTTTGGTGGCACTGTTTCAAAATGTACAACTACTCAGTTGATTAAAGGAAGTGCAAATAAAGCTTTAGAGACAAATTTCTCCATTTACAACAACTAAACCACACAATTTACAGACTAAACAGATGAATGTACTAAAAACATATAACAACAAACAAAAATGTGCTTTTTCACTCAAACTGAGGATGATTGCAGTACCAAAGGCAAACATAAAGGAGAATTTCAACTAAACTGAGTGTATTATATAACATTAGAAACTCAAGAAAATTCAGTTATACTTAAAATAACCACATGGACCACATTTAGTGTCTCTAAATGTCAATACTTCAATTCTTTCAATTCAAATTCTTTAATTTCAAATATACAAATCACTACATATATCTCAGTTCTTAATGGTCTATGCAGTATTGTCTGCTAAAATGTATTTTCCAGTGCTTTTGGGTTTCTACCTGTTAAAAGGGTGTTTTTCCTTGCCACTGTCGCCTAGTGCTTGCTCATGGTGGGAACTGTAAATATAAAGAGTCGGTCTAGACCTGCTCTACATGAAAAAGTGCCCTGAGATAACCTTGTTATGATATGGGGCGCGATATAAATAAAACTGAATTGAATTGAATTGCTTTGTAGCATAATTAGTTAGTGATTAGTTATAATATGATTTAGAGGTTGAACACATTTTATTATGAGGAAACTGAAACATGAAACCGTCACAATTTACATAAAAATTGACATGATAAATATTAAAAATAAGAGTTTACATAGACATAAAAGACAAACCTTTACTGGGTAGAAAGAAATGAAATGTCAGGTATTATCAAAATAGCTGACCCAGAAAAGTGGCCTCATCTAATTCTTACATAGTGGATCTTTATTATACTGGTTCTTTTATAGCTTTCCTCCCTTTCCTGAGACTTACTAGTCTTGGACACATACCTTTTGTATTTTTCAGCAAAAGGAGCTTTTTGCTTGTCCTTGCAATCATGATGTCCTCTTTGTTTCTCAATTATATATATATTTTTATAATTCATATGTTTGTGTGTCTCTTAATCTAATTTTGACTCACTGGTGTTTATGAGGAATTGGTTGGACACTCCTGGATGGTCCACATCGTGGATGGCAGCAGCAAATAACGCAGCTAGTATCTCTAGATCAGTGAACACAGCCTGTCAGAGAGAAATGAAATAGAAAAGAGGAAATAATCAGCTAAACTGCAGTTTACAATTTGCTTTTGACTGCTGTATTCTTTGTAGTGGGCCTGGTATTTGTGAAAGTCTGTGCATGTGAAGTTAGATGTGTATTTGGTATTTGTAGTAATGCTTTGTCTTTGTCATTGGTGTACCAGTAGAGGTACTTACATCTAGAGCAGGTGTGGATAGCAGTACATGAGTAGACTGAGTGACATCTGCAGCGTGGAGGCTGTTGTGGTAGGCCACATTGGCATGGTAGTGGTCCTCCAGGGTCATCACATAGGTGACAAATGTATCCACAGGGATCCGAAAGGTCTTCAGTAGATCTCTTTCCTGTAGCAGAGACAGTCCACAGGGGTCATGGTCACAGATAAGTCATAAGTCTGCATGATATACTATATAATCCATTGCTAGTTAAAGCTCAGTCTGTCTGTCGCTCACCTGGAAAATGGCAAACATTATGCAGCTGAGGGGTCGGTTATTAGAGAACTCTGCCACGCGAAATATATTAAGGCCCCACTTGTTCAAGTCGTTCAGCTCCTGAAGGCACAACAGACAACATTAACACACATCAGTACAACAATAGCAGTTTGTTACCCATCTTAATTACACCAACAAAGGTGCATGATACTACAGTTGTGTGTTCTTTAGATTAGAATTAGGTTGCATGCAACACGTTTTATTGCTACATCACATGTGTGTTGTGGTTCTTGCCAGTGGAGAAATTGGTTTCTCCTTTAATGCAAAACATTTTTCCACAATGAGAAAGAAAAAAGCGCTTGCTCTGACTCTGACAGACCAATGCCAAAAAGATGTTTACAGGTGATGTTTTAAATTGTGGAGAGATTTGTGCAGAAAGATTTCTGCATTTAAATGTACTGTATGACAACAGTGCATTTTCCCTTTAATGGTTCACATTATCAGGTACACAGATGGTCGAAATAAGCTACGGAAATGTGTACAGAAATGCATGTGTGAATTAAACAATTACATTTACATAAAGAGACAGAATATGTAGAGAAGAGTGACAGGAAGTGCATGTAACCTGACTGTTTTTCTTTTGGTGATCTTGTGTGCGTTCATGTGTTCATGTCTATGCAATAACTGTGGTGGGCTGCTTTTCCATCCATTTAGTTCAGTTCAGTTCAGATCGTTATTGTCCCACAAGATTTATTTTGCAGCAAGGCAGCATAAAAACATAAACACAATAAAAACACAGTAAGACAGTTGAAGATGTTTTTACCCTGGCTAACGCATCCTCGTGTTCAGTCTTCACGCCAAAGCGAGGCATGGTGGAGTTGGAAAGGCTGGAGCTGTGCGTGAGCTTCTTCACACCGCTGATGTGACACATGGGCTTCTCCCTCTCCCTCAAAGTCGGGGATGGGATCTCCACCTCATTCTGCTTATCTGGGGGGGCAATAGTCAGAGGTCAGCCAGGATGGAGACGTATGAGACTTATGGGTTGTGCTTGACCTAGGGTCAAAGCTATAAGGGACTTGCTATACTGGTTGGTCACAAATGGATGACAGGTTTGCTTTACCTAGAAAGGTAGTGGAGATGTATTCTGACACCTGGTTCCCTGAGCGACTCATCTCTGACAAATGGGACAGCTCCCTGTTCAACATCCTCTTGAACTGAAGGGAAGACAGAAAGAAACAGAAAGCGAGTGGGTTACTGTCATATCCAAAAATGTAGAGACGTGCATATTGGTAAACCTTGAGAATTATTAACATTGTACTTTAGATTCCATTTGTACATAACAACAAAACATTCCTATGAGTCAAATATGAGAAAATAAATTATCACCCTCAATCTGGCTTCATTCACTAAAGGGTGAGAAAATCAATTGTGAATCATGCCTCCTCTTTTTGAGAACATACTGTGCAATACCCCAATTCAGTGTGCTTGCATTTTGATTGCCGTATATTTAGCCTACATGCTGCAGTAATGTAGCTTGTTTATATGTATTTTTCTCCATACATCTACAGTGGCAATCATGAACAACTAGTTTGCAGGTCCTTGCAGTACAGGCACAAATGTGATTAAGTGAATACATTATCCCTGCAGACAGAAAACACTGTCCCTGAATGTTCTCTCTGCTTTTATGTATTTTTTTAGATAAAGGTGGTGTTTGGAGGCTTGACAGTTACCTGTCGCACAGGTCATGTGAAGGTACAATGCTATTCGGACAAGACCCCTCAGTCTGTGTCCTACTGACTGATCTTTCACACATAACAATCTCCATGGCAACCAGAGCGGTTGCCGTGGCAACTGCCTCCTCACAGTCAGTCCTTCAGCTTGATGTGAGAGCGGTGGCTGCTTGGGTGACAATCTGAGAGAGTAGGCAGGTGTCTCTGACCTTTACCAAGGTCAACCCTCCCCTCCTCTGCTGTCTTCCTCTCTACGTCTCTCTGTTACTTGTATCTGCTCCTCCCTCCCTCTTGAGGTAAACAACACTCTCCGCTACTGCCCTCAAGCCCCAAAATCCTCCTCTGTCACAGGCTCCACTTTGCCTTCCTGCCATTTCACACACTTCATGCATTCCCACCATCTTTCACTCTTTTCCTCTCAGTTATCTCTCTTTTTCCACACATCCCATCCAGCCTGGCGCTCGTTACATGATATGCCAAGCAAATAGGTACTCGGACAGCAAATTGTAGAAGCAGTCAGGCAGAATCAGTCATCAGGAGCCAGGAAAGCAAGTCAAGCCCAGTGGCACACTTAGGCAGCAGGCTCAGCCCAAACCACCTCCTCTCTCTCGCGCTCTCTCTCGCTCTTTCCTTCCCTGATGCTGTAACGCTGAGTCATAGCTGCCAACCAACACTTCCACGGTGCCAGTCCGAGTGCCAGGACAAACAACACTCTTCCTCTGACACTGACTAATGAAGCAAACATGCAAACGCTGCACAGACATGACCACGAACACACACACACTTATACACCTGCATATGTGAGGGACACAGGAGGGATTTATTTTTTCTAACTGTCTATGATCATGAACATAACATACATTAATAACCAAATAACACGTGTTAAATGTGACCCTCCTCTGAACTATAACCTGTACATGTGATTGATTCAGACGGTAAGCATATCAGCAGAGAAGCAACTCATATATCCAAATGTGCCCAATGTCATTCAAGAAAAGAGTAAAAACAAAAGCCAGAATTTGTTTTGGTAACACAGTGACAGGATACCACATCTAATGCAAACCTGACATAATAGAAAACCTACACAATGTCTAACTTAATATGTTTTTAGGGATGTAGCATGTTGGCACATCTGATGACAAAAAGAACAACTCGGTCCTACTCGGTCCTGAGACAATAAGCATTGTCATTCACTGACAATACGCTTGGCTTCCTTGAGTCTGTATTGAGGCCAGCCTCAGGGTAGCAGGAGAGAGACACTGAGGGATGTGGGACGCAGGTGTGGAGGATGGAAACGGACATTATGTGACACTGCAATGTACCTGCAGTAAAGACGGCTAGACTACTTATCACAAAGTCCCAAAGCTAAGCAGCTTGGTGTATTCTCAAAGGAAAGAAATGTAGACCAGGAATGGAAGGATGAACGAGAGTGATATTGTCTTTTTGTTTACAGTGCTGCTGCAATGTAGAAACACTGAGCAGAGTTAATAAACTCTGTGCCTTTATCACTTTTTCTCTTCAGTGGATTCATGTATAAATTATGTACAGGAACACACTCACCAATATTCTGCCTTACAGTTTCTCACAAAGCCACTGTCAGACCCACAAAACCCTCCTTCACCATATAAATTCAATATATAATGGACTATGAAGATGAAGATTCTCCCTTATAAACACATAAAATTCACAAACTGACACCATTACTACTATTTAAAAAGACACATAAGAACATGGAGTAAGCAAATAGATGAGTTGCTAATGCATGCATAGATGTAGCAGTAACACTTGAAGAGTCCACAGCATCTATTCAAGATGGCCACTGCCAGGCCTTCTTGCCCTCTGCAAACTCTCCGAGCCCTACCTGGTCCCACCAGCCGATGAGCCAGGGCCTGGAGCAGGTCTCACAGAACAAGTCCACTAAGGGCGTCCTGCGCTCCGCCGCCGTCCCACCCCCATCCAGAACCCCTCCAGCAGCTGCACCGAGGTCCAGCTCTGCCCCTGCCCTCCCCTGCAGGGGGCTGTAGCTGGAGGAGCGGGGCAGCCTGTAGCCCCCTGGTACAGGCGAGGGGCAGGGGGATGGCGCTGGGTCAATGGCCTCCACCACACCCATGTTGAGGGTGACTGGGGGTTTGGGCCGATGGCAGAGGCAGGAGGTGCGGTAGTGGAGCGGGGTGGGGGCACTGCGGGTGCCCCAGTGGCATGAGGGCGTCGTCAGGGTGTGTGGAGAGAGGCCACAGCCAGTCAAGCCGGAACACTCCAGAGTGACGGCTGCCCCAAGAGGGGGCGAAGGAACGGGGGAAGGGGGTGAGGGTAGGGGCTGCTGGTGCAGACTGTCCTTGCCTACATGCAGCACCCCAAAGCAGGCCACCCGGTCAGTCCAGAGTCAGGCTCCAGCCTCAGTGTGGTCCGAAGACGAGGGTCCCCCTGACGGGCAGACCAGGAGCCCCCTGGATCCGGCTGCTGTGGAGACTACATCTCATCCCATTTGCTGAGCAGACTGACCCAAATGTACGGTCACTGCAGGGTAGAGGTGGATGAGAGCTGAAAGAGGGAAGATGGAGGGAAACAGAGAGGGAGCGAGGGACTGTCTGAAGGGCACAGAGAGGAGCCGATGGAGGAGATGAGTGGGAATGTGAGAGAGATGTAAACGAAAAAATTATGTTGAGAGAGCTGAGCTGCTTGACAAATAAAAAATTTAGATGATGGAGGTGAGAGGGATGGAGTAATGGTGACGGCAGGACAGAAGGATGACCATAGTATCGAAATATGGAGGTAAAGGGAGCTTGGATGACAGCAGGAACATCGGGGAAGGAAGGAGGGAGAAACAAATGATAATAGCAAGAGAAAAACAAGGAAGGAGTGGATGAGAGAGGGAGAGAAAGAAAGAGACAGAGAGGGATGCAGGCAGGCCTGTAGCAGACGGTCAGGCTGAAGAATCACACCAGAGCTGTGGTCTGGAAAAACAGGCTCCCTCTCCCTGCGTCGACTGCCCCTCCCCCACGGTACAGATCCAGAGGCCCGGCCCAGTCCTACCGGTGCATCAGCCCGCCTGTGCCGCCTCACACCGATCCCAGCAACACACAGTCAATCCACAGTCAGTCAGGCTGCCTCCTGATAGCTCCGTAGCCCAGTCCCTTGCTCCAAGTCAATCCATGCCTCAGCTGGCCAAAATGCCAGAGGTCTAAGCCTGCCGCTTTAGGCTGCCGTTCCTCCTCCAATGCTCTGCCTCTTGCGCCCTGGATGCTGTAGACAGCTCTCGCAAGCTAATCAGGCAGTGTGGCTGCAGGCGCATGCATGTGTGTGTGTGTGTGTGTCTGCGCTTGCTTCTGCTCGCAGCCTGAGTGCGCATGTGCGACAAGACAGCATGTACGTCTGTTGAAAATATGTGTGTGAGCGAGGGTGTGAGTAAGAGTGAGAGACTGAGTGGGAATATTCATGTGTACCTCCATGTTGGCACAGTGCGGAGGATTTCTGTAGCTTAGTTGCGGCTGCTAAAAGGCAGCAACATATTCACAGAGACGGTTTACCCCAGGAGACTTCTATCTGCTAATTGTATGTGCGCACACATAAATGTACACATACACACACACACACACACACACATAAATTATGTCCTTTAAGCACTCTCCTGTTATCTCTCCCTCAGTCCTTTCATCATAAGCCTGACTGATTATAAACATGAAGAACATTGCCATTAATTAATAGTAAAGTGCAACAGAATCTCTAGAATAAAACAAACAAGGTGCACGCTGCTGTCTATTACAGACAGAACACTATTAAAGGAGCATCGCCTCTATTTAATTGGTTGTAGCCCAAACCACATGGCTTGTGGTCAGAGTGGCAAGCCAATGACTAAAAGGGAAGGGCAGACCCTGCTGCTGTTCGATAGCAACCAAGGTTACAGCAGAGACATCAGCATCAGGGCCCGTTCCCCCTCCCTCTCATATCCTCCATACCCACAGATCGTCACCCTCCCTCCCTCCCTTCCCTCTCCCTCTCTCTCGCTCTCTTTCCCCGTGCCCCCACAATTACAAATGCATGCATACCTAAGAAGCCTGCCCATGTGCACATACACAGGCATGTAGATGAACTACAGCAAAATGCACACCTACATCTCTTGCAAGTATAAAAACAAATGCTTTACTAGACATAATCACGTGTGTTCAGTTCAGTCTAACAAATGCCATAAAAACCCAGAGATGGTTGACCACATATGTGGTACAGCCCACATTAATTATTTATCATTACAATTACTACCACAGGATTGCAAATAAAGCCAGGAATTACTACATCTAATTCAACAACTCTGCAAATTGACACAATACAGTAGAAAAACCAGCACATGATTGTTTCAACAGCTGATGAGCTGTTTTCTAAAGAATAGTATGTGAAAATGTGTCAAGGTTCAGTGTGACAGGTATCAGAGGAGGCTGGACAAGCCAGATGACTTCACTTTAATAATTTACCTTGGTGGAGCTTTGTATAAATGCAAGCTTAAACAGGAAGTTAGCCATTATGTATTTTGTACAGTGAGTCATACAGCTGCAACCCAATAATAAAGTGTTCTCGTGAACCATGAAATACTGTTTACATGTTGTTCATCAAGAAGCTTGGCACCAAAATGAGTATTAACACTGAGGTAGAAGGAGAGTGAAAGTACAAATGGACGTGTTTGTGTGTGGACAGGTGTGTACCTTGTTTGAGGCCATCTCACTGACTGAGCGGTGGGTCTGAATGGTCTCCAACTGGTCCAGACACCAGTCCAGTTCCTCTAGAGTCTCCCGAGCCATCTGCTGGTATGTCTCCTCTGTGAAGGACAGACACACACACACCAACAAAATTCAAAACATGTGATATGCTATCACTATCAAAAACAATTAAAGTTGTTTGCTGATGCTGTAAAATGTTTTCAAATCAGTAATATTTATTAACACATTAAAATTGGCCTATAATTTAGATTGTGATTAGCAGTGACACAAAAATGCATTTAAATTCAAAACATGATAGCTATCAGTCTAATATCTGACACAGCTTTAAATATATATACTAAAATAGATGACTAGACTTAAGTTATTCATGAATTCTGATATAAAATGCTTTCTAATTTATTTTACATTTAGAAACAGAAACCACTGTACAGTTTTTGGGTTCATCACCAAGACAAGAAAGATGTACATGTGTTCTGCACAATAAATTTGATTAGGGTTAGGGTGAGAGTAACAAGTATTAGTAACAAATACATATATAATATATACATATATATCTATTGGTCAAACTCTTTTAATTATAAATGTAATTTGTATGGTCAAAAAAGTACTGATTGTGCCTCTAATATTAAGTGTTTGGTAAAAACTAAATAAAAATGTTAATGTCAGGCACTCTACAGTTGAACATCAAACTCTGCAGGGTAAATGAAAAGAGTTTGTGGTCTTGCAATGTTGCTTGCCCAACAAAACAGTAGGTTACATTTTCTTTCAGTGCAGTGAAGGTAAAAGGTTCTAGGTAGACATACATGTCTTTTAAACATATATGTATGAAAAGAGATTGAACTCTCTTTTGTAGCTTTAGCATTATATGTTGAATAATTTCAGATCTATCCAGTCTCATAAAATGTATGCAGCACAGTTAATTAAAAAATTCCTCAATAATAGCCACA
This sequence comes from Macquaria australasica, assembly GCA_005408345.1. Classification (NCBI taxonomy): domain Eukaryota; kingdom Metazoa; phylum Chordata; class Actinopteri; order Centrarchiformes; family Percichthyidae; genus Macquaria; species Macquaria australasica. The sequence goes on along the minus strand of SEMN01000058.1, from coordinate 623,853 downwards.
TGATGTTCTGTGTTGTTCTGCAGTCATTTTCATTACTGATGCTGCATTTGGGGAGTGTGGGAGCCTTAGTGTGTCCTTAAAGCCTTGCGAGGGGACTGTGGGACTCTTTGGACTAAGAGTTTTAATTAGCTGACAACATACCAGAGAGTGTAGCTTGGGGAACAGTGGGTTGGCTTGTCACTGGTGACCTCCTGTGGACAAACACATTATTACATCAGAGGGAGAACCACACGTTGCTGCCCCCTGCTGGGGTTCAACACACATTCAGCATTACAGGATGAGGCAACAAAAGGCTTGGCTCACAGAGGGGATATGAATATTTGTATGTATGTTATTCATTTATATGCCCCTAAAAAGAGACAAAGGGAGGAGTGCAGGTCTATATTAAAATATCTCTGAATATTGTATAACACTGCAATGTGTGAATTTTTTAAAGTGCATAAAAATTCCCTTGTTTCACTTCAAATATTCAAGTATCCAAAAATAGTCAAAGACAAAGCATGAGCTCTGCTCTCCTTTTAAATATCCTTCATGGTTTCATAATTGTGTAGTGAGGGAGGCATTTTCGGGGCACAACACTGCATAATTATAGATGCTGATAATTCTGTGGTGCACTGCTTTATAAATCATATTGACGTGGAGCTAAAAGCCTGCCAACTCGAGCTCCTTCTGTCTACTGCATTACAAAGGAGAATAATTTTAGTGTTATTGACCATCTCCATCGTCTGGGTACAGAGTCAGGGACATACATATGAGGCATGGTGTTCTCTGCGCTCAGCCAGCCAGCTGGAGAGATGCCAAATAATGCAGATCATATCTTCCTTGAGCATAGTCTGATAATCATAAACCGGTTAATCATGATGGCAAAAGTGTTTCCCACGGGAGCAGGGCGAAGGAGACATTAGCAAACACACACTGCAAACTAAGCAGGCAGTCGTGACGAGCGTAAGTGGGGGGAAGGGGTGTTTGACAGCATGATACTGACTTGTTAGTGGGTGTTGTGACATTGGCGAGGATGGTGAAGTTGCTTCTTACGGTTCGTAGGCTGGCCAACACCTGGGGGATGGATGGACAGCGTAGGAGGGAAAGAAGGAGGAGGGAGGGAGGGAACAGGAGGGGGAGGAACGGGGGACAAGTTCACTGCACTAATTAGCCACCTTATCTAGTCATTTACAGCAATTAAACATATCAGACAAGGTGCACAAGGAAAACATACCTGAGCGAAAGGGGTGACGATCATGTCTTCAGCGTGCCTAAAGGACAAAAGATGAAGACAAAAAACGGAGAATGAGATGAATGTGAGTGGTTTGGGCCACTGAGGCGCTCGGTATTAGTGTTTATATGAGCGTCTGTATCTGTGAGCTGGATGTTTACAAAGACCTATGTGGATCTAAACAGAGAAATAGTCCTGAAATACACTAATGGAAGGTTTTGGGTGGTTTAGACTTAGTGAAGGACAAGCCAGAAAACAGAGCACCACAATTAATGTTAAGAGGATTCATCATGATTTCATTAGCATAATGATTGCATAATTACAATCATAATCATTGCTATGTTGATTGGGATAATGTGCAGTTACTGTGGTGTGTGTGTGTGTGTGTTAGTGAGTGGACACTGCAGGTTTAAAAAAAACATGTTTCAATTCCATCTGCTGCGTGATGGATCCAGGATGATGGCTTCATGCTTACCCTTCACTGTTGATGGAGGAGTTGCGTGACATGGTTTTGGGGGACGTGTCGTAGTCTGAGTCTGAGCGGTACAGGAAGGATTCCCTGCGTTGGCTCTGGGGGAAAGAAGGGTGGAGCACCAACCCAGGACTCGCCTGCGAATCCATGGGACTGCGGCCTGGCGAGGGGCCATTCTCTGAATCGAAGCTGAAAGGGTTAGAGAGGACCGGGAGGAAATTGGGTTTACATCTGCTGCTTCTCTTATCTCACAGTGACAACCGATAATGACAAGATAACCCTCAACACCCAAACACAAGCCCATCCTCCTTTAGAGGTTTTAGTTTCTTAGAGAGGAAGCTGAAGAAAGAGAGATGTGACAGATTCTACAGCATGAACCCATGCAGCTGTGACTCTGCGGTGCCGTTGGATTGGCTGGCTGCCATCGGGCTGCCCTGAGAATTACACTTTACAGACAAGCCTTATTTTCAAGTCATGTTTAAGTGAGCAAAATGAGCCACATCAACCACAGTTTCTCTCTGGGCCAAAGCCGTAGACGTGAGTGATTGAGCTCTTATGACGAAATTCTAACAGTATTAAGACGGGTATAAAGACCACTTACACATATTAAGACTACTTGTACTTATCATCAGAAAATGCCAGCGGCAACAAAAAAAAGAGACAATGACAAAAAAGAGACATCCAACCCAAAAATATTGTGGCAGTGATGAAGCAACATTGTTACTGACCTTTACAGTTATGTAAATCAATATCTGTCTTCTCCTTTTAGTTTGGGAATGAAACACAGCATCAGGCCAACACACCGCTGATTAACATTAAACCCAAAACACAAGGCTGAAGCTAATCTGCCAGATCCATTCAAAGACGAACTCAGCCAAAGGGGACCGGGCAACACGCTTCTCCGGTTACGCTCGTCTCTTTTTCACCAACACCTGCAGTCATGAAGCCTTTATTCTCCAGCAGGCCTCGACAAAACTCCTCAGACCAACTTTTCCTGAGATGAAAGAAGATTCGATCTTGCAGCTAAGAAATTAAGTAAGTATTGATTGAATAGGGTTTTTAGAGTTTGGCATCATATAACAAGAAAATGATGGACGATTCTGTAGTAACAGTACAGACAGTTAGTAATTTATCTGACAATATTTGTGAAAAGTAAACTGCTTGAATTGTTCTTGTGTTTGTTATACACTAAAACAGCTACAAGCCAAGACTTCCATATATAATAATATGAGTCTATAATTGTCACTTTCAGGCTGCTGTCAAATGTTGGGATGACAAGGACAGATAGGGAAACAGGTTGCAGTGTACCTGCAGCATCTATTTTTAATTTAGGATCACTTTTATCTCCAAATTTTTGCTGTCAACACAGTTGTGAACGGTTTTCAGTTTCAGTTAAGCATGAAGTGTGATATTTTTAGAATTCACTTTTAAATTGGCCAATTAGGAGCCACTCCTCTCCCAAGAAGGCTTTGTGAATATGGCTACAGATCAAATTATCATTAAACAAGTTTCTCCAGTAATGAAAAACACACCAAAAATGTCTGCCAGGGGGGACCCTCTGCAAGATGCACACGCTAATCCCTGTTTTTATTTTTTTCTGCAGACTTTGAGAGTAATTATGAGACTTCACCATTCTCAATTCAGCACTTCCCAAAATCTAATCCATCTGGCTAAGGTTATTAGAGTGTGTGCATGGAATAATTTACTCTGAAATTTTCTCAAGGGAGTCGCATTCTAAACATTTGCACACATTTATAATGCTCACACCTCACCTGATCTGATGCAGAACAATCACAGATCACTACAGCTTCTTTTAGTGTTCGAGAGGACTGGGCCAAATTATAGATCAGTGGCTTGAATGCAGAACTGTACCTGCAGATACAGTGAGATGAGCGTCTGCGCTCCTGAATACTGCGGTTCAGTTTCATACGTCGAAACAGAGCAGAGCCTCCATGTCCCCGGGACTGATCGACCGGTGACACAGTTGAGGTGAAAGAGGGTGCAGGAGGTGGACCCTCAGGACTCTCCCACAACCTCAGCTGTCGTGTCAGCTTCCTCTGACTCATCGCTGCTAGCTCTGGCCCTGGCAGAGCTGACAAGTTAAAGAAAACTCCCCCAGCCTCCACTTAAAACTGGCTGTCTCGCTCTCTTTGGCTGTCTCCCTCCCACGCAGTCCCCCTCATCGACTTTTTAGTTCGTCGACTCACGTCTCAGGCAGACAGAACCGCAGCACCTGCCGTGCATGGCGCAAACTGTCCTCAATCCAGAGCAAGATCTAATAACAAGGCCTGATCCTCCCTTCAGTCCTGCTCTCCCACGTCTCATGCCGGAGGAGTCAAAGTGCATCAACATGCATATCCTGCGCTGTGATCTTCAGGCCCTGGATGCTTAAACTCCAGTTCCCCCCTTCTCACATCCTCAGTTTGTTCCCCGGATTTATGCAGGTCTCCTTAATCCTTGCCTGTGCAGGTTTGTTTGAGGTTTGTCTGTTCCTGAGCACTGACAGCCTCCCAGAGGACAGCTCTTCTGATATTTCACCACCTCAGCTCTGTTTGAGTCCCACTGCTGCTGCTGCTGCTGGGACCGACTGGCCCAAACTGGACCTCTATTTACAGTGGCTGCTGTCTCACATTCACAACCTTTGAGGCACCCGGGCTGCAAAAACAACCGAGGGACCTGTGATGATCTCTGTTAATTTCCTAATTAGCCAGCCTTTCGCCCTTCAAGGTTGTATCTGTTACTCTTTCTCTCCTCCCCCCGCCTCCCTGATGCAAGCATGTGCTCTCACTATCCTTATCTCAGTGCACACAGTTCCTCTACAGCAACAGGAAGGCTGATCAGTAAGAGTAACAGACAACAGCCGCTAGAATAGAGCAACCATATGAGAGCAGCACACAGAGCCTGTGTAATGAGGATTTGAGGAGAAGATAGAAAACAACCCAGAAAGAGGAGGAGAAAACAAGTCAGGAGAGAACGGGTTGACTCATACCCCTGTGTAAATGTTTACATGTTCTACTAAATAGCGTGCAGGGTTTGTGCCCAAAACATTTTGTATTTTGACATCAACAGCCTTGCTCACCAGCAGCACTTTCTTTGGCCTTTAGATGTGAGCAGACACAGTGCTACCTTAATATTCTCCATGAGCAACAATTAGACCATGAAATAGCTTTCAAACAAGGTGCGTTAGGTCAACCACAACTAATTCAGTGATGACATCGGAGATAGCAATGTTAGACAGCCTCAGGCGGGATCTTTCTTTTTACACTTACATGGTTTCTCAAAAAGTAAATGGCTGCTTTTCTAACACACTGCACCTCAAAATGTAGAAATATTTGACTGCCGTGATAATAAAAACTATGTTGGAGCTATTGAACCACTGCAGGTATCAGGTTTGCTGGCAGCACAGTTCTTGAGGTGTCATTTATTACTTTCATAACAGGAAGTATTGATTAATCGTTCTGCAAACTACCACATTAACCCCAGAATTACCAAAGTAAGATTTGGAAACAACACTGTTGCAATTGTGTGGCAATTTCCTTTGAAGAGACAAAGAAAGAAGTGGTGAGCAAGTTATCAAAGTATTACATAAAAACTTCTCAGCATGATTGGAAACAATTGCAAAACTTACTCTATTACATTCCTGTAGCACTGTCTAATACTCCAGGGTAATATTTCTAACTTGCAGTTACTTAACTGAGAAACTGTATAATTACAAATAGGTGTTTTTATTTATATATATTTTTTTTTAAATTTTAAATTACAAGTATTTTCTCACATATTTTGACATTAACAAACCTTTAATAGCACCAAGACAATAAGTAATCTAGAGGTAACGTTGGTGTTTTTTGCGTGTGTGTGTGTGTGTGTGTGCCGGCACGTCTGCATGACAACCTGCATTTGTGTGTTTATTTGCGACTGTCGGGGGACACAAAGAGAAAAGACATTCAGACTCGGTGTCACAATTTGAATATACACTCTGCACATACCAAATGAGAGCACAAATGAGACGACTTGTGAATAGTAACTGTTTTTTTCCCCCTCAGCCTTTTTCTGCAAGAGCAGCTAGCAAAAAGGAAAAAAAACAAGCAAAACCTGCTGCATGAATTTCCACCTTTCAGCAAGCAGTTTAAAGCCTGAGCACAGCGAAGAACACAGTAAAGATAAGATGCCTTGTCAAGCTGTTTCCTCCTCTCCTCTTGCCTTCCACATTCAGTAGTTTACCTTTTCTTCTGAGTCTCTCTTTTCCCTCCCCTCTTTTCCTGGTGAAGAGTAACTATCGTTTGTTTATGACGCACAGGGGCTGGATGGTGGAGCTCGTCTTGGAAAGTCACTTATGAAAAGGCCTCACATACAGCCTGTTTGAACAGTGCCTTTCAAAGACAGACTTTGGAAAAATGTCAAGAATTATAATTCACATGACAGTTACTATTGTAATCTCTGGAGAGCTGATGAAGAGACAATTATTCTATCTCCTATTAAATACCGAGTCCCAGCTCAATAATAGCTGGTGAAACCTCTCAAAGTGACTCATGCACACACGTGGACGCACACACACACACGTGGATACACACAGTGGCAAAAACACACCCCCATGTTGCACTTAAGCGCACACACAGATGAGCATTAAGGCTGAAGCTCTTTTGTTTTCACTCAACACTATAAAAAGGCAAACTAGATGCACACACACACACACACACACTGTACACAGGGTGATTATAAACCGCGCTGTGGGCAGCTCTCTTGGTTTCATTATGTGAAAGCAGAGTCCCTGGAGTGTATCACTGTGGACAATGACATGATGATCAGAGGTTTCAGAGGGAAGGGGATTTGTGCCAGCTGAGTGACTCCTTATGGAAGATAACAAACCGTCTCCATCAGGATGGAGAGGAGCACATTAAAGCTGCTGTCTTTCATGTAGCCCAACTAAAAGCTTTATTGATGATACACGGTACTGTAGCTCCAAAAACATACCGTGAACACCCAGCAAACACGCCACAAGAGCTAAGAAGAAAAATAAAATATTACCATCTTTAACATCCTGATGGAATATATCACTATAGCCTTATAATCTTCCAGTAATATTCAACAACAACTCTAAGATCTTATATTAAAAACCTTAGACTGGAAATTAATTAATGTTACCATTTATACACAATCAGGAAATGCCACATTTCAACCCTTTTAGCTTAACTTAAAGGGTAACTACGCCTCAAATACTGCTTCTGGGGAGGCGTGGCTATGTAGTGTGTGCTCTTTTTTTATATATATAAATGTCATGAGGTAGATAAGTCCCAACCGTTGACTCTATGTCAGCATTGGCCTCGCAGGTTCAGGGCTGATCTAAAACAGTAGATGGCGTGTTGAGCCATTTTTAACACATGAAATGCAGATTTTTATAAATTTAGTAAGAAATGTCATTATCAACACCAGCACTGTTGTGTTACATCATAGTACAGTCATATCATTTAGTTTACAGCTCGAGTGTGCAGTACCTCTATAATGACAATCTCTAATACAGTGGTATAGGTAAGCGTATTTACTGTAACTTAAAAATTCACCCTTTTAGCTACAATTAACGTATCACATGTGTAGTCACAGTGTAACATACGAAAGTAGTGCAAATCACATATGAAATGCAGCTTTAATTTACTTCAATACATTCAAGCATGCTTCACCTTATATACTACAGTATATAAGCAAAACACACTTTAATATTGCACTGCATTTTTTCAGACTAGCAAACTTAATTTAACCCAAGAATGTTAACCGCTTGTGACACGATTGCGGTGCACTGGGCTAATACAGCAGTTTTGCTAGCTGACACACGCTCATTTTAAAACTCAGAAAAACTATAAAAAAGCATAATAATGTTACTCAATATTGCACACAATATGAAACAAAATACTGGCCAACCTTGTGCCCTTATCAGCCAGGTGCTAAACAAACAGAAAGTACAACATTTTTCTACTTTTGGAAGACACACTTTCACTGTGCTGACACTCACACCGGCATTAGTCCTTCAAAATAAAAGCACCAGCCTTTATAATATAACTAACAGGACAAATAATAACAAAGCTTAAGAAAATACTTATGAAATGAATAAACATGAAAAACAACAGATTATCTAAGTATGCTGGACCATATTAAAGGTCATTTACAGCAACGCGACTGATTCGTTTTGCATGACTGGGAGATGTGGTCACTGACTCAGAAAATGTAAAGCTCATTTATCGCATGTGCAGTCACTGTATAACAGCAAGCTGAAATGTATTTTGGTAGAGGAATCTTATACACAGGTATTACTGTAGTGTGGTTATTAAATTAGCACTATGCATCTTTTTCACAGAGAGTCCTTGTGTGCAGAATAAGCCAGGAAAATTGGACTGTTCTGCCGCAGCACTTCATTTTTTTTCTTCTCTGCGCACATTTCTGCAACAAAAGGGGGAGCTTGATTTCATGTCATTAATACGGCAGGCTTCAAAGGGACTTTGGAGCCCTGAGTCAATGCAGCGATTAGTTTAATTAAACCTATAAGTCTATATGAGAGTGTAGAGGAGATTTACGTACATCCCCTCCATTGACCCTCTCTTGCCATTGATTATTCATTAACAACCATGAGGAGGAAGCCCCCGGCTGGGGATAGCTGCTGCCATATTTTCTCAACAGTCTGGTTGGTGTCAGCTCTCCTTTCCCTCCATCACACTGTGCTACTGTTAATCAGACCTCTCTGAGGGGATGAGCCAACCCTCATTCATTTAAGCTACTTTAAAAAAAAAATATACACTCCCAGTCAATCTCTTCCCCCACCCCCTTTTCTTCATTCTCTTTAGTTCACTAAGTTAATGATTAACCTGCCTGAGTCCATTACCCTCTCTCTCCCCACAACACACACACACACACACACACACACACACAGTCCGTACTCTCAGCCTCAGTGGAGAATGACAGTTATTTCCTGCCCCCGCTTCCTCCTCTGCCAAGCAAGCACAGATGCTTATTTCCACGTGCAATTTCACCCCCCCCCTACACTACACCCCCACCCACCCATGAGTTCTGCCTCACCCAGGCATTTAGCACCTGGCTGATTGCTACCAGTGTGGGGGTGGCAGTGAGGGGAGTTGAAGGGAAGAGAAGCAGGGACTTGCAAATTGGGAAAGGGTGCTACTTTTATAGGCTGACCATGTAATCGCAGCTGTACTGTGCGATTGAATCATCCGCGGATCTATTGAGTGCATTAGGGGGTTTTATTATGAAGCACTCTCAGGCTAGGGCATGCTTTTAGGGCAACATGCCCGTAACTGACACATCTCAAATGACATGTCCAGAGCGGGCTTCCCATCTCCGCTTGCCTCAGCTTGCCCTTTGTGCTTCTCAGGCAATCACAAGAGAGAGGCACGCTCTAGCCTGCTTCCATTTTAATGTCAACATTTACAGTAGGATGCACAAGAAGCTGAAGCTCTGAAGGGAAAGAGTTGGCGCCACACCACATGGGCAAAGAGAGAGCATCTGGCCACTGGAGCTTCACAGAGCCAGGATGAGAATAATGCGATGACATACGTGGAGGAGGAGAAAATACAAGACAAGACACTGGAGCAGGAATAAACAGTTGGAAAAGGCTGTGAGAAGACTGCCTATGTGACAGTGACAGGTTGGTCAGTTGTCACACTGTAAAATCTGATCTTTAGAGAAATCAACTAATCTTTTATTATCATTATTTAATGCAATTAGATAAAATGTCTAGTTATCACAATCAGAACCATTTCAGAACTTATAATCATGAATTCAGGCTTTGTGACTTCTTGCAACCAGGCTGCTGAACCCTCATTAAACTAATCAAATTATGTTGGCTAAGAAACATCATTATCTTATCAGCATACTTCCCAGCATACATTGTATCCTTTATCCAGTCACGAGAGCTGCATAATACTGGACTGAATGTGGCTGTGCACAATAAAAGAAAAACTGTACTCATTACTGTGCATGGAGTATTACAACCTTAAGTCCATCCATACTGAAAGGACTGATGCAACTGGAAAGCAAATCAGACTCAAAGCTTGTGTCAAAATGACTGAACAGCTGTTTGCTGCCTTTGATAGCTTACGTTTATCTTTGGTTCATACAGTTCATTACATTAAAACAACTAATGACCAAACAGAACAAACACATCTGTACTTGTTCATTTAACACAGAATGTAAATGTCTGGTAATTTATATTTTTAAAGTAGAAATTAGTTCATGTTTTCTACAGTGCAGTGGCCCTGACCTCCCTCATCCCTGTCCTGTCCACTGACCCCCCCCCCACAACTGTCTGCTCCACACGTAGCCTCTCCCACCCATCCATCTCTCTGCTGCACTGTGGTCCGATCACAGAGCCAGGGATTACAGCAGATTATCCTACCCACAGATTCACCAACCCAACTCCAGGCGGCCGAACACAAGAGAGCCTCAGCAACTGAAAGTGCAGAACACATGCCTTTCAGGAAGAAAGGATTGGCAGCAGTCACACACCTGGCAAATGCCACATGAAAGGGATTTATTTTATGGGCTACACTAGACAGGATAATCAGTCTTTATTCCGCACAGCAACAGGCCCTCCACATTGTCCTCTTAATCTATTAATGCACTGTACAAAATAAATTCCACTCGGATTGAGTGGTTCACATTAGACTAAGACAAAGCTCTTGTGTTTTCTTTCACCTCAGGAATTTGGGCTCTGCTGCTCTGTGGATTGTCTTACACTCTGTGTTCTTCGAAACCCACCAGAGGCGTTGGTCACTTCACATCACCATCAGCAGATCTCTGAACTCTCGAAAACTCACAGGAGTCTCTCCTCAGGTGGAGAGCGACTCATTCTGTCACCGCCGTGACTGCTTCACGGGTTGCTTGACTTTCTATACTGTTTAGATGCAACTTTGTGACATGGCCCACTGCACAACACACAGCTGATGTATGTTACAATTTAAATGCAACAATGCAGTGGAGTGAAAACGTATTATAGGACGTTCACACATATTTTGTTGTGCTGGTTCTGTACTCCAGCACACTGGACTTGATTTGAAACAGTGACTATGAGGTTAAAATCCTGACTAACTTCTGGGTGTTTACATCAAAATCAGATGAACAGTGTAGAAAATGTTGCCTTTTTTATTATACATAGTCCCCACATTTTAGGAAACAGAAAGTACTTCAACAAGTCAGAATAAACAGTCATCATAATTAACATTTGGATGCAAATCTCTTGCAGTCATAGCGTCTTCCATGGTAATGCTCTGCCAGGCTTGTACTGCAGCCATCTTCACTCCTTGCTTGTTTTGTGGCCTTCAGGAAGTCAAACACATGCTCAGTGGGACTGAGGTCAGATGACTAACCTGGCCAGAAGATTATTTCACTATTTGGACATAAAAATGTGTTGCCTTGTCTGTCCTTGTCTTTAGGCTCCTGAAATTGGGGGAATTTGTATGAGAAGAGCTACAAATCTTTATCCAAAACAACCCCAAAGATCCTTAAAGCTGAAAGCCACCACTTTAACCTCACAGTCACTGTCTTGGAGTAAAGCCATAGGAGTGAAAAACCTCTTTCTAACTGCACTGTATCTCTGCACAATATTTTGCTGTTGTCTGGCAGACAACAGGGGGCAACAAGGTCAGCACAGCTTGTATTACTTTCTGTTTCGTTCTCCTTGTGTTATTTATCCGTCAGTCCCTCGGCCTATCAGACTGTCTTTCTCACTCTCTCTCCTCCTGACTACCGTTGGCCACATGCAAAATGATTAATTACAACTAAGATTGGACACACCCAGCACCACCAGGAAGCCATCTTTCTCCTGCTTCTTCTTCTTCTCTTCACTCTTCATCCTTCTTGCTCCACAGAGCACCCTCCCCTTTTATATGTAAATCCCCCCTGCGACCCCAGAGGCTGTTTAGTGTGAAAGGTAAGTATTTAAGAATCGTGACTCCCAACACCCAGCTCTTTTTATAGCCAGCCTTCCGATTCCCAAATATCAGGGGAGAACCAGAGAAACTGTTTGTTTAATGAGCATTGTTCCTCTTAAAAAGCACCTTGTAGGTTTGTCTTACGGGAGCTCCACTGTATTTCTCCGCCTCTCTGCTGTTGTGGGAACTAGAGCTAAACAGATGGATCAGCTGACACAGAGAACCATCCTGAGAGATGACAGATGGAGAGATGTGTTCAATTGGTGCTCTGTTTAGTTTCCTGCCACTCGCATCCAGATAAATTAGGAGTTGAGAGACGAACTCCTCGGCGCGGAGAGTGACTGCTCTGCAGCAGCGAGAGCAATAGAATGATATTGATTTGCTTTTGATGTTTAATGGAGTTTCTCAGAGAGGGGATGCTAGCAGACAGGGGTGTGATGGAAAGAAAGAATGGGGGTCAAGAAGATAAAAGCAGTATCCAGCTGAATTCTGCTCAATGAGCTAGATTTTAATTGCGCTGACCAGCTTTCCTAGAAAGTAGAAGAGTGCTCTTATAAACCCAATTAGTGCACATTGTGGAGCAGAGATGCTGAGAAAAGAAAGCTGGAAATGCGATCGAGCTGGACTGTAGAAAGTAGTGATAGCACTGGCATCTCTACTATACCACCAAATCCATAAACCTCCCTCCCCAATGCTGTGCCCCCCCACTCCCTCCCCAACAAGCCCACACAAGGAGTGGTATTTTTAGCGCATCACCATATCTCTGAGATGGAGCGCGTAACTCCCTCTCTGCAGGCTGGGGCTGCTGGGCCTCTTTTATTTTAATCCAGACTAGAGAGAGATGAAGAGAGAGAGAGAGAGAGTGAGTCATCCAGAGCTACCTTTGTGTCACTGTGGCTCTGTTCCTCCTCACTATCTTTCCCTCAGTCTTTTCCTCCATCTGTCTTTTCACTCAGTCTGCCCCTCTTGGCTAATGTAAGAGTCTATCTATCTATCTATCTATCTATCTATCTATCTATCTATCTATCTATCTATCTATCTATCTATCTATCTATCATTGCACGTTTCATAGTCTGGAAATCTCCATATCCTTTGTGTAATTTTCAAATAAATCTGTCATTTTTATTCCAATCTAGAAGTGAAATGCAGACTAATAAGCAGTCTTGGCATCCAATTTGTCATACATATTGCCCAGCACAAAGATGGTTGGCTGCATATTACCCTGGAATGATAGATAATTACTGATATAATGTGGTGCAAAAACAAATGCTAGACAGGGTGCAGCTGAGTGAGAAAGTGTACAAGGTTGAACACACAGTGAAATGGTCCATTTAGCTTGATGCTCTCAATTGTCCTGTAATGCATTCATGGCGTGGCTGAACAAAAGTGAGTGCACCAGTGTATTGCTTCCCTCTTGTTAATTTTGCTGTATTGTCCTGAATAATCAACTCCAAAGCAGTGCTATACAGCAAGCAACTGATTTAAAAAGCAGTGCAGTCATAAGTAAGCAACCAGTAATATGAAGCAAACCAATTTTACTTTTAGAAAAGCCCTCACCTATGGTCATAAGCTTTGGGTAGTGATCCGAAGAATGAGATTGCGGATACAAGCGGCTGAAATGAGTCCTCTGTAGGGTGGCTGGACCCACCCTTAGAGACAGGGTAAGGATCTCAGACATCCGGAGTTACGGTTAGGGTTAGGGGACTGGACTTTAATATTTTAATAGTTGTAAAGTCCAGTCAAAACTACCATAAAGTCATGGTCAGATAATCATGAAGTAATGAAGGACTACATTGTAACTACTCAGTATGACGTACCACTTTACTTGGGGGTGCACAAACAGTATCTAATTATTATTAAGTAATTAATAATGAATGAGTGGCTACTAGTTCAGAGCTAATCAGGAACGACTTATGAAGAAAGTGGTCGTTATTCCGATTCACTGATTCGTATGAACTAATCATTACCTAATGATTCATTAATATAGTATCTCCCAGTCTGTTCTCTAGTAATCATCATTATCTACTATATAGTCCTCAATTCTGAATTATTCAGGAACTACTCATTAAGAATTCATTAATTATCAGGTCGTTCCTGATTCGTTCCTCTCTCGTTCCTCACTCACCCTGCTGCGGCTGAAGACGATGCTTTGAGATCAATGAGAGTGAACCAAAACAGTCAAGTTTCAGGCTGAAAACCCAAAACAATGAGCTGAAAGATGCTATAAAGCCTATCCATCGTTATTATAAGAATATCAATTATAGCTGCTTTAAATTAGTCTGTTTTGATAACACTTACTATGATGCACACCATGAGTTTATATAATTAAGGATTATACCCTAAAAAGATGAATAATATTATCTCTTTTGCAACATCAAAAGCTGAGTATTTTATGTTTAGGTAAATTACATCCCTGGAGATAAAATATACTACAATTTAATTACCATAAAGGACAATTAGCAAAACAATTAGTGCTGTTATACTGTAACTGTCGGCGTTAACCAGGAGAATCATGTTAGTAAGAGAACAATAAGAAAATCTGTGTGATTATCCTAGATAGCAGTTAGATATCATTAGTGAGGAAAAGGCAGGATTATCTGTGTGGATTTATTTGTGTTGAAACTGCCTCAGGGCCATTGCCTTGCAGCGGGGCAGTGAATGCGACATGCTTGTCTGATGAGTCAATCTGTCTGTCATTTTTATTCTCATGTCATTCAATGCCCTCTCGTCCCTCATATTCTCCCTTTAAAAAAAAAAAAAAAAAGCATAAGCACTATAATTTTAGACTCGAAAAATGTTCCCCAATTCAAATGCGCCCTTTCTGTCGCCACGTCTTTTCCTCACATCACATCACGTCACGCCACCAGCTTGAACTTTTCAGCATCTGTCTCACTTTCTGACTTTATTCTGTCACGCTGTAGCGACCAGACCTGACCAAAAGGCACATGTCCTGCCCACTCACCTATACGCTCTGTGATCTAAATCTGGTCAAAGGAATCTGGGGAAGTTGCTGTAAAAGATGGATAGATTTTGCTTTTAGTTGTATGCATTACTGTGTTGAAGCTCTGCTCCTGCTATGATTTTTCATCCCCTTTGCCATTTATCTTTCATTGACCACTGATGAATGTGTTTCTATGATGAGTATTAGAGGTGCAGATGATGTTGATAATGTTTTTACTAATAAAGGAAACAGAAGCAGGAGATGAATAACAGATATATTTATCAGCAGAGAGTCGAGTGAACCTGGGGAGCCATGTGATCTCTAACTGATGGCAAAATGATGGAGGAAGAAGCTGTGATTGGGTAATGAGGCCTGAGCGGTGTGGTAGAAAAGGCAGTCAGAGTCAAGCAGACCGTTCCGAAACGTCAGAGTCTGAGAATATGGGCTGTGAGAATCAGCAGTATGTCCAAACAGAATGGATGTCTCCCACTCTGCATGTCCCCAGACACTTTCCGTCTCACAAAAGCATTCACACAAGCACATGCTCACACGCAGACATTCAGCCACAATAGTTGTGCCAGTACAGCTCTCTGTCTGCCTCTCACAGATCCAAATTCGACAGTATAGCGTTGCACGAGCCTTGTGCGCTGCGGTTAACTATCACTTTTCCACTGGCAGCAACAGACGGGCCTCACATGCATAATATGGAAACTGCTGGAAAAGTCAGGAAGCAAAGTGGGGAACTCATGACAATTTCAAGCCAGCGGTTGGAGCTTTGTGACGGCACAACATTATGGTGACAAATGCTTTACCATCATGATGAACACATCTTTAGGAGATGTGCCATGCCCTGCGGGGTGCAAAATGAGGACATTACACACATACTCACACAAGTCTTTCACATTATGTTCACATAATGTTCCGACATGGACTCGGTCTAACACGCAGAAGCAGCCACACTCAATATCTTCCTTATACATATTGAAATACAGAATGGAAACTGAAATAAAGCTCAATAAAACACTGGAAGCTGAGGCTGGTTTGGTTTAATCTCATTACACTGAGAGCCCGAGGCTTCTCTCCCCCTATTTATAGCACCCTGAGAGAGAACAGGGCTGGCCTTCATGTACACAACATCACTGGCTTGTGCAACTGTGGCCACGAGTGGCAAGGGACGCGACCAATCGCAGTCAGGTCTTGCATCAAATTTGATGTGACAAAATACACAATTGCCAGTGATCTGTGAAGACAACCGCCCTCATTCTCTATTCTCAAGACACATGCGCGCTTCCTCGTTTGCCACATTTACCTTCTGTTCCTCTCCACTCTCCTTATCTTCACACCTTCTCCCTGGTGTCAGCTTCCCTCGTCCCACCTGTTTGATGCAAAGGAATGGGCTCAGTGTTTGTCTTCTATTAAAGCAGGCAGTGTCTATGTGCAGGGGAGCGCCGGCTTCGTTTTCTTCTGCTGCTGCGATTAAACTGAGATGTTTCACCGGTATTTTCTGGTATTCAAAGTGAGGATGAGGATAAAAAGTCTTCGATGGGTTCAGCTGATTTTAGCCATCTTCCAGTATGTGCCTTAAGAGTATGCTGATGCAAACATACATGAAGATTAGGTACTCTTGCTCAGGGACACTTTGAAACTTTTGCTGGGCACTGTGTGAGTACTGTCGGTACTATGGATTGCACCAGCGAACCCTTTCAAGTTCTTAAAAAATGCCAACAACAAAAACAAGAAGCTCCGGAGAAAAGCTGCATGGAGTGAGAGAAGACTCAATTTTGATCTTCTTTAAGGAAACCTTTCACAACAAAACCCCCAATCCACACAAGTAATCACACAACAAGCCCCCTGATACACACACAACAAAAATGAGAGAGGGAGTTAGTGAGAAAGAGAACTGGTGTTAATACTTTGCCTTTGTTGGGGGTAAAATACACCTCCCAGTCTGCGTCAGCATCATTAGAAATCCCGTCCAGGCAGAGTATATAATGGAGGTTACTTAAAACATCCCGCTGTGGAGCTGGCCCAAGAAAAAAAGAAAAAAATCATGCAATCTTCAAAAACATCCAGATCTCAAACTGAAAAGTAGAGCATCAAATGAAAATACCATCCTGAACCCTCGGGCCATGCTTTTTCCCCTCTCTGCCCTCCAACAGCCTGAATGTTGAGTGTTAATGTGCGAACATGAACATGACCTGCAAGAAATGGGCTCACTGCTCTGACAAGACAGGTTATGCTCACACATTGATCTAGCAGAGGTCAGGAGCTGGAAACAGAGGTGTGCATCCACCTGTATATCACACCTCCAGTCAGCTATAAATCACAAGCTGCTTCATGTATTATGTAAAGTTCTCAAGTGTTCCCACAAACCTTGTTGAAGCTGCACAGATTGCCAGTGTTATTTATATATATATATATATATATATATATATATATATATATATATATATATATATATATATATATATATATATATATATCTCACACAAACCCATTGCATCTGTTTTCCTGGGTTTCTGAATCATTCTGTTTCAGTGGCAATAAAAAAAGAAAAATTTGCCCCGACTTGGACAGGAAGCAACACGCAAAATGCATTCCTCAGCACAAGCCTCATCTAGCATCAACATATCAACAGCCAGTACAGTAGAAATACACTGTAGTGTGCACATGCTGTAGGTACCATTCACTGGCAGTAATACTTATTTTGTCACATATTTTGGAAGAATTTCAGTTATGGGAAACACATTTCAACAATTTGGAGTAGGTGAACAATTACATGCTCCTCTAGAGGCAGAGAAAATTCTTTAAACTCTTTCAAAATCATCTGAAGTGATGTAACTAAGTATGTTTACTCAAGTACTGTACTTAAGTACAATTTTGTAGTTGTACTTTACTTTTCCATTTTATGCTACTTTATTCTTCTACTCCACTACATTTCAGAGGGAAATTGATGTACTTTTTACTCCACTACATTTATTTGACATCTGGAGTGACTTTACAAATTGAAATTTTACCTAAAAAAAATGCAAGATCATCTCATAAAATATAACGTATTGGTCTAGATTAAACTACCCAACAATATATAATATTGTCAGAATTAGCTCCACTTTGACCAGCTTCAACAGTAAAATGCCGCTTACACATTGATTAATCAGTAATAATAATATAATATATAATAGTATGACATTATTAGCCATATGTAGCCATTCTTCTGCATTAAGTACTTTTACTTTTGATACTTAGAGTACATTTTATTGACTTTAGTAACATTATAATTGCAGGACTTTTATTTGTAATGAAGCATTTTTACATTGTGGTATTGCTACTTTTACTTAAGTAAAGGATTGGAGAAACTTCCTCCACCACTGCCTATGAGATACAAGGTTTTCATCCCACAGCAGCTCAAATGACAATGAATATTTGCTGGCTGATTTGGTTTCCTGCTTTCTAAATTAGCACCCTATGAAATATTTAGTGGCACATTTAGCAAGCCCTTGCGATGTTATTGTTTTGATAGCAACTGAATAGTATTTGCATCAGTTTTCCAATCAGGCTCACACAACAACAGTGGAGCTGAGTCAGACCAGGAATGGGCAAAACAAAAAAACATTTCCTGCTATATTTCTGTTTCAGGCGGACTCTGGCAACACGGTCTTATCATAAAATGATGTACAGGCAGCCTATGAGTATGATTTAAATTGTGAAGAGAATGGGAATGAAGGTCTGAACAAAGGTTTGGTCGTATTTCCTGGGACTGGGCCACAGTGTACAGTAAGTAAGTCTGTGACATGGTAAGCCACTATTAATGCCATCTGTCAGTTCAATTCAATTCAATTCAAAGGGCTTTGTTGGCATGAAAGTTTCAGGAATCTGTCCCTCTTCTCTAAACAGGACTGACATTCTTTCATAATCCAGTGAGGCTGATGCTCTGCCAGTAATTCTGGGCAAGAACGCTGTCCAGGGGCAGGAGGTCTGGAAGTGATACCTCAGATGAGACGTTGGCATCAGCAGGCATCAGCAGGCAGTTGGACGAGCAGGCAGTCTTCCTCTGTGGTCTCCAGATGCACTCCTTCATCCTTTTCAGATCTGATTTGTGATTTGTTGTGAGTTCTTGATTTGAACTAGGCTCTCTCCGCACTCCCCTGACGTACCTCGCATTAGTCTGACAGGGCGCTCTGCTTGACAGGTTTACAGTATTTGTTCTTTCTGCTCCACTATGTGTGTGTGTGTGTGCTGCGCAGACACACAGCTGACAGAGGGTTTGTCAGTCTCAGTCATTCAGACAGATTTGCGCTAAGACAGCAGCCTAAAGCACATTTCAGCGGGGTCGACCTCTCAGTGGCGTCACTCTGTGCCACAGCATCAATGACCGCCAGCTGCTTCTGAATTATGGTGGTCTGTCTCACCTAATGGGACGCAACATCGACACAATATCCAAGTTCCTACGCCAGCCTTGTAAGGACATCTCACACAGAGCGGGCATCATATTAGAGTTTTCTCTCAAGCAGAGCTGTTTGCTGAGAGGTGAAAGACTACCACTTATTTTGAAATTGAATACACCGCACATTTTGACATTTAAATTCTCCCTAGTCTCAGCAATGAAGACCTTTTTCTAGGTTTGAGGTGGGTGACTTGATTACACAAAAAGGTTTTTCCTTTTAGTTCCTCTTAGCGCCTATGGGCTTGAAGAATAAATTACTATTACTACTACTAAAAAGCTTTATTTTTTGTGTCAGAAGAAAAATAAATCCAAGGAAAAGTTCATTCAGGATTATTTTTAGTGGGTATTTTCATCTCCCAGCATAACTGTTAACTGTTTTTTCCTTCACATAGGCAGCTCTTTGATGCACAGGCCTGTTTGAACTCCCTCTTTAATGGCGGCTGATTGCCAGCCATATGATGAAGGTGTTTGTGTCTGCTCTGCCCTTGAAGTCTGTGATTTTTCAAGTAACGACTGGAGCATGAAGAATGAAAAATTACATCAGTATCAAATACCTTAAAGGGGAAGAATATAGGAAGAGATGAGGCACTGCACACTGTCAGTGGTGGGCAGTTCAATCCACCACTGGGGATATGAAGGTTTGAGATTCAGATATGGCTTCGAGGGGGGAGAGACTCCGCAAGCAGCTGATGATCTCAGTGGACAAGAGAGGGAGAGTGGGATGAAATGATAGATTTATGATAGAGAAACTGTGTGCTTAATGCTGCTGTAAGCAAGAACAAGACTATCAGAGAGAATCTCAGAAACTACAGGGAACCAGCAAGACAGGCCACACAATAGAGAGACAAAGCGGCGAACAGAAATAGAGATGGAATCAATACTCCTCATTTACACTGGGGTAAAATGAAGCACTGAGAGGATAGAGGCTCAAAAATAGAGAAAAGCAGCAATCAAAGACTGTAATTTTTATGGACAAAGGAGGGATTCAAACAATATTATTAGATCAGAAGAGATGAGGCTTACCACAATCACACTGGACGTGTTGAGAGAGGCAGAGGAAACTGTCGCATAATAACTGGCAGAAAGTTCCATGATGGTGATTTAATGGACATGAACATGATAAGAACAGGACTGGGTGTTGTTATGGACAGAATCTAAGCACTAGTTGCACCAAACTGGGAGATATTTGTGGGTAACAGGTGGACTTGTTGTGCAACTTGGATATTTGATGCCATGCCTCACTTTGTTTCCTCTCGCTGGGATCCTTGCCCATCCAACACTTGTCAAAAACAAAAAACAAAACAACAAATGACTAGTGCATCACCACTTTAAGAGGATTCAGTGTGAAATTAATTAAAATGCAAAGATGCCAAGGTTTCCAGGCGATTCACGAAGCAATCTGAGCTGTGTTAATGTGGTTACCAGTGGCCTGAGTATTTGAGGAGCCTGTGAGAGCCTATTGAGTCCCACAATGAGACGAAGTGACGGGCAGAGAACAAACACAAAGAGAGACCTTGGATGAGAGCTGTATACGTTAGAGAAAGAAAACCTGTGTGGTGTCATAGCTAAAAGATCTCGGAGGGATTTTACCTGAGGTCTCTGGGATCTGTCTGAGCCAACCAGCAGTGAGCGGCATTCCAGTACATGAACTGCCTCCAGATACTAATTAGCGCCGAGAGTAGCGAGGGAGCACGTATTCACAGAAGAGCGCAATCTGTAGCTTAAACAGATGGTTCCACTACATAAATGAGATAAGAGGTCTATTACTTAACGCTATTAAAACACATTTGTTGGGATAATTCCTGAATACTCTTTGCATGAGACTTTTTTTTTGTTTCTAGAGTGTAGAAATGTATGATCAACAACAAAATACAGCTGTTGTGGTAATTAACTGGAGCTGTACCTCATTATGAACTAAATTATTATGGCAGCCGGCCAGACAGGCAGGCAAAAGAGCAGCTCCAGCTTAAAAATCAGCCCTGGATCCCATCTTGGGGAAAAAAGGTGTAAAGAATGCATGAAGTGGTAGGTGAAGGAGGAGGGATGGAGGAAGCCTCTAGTTTGAAATTGTTGCAGAGGACTGAATAGGAAACCGACTCTGTGCTGTGATTAAACTACTGGCAGACCGCAGTTCTTCAGCAGAGGTATATTAATATTCACTCTTTCACCTTCTAAACATAAAAGTCATGATGCACATCCAGTGGGATCTGCCACATACTGACAAATTATACAGTCAAGCCCATCAAGTGCCTGTAGGCTTTGCCTTTTTTGGGTAAATTAAATCTATTCTACAAATGTACAAAACAAGTAACCATAGCAACAGAATTGCGGGAAGAACTGTTACTCGTTCAGTGTCAGTCATTCATTTTCGTGTTGGAACTTCCCAGAGCGTATTGGGCATGGGACCTGATGACTGATACGTTCATATTAGCATCCTCTGACAAAAGGACTGACAAAAGACACCGGGGGTGGGAAGAGGAGGCAGACTGACACTCTTGGGGGGGGGGAGCTGATTGCCACTAAGACTGCCATTTTGTGGAAACCAACATAGAGACAAAAATAGACTGGTGAAAACAGTCGCAGACAATGATTCTTCAAACAATTATGCAAAACAACACCCAGAATCCCTCTTGTATGCTATCCATCCCAAGACTGGTGACGGTTGGGAGTGCTTCATTTTCGAAAGCAAGCATATCAATTACAGTAACATGCTACAATCCGTTTGTCTCTGAACCTTTACCAAAACAATTTCACCAGCAGCTCTCAGGCTGATTGATCTTTCAAACCATCAGATGAAGTCTTGACCGACTCTAAGTATTCAGCCTCAGTTTTTGCTCAACACTGTTAGTAACTTGTAACAGGGAACACTGTCAATATAAGCAGGATCTCTTATAGTTATTGCCTGTCTTTTTGCATAGCACAGGGTTTGCTGAAATGATATTCCCAGACAGTGAGTGCATGTAAATAAGAGCATTCAGAGCAGTAGCGAGAGCAGATGTGCGTGGAGCTGCCTTCCATAGGCCGGACTCAACGCAAGTTAGCCTTGAGCTAAAACCACAGAGCTGCTGGATCCACATAGATGTTCATGAAGCCTGATAAATCTAGCGAGGAGATGAGGCATCCAGCTTGAAGCATCCTTTATTCGGACATAAGTAAGGACAAAGAATATACAGTCACTCTAATATGTGAAAAGAATGAAAATAATATCAACACAACGGAAATCCCTCTGGCCTTCCACTGATATGAAAACAGATAAAACAAGGCCCATTGCAATCCATACGGGCTACAGGTCAGACACTAACCTGTGCACAGCCCACTCATAAATACCTCTGCACACACACACACACAGTGCATGCCGCATTTCACCACTACTCATGACACACAACATTTATCTACCAGCCTCCATTCCTCACTGCACCCTCCTTCCTGACTA
Source organism: Macquaria australasica (assembly GCA_005408345.1). Classification (NCBI taxonomy): domain Eukaryota; kingdom Metazoa; phylum Chordata; class Actinopteri; order Centrarchiformes; family Percichthyidae; genus Macquaria; species Macquaria australasica. The sequence continues at coordinate 601,418 of SEMN01000058.1, read as the reverse complement.
GTGTGTAGTACAAACACCCACAGATACACATCACCTCATGGATTTGCTAAGGCACATACATGAACACACACACACACACACACACAGTTGGAGCCAGCTTGGTGTGCTCTCAGAACTGAGCTTGTCGGAATCAAATTATCTCTCTCTCTTTCTCTCTCTCTCTCTCTCTCTGGCCTCTTATGGTTTTGCCGCCCACAGAAGGAGAAGGGCAGGCAGAGTCAGTCCCAATGCACTAAAGATTGGACTGCCTCTGAGCGTGTCCTGAGGACTAAAATACAAATCAGCCCTTCCTCCAGTCAGCTGGAGTTGGCCCTTCTCCCAGGGGCCTGCCGGGAAGGCCGTCTGTAGCATTAAAAAAATGAAAGAAAGAAAACAAATAATAGCAGGAGTAAAAAATAAATAAATACAGGACCCCAAGAGTCCCCTGGATACTCACCACACTCTCAGGGACGTGCTATTAGTCTAATAATCACCCTGTTTAATGTGTTGCTCTTGTGGAAGGAGCACATTTGGTGTTCATCAGTGACTGGGAGAGGGTGAGAGGGATAATAAGGGAGTCAGAAACAGTCCAACATTTAAACTAACTCTTTTCACTTGAACATCTGGGGATTTCAGGTCAACCAAAGGACAGAGTAGAAGAGGGAGCAACCTGGAAAATCATCATTTATAGCCTTGACTTTCTCTCTCTCTGACAGAAACAGGGATGCCCTCTTTACCAACATGTGAAAAATAAATTAAATGAGTCATGTGAACAGCTGTCCATACCGAACAGGCTGTAAATTTTATGATGGTCTTTAAAATGTGTCCTGCTATATGGAAAAGCAGCTGTTTAACAATAAAAACAAGCAGGTGCTGCATTCAGTGTCTTCTCTAAGAGGATAAATGGAGCAATTGTTGTGTAATGACAAAGTAATCGTATCAAAATTGTATCGTTCCATGACTCACTTAATGAAATGCCTTTAATCTAATCTGCTTGATTAACATGCATCGTGTAATTTGATTTAAGTGCTGGAAGAGTTGTTAGCTGGTGGAGTTTAAGTATAATGTAATTCTGCTGTATTTGTCTCCCCTGTCGGTCAGTGTCCTCTTCCTAATGCAGTGAAACTTCTACTGTCATATCTGATCAGAGAGCAGCCCTGGTGTGCCAATTAGATGCTGCCTGAAACCATCTGTGTGACAGTCCTGTGACACAAGTCCAGGTAAGACTTCATAAGACTTTGTCACATCTTATTTATACCATGGGGAGAGTGTCTTTTCAACCCAGCCCCCACCTCATCCACCACACCTGGAGGGGGGGGGGGTCAGAGGTCAGGATCATACCCTTTGAATTAGAGACTCACTGCCTTACTAAAGGACACTTCAGCAGGGTGCACACTAGTAAACAGGGGGCTTTAACTTTTGCTCCTCCGCCCAATGGGCCCCAAACCTCTCTGTGTAAACAGTCTGTTAAAGGCCTGGATTGGAGTGCACACGATGTGCAAATGGCAATATCTGAGAGTGCTGCACGCTGGAACGCACCCACTAGACCTTTGGTGCCATTAAAACGACTGTTCCCCGTGTCTCTTATCAACTACGTGTAACATGTGGACGCTCTTAAAAATGTTACTGGTATTTACAGTTGCTGCTCCTGCGTTTCGAGTGGGCGGGCTGGTTTGCGCCTCATACCCATCTGACACAGTCTATCCAAAGACGCATAACGCATCAGCACCGAAAACCCACGCGTCCCGCCTCCCAATAGAAAGCGCTTCGTATCAGTTAACCCTTCAGGCACACTGCCTTATTACGCACTCATTAAATGCACCCCCTCCTCCCCTCCCGTTTACGCATATGCCTTGTGGGCTGTCATGGGCTATTATTGGGATGTTTGGAATGCACACCCTTCTCTCGCCTACCGTTTATTCCCGACACAATTTCCGATGGATGTGTTTGTGGTCCCGTGGAAGGAGGATGGCCAGGACATCCGAGACTTTTTCAGTCCTGGTCTGTCGCTCGTATCCACGGCGTCGGAGCGCTCCATGTGCCGGTGATGATGCCGGTCGGTGTCGGAGTAACCCCGGTGTTTGATTTTGATCGGGGTCCGGGGTTGCCTCCAAAGATGTTGCGGAGGCTTCAGAGTCGCCTGTCCTTCCCGGGGAACCGGGAGCGACAGGGACAGGCTCTTCTTCGCGCATGGTGGTGGTTCCATCATAGTGCAAAAAAACAAATTTTAAGATCCCCTTTTAACTTATTGATTAAATAATATGGCTGTATTCGTTTATTTCAAGCACAAGACAAAACTTGTCATGTCCCTCTCTGCCACTTGATCTCTGAGCGAACAAATCAAAGTGACCAAGTCCAGTACAGCCCAGATCTGAATCTTGTTTTCTGAATAACATCAAAAACTGTCACAGTGGTAATCTGACAAGTCATCCAAAAATCATTCATCTCATTGTTTTCAGTGGTGATCAGTTTTAATTTAGCCCACAATCTCCGCTCTGTCGTGATCCTCGCCAGTCCTGGGTTTTGGGGATGAGACACCGGTCCTGCTGCTTCCCCTGAAGTTTGACGCCTCGTCGCCCATGGCGCACAACCGGATGACTGTATTTATTTAAGAGAATTTATTGCTTTTTATCAGCCACTTATTGCAGAGACACACAGATCGCCGGCGCTGGCTTCAGTGTGTGATGTGGTATTATTGCTGCCCGTATGTCTTTCAGCTGAGCTGAAATTTCCAAGCAATTTCCATAAAAGTACTCAATCTATCACGGTTCATGTAGAGCTACGGCATCTCTGTGCGCAAATGCACCGCAGAAGTCTCCAGTAATTCCTCCATGGAGATGTTTGATCCAATGAATTCAGTAAGATGTTAAATTTGACTCAGTAACCACCTCTTCTCAATAAATCAGGATGGTGAGAGGAATGGTTGGACATGTCCAAAAACCACACGCGATCCTTTGTTCCTTGCTGTCCAGACTCTCTTCAGATTTGTTTTGTCAGAATGCATCATAAAATGACACAAATTGATAATTGCGGAGGCTCAGTCATCCTGTTCAGTGTGGGCCATTATCTTCCCATCCTCATATTTGCTGGAGTTCGACGACAAACATTGGCTTCACCACAACGCTCTCGCTCTCTCTCTCTCACTCTCTCTCTCTCTCTCTCTCTCTCTCTCTCTCTCTCTCTCTCTGTCTGTCTCACTCCCTCTCCCGGCAAGTCCAGTCTATCTATATGGTGGCTGGGTTCTCCACAGTGATTTGTCAGCACTGGAGGGTTTTGAACCTTTTATGTGCTCATCCATTATGTTTTGCCCCATGCCTGCGTTCACTGCGCATTTCTTTGACAGAAAACAAACACAACAACAAATTGCTCAAATTATGTCAGCTGGGAAAGAGGCTTATATGATCAGGCATGACATCTAAAATGCCACTGTTTATCATTTTACCTATTTGTAGCTGAAAATTGTCACTTTGACTTACCCGTCCGAGCTTGAGGAGTAGGCTACATGCTCATATGTCAGCCCCCTGGAGTGACAACACTGAGACCTTCCAGCCCCTCCCATAGTGTTCCTGCACCCAGTATTTTTAGATGAGGAACAAAACTAAAAAGTATCCTGTTGCTTTGGGAGCGCTCACATTGTTAGGTAAAAGGTCTTATTCCCATCAGGGCCACCACAGCTAATAGTACTGTATACCACTCTGGATGAAAGCATCTGACATTCACGACAATGTGCTGACCTCTGTCAATCTGGGATCAATGTCTAAGTCAATGTTTTACATAAGTACTCTGTAGTGCATTTTAAATGATGCTAAATCAGACTATGCTCTTGATCAGTCGGCTCTGGCTATTTCAGTTTTGTAGGTGCTAGTTGGGTTGAGTAATAGAAGGAACATGCTGGATCACACTGGTTATCTTCCTCCATGTTTCACTTACTGTAATATCATGTACATTGAATTACTGCCAGCCATCTCAACACCTTAAGAACAGCCATTGTTTTGTGTTTATGTAATATAGTATAAAAAATGAATTCTGACTTGAAATATACACAACTTTGACAGAAACAAGGGTAGACATGATATTCACTCAAGTTGATTTCTATACCATATTGACATAAGTGGGATTTGAAATGTAGTAAATGGGCAAGAAACATGGATCAATACAGAGTCTTGATTGTGTCATGGTCCACAAAGGACTCTTGTGTGGACTTGTGTGTTTTGTCTTGTTTCCTGTTTTATTTTGAAATCCCTGTTCTTGTTTCTTTGTGTTTTATTTACTTCCCGTCATTGTTCTGTTTCCCTCCAGTTGGATTGTGTTCACCTGTGTCTTGTGCTCACCTGTTTCTGTTTCCCTCGTTTACTTTCCTCTACATATACCGGTCCTCTCCCTTTGTTCTTTGTCGTGTCATTGATGTTGCTGATGTGGATGTTCCTGAGATTTGATTGTGATGTTCCTAAGTTTGATGTGTTGGACGTTCTCCTAGTGTCATGCTCCTGGTGATTCCCTGTGTGTCTGTTCCTGAGTTTGTGTGAGTTTTGTGGTAATAAATAAATCCTTGGACTTATTCTGCATCTCGGTCTGCATTTGGGTCCTTCCCCTGTTGCCTAGATGGCCTGTTGCGGCAGAGCTGCCTCGCAGGCCTTTCTTGACAGATTGCTAATCATTTCTACAGTTCATTTGCTCTTTCCAAAAATGCGGACTGTGTTTTTTCACCTATTTCTGGATGTTAGTTTGACAGTATTTAGCCACAATTGAACTGTAATCAAACACTCAGTCAGAGTTGTTTTTGTATTCTTGGTATTAAATCACTTGTTCTTGATTATAGATGTCAAAACACCTGAGTCAAATTGTAATCAAGGTGCAGCTGAGGTCTAGACAGGGTTTAGTTCAGTCACATTAAGGTGCCTCTTTGGTCTCGGCAGATGTCTCAACCTTTTGTCCTCATTGCATTGGTTTGTAGCTGAAAATGACTAGCTTGTGAGGAGTACGAGCGTGCCCACATCTGAGACCATGTTTCATTCCTGAATCACTGGCCCATTTTTAGATGGAAAGTAATAGCTCCTCAAATGGAGGAGTTCAGGTTTCCCCCGTGTCTCATGTGGGCATAATGCAAAAGAAATCATGGATCCTTAGGATGAGCATTGTATCAGAGTGGTGGTAAAGATAGATAGATTTGCCTCGTACTCTGTAACAGGGTGAAGCACCTGGTTAAAGTTCAGGGAGGACCTCACAATCAGGACACTGCTGAGAGGAGTTGAGGTGGTTCAGGCGCTCAGGAAAGATGCCTCTCATTTCCTACTGGTGATGCAGCCCATCATTACAGCCTCAGCTGACCTGGAAGCGCCTTCAGATTCCCTGAGAAGAGCTGGAGGAGGGTGCTGGGAAAACAGGACATCTGGGCTGCTCTGCTTGTTACCATGACACAGATGAGGAGCTAAAAAACAGACAGATGTTTGGATGTACTGCAAACTTTGGAAAGTTGCTGCTGCTCTTCTTCCCCTGCCAATGCCGTCTGAATGCTCTCAGGAGTGATGCTCTGAATAATATGAATGATGATACTGACATGCTCTGATGCTCAAAAATAATACAGTATAAGAGCCATGCATTAAAAAAAAACAAAAAGGTGTAAAAGTCTTGTTGGAGGTCTGCTACAGTCCCACCCACTGACTCCATCCTATGCTGACTGGCTGACCAACAGCGCAGGCAGCTCCAACCTCAGGCCTCACACCTCAGGCGGGTCGAACTTATTAACCGGAGGCCACCGGAGAGAAACGGCTGCTGCCCTCCGTGTGCAGCACGCTGTAGCAGAAGAAAAGCTGTATTGGGGAAGCAGCGGTGCCACTAAGAATTAACTAAAAGTCCACTGTTTCCTTGGGGTCCCCTGAAAGTGTTCCCTCATTTCTCCCCAGTGGTGGGGCCTCCGCTCTGATAGATTGAAACAGAAGTGAAGGACGTGACCAGAAAGAAATGTACGGCATACCAGGAGACTTCCTACAAACACTAATCTTTTAAAAAAACAAACACATTTTCTATCCTCTCCCCCCTGAATTCTGACAATAAATGTTTATCATGATAACCCTCACATATCTTATGGTTTTATGGAGAAACATAACCATAAACAGACACTTGGTCTAAACCAACAATTTTGTTTTCTGGTGTGTAATGAGCATCACAGCCTCACAGGGCAGTGAGTGTGGTTATAGACTGGTTTCTATTCTGTAATTATTGGCTTTAGAAATAGACTGACACTCTGAAGAGTTGTTTTCCTCTTTGTCCACGAGCTTTTTCGGTCTTTACTTCTCTGCCTCGACCTAAGTTAAATCATTATTTTATTCTGTGCTCATGTCCAGCTTTTTGTATTTCGGAGCAAGCAGGACCAGAAACAAACATACTGCTGTTGCATTTTCTGTTTGATGTCTTTGATGTGAAGAAATGTTGCTTTGAGCTATGCTTTTAAACTTTGAATCAATATAAGTCAAAAGACAGAACAATGTCGAAGTGGATATTAAAAAGAAATTTAACACAAAACACAATAATTTGAAGGTAATGATGAAATGTGAGGTTGCTCCAGATGATCTGACTGAAAAGTGTCCAGAGGTTCAAGTGATATTGTATGAAAAGTAGCATTAATAGATATTCCGTGTATGTGTTCAACCAAATGTAGTCAGATCTAAGCTTATGTAGCCTCTAGGGGTACATTAAATAGCTAAGTAAAAAGTGTGAACATGTCGTTTTTGTACCTGATTGTTAAGTATCAACACTGGACTAGGCATCACTAGATATCTCACTGGATCAAAAGCAGCATTATAACTGGAGCTGAGCTGCAGAAGCTCGGCGAAGGCACGTACAGAGGCACTGCACTAGTCCAGGTACAACAGAAAAGCATTAATCATTTTGTCTGTATCTTTAAAAGCCCCGGCAGACCTAATTTTAGAAGTGTTTTCTCAGCTGAATAAAAAAAGCACAATTGAACTTGCTTTTTTGCTTGTTGTGTTTTTTTAAAAAATGGGTTAAATATGGCAAGCTGAAAATGTCAAGTCGTTGAGGGTCTAGTAGCTACTTCATGCTAATTTATTCTGAGAGTCAGACAGTCTTGATGTTGATGTCTATGTCTTATGTACACACAACCACGTCTTATTTTGATAGCTTGATAGGTTGAATGCAGTCAGAAACCTGAACTGTGGGTTTCTTTACAATATAAATCTCAGGAATGTCAAATTGAATACATACAGACTCTCTCACTAGCCAGCCAACCTACTGAGCTTAAAAATGAAAAGAATACATTTTGACCATTGACCTTGAAACGTGACGACTCTTGCTGTGTGACTCTTTTCTTCTTGGTACACACATGTCTTTCGCCTAGCTTATAGTTTAAATGCCATCTTTATATGAGGTCTGATGTTATTATTTTCTCACTTTACTTTCTTGCTACGACACACAATATATCTGCAATTGAATTTCAACTTGAAATTATTATTTTCTCTCAGGGCAGCTGTGCTAAACTGCATTCAATACTGTCTCCTTGAGAGAAAATTGTCACTTGTAGTACACATCCTTAGAAAATAAATAGGGAAAAAAATGAAAAAGCTGTCCGTAACTAGATGCAGAAGGAATATGTGGAAATAAATGTACTTTCCTATTTAAAGCTGATGAAACAATGGAGCAATAGTGTTGTATTAAAGGGCTGTTTTGGGTTCAGAAAAAGTTCAGAAAAACCCTGAAAAAGCAGCTCCAGGCTGTTTATCAGAATCACAGATTAGAGTATTGTTACTCTGGGAAACACCTAGGCCTTTAAAAGAAATATATGAATTTACAGTTGAGTTGAATCCCCCTGTAAGGGATTCCTCTCTGAAGAACAATTTCAGCACAATTAAAGTTGTGATTCAGTAGCTTCATCAGAATGCAAACGATCACACAAAGACTCCAGGAGTCCTTTTCTTAATTCTTGCATGCTAACAAAAGAAACTTGCTTGCTTTCACTTCATCTCATAAACCCTTGACCAAATATGAAGAAAAAAATGCCCACACTCAGTGCTGTATTCCACTTTTATGATATGCCCAGGCTTTTGGTCACACGACCTTCGTTGCACAAAGCGTTGACCAGAAAATTAAAAAAACATGCAGACTATGGGAATATTTTTCTGTGGAATGCAAGTACATTTCTATCCCACTCCTTGTCAGATATTTCACTAACATCAGCAGCAGTATATAACTGAACTAATATTTGAATATGAAACAGCATTGAAAGGGAAATGAAATGTTAATACCGAAAAGGGACTTTTGTTTTTTTTTAAATATTCTCCAAATAAAGAAAGTAATGAAAGGGGGATACAGGGGATGACGAAATGACCACGGACCACAGTGCGGACTGGAGTGCTCCATTGTGGTGTGGGGAAAAAAAATGTTCCTCTTGCTTGATTCAGATGCACACTTCATTTCGTGAGCATCTGATTTATTATGACCAGCTTTGCCAAATGGCTCTCCACGTTATACATTCATTTTGTGAGGAATAATTGAAATGTCAAGCAGTCTTACTTACTCAGTATATGTGGATGAGACGGTTGTAGAGGCCATGGGGAAGTGTGTAACGCATTCTTGCCATTTTGATTTTTAATGTTGGTGGATAGGAGTTAGTTGGAGAGTAAACTGAACTAATGACCAATTTCTTCATTGCAGCTAACAGCCAATCACTGAAGGAATGAACTTCCAGCAGAAAGACTATCAGCAGCCTGAGACACACCGAGTCTACATGTCGGGCATTAGGGAATGCTGGGAAATGGATCCACTTTCTGCCAGTGGAGGGCCATGAAATAGTAATGCACACCTCTTTGCTGATAGTGAGCAATAGTCTGGCAACGTGTGTCTGCATGTGTGAGTCCAAGTTTGTGTTAACTCGTATGTAGGACAATGAAAAGCGAATGGAGTGCGCTAGGATGTGAATGTGTGCGTGAGAGAGAGAAAGGAAGAGAAGGTGGAATACAGGCATGTTCAGATGTGGTTAAGTTGCAGTAATATGTAACAGTTCTTCAGGAGGCCATCAGGTCATTTATATGAAGTGTTAAAAGGATTCCTGAAATAACTTCAGATTGTCTTTTTCTTTTTCTTTGGAGGTGCAGTGGTGGGGGGCGGACTGTCCTTCTGTCCACGCTGTGCATGTGTGTAAACACTCACACCCTCATGCTGATTCAAAGCCACTGTTGGGAGCGGAGCTGCAGAAATTCATCCACACATTAAACAACATGAAACTAGCTCCATCATTCAGAGTAACTCTGGGATGTGCTCACAAGCAGCAGCGCGAGCCCCAACTTTTCACCTTATTTTCACCAAAGTATGTTCTTGTTTTTCTCCAAACAATCTTATTTCAATAGCTGAAATGTCGGTTCAGTTGGAGGCAGATGGGAGAGGATGTAATGTTGCATCAGGGAGGCGAGGTTTCACAAGCCGAGGACCAGTGAGACCTCAAATGACATGATAACTAGATTCATAGCTTCTAAAAACTTCTACTAATGACTTTGTGGAGCTATAATGGCAACTGGAGATGGGAATCAAGTGTCAGAATGACCGCAAGCTTGTTCTTTGCTCTATCTGCAATGCATTTCGTGGTCACTGGTGCACATAATAATGGTAAAACAAGAAGCACAGTGAAACTTTGTGCAAATTAAAGGCCTCATTTTTATAAGCATATTAATAATTCATTTTCTAGTATCTAATTGAATATTAATTATACATGAAAAGGATGTTTTTTGTTTTACAACTGACCACAATAAACTTTTTAACAGCATCAGAAAACATTATTAAAACTGGCATTTTGTCATTATCTTGTCAGTTGTTGTATTAGCAGGTTCCAGTCCTGCGTTTTGAATTTTGATGGTGAGCAGGGCCACACTTTGGTTTACATTTGCATCACAGATTGTGCCTTTAAAGACATGCTGTTTCTGGAATAGTAAAGTATAATAATCTGAGGTTGTTTTGTTGTTGCACTATAGGTCGGTTTTTACATTCATGTCATAGGTGCTTTAAGCAATATACCAATACTTCAATGAAAAATAAACTTCAATTCTTAGATCAAAAATAGAGAGAAAAATAGAGAAGGCAGTGGTCAGGGATAAAGTGCTCTCGCAATATCTCGTAATTCAATAGTTATCAAGAAAGAGACAAGTGGCAGCAAAGGAGGAATGAGAGATGCGCTTCTAGATAAACGTGTAGGTTATTAATGTTTAGAAGGACGATATAGGACAGGGGATATGATTCAGCGGGGGAGAGGAGGACAAGAGATTCTTCTTGAAGAGATGAGTTTTTTTGGGTGTGTGGAAAGATTTCAAGACTCTGCTGTATTTTACCACACTGGTGCTTTGCTTTAAATTTGAAACTCTCCGCCTGATGAGAAGTTTAAACCAGGTTCATCTCACTGCTACAGTCTTAGTGTCTGGATTACGTCTGCGTGCTGGAGATGTTTAGTAAATATTCAAGACTGAATGTAAGTACCTCTAGCCAAAAAGGCTGACTGTGTATAATGCTTACAAGAAACAGAAACAAAGCATATTGCTTTGGAATCTCTCTTCATCTCAGAAATCACAGTGTGTCGTTTCAGTGCATCAGAACAATAACGCCGTACTGGGACACATTGTTTTTATTTCCCATAACCAGAAATTGTTATCTTATTTTGTAGTGCCACAGTGATATACACTTACACAGAGGATCGACTGGAAAGATTGAAATGGAAGAGTAACAATAGCCAAGCCAAGCCGGTACGTGTTCCGGCTTGCAATTTAAATCCCTACTATAATATAATCTTGTTTGGGTGTATAAGCAGGAGCACCGCTCAAACTGAGTGGCTTTCCCCCTCTTCTGAATTAAGTAAAAGCCAGACTGGTAGCTTTCTCCTTAGCTATCGAGATGTTCTACTGTTTTATAGACTGTTTGTTGCAGGGGGGGGAGTGGGCTGTTTCCTATGACTAATCCTGCTATAAACAGCTCTTGTGACATACCCTATTTGGTTACACTTTATTGCTCATTTTAGAAAGCCATAATAAATCATGGCACATGTGATTTTACTGTGAGTTTTACATGTAGATGACAGTGAATCTGTATATTTAAATACACCCATTCCTATTCAGCACACATGGGCAGTAAAGTGAGAGAGAGTTACATTTTCAGTACAACAGCACACACAAAGGCACAAGAAATAGAACTTTTCCTTCATTTGTATGTTTGTAATTTGTGATAAATGATGCTGCAGTGATCTGCCTTAAGAGCTCTTCCTCCTTCCTCTCTGTATTTGGGAAAATCGCAGGTTTCAGCAGCATTCACCAGCAACTGTGCAGGGTGACTGTGTGGGTGGAAATATGAAAGGCAGAAATCTAAATGTGTCTGACACAGCGTCCACCGAACCTCGGTGGATCCCTCTGAGAACTCTGGGTAGACTGGCTGCAGGTATGAGCACATAATTCTGGGGTGCCTGAAGCATTACAGACAAATATTACAGATATAAACCCAGTGGCTGGGAGAAACACATTCATATAATGCCATTAGGTCTAAAAAAAACAACCCCATCATTTCTTTGCAATGTTCTCATTTCCATTGTCCTGTACAGATTGATGTTTAAAAAAAAACAGGAGTATTTCTTAAGTGACATGCCATGACAGACCCAAACATGAAGTAAACATTTTTGCTTGCTGAGAAATGTCACAAACGGTATCAGTGTTAAAAAAGGGAGTTTATGACCAATGTGCTGCAGTTGTGTTTTTGCCCATCAGGGGAAAGCTCTATCAGCAGCTCTGCTCCTTGAGGCTCGGTGGGACCACAAGAATAACAGCTAATCAAAACCTTTCATCCTGATGGCCATTGAGAGGAAGATGAGATCTCTTCGCAGCCTCTTGCCCCCACAGCACCTCACTCTGAAAGGTGAGGGACGGTGATGCAAAGGGCCCAATACTGCCACAGAGCCAATCATCTGGTAAGATGACTTTTTTTAAAGCTCAGTTTATGCCTGATAAGAGCCCAATTGACCTGCCATCACCTTCAAGGTCTGAAGAGGCTGAAAATACTGGGCCTGTAAGAACATAGCTGACATTTCAAGTTATTCTTTAGTTTGTTTAATTAAATCTAAATGTTGTCAGGCTCTAGATAAAGCCTTAGAGTTAATGTATTTTCACTCAGTTTGACATATTTCTTCAGTTGTTTTTATTTCTTGAGCAACCCGTCATCTGCCTTTACAGCTGATAACTGAGTTTGTTAATTTTTTCATTCAGGGAGCACAAATCATCCTCTCAGCATAACATTTATGCAGGTCACATTCACAGTAATACCGCACTGATAGAGCCTACTCGAGCCACCCATGGCATGGCAACATGTTGGAACTGAAGTACACAGGAAAAGTGCAAAGGCACCTCGGCAAGAGCTGCTAAGGTAAGTGGGGTTAACAAATATTAGGTATTATGCACATCATGAAACACTAATACAACTATTGTTTGAAGTCATTAGCCTCCAGTTTTCCTCCCCATATTGGGCAACAAAAGAAGAGAACTTACAGAAGAGTTTACAACCAGGACTTTTATTAGATGTTTTGATGCATCGTCCCTTTTGTTTACTTCATGCTTTCTTTCTGCCGCTCCTGTTCCTCAAGATCTGTCTGCAAGTGTCCAGAAGCATTATTTGTATGGTTGGTTACCGATCCGATAAAGCAAAACATCAGCTGGCTGTGCATGCAATCATCGTTGATTGAGAAGAGGTGCATCAGTTCTGGTTCATTACTTCAGGCTAAAAAATTATCACTACTGTTGTGCCTCTTCATGTAGCTTCAAACTTTAAAAGGACTTTCCTCCCCTAAGTCAAAAGCCCATCCGTTAGTTGTATACTATTAATAGTAATTTTACATTATTTTCAAGTGTTGGATAATTAGGTTCTTTCTGCAGGTTGAAGCAGTTATGCTTAGAGCAAATTATGTGCTCTCAAAGTATTGAACAAAACAGGAATTCCCCAAGAAACTGGTTAAATGTTTAGGGTAAAAATACAGAGATTTTCACATTAAGCCCAAAAATGTCAAATACAGATTTCATAGAGCTGTAGTCTATATCTTGAGTTTTTTTTTTTTTTTTTTTAAAATGACGAGTTCACAACAATGAGTTTAAATAACATTTACTTGCTCACATCACACACAGACGACCATGGCGGTACAGATGAGAAGATAGCAGTTAGAATCAAATCGATCAAAAATGGATGATGGTCAAACAGTACAGCTGCATCTCTTGGTCCATACACAACATGAGCGGTCTGATGTGGCACCACTCTTGGTCACACATCAGCTTTCAAACATACAGGCAAACAACAAAAACACGAGGAGCAGCAAATTCATTCAAAATGCCAGACCAGAGGCTGGTATGACTAAAGAAAACAAAAGTTTTGGACTCAGGAAAATGATCAAGCTTAACTATTTACACAGCAAATAACACAGAAATGGTAAATGTAGATGGAAGCCAACACAGGGCAGGATGATATCACAGAAAACACTGTTAAGGCTCAGGTGTAGCTGCATTTCCTAGCAGAAGTCAGAGGTAATGGGTTTTCACAATCAAACTGTCAACCAGATAATTATAAAACAAAAAGAAAAACAAGGACAGTCATGTCACTGACCAATCACCTGCCACTAGCTTCCCAATCAATACCTCCCCAGACAGATTTAACTCCCACCATTACTGGAAAACTTTGAACACGGGCTGTGTCCATCATTCCAGCTGCCATCTACTCATCTAGAGAAGCAAAGTCAACTGAGAGTCAAGCCTCTCGCTGAGGAGATGGTTAATGTTCCTGTATTCACCATCTGCTGGCAGCTCGAGAGACAGCACACAGCGCATGTCCACTGCCCCAACCACCCAACTCAACCATCAAGGTGTGGTGTTTGGACTAAGACATTCAAAATTTAACTTTGCAAACAACTCACATAAACACAGAAAATATTCAACTCATGGGACAAATGAGTGTGAGGAGACTTGAAAATGGCATCTTATAGAGGTGAGAACAGATTAGGATTGTGACCTGTGCCCTCCAAGTGCATCACTCAACAACCAGTGTAGAGAACAGACTCCGTAAACAAGGGTGTGGATCAAAAGACGAACGACGTGGAACAGTTAAGGCTGGAGAAAATATGCCAGAATGGTAAAAAGCTTCACCGTCATGATACAGAGGCAGGTACATACAGCTGTCACTGGTGGATGGAAAGCTGCATGTTAACCAATGAGGAGAGGCCAGAATCCAGAAATGGTCATACAGAAAAATACACAACCCTGTGGAAGGAAGAGGGAAAACAAAAACACCACGACACAAAAACATCATGAACAAAGTACTGAACTTTTTACATGGAATTAGGAAGGCTATTTAAAAAAGTAGAGCCTTTGAAGTAAAGCTTGTTTTTAATACTATGCAAGTCCCTTTGCCTGAAATTGTGGACAGCATCACTTTAGTGAGATGTCAAAACATAAAAAGCAGCCTATTGCTGCCACTGAAAACTGGCCAAACTATCTTGCAGCTCTGCTGATACACCACAATCTAAACAGGAATTTTAAAAAAATATTTGAGAAAAGACTTCATTAGCTAATTAACCATTTTTTCTCACTGTACAAGTTTTTCAACAGGAAATTAAAAGTCAAATGAAAAAAAGTAAAAAGTAAAAACTTAATTTACCAACACACTAAAATCATATATAAACACAACAGGAAAAAAAAAAAAAAAAAAAAAAACAACCACCAAGAATTTCCATAGAGTGACAACTGTCCAGATAGCAACAGGCTGCACTCCCCCATGCCCTCCAGGGGTCACTCACAGGAGACAAATCCAAGGACCACCAAGCTAAAGTTCATTGGAGGAGACTGGAGGAGATGCCATTGTGTCCTGGCTGTTGAATGGCTACTCATACAGCAAGAAGCATTCAGCTGTATTTAGAATATACGCTTTCGCTTAAGGTAGGAGTCTGCATAATGGCCACCGAGGCCCTGGGAGTGCTGGCCCACATAGCTGCCCTCAGGGCTCGGCTCCGGAGATGGGATCAGCCGGGAGAACACACGCTTGTGGCTACCAATGGGAGTCTATAATTGGTTAAAAAAAAAAAAATACAATCAATAAAGAGCAGCTTGGTCTAAAAGCTAACGATGTACACAGACTCCAAAAATAAATAAATAAATAAATAAATAAATAAAGCAGAGACAAGAAAGTGTCTAAATTACCTTTACAGCATTCCCCAGGCCTGGGGGGTAGTTGGTGGTGTGGCTCACAGGAGGCATTCCCACAGCCTGAGGACAAACAACCAACTTTCAGTGACCTAGACTACTTCTACTGAGGCTCATGCACTCACAGCGTAACATTAATTATTGAACATGAGCTTATTCTTGGAACCTAACCCTCCACTTTTTATCTCTTCCAAAGCTACCTTTATGTTCTTACACTGACAAGTAATCAATAGTTTGAAACCAAAACAGAAAGAAAAAAACAAAGCCCAAATCAGTCCGAAGCTTTAGGCTTACCCTGTTGAGCTGGGTGGGAGGGAAGCTACCGTTACTGGATGCCTCAGGCCCTGAGCTGAAGTAGGACAGGGGTGGGCTGGGAGGGTAACTGTAGTGGAGAAACCGCTCTCTGTAGTCAGGTTGACGAGAGAGCTGCAGAGACAAACAAACAGGTTCACAACTTTGTTACTATAGGACAGTATGCATGTAGTTTAATAACATTCAAAATGTGCTCACGCAGTCTTGAAATGGTTGACTAAACACTACCTGCTGACCAAATCCTTCCAAGGCCCCAGTATCAAGGTTCTCCTGCTGTTCATACAAGTGGGCCAGCGGATCCTGAGGAGAAACACCAGATGGGAATCAGACCAGATCACATCATACAGCCTACTGAATGAGCAGCCAGGCACTACATTTTAAATTCATATAGTCACCTTGACATCATCTAGTAAAGCTGCACCTAATTAATGTCAAAAGAATAGAAGTTTTAAAAAATAGGAGTGGAAACCTGGTTGTTACCTGGTGTAGCGGAGGATATTCTGGGCTGTAGGAATCCTGGTAGCGCAGGTTGTAATTTGGCTGTATGCTCTGGTGTGCGTGATGGTTGGACATATTACTTAGTGTGGGCCTCTTCCTATAGGGATGAGGTCTGCAGCTTCCTCCTGAGTAGGGGAGGCAAGACAGACTTTATATGCTGGAATATATTTACCTGAATAGCTGAATTGATGTGGCAAACAAGAGCAGACTGCTAAGTAGCAAAATCAGAACCATGCAGTGCAAAAATTATGATAGATAGATAGAGATAGATAGAGATAGATAGATAGATAGATATCTATATATATCTATATAAATAAATAAAAAAAAGCACCTCACCTGAGGGAAAAACACTGTTGACATTGAGGAAGGCACTCTGGTTCACATCTTTGGGAGGATCTCCTAGTATGGATACCTGACCGGAGGGAAAAACATGATTCACTTTCGCCATAGGGAAAAAAAAAAAACAGTTGCTCATTTACACTTGAGTAGAAAGCTGGACAAGAATAAAAGAGGCAGAAAGCATATTATGGAAATTACTTGGGACCTCACCCCTTGCGCTGTGAGGCCATCTGCCCCCATCATGCCACCCATCAGGGGCATAGAGATGCCCTGCAGGGTGGGAGAGGAAGTCTGGGGGAAGGTGCTCGCTGCTGTGGGGGACTCCTGCTCCCTTGCCAGGGCTCTTCCAAGCGGCATTGGCTTCAGGGGGTTTAGAGGATCTGTCTGAAGACCAAGACCTGGGACTACACCACCTAGGGGAATAAGATAGAGGCATGATTCTAAATTATAATGAATGTAATCTTTAATGTTTGTGTTTTTCCCATATAAAATCAGTGAGTCAGATTAGCATCAAACATGTTTTTCTTAAACTAAAAACTGTAAACATGCCCAATCACATACACGTCAATATTTTAGAGCTATGGAATTCTACTACATAACATTAAGATCACAATATCATGACCAATGTAAAGAGCAGAAACCATGATTAACAGGCAAAGAGGGCTACAGATGTTTAGCATCATAAGCAAAGCAAAAACATGCAATTTGTGGCTCAAGGAGCTACGGCTGGAGTCGGCGGATGCCAAACCTTGGGGCAAGTCTCCGAGCAGATGGACTCCCTGCTGGACAGGCAGAGCAGCCAGAGGATTCTCCCCAATGAGTCCTGCCTGCTGGCCAAAGGAGAGAGCAGAGTTCAGTGTCACAAGAGGGTCACACGGCCTGGCTACAACACTCGAGCGGTGAAACACTGATGAACGACACAGGCACACTCAATCAGCAGCGAGGCTTACTCACCACATATGAAATTATGTCTTTACAGAATAGGTATTTACACTTTTTGTGCACAATTGAGTAGTACACCTACCACATCACTCAGCACCACTCAAAAGTATACCCCACACACACACACACAAAAACAAACCTCACACTTTCCTAGCGAGAGCTTACCTACCACCCATGCATTGTTTTTAGTTGTTTTTTTTATCACCAATCACATAAAAAAGACCAGGATCCATCCGACTTCACCACCACTTCACACACTGATAGCCAAACACAAAGATCACTCACACAAGGTACTAGAGGGTTTTCTTTATTGTGCAGCACCTGAGCCCAAAGAAGATGATTTCCCAGAAAGGCTTGCTAATGGTAAAGAAGGAAAGAGCAGAGAAGTGGGGGTGGGGGGGTGGTATGAGTAGGAGAGGATGAATAAAATAAAAAAAAACAGGCTGAGTGGCAAGGAGGTACATGTCAGAAAAAAGGCAGAATTGTAGTAGTACCTGCTGGGCCTTGGCCTGGTTCTGAAGGAGCATCTGGAGCAGGGCGGCGGAGAGGGCAGGGTTGGCCAGCAGGGGCATTGTAGGGGCTGCCCCGAGGAGGCCTGCACACAAAAGGAGTACATCAGGATCCACAGCACCAGAACAAATCCTAAAATGAAGCCATTGATTAAGAGCTCGTCAGAACTCCTCACCTTGTTTGTGTCCCTGTGCCAGTGGGTTGAGCAGCATTTTGAGGGTGGCAGGGTTATTAAGGCCTGTAAGTATCTGCATGGCTGTGGGATCAGGGAGGAGACCTTTACCCCTATTCACAGCCTTGAAAGAAGGGGCCACAAGACAGGAAATCAGCACAAGAGCTACTCGATGGTAACATTAATATAGTAGATCAGTTTGACTTAATACCATGGTTTGGGCAGCAATCAGAGCAGCCAACATGCTTCTTCCAGGAGGGCCAGGGGCACAGAAGGACACCCTGATGTGTGTCCCGCCCAGCAGCCTGCCATCAGTGAGTCGCTGTACATCCTCGGCCATCTCAGCTGTGGCAAAGTCCAACACCGCAAACCGCCGAAAACTTCCATCTTGTCCCTGAGCCAACTGTGGAGAGGAAAAAAAAAACAAAAACAAACATTTATTCCAATCTCACAGACGCATGATTAGCCCAAGTTCTGATGCCAATAAATACAGTATACACAAGGTATGGGCTTTGGTTTATTGATAACAACTTCAACCCAACCACAGCATTGAATTTCCAGTCAGAAAAGTTCAAACCATTTCTTGAATGTTTACAATTACTAACCGATTGCCAAACTGTTCTGCTGAACAGGCCCTTTACTCACCATCAGTCATTAGATGTGGCCTCGTGTTTTAATACCACAGGGTTTCAATATTTCATTACCAGGCAAGTTGTTTCTTGTTATAAACTAGTGCTGGGAAACCAAACCGTTTCCCTTGAATCATCATATGATCCTTATCACTGCCTTTCCAGTTGCCACAATCCTAAAAAAAAAAAAAAAAAAAACAACCCCTGGAACCAGCAGAAAAGTACTACTATGCATGTCATGCTAAAAGGACAGCCCTCTCTCTCATTCCAGAAAAGCCTGCTGAATGACACCACCTGGGGGAGTCAGGTGGTCATCACCATAGAAACCAGCAATGCTCATTGCGTTGAGTGGCCACAGGCAGGAAAACTGGGGTAAAGGTGAAAG
Source organism: Macquaria australasica (assembly GCA_005408345.1). Lineage (NCBI taxonomy): Eukaryota > Metazoa > Chordata > Actinopteri > Centrarchiformes > Percichthyidae > Macquaria > Macquaria australasica. Next base: position 582,437 of record SEMN01000058.1, on the reverse strand, counting down.
GTACTGAAAGATCAAATATGGAAAACAATTTTACAAAATGATTCCTGCCATCTGTAACCCCCCAGTGTCAATTCTACAACTTTCAGATACACATGGCAGCACACAACTTCTATCAACACCAAAAAGCTCTCAGATGTTGGGTTCATATGGTTTTGCACAGCATAAATCAACAGTCTCTCCACAAAAACTATTTACAAAAGAAACAGAATACAACTAGGAGGTTGTATTCTGCTCTGCTTGCAAGTCAATGCTGAAAGAAAAGTGGTATAAGGCTGCAACTAACGAATATTTTCATAATCCATTAATCATTTGATCTGTAAAACGGCAAAAAACGGTGAGGACTGGCCATCGCAATTACTTACAGCCCAAAGCGATGTCATGTGTTGTCAGACCAACAGTCCAAAATCCAAAGAGAATCAATTTACTATAATGTAGGACTGAAAAGCTTTTGAAAACCTGGGACCATCAAATGTTTGGCATTTCTGCTTGAAAGAAATGACTGAGAATAGAATAGTTGCCAATTCATTTTCTGTCAAACAACTCATCGATTAATGCACTATTCGTTGAGCTCTGAAGTGGTATTACCTTCATTATTGTTGCCATAAAATACTATCTGGGCGATTTATCCTTCTGAAATCATTAAATTTGACAAGTAGCAGTGTGTGTGTGTGGTGAATTTGACCTGGCAGAAGACTGGCGCATGGGTGTCAGCCAGGGCGTTGCGGAGGTCTTGGGCTGTCAGCAGGCTCGGGGGCAGGCGGTCCACGCACAGGCATTTAGAGTGCAGCAGTGGGTATGTGAGGGAGCCAACCTCAGTCCAGTGGACATACAGCATGCGGGAGCCCAGCTGCTTTCCTAATAGCTCTGACTTGGCCCTGGCCGCCGAGTCCTTCTTCATGTACTCCACAAAGCCATAGCCCTTGGAATGCCCTGTGGAGGCGCTGTACACCAGAAAGCAGCGCTCCAGGTTACCAAAGGGTCGCACCAACTCCTCAAACTGCTGCTGGGTGAAAGCACAGGGCAAGTTGGCGATGCACAGCAGAGCGTCTGTTGGCTGCAGCTGCACAGAGATCTCCCTGTCCCGTAGCACATGCTGGTGGAACTCTTTGATAGCACACTGCGCCTGTTCCCCATTGAGCAGTGTCACAAATGCTGAGGGAGGAAGAGAGACAATAAGACACAATTTGGTGTAAAGTGAGGGAGTGACATTTGTTCATTCAGCATTAAGAGAATCTATTTTCATACACAGCAGGTCTCAGGCGGCAAACCTCGGTTGTTTCTCCTTTAGCAGGCCTGATAAAAGACGAAGCTGGTGGCACAATGTCACCACGCACCAGCTTTTATGTCACTGCAACATTTCCCTTATTGAGACTACAATGGCTGTCATAGTGGCTGACAAAAATCAAAAGGCATTTTATCTGACTGAGCATCATGTTGATAGCTAAAAAGTCACATCTAGACCTGTATGACTTTTAATGTTATTGGCACCCACTTTTAGAATGTCTACCAATGTGACACTCTCGTTACAGTGCAGACAGGTATACTAGAGCCCCATAGTGTGCTGCTCCATGTCAAGCAAACATCCTGTTACCCATGTTTTGAAAGAGAAGGGGGGGGGGGGGGTCTTGTCTCTCTTCCTCCCTGGTTATGTCTGAAAGCCACAATAAAAATTTTAAAAAAAATCTAATCTAAAATAAAATATAACCTTTTACAAGCCAACTACATTTTGTATGAAAGCACATCTAAATGTGACTGGCTATCTGCCACAACAGTTTGGTAGATACAAAGCATACCCTGAATTTACCATCTGACTAATGCAATTTTCTGGCCCATTATTATCAGTCACTCTCTGGTAGTCTAGGTATGTGTAAAAATGTTTTAAATGCATAGTCTAACCTGATGTTTGTTTTTAGTTCTCTTTTTTAAATGTCAGTTCTTCCTCATAAAATCAGCTTTGAGACTTCTAATGGCAAGCTGATCTTTCATGCACTTAGAGCATCGTAAACAGGCAATTCCCCTGAATTGAGACGCAGCTCACATTTTGGGGCATAGAGGTCACCCCCCCTCTCGTTTCCAACATGGCAGCTACACAACTCACATGGAGAAAAATGTTGTTAGCTAGCCAGATAAGCTTTTTTGCAAGCAAATTTTCTACAGACTAGTCACACCTCCACACAGCTCAAATACATAATAGCACAGAACAATTGGGGCACAATTAGTGTAATTTAGTTAAAGACAAATAATTGTGTCTGCTCCAGGAGTTTTTTTGTTTTGTTCCTTTTGTTCAGCATTTAGCTTTTCCTTTTTTCGAACAAAGTCCTTCAAATTGTGAATAAATTAATCCTCACTGTTTAAACTGTAGAAAATAGTGAACTGCTCCAAATGCAACTATCAAGTTTGTTTGCTTTATTTGTTAGGCGAATATTTATTGATTCTCTGTGATCTATCCTTAACTCCTTTAAACTGACCATTCAATGACTAACATAACTGGACAAGCAGTCAGACCAACCTGTGCCCTTGTATTTGTCAACGAAGCAGTACTTCAGGTCATAGTTGACCAACAGCTCATGGACCTCCTGTAAATAAGAAAAGACATTCATTACATCCAGACATTTAAATTCACCATCGCATAGTGCATAACCCTTTAGCCAGGGCATCATGCACAATTCAAGTTGTAGATTTTGATTAATCACATAATAAACTAATTCAAGTTCATTGGGAATCTCGCAACAGGTGCACCTGTGGGGGTCAGAGATGAATAACTCATTGTTGTAGGAGAAATTGTTCTGCGCTGCTTTTGACCATTCACAAACGAATGGCGATGCTGTCCAGCATTTTCCGAAACGTTTTTGTCTCCTTCCACCTTTTGTTATATTGCAACTCGCATCTCGAACTGCCGCCACCCCCCATGTGAACAATGGTGCCGCCCGCAGGCCCAGCGCTCCCCACGAGTCAGGCACGTTCCCACACAGTGGCATCACGACCGAGTCACTGGCTGCCAGACGACACGATGGCTGGTGGAAAGGTTCAAATGCACATGTGACCCCCGGAGAATATAATAACCAGCTATCCGTTTGGCTTGGACGCTTGAATAGTGGGAGAAAAAAAACCAGGCATATCAAAGTTACCAAGTTGTTGTCTACGAGGCCAGACTGGCAGGTCATACAGGCCACAGATGACCATTATTGACAGCTATCGGACCACCTGGCAGCCGCGTTTGTCAGCTAACGCAGACAAATTAAAACACAATAATGATGGTGTTCGACGGCTACTAATGAACCGTGTGTTGACTTTTAAACCAGCTGTAGATTCAATAAAGCAAAATGCCGCATCAGCCGAAGTTAAAAAGACAGATGGCGAGTTAAATGGCTAGCAGGCTAACATAGGTAGCATGGCAGGCATATTGGAGCTAGGCTAAGGTTAGCCAAACGACTCAGTCAATCAATCAATCAATCATCCCAACAATTTAACCTCCAACTGGGTAGGACTTCCTACTCATACCTGATTGCTAACGTCGGAGGGCAGATGTTTTATGATAATCTTCCTGCGGTTGTAAAACTCCCGGCGAGTCCTCTCTAAGCGGCTCTCTATCTCTTCGGGGCTCAGTGATGTCAAGTCCTCGTCGACCCTCCGCTGACACTCGCGTACCGATGGTGAGTCCTCTTGACCGGGCTCGAGTTCGGGATGCCGGCGGTCCCCGGGAGTCCAGTTCTCGTGATCCGTAGCGAGGTCGTAAATTTCATGAAGCGGACGAGATGCGAAACTGAGCTCTGTGTCTGTGCTTTCATCTCCGGCAGCTGTGCTAACAGACACGACGGCCGCCATCACTCACTTTGGTGGAAGTTTTATCGGTCTGCGAACTCGGTCCGATTTGAGCAGTTTAAACAATACACACATGGCCCCAGCGCCGCTTCTCATTGGACGAGAGGGGGACGCATTCTCCATGGCTACGACGTAACGGAGGGCGGGGGCGGGGCCACGGGGGTTCCTTGTATTCTGCTCAAAACTGGATTTAAATCGCTGCAGATCTGTCAATGGGACCTTAAATCCAGTGGGGGGCATAAAACTAATTCACCCGGAATTTTAATTAGACAGACATCAGCTTAGTAAAAACTAACCCTAACCCTAACTACACGTTTATAATCACAGTTTCAATTAGCCTCTCAACCCTACCCTATAAGCAGTCCTGCGTTTCTAGGCTGGATCAGATATAAAGATTTTATTTATAATTAACAATATAAGCCTATTATACTGCAACTTACTCTAATATTAAAAAATCAATATACTTAAAAATCTTTAATAAATGCATCCAGTAGTGATGGCGAGATGGAGCTTCTTGAAGCCCAGAAGCCTTCCAGCCAAATGGTTCACAAAAAGGTTCATTTCTCGAGGCTTCATGTGCACACAAACCCCCCTGCTGGTCAAAGACTGTTAAACAGCCAGATATATTATAGGTAATTTTATCAATTTGTAATACACTCAAGACTGTCCTTCATTCATATAAATAAAATTTCTACTTTTGTTTAGTGTATTATGGGTATGTAACATGACAATACAATGGAATCTAATATTACTTGTCAAATGTTTATCAATAAATAATTTTGTCAGCGTCTGAATAACTCATAATGACGGGAACAATTGTTTTCAAAGGGTTGCAGTGTTTTAACAAGGTAAGGGGCTCCATCAAAATAAGCAGCAGTATAACAAAATGCACCTCTATGTCACACACAAACCAACAAATCTCCAACACTAACCCACGAAGTGTGAGCGGATCCATTGCACTTCGTGGGTTAGTGTTGGAGATTTGTTGGTATATAGATATATACTCGCCCTAAACGACACAAGCGTCGATACGCGCTTCACTAAACACTTGCGGGATTTCTCGGCACACGCTCCGAAGCGTCGGCACGGTACGGCCCATCACTAGCATCCAGCCATATGCACAACTTTATTACTCATGTTTGTGCAGTTTACTGTTTGTTTTGAATTATAAGTGTACAATATTGTTTTATTTATTTAAATATGTGCTGCTTTCATGTTTTTCCTGGATAATATATATACATTTAACTTCTTAATGTAGTTCATAAAACGTTTGGGGGATGGAGGCCAAAGGGAGCCCAGCCAGACTTTTCTACTCTGAATACAACTGAAGAATCACACATCCCTGATTGATAGCTTCTTGTGAATTGTAGAAAGTGTAGCATGCACTGTTGTGTTTGTCCATGGAGAATCGGTGCTCCTTCAGGGGACTTCACATTCCATGCAGGGACAGGAGGGGCAGATATCATGTCGAGAAGTCAGCTCTCGGTGGAGCAGAAGTTTCACCCCAAGATTATTTGTCAGATCTTGACTCAGTTTGGGAATGCAGAAGTGGACCTGCATGCTTCAAGGCCAAACACTGTCCAGATACAATATGGCCAAGAGACATTCAGTCTTACTGTATGTTCTCACAATGCACAACAGAACCATAGTATGCACACAGAGTCTGATGGTAGCAACACTCTGGACTCTCCCTTAGTACTGGGCGTCCCCTTTGATACATTCCTCATATTATCCTTTGGTCCTTTAGGCACTTTCCTTCAAACACAGGTCTGTTAGTTACAAAGCCCCTGGCTAAACAGAGACCCTTCTGTAGCTGCTAATTTGCATTGTACAAGACTGTGGCTGTCTAGACAGCTTTGTCCAGTGGAATATGTGGAACAAATGTCTCCAGCGGTGTTGTGGTTGAGACTCTGTCCATGTATTACGTTCAACCTGGTGAATGAGAACTTGGTCTTTCTGAAGTGTAAGCAGATCACTGATTTAAACAGCTGTTGAATATGAATATTTGGCAAGACAGGAGGTGTGTCTGATGGTTCTTTACTGGTCTGTGATGCATCTGGGTAATTTGGCCTGTCTCATACCCACAATTCAATGTGGTTAATGTTTACGTTAGTATAAATTAGTCCAATGTCAAAGAAGCAGTGTTGTTGATTTGTCACTCTGCAGCAAGATTGTAGGTGTATTATTGCCAACGACTGGACTGGTGTGGTGCAGTCAGTGGTACTGCATGTTTTAATTTTTTACAAGTTGGACACTTCCTTTCCTACCTAGTGGCACATGAACAGGCACCTACATGGTCAAGACAGCACAGGGTATTAGGAAAGACCATTCCCTTGCTCAGTGACCTTTTTGTGAAACATTTAAGTGTATACGTTGCTTTTCGTTACAGTACATCCCTAAGCTTGTGATGAGTGAGTTCTTATGTAACAGATGGAGCTGTGCTTTGGTGCATATAGGATGTTTCCTAACACAGATCTGAATGGCACATTCTGTAAAACATTTTTATACACTTTTTGACACGTGCGTCAATCTGTTTCAGTCTTCAATGAAAGGGCATGTGAAAAATGGTTTATTAGATTTTGAATTTGATCTTCTGGATTATACAAATTGAAACGCAAAGTTAACACTCTCAAAAAATTTACAAAAATTAAACATTAAATGAAATATAGTATTCTCCCAACCTTACAGATATGCTTAATACTTACTGTGATATATGCAAACCCATAACTTTTGAAAGGCAAAAGCTGACACTCACTAGTCAAAAAAAAACACAGATTGAGTATATCATTGTGTTAATATCACATATGAGTATAGCAGTGAGCTTTTATCAAAAAGAAACTTACAATATAAAGACATCTATTTAAATGGAGGCAGCAGGCATTGCACAGCAGGAAACACATCATTGACTAGCCTGTAATATATGGTTGCCATAGTGGCAAAGTGATGACATGTAGACAAGTAGATCTTCAGAGTCCTGATCAGCAAATCTGAGCCAAGGAAAAGTTTATATTAGACTGCCAGTCGTATGTTCGGCGAATAGCCTCAAACTTTTCGATGAGGGATCTGAATGATGGCCGTTCTGCAGGCTCTGCAGCCCAGCACTGCTCCATTAACATCTTCACCTGTTGGTAAAAAAAAAAGTTATTATGAAAATATCAGGCTACTCATAATGCCAATAAAATGGCAATTTTTTTTAACAGGCATGTAGTGTTACCTCATGTGGGCAGTCTTTGGGACAAGGCAATCGCAGCTGTCTCTCCAACAGTTTTATGAGTACCATCACAGTCATCTGTCCCTGGGCTGCCTCCATCATTTCAAAGAACTTCTACAAAAAACATAAACGAGTGCATTGTGCATTTAACAAAGGGATTCAAAATGTACTAGTCTCACATGAAAATATATGCAGGTTCGAGAGCTTGTTTGAAGAGGCCAGTAATGACATACTGTTGGAGGGCTTTGGCGATGGTCACAGCGGGTCAGGATCTCATACAACGTAACGCCAAAGGACCAAATGTCAGAGGAAAAGGAAAATTTACTCTCCTTCAAGCACTCAATGGCATACCTATATAGTGCAAAAAAAAAAAAAAAAATACAGTTTAGCGGCCAAAGTCATGGAACAAAGCATTGAATAACACCGTTAAGTGCTGCATGAACTCACCAGAACACTGGACTGTCCCCATTCTCACGGACACGATAGTAGATCTCGCCTTCAGGGATGTATTTCGTCAGGCCAAAGTCTCCAATCTTTACCAAAGTGTCATTTTCCACTAAGACATTTCGGGCAGCTAGGTCTCGATGGATGTATCGCTTTGAGTGCAAGTACTCCATACCCTTTGAAAGAGAACAACAAATAAAAGATGGATACAATTACTGAGAGGGGGAAAAATGTGGATTTAAAGTTTCACTTCAAAACTTCAAATGTCTTTTCCTGTAGTATGTCGTTTTATCAGCATATAGATGCCAGTGTCTGTCTGTCAGTCGGTCTCTCCACCACTTTGGTGCAGACTGAAACATGCAGACTTTTCAAACTTCACATCACAAAGTGTATTATTCTTTATGAAAAGTAATATTAAATATAAAGTATATTATAAAATATAAATTCAAATCATAAAAATGACAAATTTACAATGTCAGGGCAGGCTTGAAATTTACGGACAGTGATTATTTCCTGGTGGACATTTTCCTGGTTACTGAGAGAAAACACAGTGCATCATAATGCTAGTGCAATTAATCGACTCAACTTAAACAGAATGAATTAATGACAATACAAAGAAACCTAGAATGCTACAAAATGAAATTAAAGCTATCCACTTAAAGCAATTTCAAGTGTATGGAAGTTTTCATATTGTACATAGCTTCTTCTGAAGGAAGGAGAACATAGCCAGACATGTCTGCAGTTTGCACACAGCACCAGGAATATTGTCAAATCAAGTGGAAATGTAGATGATTACTACAAAACCAATAAAACTCACCTGACAGATCTGCTGAGCAAACATAAGGCACTGGGGCATGCCCAGTTTACGTTTGGGAAGGTACTCTCGCAGACTCCCCAGAGGAAGGTACTCCATTATTAGCTGCACCACTTGTCCTCCTGTCAATGGACAATGCAACAGTGCTTTTATCTTCCTATTCCCATTACATTTCAAAGGCGAGAATGACCTGTTGCCTATGCTGGTGCTGAAGGGGCTGTGGTGCTCAGCATGCTGTGTGTTGAAAGCTCAAAATATTGACATACAGTGGAAGCAGTGTTGCACTTCCAATAGATTTTCAATATTTACAGAAGAACAGCAGGGACCAAAAACCAGTTCCCTGAATCACCCACTGAGCACTGCGAGCTAAAAGAGGGTATTGAGCAAGCACTCCTTTGCACATGCAGATACTGTATGTTGATGTTTATTTCAATAAACACATTTGAAGCAGACAGACGACAGCTGAGGACTCACCCAGTTCAGTACAACAGCCCTTGTACTTGACGATGTTGCTGTGATAAAGGGACTTCAGGATCTCAATCTCCTTCATCCAGCCCTCAACATGACCATCCTCTTGCTTCAAAGCCTTCACTGCCACGCGCTCTCCTGTTCCATCATTGGACGGGTCATACAAGTAGAGAGTCACCTTTCCAAAGTGACCCTGGAGACAGAACAATGAGATTACTCTCTAACATACAGGGAAAAGAAAGCTACTGGTGATGTGGTATTAGAACACACCTCTCCTAAGTCCCGCATCTTTTTCAGGTAGCGTTTATGGAACATGCTAGGGTCTTTGTCAGGGAGCGTTTCACTTGGGGATATATCAGGATCTATGTGCAGAAAAAAAACCACATTATAAAATGCACCGAGATAGGTTGAAAGAAAAACAAAAAAGTAAGGTGAGCAAGTAAAGACCCACTTTTGATCATGATTTCTATGAGCTCTCTGAGCACAGTGAGGAATGAAGGCCTCTCCACAGGCTCGTAGGTCAAACACATGCTGATAAAGCTGGCCAGTTCCTGGGAGGATGGTTCAGCTAAACGGCCCTTTTGCTGATAAAAGTGCTCTTTCTGTTCGAGGGGAAAGGTTCCGGCATTACAATTAGAAGTCAGAGGGACAAAACAGGCAGGTGCAGCTTGTGGCTGTTGCAAGATAAATAACAGGGCTTACCTCAGACAATGTGCTGCCACTCATGGGAAGATCGCCATTGTTGCAGATTTCAAGCAGAGTAACGCCAAAGCTCCACTGGTCAGCAGCATTACCAGTGGATGCACCGCTGTCAATACATTCAGGGGCAATCCATGGGATACGGTCGAGACGCTCTGCAGTGCAGAATAGAGATAACAAAAGTGACAGAAGTTACATGCATCATGTTAATGTGATCTCAATCTGTGGTTGCTCTGGTTAAACTTTTTGAAGAAGAACTCCATATAACAGCAGAATTTAGTTTAATATGGGTCAAAGTTTGCAAATTGCTGCTCTAATTTGATATAAACAGACCATAATTCAATAAAAATGCTTAAAGTTCTACACCAGACGTTTCCTATGTGTATTCAATGTCAGCAGCTGCAAAAAAACTTGTACTTGGAACTTAAAGATGTCAGGTCTTTGTTCTTCTTTGCTTTGGGAGATCCCTGTTCATAGACTGCAGACAAAACTAACCAGGATGGTTGAAAAAACACCTCTGAGCTGTTTGAGGGAAATTCTTTTATTTTGGACAATTTTAAATGACACATGACAAATGTCAGATAAAACTGAAAGACAACAGGAAATAAGTCACACGAAACAAGAAGTGGTCTGGTTGAAGTTGCCTGTTTCCTAAATCTGATTGAAATGAAGCAGAACGGCATGCAAAATACAGAACACTGAGGCTGACTGAGCTTTCTTGTAAAGTGAGGTTAATTAAGAGTTTGTGTAAAGTGAGTTGCTGGTACTGACCCTCCCGTGAAAGGACACTCAGGGCAATTCCTGGGTCACTCAGCTTGACAAACGGAGTAGTACCATGCTCCAGACCGCGCCTTGCCACCAGAATGTTCTTGGCACAGACGTTTCCATGAACCAGCCGTTTGGTCTCCTACAATGATAAAAATGTACTGGTATTAACTTTTTGACACCATTAGCCACTGGACAAAAATGAACTTTCCTTGCAGCACTTATCTTAAAGCTTGGTCTGGTAATAAGATTATTTCATTTCCTGCCTGCAGCTCAGACTCAAAACATGGTGTCCAGCTGGAAAGCTTCCGTTATTCAAAATATTTACCCACTGGCCTACAGCAGCTGAATTAAAGTGTGAGACTATCTGGAGATAAATTGTACAACACTTTTATTACTTCACTATCAATTCACTTTAATGACCACTTAGCTGTGTTGTCATTTAAGTGAATTGTATTGAATTATAATCTGTGGTTTACGAAAAACAAAGTAGTGTTTGAACTCACAAGATAATTGAGGGCACTGGCAAGTTGTTTCGCAACAATGAATTTCCACTGAGGAGTCACCGATGCCTTTTCTTTGCGAAGGAAAACGTCCAAAGGCCCAAACTCCACAAACTCTTCCACCATGATGTCTGTAAACAAGTAGCATCCTCTTTAAAATAGAGCAAGGTGAGTCTGGATTTGCATTTGCTTGTATGGTTCACTTGGTACTCGAATCGTAAATTTGACTATAAACACCGATCGTCTGTGTGACGGGAAAGTAGCAAATGAGGAAGTCGCACACCTAACAGTAGAAGTGTGTTTTTGAAGATGAACGGTGTTATTGCTCTTACTTTCAGATCCTTTGACTGACACGCCATGTACAAACACCAGGTGACTGTGGGATACCTGGCTCATGAGACTTGCAGTTTCGAAAAATGCCTAAGAAAGAAAAAGAGGAAGCAATATTGAAAGAGCAAAGATCAAATACATCAAGAGTTAGGATGAGACAAGATATTATTCTTTTGAGTGTTGGTTACCACTAATGCAAAGACCACAAGGCTTACCAGTGCAATATCTTCATGGCTTTGGTCTAGAATCTTGAGAACCACTTGGATCCCTTTGCGGTGAGTCGAGTTGTTGTTGAACTCATCATCCTCATCACTTTCTCCTCCACCTCGCACCAGCAGACGTCCTGAGTAGATGTTAGTTCTGGTCCCACGGCCCAAATGCTGTCCCTGCTCATAAACACAACACCCACGGGTCAGTCACAGAGCTGAGAACACAAAACTTTTCAGGTGGAACAGATGGTCATATGGAGGAGGCAAGTGGGTCTCATCACCTGTACGATCTCTCTGTCCTTGATCTGGTGGAAGCGTAGCTGGGTCATGTTCAGCGACAAGGAGTGACCGACCCCTTGCCTCATCACCAAAAGGTTGGATAGCTCTACATCACACAAACACACACAGACAAGCCTATGTAAAGACCTAAATATCCCACAACACAGAGTAACTTCAAAATACACAGGAGGATTTTGGCATAAAGCAGCAAATCATGTCTAGTATTAAGAAGTCCAATAAACACAAACCTGCTTGTCTTGGCAAACAGCATTTTTTGACAGTAAAGCTGTCCGAACCAGACTTGAGTACAAAGGTCTTGAGGCTGTCTGTGAGCTTCTTCACACCGGAGAATTCTCGGTCCCAGCCCTCCAGACAGAACATCGAATCCTTGTACTGAATCCGAAACTGCTTGTGGCTTGGCGTCGATCCATTCTATGAGCCACAAGTACATATAAACACAGACGTACATACAGTAGCTGAAATTTTTCACCATCACTGCACTGCAATTATTTCCTGAGAGGAGTGTGGGTGTAGACTTACCTCATTTTTGTTCAGGACAGCTAGGATGATGCGGTGATAGTCGAGAGCACTCCAACGTACGAGGAAAGCTCCCTCCTCTGCCTCCTTTTTCAGCTTCAGTAGCACAAAATCATCACTGGAAACACACCAGAGTTGTGATATAACACACTGTGTTTCTCTATAGCCTGTTTGTGTCTGTATGTGCATGTGTAAGAGGAGAAAACTCACTGCATAGGTCCATGCAGTCCATTTGCTTCACTCAGCACTACCCTCGGGGGAGCCACTTCATGACAAAGATAGTGGTGGGCGTCTGCAGTCAGCCGGTAGTATCCATCTAGGAGGGAGCTTAAGGAACGGGCCTCCTGGCTGGAGTTCATCTGAACCTCCTACATACACATACAGAAACACCACTATCTTACAATCAGAGCTCCCACCTACAGACACATACAAATTCAAAACATAATAAAATGCCTGAAGCGTACCAAAAGCCAAAATATAGTCATAAACATATAGAATTGGAGAATATATGAGAATCTAGGCATACATATATGCTGTACAGTATATTCAGACACTTTAAAGACTGAACAATCCAATCAGTAGAATGACTAATATACAGTATATCAATTGGACTAATGCATCACAAGCACATTTACCAATTCAATTAATGTATTGCAGCTTTTACATAAAAGGGTAAACAAGTACTCTCACCATGCAGTGATTGTCCTGAGTGCTAATGCACACATTAGCTCCAGTGATGGCTATGTGAGTTATTTCAGGGAAATCACAGAAGGAGGTCCATTTATTGGGAGTGTTCGCATTCGGTTGGCTGGACTGCTGTTTTGTTTTCCTCATGTAGTTCATGCAGTCATTCCTGAGGTAAGTGTTTGCCTGCGCCTAGGAAAAGAGACAGAATAAGCAAAAAGTCCACAACAGCAGAATACACAACAGGACACAGAATTAGACCATCAGAAGCTTGAAACTGCATTTTGACAAACCTTTTGACCGGACACCTTCCTCCACTGAATCCCCTTGGTGCCAGACACCATTACTTCATGTGTGGCGGGATCTCTGAAGTCGTCTTTCGAGACACCCTGCGCATGGGTGGTGTTTGAGTAAGAGCTACCTCCATCCTCTCTCAGTTCCAGGTGGGATACAGGGAAGATCTCTGTTCCAAAATGTGGTGCCAAGTGTTCGAGAGTAGAGATGTACTTATACATGATCTCGTGGGTGCCCAGCCGCCCCTTATCCACAGTGTGCTGCTGGAAGGTCTGCACAAAGTCTGCAAACACCCGCCGGATCCTGATTTTTGTCAGGAAGTTGTCTTTGGAAATGTGTTTGGCGAAAGACCTTGGAATGCAGTCTAAGAAGCTGAAGAAAAAAAAAAAAAAAAAAAAAAGAGATATTTTAATGTTACCTGGATCCAGTGATTAAATTAGATTAGAAGAAGCTTTGATGATCCAGAGGAGAAACTGGATTGTCACAGTAGCAGAAAATAGGATAGAAATAACACGACAACAACCTAATTATAATGAGACAAATACACATCTATCGTCAGAACATACTAAAATTAATATAGACCATTTAAACATTTTTGTTGACAAATTTACAGATTTAAGTGCAATTAGTCATTGTTACTATTCCACAAGTAATTGCTAAAACAACATATGCCTGGACTGTACCATATTCACTACTTCCACAGTAATTACCTGATTTTTTTGGCAACATCTTGTAAGGTACAGCCTGTTTGAATTGCCTGGTGTGACAGGTGAAGCACAGCCATCCCCAAGCTCTCATTTTTGAAGCGGCTTAGCTCCTCCTCTGACTCAATGTCTTCTATCTGCACTACTTCGTTCACAAATTCATACTTAGCCTTTTGGAGACACAAAACACAAGAGATTAGGTACTTTACTACCTAGAGCACAACAAAAAAATGTGCATTCAAGTAATACACAGTAAACCATAAACAATGTTAAAAACAAACCTGGGAGAATAAGTATTCTAAGGATGTGATTTCAAGCAGAAGAGAACCCCCCTGATCTGTCCCAGATCTGAGGGCATAACGGGATACAGTTGGCCCCTTCTCAGTTAGTCCGTGCCAATTCCGAAAATAAAACCTAGGTACGAGGAAACCAGACAGCCAATGTGAATATGATCAGTGTGTTTCATGCACAGTGTTACAAAAACACAGACTTACCTCATACAGTAGTGAAGTACGAGGTTGGAGTTCTCCTCTGGACTGAAAACGTGGTTTGGACTGTACCAGCAGCGAGATAGTGGGTTGTACAGAGCAAACAACACATGGCACAGAGGAGTTATCCCTGGTGGAATAAACATTGAGGTTACACACATGCCACCAGCAGGTTAAAATACCACATGAAAAGAAACTCCATACAAAGTGCTTTCATTTTGTGGGTCTATTTGATCAAGGCTGTCACTCTCACCTACAGCCTCTGCCGCAGAGATGCACAGCTTCTCTGCTGTGACTTCTCCACTTGAATGTGACAAATATCTTTCCCCTTCCTTTGTCCAGAAGAGGTAAACATGGATGCCCTGACCCTGAGGAGGCTCACACAGGCCGGGAAATGCCCCTGGCCTTGAACGCTTGGACCACCCACTTCTAGACATGGTGGAGACAGCCAAATCACTGAAACACACGGACACAGACGCACACACGTCAGTGTAAACCACAGTATATGACTGTCGGGTTATTCAGCTGTTGCACTGGATGGAATCACATACGCATTAAGGCCTCGGTTACCTAAACACAAACGTAAGAGCAATTTTAAAGCGACAGCTTGCGCTTTTCTTAAATAACATATTCGGCATTTCTCATTGTACGCGATGATTGGTTTAGAAAACTAAGTTGGAAAGTAAACAAATGACAGAAAACATGTAGAAATAACTATAATAACTAATAAATATGCTGCCAGGTAAACTAATCAAATGCCTTCCGGGGATTACACCTTGTCGAACTTACTGTTTACATTACTCTACAGCGCCGTACAGCACGACAGGTCTCTCTTTTTTCTTTTCATATAAATGTATATTACACACACACCGACTGCGTCACCGAGTGGCCCAAAAACATGAGTCCTCATTTATTTTACGAGTATCCGGTGCCATGACAAGGAAGTATATAAACATTATTAAAGGCATATACGTGTACGACTATTAAGTGTCTTACCATTTAACGGCGAGCTTTTGAAGGTGCTGCCTAAAAATCTAACACGCAGAGATAAACTGACAGCCAGGCTTCATTATCTTGTGAGCGTATTTCCCCACTTCCCCTACGCTCTCGGATTCTCACGAACTGTGAACGACGACAGACGGATTCTTCCTGAAACCAACATCGAGGTCCCTCCCGTATCCGCGTCCACGGCGCACGCACGTACACGTGGGCTGACCTTTCAAAATAGACGTCGAGAATAAAAGTAATGCAAATTATATGAAGAAAACATTTGGGACTGTTGTCGTGTTAGCAGCGGTGGAAGGAGTCTTCAGACCCTTAAGTAAAAGTACTGATACCACACTGTAAGGTTCAAGATTCAGCCTTGTTGTCATTATACAATACAGGATTGCACAATGAATTGCAGTTGTAGCCCCCTCACAGAAAATGTATAAACAAATATTCAAATATTTAAATGAGAATAGCATAAAACACTATGTAACAAGTAAAAGTGATGCACTGAAAATGTTACTTAAGTAAAAGTATGTAAGTATAATCAGGAAAATGTACTTAAAGTATTAAAAGTAAAAGTATCCAATGCAGAACAATGTCCCCCGTGACTGTTATACTATTATATCATTAGATTATTATTACTCATGCATAAATATAAAAGCAGGATTTTACTGGTGTAGTTGGTTGAGGTGGAACTAATTTTAAACTATTTTGTACAGGATTGCAATTTATGTTTATTTTCATTACGGATTAATCTGCTGATTATTTTCTCATTTAATCGATTGTTTGGTTTGTGACAACTTCACAATGCTTTTTTTGTCCAACCAATAGTCCAAACCACATTACATGAAAAAAACATACAGGATAAAGGTATAAAATTGTTATAGATTAAACTAATCAACATGTATACATAAAAATGACTGAAAATTATATAAGGGCCATTCTGCATGAGTAGGCTACTTTTAGCTTACTATTTTAAGTATTTTAAGTATGTAAGTATAATCGTGAAAGCAGGACTTTTACTTGTAATGGAGTATTTTTACATGTTGGTACTGCTACTTTTACTTGAGGATCTGAGTACTTCTTCCACCACTGAATGTTTATCATCCATAATATATCATATATGATGATATGTACAGATATATATCTACAAAGCTTACCTTCAGGGCCCCTATAGGAAATGCTGGCTGCACGCTTGCTGTTTAAAAAAGTCATGTTCCTTGGCTGTGTCTTATTCTCAATGTGAGAATCATCCCATAACCATTATCATCACTGATGTTGGAAGAACCACCTGGTCTAGCTGTAGCAGCAAACAGAATCAATTGAAGAAAAAAGATTTTACATCGGGTCTTTAGCAATTTGGTTCCTTTATTTCCTCCTATTTCTTGCTGTCTTTGCCCCATTTGGATAAATGCATTGAGAATTTTTGTTGTGGAAACTGCATCAGGAACTTATTTACTATCAGCAACTTCCACTTTGGATTGCATTATATATATATATATAGACTACTTACGTACTGTGCTTTCATATATTATCATTATTCCTTCCTTCAATATCTTACAATTAACGCTCTTATCATAAAGTAGCAAATTTTCCCATCATCAACATAAGATCATTTAGTCAATGAAAAGCCAACTGATTCACAAATCAAGTACTAAAGTCAACCATCAAATAACCAAAGTCAAATAAAAAACTCTGCACAAACATGACTACAGTCAATAGGTCAATCCAGTTTTCATGTTACGGTGTGGGTCTCACTTTATCATTTCAAATGGACATTTTTCTTCATGAGCGCTTGTTGATTGATATCGGCTGTTGTCTGATGTTGCACTGTGCACCTGCCATTCAGAAGCCTCAGAACCACCCCTACATAAATATAGTGGCTATTTCAGGACATTCCCAGCCACCTTTGTCGGTGTCCTGTCAAATTTCAATGGTATTTTGTTTGTTCTGCCTTTTGACTACATAGTTGTCTACATAGTTGTCTACATAGACTACATAGTTGTCTTTCTTTTAGTTTGCTTGCAATGTAAGGTAGTCCTGGTATTACAAACAGGTGCTTCCTCTTACAGTAATCTCACACAAACGCTTGGAGCCAAAACAAATTTCTTCTACAGCAGCTTCAACAGATTTCCAAAATAGTCAAATAATGACTTTATATAGCCTGTTATACTTAATAAATGTTTATTTTCAATGTTGGCTTTGATATCAAGCAAACTTTTCAACTAAGCACTCTCACCTTCAAAATTAAAAGCATTGAAAGTGGAAGTATAGAATCCAACCACACCTTTCCAGCACTTTCTGGCACTCTGCCACATCAACTAATAACGACTCGTGTGAGCAATCATTCTTGGGAACTTGCACAGTCCCATTTTATCCACTTAATTGTGATTCTAATTTGGCCAAGGCAGGAACAAGTGGGGTCCTTATTAGCCACCAATCATCCCAAAGCCCTACAAGGCTCACCCTTAGGACTCTTATGTCAATTTATGTGTTAATGGTTGGGCCATATAAAGCTACAGTATGAGTGGTACCAGTGTGAGCAATCATCCTCAGGCCTGAAATCAACAGCTTTTAGTGGTTAATATTGGTTGTTGTCTTGTAATGTCTAATGTATACTGTGATGTACTGAAGGACATAGTATATCTATTTACCTATAGCAATACTGAATCTCTATGGAGAGCAAATGTCATTTGTAAATACCATATGGTTCATTAAAAAAAAAAAACAATGTACTCGCTCCACATTAAAAAGTAGTGGTTACCACCACTACCGGTCTCGCAGATGGATCATTTTCTTGTGAATCTCTTATAACTCACATTTTTGACCTCTAACTTTATGATTTGAAAAGTACGTCACCAACACCTTCAGTTTTTCGACATAACCACAACACTTTCGGCTTGAATAATTGATTATAATTCAACCTTTAGTTAAGCAAGTTTGTAGAAAATGTCACTTTAGGGAAATTACCATCTGAATACACTGGTCAAGCCCCAAAAAGAATCTAACAAACATCTTAAATTTGGAAATGAAAATGAAAAATTATATGCACAACCTGCAAATGTATAGAATGTAGAACTATACTATCGCACAAATGAAGCAGTCAGGCATGTGTGCACATACAAGCTCACACAAATTGACAAGTATACAAATAAATGTAAGAATACAGCTTTAGTGATGTCCAAACCTATAAAAGACCTAAACACAAACAGCAGAGTTACTGATGCAACGTAGTTGTGCAGGTGAAGGCTAATCCCTTAAATCTCAGCTAAATATTTTAGAGAAGTTATTATATTGTTCCTTGTTTGGCGAACTAGTCATACACATACTGGAGTTGCAATACAGTGGGTAAGATAGGTACATTTACAGAAACAATAAATCATAGGATCAATGTTGGTCATTCCTTCTTAGTTTCTTCCTGCTCCTGTTTCACCTCCTCATAGGTAGCATCTTCCTCTTTTTCATCCCCATCGTCTGTCTTGGAGTTGGGGACCCAGAGACCTGAGTCTATGCACCTCTTCATGTGAGCCTTTGCCTCCTAAATTGTGTAAAACAATCACATTTATTAATTGACCCAAAGTAGGACAAAGTACACAAGTGAATTAGATCACTATATATTTACATAATATGATTCCCAGCAGACTTTATTGGTCAACACACTTAATTAGTCAGTCACAGTCTGCTGTTTATTACAAGAAGAAAAAAAGAACAAAGAAACCTACCGTTGGGTCCATTTTGCTAATAACTTCCTGTAACATTTGGATGTCCTTCTCATCAAAGCATTTCTGCATCTCCTGCAATTTAGAACATACTTGGTAAAGCACTTAAAACAAACAAGAGAAGATTAAAGGAGAGTGTTGAGGCTTCTTGAAAACAAAAGAACTTACGAGTGGCAGGGACTCGTACACTTCAACAGGATCTAGTCCTCCAGGCCCCAAGCGCTTTTGTCGCTCCTCTTCCTCATATTCCTTCATGGCCTTTTCTATGCGGATCTTCGCCCTGCCCCGAACCCGCTCCTTAAATGACTCCAGCTCGTCATTGAAAGCATCCTGGTACTGCTGATCTGCTGTCTGTGAGGGGACAGATCATCTGGTATGTTAGCGGCAACACAAATGAGCATTTAATTGAACATTCCAATTACTATTTGCATTTATTATAGCGTTTCCAACATAGGAATCTTCTGAGGAACTCAAGAACTTAAAGAGTAACTTAACACTCCCAGAAAGTCTTTTTTTTTTTTGCTGACCTCCAGTGGTGCAGGTGCTGCAGTGATGTTCAGGTGTACTCCAGTACCTCTTGACATCACTTTTGGGTATGATTACAGGTGCAACAAAGCCCGCTTCTGACCACACCCAATCACACGCATCAGTGATGCTTGGTGTGGTCAGAGGTGAGGCTTGAAATGTTCAAGCAGAGAGGGCAGCAAAATAATGCTTTTCCAGCTGGTGAAATGTTACTTTTTAACCTGCTTTTCAACTGGAGGAACAAAGGACTAAATTTAGTTCCTGTACTTGTTCCAGGTGTTATAAAAAAAGAAGTCCCTACCCCAGAGATAATACTTTCCAATAATTCAGAAACAATTGGGGCATGAGAAAGATGGATGGAAAGGGAGAGGCCGTCTGTGTTGTTATTTTCTCATGTGTGAAAATTGAAAATCATTTCACACGCTGTTGTTATTTTCAATCCATCATTGGACTAATTGTCCTAATATTCACAGGTCTCCAGATGTGAAGGAATCGTAAACAGGAATGTGGAAAAGGATATTTCCTGGAACATTTTGGTCAAACATTTTAGGCAAAAAAGGCTATATGTCATTTCATTAAACTGTGTAGCATCCCAAACACAGTTTGTCACCTTAATCTTGGCAAAAAATTGTCGAAAGCAACCGCGGGGGTCCACCTTGAGGCTTTTTGCCAACTCTAGAATGAACTGCATGACGATGGTCTGATGAGCCACTTGCTCCATCAACGCGTGTTTCTACAAAAAAAAGGAAGTATTATTAGAGTAATGTACATACACTATGGCTGTGTAAAGAAAACAAGTTGTGGCAAATAAAGAGGATCCCTGAGTTATAAATACATAAAACTAATTTCAGT
This sequence comes from Macquaria australasica, assembly GCA_005408345.1. NCBI lineage: Eukaryota > Metazoa > Chordata > Actinopteri > Centrarchiformes > Percichthyidae > Macquaria > Macquaria australasica. The sequence continues at coordinate 562,100 of SEMN01000058.1, read as the reverse complement.
ATATTTGAATCTTACATGTAATATGTGGAATATGAGTGCCCTGAGAACAAAATGTTGAAAAACATGTTGTAGTGTTTACCTCCTCAACTTCAATGTCAATGCACATGATGACCAGGTAATTGGCCGTCTCTTCACATACTAGAGAAGGGTTGTCAGAGAGGTACTTCTGGCTGTCATCCCAACGTCGCAACATGCCTGCAGAATAGACAGCAATGAAGGACCATTGCTACTTTCAAATACGAATACCCTGTAACATGCAGTAAATACTACTGGATGTCAACAATCCTTACCAAAATGTTTGATCTGCTTCTCATATTTCTCCACAAAGGTTTTATGCTTTTGTTCCTTTTCTTCTTCTGTCTCTTCAGCAGATTCAGGGTGGATATTAACAACGCTCTAGGGAGGAGAACAGTGGCAGAGTATAATCATTACAGACTCTGATACCTTTAGAGATAATGTCATATAATCAGACATTACAGCAAATTAGGGATGTAAAGATTAACTAATGTGTATCTGAAAGAGTCAGAGGTATGTACGTTACAAAGCCACAGACTTAGTGTGTGAACATTTTGTTAAGTTCAGTTAATTAGTCTCTGTGTGTTTATGTGTGACCCACTGTTAATTCCTCCAATCACACACCCACTCCTAAGTAATGCACTTTTGAATAATAAATAAATGGGCCCCTTTATCTGCCTCACCTTGCTGAAACCTTCCTTGCTGAGCGTGTCGACGTTCCATGGCATCTTCTTCTCTTCCCGGTTGTGGTCTTCCATCTTCTTCTCCCACTCCCGTTCCTCTTTTTTCAGTTTCTTCTCCTCAGATTGGGTTTTTTTCAGCTCTGCTTTGGCATCATCCGTTGTTGAAATGGTCAGCTCTTGTATTTTCTTCTGTACCTCTGCCAGCTTACGCTGGGATTCACGGTGTGCCTTGTTTATGTCCTCACCTTTTTTCTGAAATTCTTCCATTCGTTCCACACGTGCCTGAAGCACAAATATTATACCATCAGTCCCAACCACATACTCATGAGTCTCATGTCCACCAGTCTTTAACTATGCACCAATATCAGTCTATCTGCAACAGATTAGTATTACAGAGCCACAGCCTTCAACCATGGCTCCACCCTCTACCACTCAAAAGTTAAACATTTCTGTTATTACCTACTCGAATATAATAATTTGCAATTGTATGCAGCACCAACGTGACCACAGGAAACATGTAATGGTCACCAGCTAACAGTTACAGTGCAATGCACACCAACTGCACTAGATACCAACATTTAAATGTGTTTTAAAGGTGTACCTGGTGCCTCCATCTGAAGAGGCTGGGTGTGTCGATGTTCGGGTGGGTGTCATCTTCATCGTCTGACACCTCAATGTGGTCCCACACGCTGTAGTCTATCCTAGACATTATGCCAGCAATAACCTAACACAAACAGCGTTAGCTTGGACTATGACTCGGCTAAGTTAGTGGGCTAAACGAAGCTAACCAGAATCTTCGGTCAAAAAAGCATATAACGCTGCACTCTTCAGAATTATATGTTCGTGTTCAGTGCCACAGCTGGCTGCGTTTGGCCAAGACAAACTCAGATAAACCCAGCTGTGACTTAGCGTGGGCTAACGTTAGCCAGACACTGCTACAGACTTCTAGAAAGAACAGCGATTGCCAATTTCCGCTTGACGTCAGCGCGTCGCTCCGTCACAGACGTACGGCGCCGGAAAGCAGAAAAGAAGTGCTGTGCCTTCATCAACCAGCAACCGTTTGTCAACTCTGTTGTTTTTCACATTATTAGGGTATTATCAGTCACTATTCTCAAGAATAATTTTTCCTTCATCCGGTCAACTGCTGTATAACATTTTCCCTGTTTATTTGAATCAGTTGTTTACTCTTTAGACAGAGAAGAGGATATTGTTCTATCTTTATGTTTATGTTAGAGAGAAAATGGTCTTTCTCTGCAAAGGATTTGCCCTTAAACTACTCCAGGGTGCAATAGTAAAAATCGTTTATACTGTGCGCGTGTTGTCTGATGATGCTACATGAAATACTTACGAATACGTAAATGTATATTTATAGTAGGTTGAAAAAAGTAAATTTTGCCCCTTTCCTCAAGTTTATTGAATTTTATTTTGAAATGTGTCTGTTGAAAACATATTGACAAACAAATAATTAAAGAGCTGAATAATCAAGAGCTTCTTACTAGACTAATAGAGTTGCCCAGGCCTGAAATAGGCCTACACAATCACTTCACTGTAGAAGAGACAGATGTACCAATCAGACTTAGAGAAACCGTGTTTCCTGCACATAATGATGTGAAGATCCATGGTGCTGGAGGAATTGTGGTGTTTCTTATTTTTGTTTGTTTGTTTGTTTGTTTGTTTGTTTTTACTCATTGCATTTTCTCCATTTCTTGTCCTGATAAGATCTGTGCAACAACGGTTTTATATTATGTATGACTGAGCTGACATGGCTTCAACCACAAATTCAGTGCATTACTAAATTAACATATTAACTTCTTATATACGTTTGGCATAACCTTTCAGTGATTTTCCCTTTGCATATAAAAATCAGTCTTTTAAAAACTGCATCCAGGTCACCAGACTCGGTGTACTTATGAGAATGACAACAGTGTAATTTGTCTGGCGCTAACAGGTGCTACAAAGCTATTAGGAGAGTTTAGGGAGGGAGATGTCAGTCAAGCACAAATTGTACACACTCACGCAGTCCTGAGTATATACGGTGGGTCTAATCAGACAAAATCATTTAAATCAGCTGTGTGGGTTTACATGGGCGTGCAGAGCCTTTAACAAGTCCCAGTAGCTCAGTGCTGACATGCACAAACATGTGTCTCATACTCGTTAACAGGGTGTGGACACGTGAAAACCAGAAAATAATTCAGTCGAATATCTCTTTAATAAATACTACACTTCTATTATGACTGTGCCAGAGAGGTGCCAGCTCCAGGGCCCTGTGGTACTTGTGTGCCTTTCTGCAATGACATGTCCAAATGTCTGCTATGAGAAAGGACTATTCAAATTTAGATAACAAAGATAATTTAAAGCCCAGTGTACAGCGTTTGTGCGGATTCATGTTCTTCCAGATGATGTATCAAACTCAGTCCACTGCACTGTTGCGACATACACAGAGTGTTTCTACCATTATTCCCGTCAAAAGCATCCCACGGGGAGCTAGGTGATACTTCTGTTCTCCGTGGGTTTTGAGTCCCTGAAACCGGAGCAGCAGATGGAGGCTCCAGCAGCATGAGTCTCGCAGCACCGCCGCATCTCCCTGATCACGTCCGCACACATGCTCTCCACGTATCGGTTAGCTGCAGGAGGAGGACGGGGTTAGCTCAGCGGTAATGTGCCATTTGCCAACATATAATGGCATTCAAGTGACTGCTTTATATACCTTGTAAGCACTTTTGAATTGCACATGCTTGCTTTTGACACGGATCTTTCTGTGGCATACCTGGAAGGCAACAGAAAGGGATAATTTTCAGAAGCTAGTAGTAAGCAAATACACATAAGACACTGCACCACAAAGGACCCGACACTGACTCCGACCTTTTATCAATCAGGATAGTTGGCAAGGACGTATTATGGTGAGGTCTCAGATGAAAGGTCGTTTACTAACGTTAGCCGCTAATGCCACTTCCTTCTGCGACTGCGAGGTTTGCTTTGGTCACGTGATGTGCCGATAGCGAATGAAATGTGCAACAGCGACATCTGGTGGTCCAAGGTTAGTGTACCACAAACAGCCAAATGACAAATTCCCCTTACAGTGGGCGACAAAAATAAATAAATGCCACAAATGAATAAAAAGATGATTTGAGCAGGACTTATCGATGGTACTTTTTAATAAAAAACCCTAATATGCACATGGCATTATGAGAAACTGCTCAGTTTTACAGTGTAACTATAATTTTAGCATTGCAGTGCTCTCCTGATTTTATGTCACGTGTAAAGCATGAAAAAATGATTAAAGTGTAACAGTCACACCCAGCAGCAACATACTACTAATACATAATCTTATAATAGGTACAATATAAATAAGGAAAAACAACGTTTTTAATTTTACTTTTATTCATAAAGATAAGCAAATCAAGAAACAGTTCATATTTACAGTAGTGGCCTGCTGATCTTTAACATTCGGTATTAAAGTTGATACATTAATGATAATGTAGTCATCATTTCTATATCAAGAGTAGCTACACATTTTTAATGTTACAAGATAATTTCATTAATACGAAAATAGGTCTAGCAAAAATATAAATTAGATACAGGATATCACATGGAAAGCATAAAAAGGGAACTATATCCTAAACCACCAATCTATCCCACAGAACACGTTCATGTGAAAATACTGACAAATTAAATGACAGTTATCAAACGTAGTATATTCAGATCTTTTTTCTTTTTTTTAAAATGAGATCTAATTCTGCCTGATAGCAAGATCCTCATAAATATCTGTTGAGTCATGAATGCATTGTCATTTCCGTCTCCAAAGCTGCAACGGTAAAAATCCCCTTAGTTGTACTCCTTGTATGTCCAATGTGGTCATCTGATCCCATCTCAAGATCTCTTGTTTCAAACACCTAAGTAAAAGCAAAAGATGATGCAGATTAGGACGCAGTGTATAGAGACAACTTTCACACGTGAACTTCAGAGTTCCCCTCTACCTTTGGTCTTGGCCTTGACAATGAACTGCTTGCTCTTCTTCTCCAGTGTATTGGAGGCAGTGCAGGTGTAGGTGCCAGGGAGCAGTGAGGAGGAGGTAAGAACTGCTTCATCCTCCATCCTCTCCTGATTGGGATGGGAGGATTGCCAGCTGTACACAGGTGTGGGGTTTCCTGTGGCAGTGCAGTTCAAGGTCATTTCAGCACCCACAATAAGGTCCAAAACCTCTGGTTCAGGACTGAGGAACACTGGGGGAACTAGAGAAAAGATCACAGGGATTAGATGCACCTTCTTCAATGTATTAAACATATGAGAACTCTTTTTAAGATTGGGCTTCATGTACACATACAGTACACAGAGGTATTAAGAGGCTCCGAAGTCACAGTGGGAGGTGGATGTGGTCCCTCTGGTCCGAGCTCCAGCACTGCTGCACACCTGTACTGTGCTCCATTCTCGGCTTTGGTCGGTGTGATCAGGAGGATAGAAGACACTTGAACAGGCGAGGAAGATGTGAGGTCAGAAAAGGAGTGGTTATAAACCTCAGTCTGCCCTCTGTACCACCTCAGGGTGAGGTACTGAACTGGAGCAATATTCTGAACCTCGCAGAGCAGCTGGTACTCTTTTCCTTCCACCATGGGGCCAGTGTGGTTCACAGGCCTGATGGAGACGCTATCTGGGGTTTCTAAAATGAATAATACACAAAGTTCATGTCATTCTAACAAGTTTATGTGAGTCATCCATTTCTAAACTGTGTACTAAAACAGGAGCTGACTCACTGTAGAGGACGAGGTTGAGTTTCTCCTCACACTGTCTTGGAGCTGTGAAAAACACACCATAACAGATAGGCTCCTCTATCCAATCAATGAGACTATCGGCCTTCCACTGGACAGACAGGTCCTGTTGAGTGTGTGCAGCATTGATGGCCGACTCCCAGCCCAGGACACGTACAGGGCGAGTGGCTTCACAGCTGACTGACACTGGCTCCCCAAAGCCCACCACGACCCTGGAGGGCTTGAGGACTAGGGAGCAACCTTCACCTGACACTGAGACATACAGCAGCAGTCACCATCATTATAGCCAGTGTCATCACCACCACCTTCTTTCAAGTACTTTCATATTTAATGTAGCCTATACAAGCAGGCTATAGGTACCTATTATGCAACCCTGTTACAAAACACAGGAAAATCATAAGTAACAAATCAGGAATAGCCTATAGGCCTATTTCCAACAAACATCTGTATATAATAGCATATTTATAGCTATCTTGCTAATTTTTTATTTCTATGTTATGCAAAGTGTAGGCCTACTTAATCTTTACAGAATAAGACCTACAGTTTAACTGGTACCCTGTCAAATTGTTTGTTGCAGAATATAGTGTAGCTGCCTAAACACAAATAGGCATATTTTCAGGCTGCAAAGGTCTATAATACACACCGTACTAATTAGAACGGTCTAATTAAAGGAAAAATGAACCAATGCTTAAACTTGTTGTTGCACTAATGGTCTTTAACATGTTCATATTATCACCGACTAGAGGTCATAGTTAGCCTACGCTTGCTTTTATTATTACACCACTATTTCCATGAGAAAACCACTGCACCAAACCTCATCTATAATCCCAACAAGTGAGAGAAAAACATGTTGCCTACAACATCTTACCTGAGTAAAACATGCAAAGCATCAGAATCCATTGAAGAAAGTTGTTTCCCATGTTATTTTACTGAGCCGTCGATGAAGGGGTGAGAGAAAGAAAATTCCAACTTGAACAAGCTCGGGTACTCTGCAGGGAACTATGTTGGAACAACAGGGCCCCCTTCATCCCAGCTGACTTTGGGGGTGGGGGGTAAAAGGGAAAGAGGGAAATTTAACAGGTGGTAGGCCTCTGAAAAAACACAGCCCAATCCCTTGTACTGCAGTGATCTTATAAGCCTTTTAGTAGGAAATTATAGGCCTACAAATACCACAGCAAATGTCCCACAACAATAATGTAGGCAGGAGCACAGTACTACAGTGTGGAAATAATATTGTGGTTAGGATATAAGATTAACACATCAATTTTCCATTTTTAATAACCGGTTCATTATAGTCTAAGCAGAGCAAAATGTGGTTGACAAAATGGAAATTTGTCACTTTTGAAGTATACCAATACATATTACATTTATAATAATTGAGATGCCATACAATTTATAGCATGATCAAGTTCAAATCATAACTACAGACCAAACATTCCTTTCTTTTCTAAACTGATGATTTATCCATGTAAATCTTTTTGAATATAGACATAAATCTGACCTAGACATCATTTTTTATTATACTGAGGCAAGGATTTGATGGTTTTTTTTTAATGCTCTCTACATTCCAGCACTAGGTGTGGCCATGGTATGCTTTCAAACCAACTATTTTATCTCTTGTCGTGTCATCAAACCATGACTGGCTGCGAACAAAAGCCTGCTTTCAGTTCTGTCTGCACACTTGTCTCCTATTGCTTCTGAACTCCATGTTTTGTGAAATCCCAGCAGGCAGGAGTATTGGTGTTGTGCAGCATGTAGCTTGTAAGACTCACACTGTGACCAGAATGCTACACAGCATATCTGCTCTGACCGCAACTGCAGTGCAAGTGAGCAAGTAATCGGATGCTTTTTGGTATATTTATGGAGAGCACAGCTGGGAATCTCAATGCACAGATTACAGTTCATGCTCGCTTCACTTTGAATATGCTGCTCCTTCTTCAAGTTCTCTACAGAAATATGTTAAGCTTGTGTGTCTATAATAAGTTTTTTTTTTTAACTCCATGACAAATTGAGCAATATCCACTCTGCCAGGTTGCTATAGCAACACAGTCAGCATACACAAACAGTGCTTTCTGGCAAAACCTTTAGTGGGAATGACAGGGACTGAACATAAAGAACATGGTTTCAGAAAAAATAGGTTTTTATTGGCAACCGTAGGCAGGATAACAAATGCTCTCCTTTACATTGACTTTGTTCAGTACTAATTAGTATGGCAGTCTCAGCACTGTATAATGTAAGCCAGATTGAATGAGAGAGAGGGAAAGAGAGAGGGGTCCAAGAGGTTGACAAAAGGTGGCGGTGAAACACAGTGATGAAAGACACTGGTTTGACTTTGCCTCAATCAGTATTCTGCCTAAGGATGTCACTGACAGAAGTTGGCTTAATTTAACAACCGATTATATATATATATATATATATATATATATATATATATATATATATATATATATATATATATATATATATATATATATATATATATATATATATATATATATATATATATATATATGCAAAAGCTGCTCATGCACACAATACATTAACATTTTAAATGATATTCCCTTTAAAATAACATCTCTCCCTCTAACTTTCCCTTTTTCAATTAATTCAATAACAATGGTTTGCAAATGGAAATCAGCATTTTGTACTTCTTTCAAGTACTTTATTTTTTTACTGGTACATCAGACAAACTGTATGTCTAACACAGGATTTAGTGGCTCAGGTAATTTCAACAAAGCAACCAATTGTCTTATCATATTAAATTGTTGGGACATCACAGAAATGGCATGGTTAATCTTTTCAGTGCAAAAATAATTCAACATTCGAGAGCTGTACCAGTGCATAGAAAAAAAAAACATTTGGTAAAATAATTTTACAGAACATAAAATGAGCATAATTTATGCATACACCAAAAATGAATAATAATAGTAAAAAAAAACCTCACTATCAACATTGTGCACCATTGCAGTGTTCAGAGCACTCTCAAGTAATTGCTGTAGCTGTATTGTACTGTCTGGAAACAAAACATACCTGAGTGGATAAAAACAACTCAAATTGTGCCTTAAAATGTTGTCTTATGTGCAAAGGGGTTAGACCTCTTGTGTTGCTTGTAGAATGAAAACGGATAACAAGGCAATCATGCAAGCAATAAGGCAACAATGACTGTTGAAGCAGAACCATTAAGTGGTAGCCAGTCATACATCTCCTATGACTTATCATCAGACAGTTTGTTCAACTAATAAAAATAATTTTATTTTTTCAGAAGAGTGCAGCTGCTCACTGACCAAAGCCACACCCAAAGCTTTCACTTTTTGGCCACCTGAGGGCAGAAAAAAAAATCAAAAGTCAACAAGTGGACAAACCCACTGCCTATTATGGCCTTTTAAGTGTATTAATATGTCTAATGTGTCCAGCTCTTTCAGCTCTGTTTCAGTCTCCACCATACAGTCTATAATCTATACCAACTACTTAGAAAAATATGTGTCTTCTCTATGTTCAAATGTCATCACCATCTAGTAATTTTAGTGTTGGACAGGTAGTATACAGAAGGTTTGTCAGAGGATGTTTTTTTGTTTTTGCTGGAAACCACTTCCTGCTGCTGGTGAGCGGCTCAGACTGAACCATACAGTAAATGTGCGGGCCATAAAACCACAACAATAAGCTAAAAGAAGCTAAAAAGCTCAGTAGGGATGCAGAGTTTGGTGTTAATGCTCCTAGGCCACAGTAATTTGATTCAGTCAGAGTGTTTACATGCACCTAAGTAACCGAGTTAGTACTGTCAGTTTTTACATGTGCAGGACAAAGACTTCAGAGAGGGAAAGCAATGCTGTGAGAGCAGTAGTACATGTACAAATGCATAAAGTAATTCCATCCAAAGTCAGACTGAAACTGAAACTAAAACAAAGTTGCCTCTAGAAGTGTGAACAAGCTTGTTTCCACTGGTGAACACTGGACTATTTATAAAATACAGACATACTCAAGCTGTGAGGAAAAACTGTGCTCTGTCTGTCTGTCTCTCTGTCTGTCTTCTCACTGTGCAGTCACTCTGCTTCAACACAAACAAATAAAAAAATAAGGTCGGGGTGGGGGAGAAATCTGATTACCTGCTGCATGTATACGCAGATTTACAGATTACTATAGTACATATAAATGTATTCTCCAATTACTTGTGTACCTTAATTTCTTGACTGCATGTAAATGTGCTGTTTGTTGATATAACAATATTGATTAGTGGAGCTTTAAAGGCAGCTGATAGGATTATGCATTCTTAAAGCTACAACGGCCAAGCAGGAGCAGAAGTCCACCAACAGAGCATGCAGAACAGACTATGCCCCTAGGCCTTTAAGAGACATGAAACTGATAATGTTTCTCCAAGCATAAAAAAACATTAAAAAGCACCATTTTCATTGAAAGCCATGCAAAATTGAATTTTAAAAAAGTCATCCTCATACAGGTCCTGATGAGGCAGGTCGTCCTCTGAGGTAGCTGGATTTGCTGAAAGAAAATGTGCCTTCAGGTGTCACAAAAAAAACACTGCCAATGAAGAGCAGGACTCCCAGGGACACAAATCCTCCAACCAAGGCTGCAAAGGTTGTGCGATTCCCTGTGGGAGACAGGAGTTTTTGTTACATTCTCTCTCTCAGCTCATCTGTTCAGACCTTCTGGTCTTGTAACAGAGGTGTTTCTCTGTTTGTGATAAACTACACATCCCAAAATAAAGATTAAAATAAAGAACACAGCCATTAAAATCCCAGCAGTGGTCCCAGGGTGACTACCTGATGGAAAACAACACCATGAAGGAATTATAGAATAATTAACACTTCAAGACAATAATGGAGTAGAACAAGCTGAGAAACATAATGACTTTAGTAACAATATCTTACTTGTAGCTTCGACGACAATGAAATATTTGGTCTTGGTGCCCTGGGTATTGGACGCTGTGCAGTTATAGGTCCCTGGAAGCTGAAAGGACGGGGTCAGAATGGGTTGATTCTCATTTTGATTCTTCTTCGTCTGTTGTATGGTATGTGGGAAATGCCAGCTGTATACTGGCATTGGGTTTCCTGTGGCAGTGCAATTTAAAATCAATTTACTATGAGCTTTAAGTTCCAGCATCTCATTTGCAGGCTCAGTGAAGGTTGGTGGGTCTGAAGACATACATGAAATTAAAATACAGACAGAGAGAGAAAAACAAAGAAAAATTAACAAACAATCAGAGAAAGGCAAAACACACCCAATATTCTCTTACAAATCCAACAAATGTGATGGTTAAATTAAAATGGCATTAAAAACTTACACAGTACAGTCACTTCATATGACTTTGATTGGCTCGTGAGAAGATTTCGTACTGTGGGCCAAAAGTTCAGCTTTGCTTCACACCAGATCTGAGTTCCATTATCATCTCTATGGGCAGTCAGACTGAGGTCAGATGATTTATTGACCGGAGGATGACGAGACTCGTCAAATGTCTCTGTATGGATAATCTTATTTCCTTTGTACCAGTTCACAGAGAGGTTGCTTACTGGTGCAACATTTAAAATGTCACACCGCAGGTGATACTTTTCACCCTCTACCTTGGGGCCCATTTGAGTCAGGTGAGACACTGACACACTGTCCGGCGTTTCTGTACAAAAAAAAAGTGGCAAAATAGTTAACAAAAACTGCGACAATTCCCAACATCAGTTGTATTGAATGATCAAAAACAACAAGGGTGCTGCTTGGGGGAGGGGGGGGGGGATACTTACTGTAAACTGTGACTGGTAGGAATTTTAAACATTGACCCCCGTCAAGGAGGTTGATGAAGCATTGTGATACTATCTCCCAGTCTTTCACCGAGTCTACTTTTAAGAGAACAGAAGAGACCCCATCAGTAAGTGCTGTGCCTCCGTCTGTAGACTCCCAGCCCATTGCCTTTGTCTGGTTGGATAATGAGCTGCAGTTGACTGAGAAGGCCTCTCCAAATCTCACCACAACTCTAGGAGTGCTCATCTCAAGTGGACAGGAGGAACTCACAAGCTTTCCTAGAGGCACACAGTATATAGAAATTATACCCTACAGTACAAGCAGCCATGTACAACACAGCATTACACAGCACAACATTATAGCATTGTTTTTGAGAAAATCTGGATTTTGCCCCAGTGAAAGCTTTTGGAACACTTTCAATGGGTTACAGAGTAGTCACCAGTTTAATAAAAAGCAGTACTTACTTGTTAAATGATCTCACAGATAGGATGATATAAAACAAACCTTGGAAACAAAATGCATGTTTTTTTTTTTAACCATATAACTGATAATATGTGGCACCGCTCTCTTTGTGGGGCTTGAAAAGGTTTGGAAAAAAGTGTTTGCAATAATTGCTAAACTTGTGACATTATAGCGAGAAACAAAAATATTTGTTGACTACAAATCCATGTCTTGTGAGCTGCTTCCTCTCGTGGGATAATTACATACTAAAGTTTACACATAAACTTAAGTTAGATAGATAATCTGCAAGTTGCCCTAACACTAAGAAATGATCTACGATACATGCGGTGGTTAAAATGCGATCCCCGGACATGAAAAAACGATCCTATGATTATCAGGTTTAAGCTGACTAACGTAATCAAACAATGGGCGTAGGCCAGCCTGAGAAGTCGACGCTAAAACATTCAGACCATCGAGACGCGATCCTGGAACTAACTTGTAACGTTAATGTAGGCTACCACAATAAAAGATAACGAACACAACGGAAATCAGAGTTACCTGTACACGCTATTAAGCCGCTGAATATGAAGAACCACATGCTGACTTCGCCAGTGTGCCAACCAGAAACACTTTAACTGAATGAAAATATTGTCCAGTTGACAAACTTATTTCCAGATCCGTGTCCCGACGCTACCTGCCGTACCTTCCCGTTCACCTGGTGACTGAGCTCATAGAAAGTCCCTTGTGATGCATTAACGTGTTCCTCGTAAACTCCACCCGTTCAGTACGTTGATCGGATGTAAACAGTTTCAGAATTAAACTAGTACAGACCATTTTTGAGGGGCCATGGCGGGGGCTGGACTTGAGCAAGTGTGGCTTAAAGGAATCGTTCAACATTTTGGGAAATGCTTATTCGTTTTCTTGCCATGAAACCACTCTCATTTTTGCGCGGTAAAGTAGTTGGAGTCAGAAGCCGGTTAGCTTAGTTTAACATAAAGACTGGAAAAAGGGGGGATCCGCTGCCAGACAACCAGCGGAGATTCCAGGCAAGAAAGCGAATTCGCGTTAGCAAATACGTTGATTTTATAGCCAGAATATGATGCGTGTTACACATACTATGCTCATACAATCCTACACTCCCCACGCACAAAAAGTCACATTTGGCAATTCAAGTAACCAAAAACCTCTTCTTTCCCAAGTAGGAAGTAGTCTGTAATTGCAATATTTCCGACAGCACCGGAAGGCAGCATATAGGCACGTTTGTCTTGTGTGGAGCCCAAATAGCCAAACAAACCTAAAGTTTTTAGGATTTCCACGGATCTGTTTCTGAAAGACGTCTTCTGGGTAGGCCAGTACAGGGCAGAGGTTCCCATAGTGTCTGGGCTGGTGCTCCCCTCCAGGGTTAGCAGCCCAGGAAAATGGAGATGCCTGTCCCCTCTTGGTTAGACTTCAAATTAGTCCCTTAAGTCTTCAGAACAATAACTATTTAGATATTAGATCTTTACATCCCTTATTTCCTCCTTCCAAAAGAGACAGAAATTCAAAGTTTGAGCTTTGTCACAGTGCTCTAAGGTGGATTTACCAGGCAAAGTTGTCAGTTCTGATCATACATTTATGCACATCAGATATATTGAGGCCTATAGCGTTTCAATAACAAAGCAATCTGTTTGAAAAGGAACATGTTTAATATTAAAATACAGTTTTACACCAGTCACAAATATTTACAGCCGTATTCACAAATGTGTTACAATGTCCTCATGCTCTTACATCACAGGTAGGACCTCAACTCCACCAACTCCTCCAACATTTGCAACGTTTACATACCTGTCTGCAGTCCATTTTCAATACTAAATTGTTCCATCTTTACTGTTTCATAAATAAATATAAGGTTTTTCATTTACATAAAATATTATCCCTAATATACAGTTTTGATAGGCATTAGGCACTGGTGCCTGCAGTCAGTCATACAAAAGCATACAACTGTGGAACAAGACAATTTGTCCCATAAGGCCAGTGCCTGACACAACAAAGGACCAGGCACAGAGAAGGCTACAGACTCAGAAAGAAGTGCAGAGTGGCTTACAAAGAGTAAAGAGACAATGGGCTCAATAAAAGTATGCACAAGCAACGGTGTCCACAAATTGAGCAACGCTGGTCTCCTTTTTCACAGATCAATGTCACACCTTCAGTGGCCACTAAGCACTGACAAAAAAGTGGCGCATTTCTTGTTGGTGTGACTGTTAAAACCACAGCAGTCTCAGGGTCACCACATTTTAAATGCATGCTAAAAATCATGCTCGGTTTGTAAAATAATTACATACAGAGATCTGAGTTGGAGTGAATGTTAAGTGGGCAAAATAAAAAACTAAAAACAAAAACATTCATAATCAAATTCCCTTTGTGCTCTTGAAAAAATATCAAAACAGTTTCTCTGGCAAGTCAGAGTCACATTTTGAGTCCTTGCTCCTCCTCTTCTTTCTGTCCAGTGAAAACAGGTACAATCCAGCAGTAAATATAAAATTGTACATCTCAAGCCAAGGTTGCTCATTTTTATAATTAGATTATTCCATGAAGGGTAAAATACTATTATATGTGGGGAAATAAATGTGAGGATGACAGAGTGTGTGAAGTTTGGAAGAATAAAAGAGATTTCCAAACAAACAGTGTGAGCCTGCTGGCTGAGTGGTGTTCAAGCTTTCAAACACTGTAGATTATGTTGGCAGAGAGATGCAGCTCATTCAGAGTGGTCAGCTATCCATTCAATGCCATCAACAGATATATACTGCTAAGACAGTTTGGTCATAGGAAACTGCAGGTCCCAGCCATTGTGAGCTACGTTGCCATTGTGGGTGTTCAGTTTGGGGTTTTTAAGACTGTAGCGGCGCATCCTGGTGTTCTTGTAGTAGATTGAGTAGATGAAAAGGAAGATGATGGAGATGGCAACTACTGTGACAGCCACAAATCCAGCTATGAGGGGAAGGTAGTCCTCTGTAATGAAATCAGTCAAACAGACAACATATTAATGTTTAAGGATTTCAAAATAAACTGCTATAAATAGTGTCTCCGTTTTTCAATTTCTACTGCAGGATCTATGAGGATGCACTTTACTATTTGAATGCAGACAAATGTAAGTTATGAAATGATAGTTATCTTCTTACAATTTTAACATATGACCTACACTCAGACAAGACAGGAAGATAGGATAATTGTATTTGTATGATTATTGTGAAAACACGGAAGCCCTTCTGATGATAACATCTCACAACAGAGAACAAGTCTTTGTATAAAAAGAAGCTTAATATTTTTAACAAAACTTACCCAAACCTCCAATTATTCCACCGGCTTTCTGCCTTTTTGTTTCTGTCTTTGTACGCAAACAGCGTTGTGTCATGCCGCTCAGACAAATCACACGGCGCCATTTTGACATAAATGTATATGGCTGATAGAATCCTCATGGAAGCAGTTTGGCTTTTGCTCTGCTACTTAAGGTTAGTTTCTATTTATAAATATATTAATTTACGCTGTCCAGAGCACGATTATATCTATATAGCTCTGTTGACCCTTTTTCTATTGACTTAATATGCACTAGTGCTACCTCTCAAAGTAAAATAAAGTTTTGAGCAACAGAAACCCATGAAAATTCTTATATAGTTTGTACATGGGGAGAAGAGTGGAGTTTATATTTATTGGCTTCAAACCCTTCTGCCAGAGATCTGGTTTCACAACTGGGGCACTTTAAATTTAGGAAAAATATCTATTATAGATTTTTACAGAAAGACATGCATATTTTCTTTTCGCAAAAAAATTCACAATGGAGTTTAGATTAAGAGTGTTGTTACCTTTTAAAATCACTTCGACCTCATGGGAGATGGAATCAACTTCATTGGTGGCGCTGCAGTTGTAGAAGCCAGCTTCATATATGGTGAGTGTGTCTCCAGACACATGGAGCACTTTGTCTGAGCTGTAAAGCCACTGGATCTTTGGAGGTGGGTGACCCTCAGCTTCACAAACAAGCTCCTCAGGGTAACCTCTGAACACTGGGACTGTAGTTGGAAGCTTTGTGGTATTAATGATGGGCTTATCTGTTGAGAAATAATGACAAATAGAGCATGAGGTCAAAGAATATTCAAAGACTGTGACAACAAAGGAATTACAGTACATTTAATAGAACTACACTTGTGAAGTCCCAATAACATTTTACACTTTGTCCTGAACTTTCACAATTTCTTACTACAATGAAAGCGTTAGTCTTAATTGTGACTACTGAGTAGCAAATGTAAGTGTGATCTCACAATAGACAGTGATGTTGAGAGGACTGGACATCATGTTTGGAGGAGGCTGTGGTCCCTCAAGTCCAAGGTCCAACTGAGCCTCACATCTGAACTCTGCTCCGTTGTGCTTTCTGTTCAGAGTGAGGCTGATGGTAGACGACACACTCACCGGGGATCGGACCACACTCATGTCACACTTTGTGCTGTTCTCAGGCAGGCAGCCAGTCACTTGCATTGAGGCTGGTGGACAAATTAATATTTGGGGGGAAATACAAAGTAAGAAAAAGACAAAAAGAAGATTGTGTTTAATTCATACTTCCTAATGTTTTGCATCAGAAATTCAAAATATTCTTTCATTTTAACAATCCGTGTTAGAGATGATGACAGTGAAGCATAACTGTTTTGGGGTTACCAACATACGTATTTCACTTTCTGCTCTGTCAGCATAAACTGATGTCTTGATTTGACATTTACACACTGCTGGACACATTGATGAGTACAGATTTGTCTGTATCTGTATCTTGAAAATGAGTCAAACACTGTTAAGAGATTGGTGAGAAACAAGCATTGTAGTCTGTCTTTTGGGTGTCACATCAGATTGGTGAGAAAAACACTTTAACAAACTTCCCTTACAGTACACAGTACTGAAAATAATTCTCTACTAATCATGCTGGTTGTTTAATGAGCAATATCTGATTAATAATGAAAATTAAGCACTACATTATTAGGATAAGCAATGAATATTAAAGTTAACTTCAGATGTTCGCACTTCAATTGCACATTTTAACTCATCTGCAGTTTATCATCTCAATGAATGCACTTCAAGGGGGGGTGTAGTATCTGTAGTCATTACTTCTTCTGAGAATACAAGTTCCAATTTGTCTTCCATAATAGTTCATCTTAATGAATGTGGAATATTTATATTTCATGTAAGCACATGTCTGTTGATGCTGTATTGCTTTGAGCTACAAGTTAGAGTAGCACTGGTAGATTTCCTTGGCTTCACAGAAAAGGTAGAGCATGTGTAAAGAAACATTCCCCACCTTTGATAAGTGGTTTGATGGTTTCATTCCCTTTGTACCACCGCACAGTGAGGTTTTGTGCCGGGGCAACATTGGCAATGTCACACTGCAGCTGGAACTCTCTCTCCTCCACCACTGAGCTCACGTTATCCACATGACGAATGGAGACACTGTCTGGTGTTTCTGGGGAGGTAATTTTATGGGGTGAGAAAAAGAATCAGGATAGTTCCAAAAACTGGGAAACACGTTTGAAGTTGATGATAGTGAAAGTACAAAAGCAATACATACTGTAGAGAGTGAAGCTTAAATGTTTCTGGCATGTTCCAATTCCTTCAAACGTCGCTGTACAAACAGGCCTCAGGTCCCAGTCTTTATGGGTGTCAACAAACCAACTTGTGCTGTTAGTTTTGATGCCCGACAGAACCTGCCAGTATATTTCTCCTTCTAGATTTCTGGAGCCAGTGGACGTTGTATTGCATATTACACGCTGTCCTCTGCTTTGGTATTGTATCACCATCCTGTCTGGAGTTATTTTGATAGGGCATTCTTGCTTGGCACCTGTGGAACGTAGAGTGAGGGCGAGGAATGTTATTCCAGTCCAAGTCTATACACATCCATTATCTTAACACAGCATTTCCACATCCAGCGCTGCAGCGAAACAGTGTGGAACAAAAGCTGCCTGAGGAGGCAACAGGAAAAGGCTCAGGAAGGATATACCCCTCCCTCCCTTAGGAAAGTTTGCACTTGCTGACCACCCTTCTTTGTGCTGGATATTACTGCAATATCCATATCTCAGTGAAATGCGTCACATTCTACCCAGCCTGTTTCCATCTAATATAACTAACAGTTATTGTAACTTAGAAATATACTGTTTTATCAGACAACTATAATATCCACAGGATGTGAGTGGACGCTTAAAACATTAGACTGCCTACAAAAGGTCACAGTGCTTACTGATAGTCAGACACACACCACCAAATGTTACTGATTTTCCAGTTGTATCCACACACTCACATGTATCATTTCTCCCCATTCAAAGAATGTGTAATGTAACATGAATATGTGCCATTAAATATCAGAATTTCCAGCCTCCTCTTAACTTTTTTTAAACATCACTGTTACTTTAAGTTAGCTCCTCGTCACTCAGCAGGATATATAAATATACCTAAACAATCCCGCTTTATGTTCCTTATAAGTCTATTAACCTAATCGAGCCCTTTCAACCTCGACAGAAAAAGAAAGCATGATAGCTCTCAAGCGGCACAACTTACTTGATCCTGTCCCGTTAGAAAGCAACAGGAGCTCTAAAGTCAAAAGGACTGAAAGGAGACGAAGAGGGTTTAAATCATCCATTTGAATAAAGTCTTCGAGGCTTTTCCAGCAGCTGCCGACCCTCTCCTGTTACACTGAGCTCCTCTGAGGTTTCTCCTGCTTCCTCTCAGCTGCATGGGACGAGCCAGCGGCTACTTGTTGACTTTTTGGGAGAACGCTTGCTAAGCTAAGCTATGTGTGCAAGCCCTGCACAGCTCCCAGCTCTACATCATCACCGGAGAGGAAACTGGGAAGCAGCCCTCCCCCCAACACTGGGCACATACACGCGGACAAGCCCTCGCTCCCGCTGGGTCTATAAATGTAACTAGGTGCTGCTTGTGCAAGTTGTCTACAAGTTAGACTTCAGGCCAGGGCACCAATGGCTTGGTTGTAGCACAGCAAGCAGATACTAGAAAAAGTGTATACACAAATGCACAAGTCAGAATTAAACTTCAGAGCACACAGAGGTTACAAAAAAAAAATCAGAAAAAGAATAATAATTTGGTTGTTTGCGAAGTCTTACAGCATGTAACAGTAGCTTTCAAAAAGACTTGCAGCCATGCCAGCGGCTCTGCGAGGACGTAGACATGGCGGTGCTTTGAGCTAAATGCTCACAGAGACGATGCCAACGTGTTGCTGCTTAGCAGGTTTACCACGTTCACCATCTCAGTTTAGTGTGTTAGCATGCAAACACATTTGCTCAAGCTCTAAACACAAAGTACAGCTGATGGGAATGTCATATGTTTTTTGAAGTATTTAGTCATAATCCAAAGTGTTTACCAAACTGAAATATTGAACTCGCCAAAGTTGTCACAATTGATCCTGAGACATGAATGTCTGTACCAAATTTCATGGCAATCCATCCAGTAGTTGTTGAGACCCTACCATGTCCCATAAACGCTACCTCAAAAAAGGCCTTGAAACAAGATGATGGCCATGTGCCTGAGGGCTGGAGGAAGAAGATTGAGATCCTGACATCGTCAAGTATCTGTCATCCGTCTGCTTCAAATGTGTTTATTGAAATACACGTCAACATACAGTATCTGCATGTGCAAAGGTGTGCTTGCTCAATACTCTGTTAGCTCGCAGTGCTCAGTGGATGATTCAGGGAATTGGTTTTTGGTCCCTGCTGTTCCTCTGTAAATATTGAAAATCTATTGGAAGTGCAACACTGCTTCCATTGTATGTTAGTATTTTGAGCTTTCAACACACAGCATGCTGAGCACCACAGCCCCTTCAGCACCAGGACAGGCAACAGGTCATTCTTGCTTTTGAAAAGTAATGGGAATAGGAGGGTAAAAGCGCTGTTGCATTGTCCACTGACAGGAGGACAAGCTGTGCAGTACCGATGTTATGTGAGCTCTTTAAATGACTGCATTAGCGTACTGATTGCATTAAAGTGGTAGATACATTATGTTGACCCTACCTTTTACAGTGACTTTGACTGTTTTAGAGACATTTCCTCTGTCATTACAAGCGTGACATGTGTAGGAGCCCATGTTGTATGCAGTAGCATTGTGGATGAGCAGACGGGACACTCCATCTTCATTTTCCTCCTTCACATTGGCAGTCTGGTAATAATTCCAGAAATATTTTGGTCGTGGGTTCCCCGTGGAGGAGCACTTCAGCCACATAGTAGAACCAACGTCAACTTCAGAGTCTTCAAGCTCAACTATCTGTGATGGTGCGTCTAGAGACAACAATTTAAACAATATATGTCAGAGTAAAAGCAAATGCACCAGTGTAACATACTTAATCACTCATGCTAATACTGGGTATTTAGGATTTTCATCCAAATAACTTACATAAGACATTAATGTCCACTGTGAGGCTGACACTTGAAAGATTGTTCGAAGCTGTGATCAAGTACTGCCCTGTATCACTTCTTGTTAGGTTCTCTGGAAGTTCCACCTCCTCGCCATCTTTGTACCAGGTCGTCTCAGGTTTAGGATAGCCCTCGACAGTGCAGGTGAGGTTGTTAGGAGTGTACTCCAGTGCAGTGTAAGTGCTGGGACACATCAACTCTGGTCCATCTGAAAGCAAAAACACAAAAACAGTTTGTACTTTAGACTTACAGTGGAGTAACTATACATAACCTAGCCAGTGGTGGAATGTAACAAAGTACAATTCAACTCAAGTACTGTACTTAAAGCTTGACTGCGGGACTTTTACATATAAATGACCATCCGTTACATTCAAGCCGTTGCCAAACAAGTCCACACAATGCCGATTCAGCCTATCACCGCCAGGTAAATCTCTCTGTATTTCACAGTATACCGGAGTTTTTAAATCTGGTGTCTGTGTCGACATTCACACGTTGGCGCACAGGTAGTCATGCATTTTACATCAACCAGCAATGATTGGTTTGCCAGAGCTGAAGGGGGGAGCAACTGTAGCGACGGAGTAGGCTACAGCAACTAGGAAATGGTTGGCGGAAAAACCTAAGAAGCGTCGAAGAGAAGTTTCTGATGCTCCAGATAAAAAAAGAAACTTGGCGTTCAGAGGAAGGATTACAGTCAAAAAAAGAAAGCGATCAATGGAGAGGACAAACACGGATAACCACTGGTGTAGCTTTTGCTCTTTGGTGACCTGTAGGCATATGTCATAAGCATGCATTGACAGTGTTTGTGTAATTACTCTCAATGCCAGAAGGGGGAAGACAAAAGTTCTGCACTTCAGGTTTAAGTACAAATTTGAGATACTTGTACTTTACTTGAATATTTCTATTTCATGTTACTTTATATTTCTACTCCATTGCATTTCAGCTGCAAATATTGTAATTTTTACTTTACTACATTAATCTGACGGCTAATACTAGTAACTTCGTAGATTAAGATTTTACATACAAAACATATCTTCAATTTATATAATATGATGTATCGTTATAGATTAAACTACCCAACAGTATATAAAGTTGTTCAAATGAGCTCCACCTCAATCAACTACAACAGTAAAATGCTGCTTACACATTAATGCCTTAATAATCCAAATATATAATATATATAATAATACAACACTTTGGTCATTCTGCATAATGAGTACTTTTGAATTTGATACTTTAAGTACATTTTGCTGGCAATACTTCTATACTGTTACTCGAATAACAATTTATATCCTTCTTCCACCACTACATCTGGCACCCTAATAGCAGCTAGACCAAGCTTCATTTGTGCATCAAGCAATTACAAATGTAAACACTACAAACAAGACAATATTACAGAAAACATCCTGGTGATTTGACAAAAATGAATAGCATAACCCAGAGAGTATGTGTGTAAAATATATGTGCAAAATGTTAAAAATGACAAAAAACATAATCCCAAAACAAAATGTTTTTTCTCTTCATGCTCTTGTGGGCGCCCAGCTGTTTGTGCTGTTGACTGGATGTGACACTCACACAATACAAGAACGGAGAGGTTCTTTTGGACTAAGGACAAGCCCTCAGCTTCAATGGTGTACAGCCCTGCATTGTCCCTGGTCAGAGGGACGGCTGGATTTGTGGGCTCTCCATCTTTCAGCCATCTGACAGATGGAGGGGGATTTCCTGTCACAAGGCATAGCTTCTCCAAAGTCTCCCCTTCCAGTAACTCAGGAGCAGAACATTGTACATCTGGTCCAACTAAACAGAAGCAAACACAGAAACCATTTTTATTATTTTACCTTACTTAACAGATGAAAAGCAAGCAAGGCACAAATGAGGCTCTGACTGAAACATTGATGTTTTCCCCTTTTAGACATGTATGGTCTTGTTAGGCCAAGATCATTTACAGCTGCATTACCTGAAAAGCTAGTAATACTTATAATAGTTATAGTTAAAGATATAGTTAAAATGAGGGCTTCAACTAACAATTCTTTTCATTTTTAATCAATCTGATAAATATTTTCTCGATTTAACTGATTAATTGTTTGAATTCAAAAAACAGTGAAAAAAGCATGTCACAATTTTCTACGGCTCAAGGTGACATCATCAAATGTCTTGTTTTGTCTGACCAACAGTCTAACACCCAAAGATATTCAGTTTACTATAGTAAGAGAAGCAAAAGCAGCAAATCCTCACAATTTAGAAGCTGAAACTGTCAAATGTTTGGCATTTCTTCTTGACACATGACTTAACACGATCAATCGATTATCAAAATAGTTACTGATAAATTTTCTGTTGATCGACTAATCGCTTATGCGAACAATCGTTGCAGCTCTGGTGAAAATAGTACAGAAAAATGTCAATCGAAACTCCGGCATAACAGACTTTAAAACTGACCATTTTAAATGACATAAATATACCATTAGGAACATTTCTAATAGGAAAGTACACATGATATACTTACAGTAAACTGTAATACTATACTCTTGTGAAGATACATTCAGTTGTGGCTCTTCTGGCCCCAGGTCCAAATGTGCCTCGCATCTGAATGTGACTCCGTCGTCTTGTCTAGTCGGTGTTAAGCGGAGGACAGATGACTGATTCACTGGTTCCTTACTGGGATTGTCAAAAGTGTCCGTATAGAAGATTGTATCTCCTTTGTACCACCTTACAGTGAGATTTTGAACAGGTGCTATATTGGGGATGTCACATGTTAAGTTATATTGCTTCCTTTCTTTCATCACACCATTTGAGCCACTGGTGGAGCTGATATTGATGGTTTCTGGGAATGCTGGAGGAAAAGTAGAGGTTATTAGACACAGTCATGTTATCATTCTGTTTTGTGCAAAAATAAGCAAGACTTACTGTAAAGTACAACTTTTAGGTCAATTAAACACTGTTCAAATTGACTATGTAGTGCTGGGTTGATGAAGCATGAGGGAGAGATGGTCCATTCTGTTAGCTTCGCCACAGTCCAGCTCAAATGGTTGACCTTCTCTATTCCTTTGCCTCCTTGTGAAGCCTCCCAGCCCAGTCCACCGAAGAGGCTCTCCGATGTGCTGCAGTTGACTGATACTGGGTCTCCATATTTCACCACAACACTGGGGGGGTTCAACTCAATGGGACAGGAGGCATGTACACCTACAGCATGGGAGTGCAGATGCATGTGTCATATTTACACAATTGCTACAAGAGAAACATTTCATTGCAATTTTGCCTTTTATGTAATGTAATAATAAATAAAAACATGTGGGTTTTGAGTGCATGCCCACTGTATGTCAAAGGCTCAAGCTGTAGCCTACTAAGTTCTGACTTGAAACAAAATGTATTCTTATTTTCACAGTAAGCAATACCTTGTAAAACCCTTCATCACTATAACACTGGTTTTCCTAATGTGTTGATGAGTTGAAGAGAGCCTTTAAAGCATTTTGTCTATCATCACATACCACACAAAATGATCTATTCAGAGGAAATATGTTGTTGCGCAGTTTTTAAAAAAGAAAAACATTTTCACTTTTTATTTTGAGTGCACAAGAAGCCAAAGCTGGTCAGCAAAGAGAGAAAGGGACACGCTAAAATGAGAAAGAATATTGAGGTCTAAATTAAACTAATGTAAATACGTAAAGCTAATAAGAATTGGAAATGATTCGGTAGGTCCGGTTGCCTCTGTTGTCCTCCCATGGGTGCTTTCCCCAAACTGTCCCGACTAGCTTGGGGACCAAAAACTTTTTTTACAACTTTATTTACAAAAACAACAGTCAAACATCACATTTTTAACAAAAGTAGGAAAAGTGAATATCACACTATCATATTTGGCAATACGTTTTGATGAGTTTCTGAAACTCTTGACTTGTCTTTATCTTTACTGCTGCTTTCAAAGAATCCCATGATGGCATTGTGGTTTAAAGACGCCTCTCTGTGTGCAGTTGTTTATTCTCAGCAATCTCAGTTCCCTGTTTAACGACAAGCACAATATTCTTCCTATTCAGTATTTCTGTAGCTGACAAGACCTCTTTGTCCTTCTACAAAATCTGTGTCAGTAACACAAACATAAAACAAAATGGGGAAAGATTTAAAAAGTGGAGTTTACCCCCCCCCCCCCAAAAGAAAATTATTAATCATCAATTAATCATAATCTTTAAGAATAAGAAGTTTGCAATTGAGGTAAGCAATATTGTCTATATGGTCTCACTTACATCATATGATACCGCTCCCTTGTGGTTAAAACAAAACGGTGTGCACCTACGTGACAGTTTTACCTGCCGGTATTTTATTTTAATTTAATAGCGAGCACGCGCTTGGTTGATTAAGCACAAGCTCATATAGCGTCTCCACATTTCAGTGTATTTCATAAAGAGTGCATTGTTTATCATTAAAATACGCCCTCTGTGGGATGAAATATACATTATTATAAAGCCTATACAGACCATCATCTCAGCAAAGAAAGTGAAAACCGCCTACCTGCCGCACTGAGGAGGAACCCCACGAAGAGTCGAACAAATGATGTCTTTTCACTCATTTGATTTGAACAATGTCCCTTCTGTCGTTTATTCCACCTCTGCTCAGTTTCTCTTCTGTCCCGATCCGCTGGAAACCAATGAAGTACATTCAGAGGAGAGGGAGAGAGAGAAATACAGCCAACACACTGGTAGTCTCTCTCTCTCTCTCTCTCTCTCTCAACACACACGCACTTTCTCTGTACAGTCGATGGTGGTTTGTGTGTGGGGTATTTCTGTTTTTCACGAGTCAAGTGGTGTTACATAGCCTGGTAGTTCTGCTGTTTTTAACACATGTACACGAACAATTCAGTATCTTGTCAAACTGTTTGGGTGAGGATGATTACAAATAGACTGACGTTTCTTCTAAAATCGCTGTAGGCTACAAGACATCAAGGCAAGTCTATTTGTATGGCACCTTTCAACAACGAGTAAATTTAATGTGCAAGAAAAATAATAGGCCACAGAAGATATAGTTCATGTTGAGCCACTTTACACTCCCTCTGTTCTCAATGATAGCTCAACAAGTCAGTTTGTAAATCTGGTTGAAACTGGAAACATTTAAGGCATATGTAAGTATTTTTTATGGCTTTCAACTCATTTTAAACAAACATCTTTTTTCCCAAAGAAACAAATGATAATGTAAAAATCATATTGCAAATTGGACCAATGTGTCTCGAACATATCTAACTGGTTCTGAAATACATGGAAACAGAACAAATGAAAAAAGATGAAGAAAAGAAAGTACTTACTGCACTCCGCTACAAAACTATACTTACTTGTTAGTTTGCAGAATGGGGATTTCACTGCAAAATAATGTTTGATGCACTGCAACAGTTTAAACTTAACTAACATTAAAATGCCTCTTATATGTCGGAGGACACCAATAACTGTGCTTCACTATGAGTACTTTTACTTTTTAAGTATACATTTTACTGCATATACTGTACGTATACACTTAATGTTAAAATGTACATGTAGACATCTTTATTCCACCATGTTATTGAATCACGTACATAAAGCTCTGCTTGAGCACTGCCTTACTCGAAAATTAAAAAAAGCCAAGCTAGTAAGGAACAAATTCGATGACAGTGATACTATCATGCTTCTTTTCTCAATCAGACTAAACCGTCAAAAATGTTTTGTATGCATGCTGGGAGGCTTCATTATGTCCACACTTCTTAAGGTCACCAGCACATAGATTCACACCCACACACCCACATTTCGAGACAGATTGAGTGTTTGCAGCTCTACCAGCACCATGTTTTCATATTTTAGACTGAACATTGTTATCACTTCTGGATGTTTGATTCAGAAAGGGGATATGACTTATATGTTCTTATCAAGTGCCATTACTATCACAGTATCCATAAATAGGGCTTTGTAATTAAACAAACATGTTGGCTTATTTCTTAAGAACATTATTGTGTCACTATGGCATCTTTCACTTTCAGGATTAAGCAAATACGATCTGTGGAATTTCCACACTGCACAGCATAGAGTCACATCCTTTTTGGTTGTTTCAGAGAAGTACGGGATATTCCAGGATATGAATTCCTTGAAATGTGGGGAAATTGCCCTCATGGACTGATGGAATGGTTGTAGGAATGCTAATGATGAGTCACTTTAGGGTAATTTTCTTCATGGGAGACATATAATAAATAACAAATCTGGAGGCTGAGACAGGATTTTGTAGGAGGGCATAGAGCACACAGTGTAATCACATCCTCCCTGAGCTCTCGAGACCCAGAGAAATGATGAGTAGAAACCAGAACAATGTGTTTATTGTTGAAATAGGGAAAGTGAGAATGCTGAGAATAAACAGCTGCACACAGCAAGCCATCTGTAATCCAGTCAGGGTCAAAGGTTATTTCAGCAGTCATCAGATGGGAGCAGAAGAAGATGATAGAAGAAGATATGCAACAAGGGAGGCACTGAAAGACAAACAGAGGGCTTCAGTTAAGAAAACAAGCATTGAGATTCCAGTCATGTTGCTAAAACACTCCCTATTCACAAAAACTAAAAACAGGCATTCCCTGCACTATTCTCTACTCTCCACTCTCACTCCAGGAGGCTTATGCACATCAGACTCAGAAGGTTGCTATTGAAATTTCAATAAATTGTTAGTGGTCACATGCCAATAGAAAGCTTTAATCTCTTGACAAGGGGTTTGTGTTTCCCAGCAACAAAGTCAGAGGAACCGAAAACAAAACAAAGATTGCTGCCAAACAGAACTGAAACATTCAAAAGTTTGTTTGACTCTCCTAAATGTTATCAAGCCTGCAGTCACTATCAGCTTTATGGTTCATGTCAAAGTCATGCAGGGAACAACTTCAGAGCGCCTCGCCGGCTGCCTCTAAAGCATTTCCTGCTTATTCTGATTAACTGTGCTCAGATGTGTGACTCAGTATGTAGTAGTAATGGGGTGGAAAATGGCAACTGGATAGGACAATCCATTTCCAGCAGCATTTACATCATTTTAGGTTTGAGTTGTGAATACAAAAGACATACCAATGTAGAGAAGTCTGAAAGAGAGTGGATTCACCTTTTATATAAATTTCTCCATCCTTAAGAAAAAACGACTCATTATCACAGAGGATAGTTATAATTGTTTGTGTATTGTCTCTAGTTTTCCCTGGTGCTATAAGATAATAGACAAAAAGAAAACTGGAAATGATGGAATAAAAGATTAGTAACAAATAGGAACCAAGTGATTCTCATGAAAAAAAAATCAAAATCAGTGCTGGTTACTTATCTACATTCTCTTTGCGGACATGCCAGGGCACATGTCCACAAGGGGAGACAATGGGAGACAATGTTAACCTCTTTAAACCGTTTCCTGTGACAAAGAGGAAATGGCTCTGGAAATATGGCAATGAAAAGGACATGGAAGAACACTTGACTATATGTAAAAGAATGAGTGCATATCCTGTACCACAGACTAATGACTTTTCTGGGCACTGATAGGGTAAACTTGTACTTTTAGAGAAAAACCTTCATCAGCTTTGGGGACCAGATGCTTTTTTCTCACCCTCTCTGTATGTACATAGCTGCGCGAGTATTTAATGTTTAACCAGCAGATTTGTGAAAACAGAGAATAACACGAGAGACATTCACAATGCAACAATATGACTTTTGTCCATTTAGTTACTGAAGCAAAGCTTAATGTAATGTGATCATGGAAAATGCATGAGTCTAACAGAGGTCCCTCTGTGTCCACAGATTCCTTGTGTCTCTGCTGACATTTTGAAGCTATTTTCTTTATCTTGTGCAAGAGAAAAGATGCCCGTGCCAGGGCAGCTAGACAGACTCTGTAGACAGGATTCTCTAAAATGCCTTTTTACGCATTGGAAATCATAGATATCGCTCTGTCAGCCACACAGCACAATATTACTTTACCTGCTGGGAAAAGTGCATATACAGCACAGTTTCAGCCAAGGCTACTCAGCTGGTTTCCAAAGCAAATCTCTTACTCATTTCCTAGAGATAATTCACCACCCAACTATGCCAGAAGCTCAAATGAATTTTAGAGAAAAACTACAACTTGTATTCCAGATCCAATACGCTGTTATGCAAAAGAAGTCATTTGTCTTCTTAGTCAAATTTAGTTAGAATTTTTCCTTGATTTCTTTGCAGACCTCACACTGCCCAACCTCCCACTCAGAGTTAAGAGTCTACATACCTCAACACTGAGTAAGATTAATTCCCCTGCCAAGGATTGCGCTCTTCCCTTGATCATTAAACTGAGCAAAGGTCATATCTGGAATGCATGTGTGTTTTTGTAAATAAGTACAGTATGTTGGATTTCATGCAAACTCTCTTGGAAAGATTCACAGATTCACATTCCAACATTCCAGATCCAAGGCTGCTTCATCGCTCAAATCTGCATTCAAAACCTTTATGTGAGAATATTCTAATGACTGTATTATTACCACACACACAGCCTTAAATTCACGAAATGTACTTTATTCTAGTAGCAATATGCATATATACAAGTGAATGACAATTTCGGCCTCAGTATAGAGAAAACACACTAATAACAAGACTAAGAGACCAGACCACAGCCATGCTAGCACTATGTGAGGCTGTAAGAACAACTGTTGCGTAAGCTAAATGCTAACATGCTCAAAATCACAATGCTAACAACCACAAATGTAAGCCTCATGGTGGCACCAGAGGAAAGCTCAGGGGATCGCCAAGTCGTTAGGATACGTTATGTGGAAACCATGAATTTTTTTCAACCAATTTTGTGCCAATCCATTCAGTATATGATGAGATATTTTACAGGTTAAGTGACAACCTTGACCTGCTGGTGGCGCTACAGGAAAAGTCTGGGCATCTCCAAAGTCAGTAAAGGATTCATCCTCTTGGCATCATGAATGTCTGTACAAATTTTTATGGCAATCCATCCAATCTCAAACAAAGTGGTGGACCGACAGACAGACCAAGATTGCCATCCCTAGTGACACACCGCCAGCATGGCTAAAAATTAGTTCTTATAAACAAAGATTATTGACTATAATTTGCTGCTCTTCTCTTGTGGATATTTAGGCACATTCTCACAAAGTTCTCTGTGCCAAAACAAACTCGGTCAGTAAATTAACTTGAAAAAACATGACAGTTAGATTAAATAGTTAGTGATGGAAACTGAAAGGGTAAGTGTACAGTAACATATGCAGGAACCGGATAACAAACAGGAAATGCCCAATTTACTGCGGACAATTCTAAAGAGCCCACAATAAACAGGAAAAGTGTTTAAATCAGTGTGAGAGGATGGATCCATGTCAAAGGTTGCCTCAGACTGGAAGACTCTTCCTGGTTATATTATTTATTTATTTATTTATTTATTTATTAATTATCAGATGACCTCCTGTACTGCTTACTGGAGTCCATGTGCAGTGGATCCCCTTTCACTTTAAAACCCCGGTGCCCTCTGTCTGTCAGTTCCTAATTGCATTGTGTCAATTTACTTAAAATAATCACTGTGATTCACACTGTACCACTATTTCACCCTCACCTTCATCCTGTGGTTAGAGCGTGCACTGAGTAGATTTGGATCTCTGCCTGCCAATGAGAAGTTAGCATACAGTTGTTTGCCTAAATCCTTCTCTTAAGCTGTCTGTTTCAATTCACCCCACCCCTTCCTTTCCACCTCCATACTTTCTGTCTGCTCCTTTCTCCTGTCTCCTTTTAAATGCAACAGCTCTCTTCAGTTGGAAATGAGGGTGTGTTAGTCCTGATGGCTATTTGGAGTCTCAGCTGAGACTGAAGACCTCCTTTCACAGTAATTACATTGTTTTGTTATATTGTTTCGTGACGGGAAGCTCACTCCTGTCCAGCTGAGTCATAGGAGAAGGCCTCTCTAAGAACAATCTGCCCCTTTCAGGCTCCCCTTTTTCTCAACTGGGTACTTACAACAATCAGTTTCATCCCGAAACTCCCAGTTGGCAGGGGAGGATGAGTCAGAGGATCTGCTACATGTCCCTTTGATTACAACTATAGAAGTGTGGAGAAGATAAAACAAGACATATTTTAGATTTGTACAATAGAAAACTATGAATCATTGGATTTGTTTTTGTGAGGGAATCTGTATTTATTCCTCTCTTGCTACTTTGCAGCGATTTCAGTAAAACTAAAAAAATGCTCAAGAACACTTTAACTGGACAGATGCTTGCTGACAGTGGGTTTCAGGTCCTCCACTTGAGGGAGGGTCCAACTACCCGATCTGAGCTTGATGATGGTCCCAAGAGACGATCATTGCTCTGTAACATAAAGCGTGACATGATAGCCATATGGGAATGTTTAGGGGCTGCATGATGGGGGAAAGAGCTCAGACAGAAGCTCATTCAGTTTATTCAAATTAGACATTTCTTTTTAGTTTCAAAACAGAAACATAACATAAACATAAAAAAAGTCATTAAGTGATCATTTGGATTTGCAATACCCTCAATTTGATTAGTTTTATCAGTAGAGGGTGAGAAAACTGTGTTTAGGAGGGGCATGTGCTGTGTAAAGAGATTGTGACGGATGATGTCATGCATTTTGGGAGTAATAAACTGTAAATATTTTCCAGTTGAACGGCAAAGACCCTCCTACATCATCTGGGGCTCTGAACCCTTTGCATGATATCCTCCAAACCCACCAATGACATCTGTTCATGAGGTTAAATGCTTACGCAAGGAGAAAGAACACATATGTGAATGTTTTATCTGGTGGCTCTTTGTTCTGTCCAGGGGCTTAGGCTACTTTAGTACATACACTGCAGACGCCGCTGCATGGAAGTCACTGATCTCTGGCTCCACCACGTGTTGAATTCAACAAAGTGATCCTAAAATAAATCACAGTGCACAACCCAGCAAATGTCTTCACTTCAAGACAAACTAATATTTTATGATCACTGAGTTAATGTAGGCTTAACAAAATAAAGGTTTTAAAGTGGCAATAGATTGTATTGTTTTATTGTATTTCTTTCAAGGACACTACTGTAAAGCTGCACCTGATTATTGTAAGTCACCACTAGAGAGCAGCATAGTGTCAAATCAAACATCAAAACTTCAACACCCTCTCTTTAACCTTCATATAAATTTGATCTCCTCTCCCTGTGCAGAGACTTGCTGGGCAGACAAGGCTTTTGGTGAAGCTGGAGGAGGGGGCTCCTGCAAACAGGCGGCTATCATATGGATTTGGGAAACCTCAGCAGTGGCAACCTCAGCAGTGGCAACCACAGTGACCACATACACTCACTCTGAAGCTATAACAAAGCCTTAGGGAAAACCTAATTAGCAAGGTCAAAACCAACTAAGTTGAAGCGTGGAAGTCCTGTTAGTCAGATTTAATTTGAATTAATCATTATTTGTGACGGGTAGGAGAGTACCTCACATGTGCTCAGAGGCCTCCATGTTCTCTATGTTATCTTAACGATAAGGTTTTTGTTATCAAAAACTGCTGATATTTAAACTGTTAATGTTGCAAGTCAAACTTTGAACACGTATTTGACAGGAAATGTGATTCAGATGGTGATTTCATGACACATACCGTCGCTCTGTGAACTCACACTTTAAAGTGATGATTCTACAAACTTTGGCTTGACTTATTATTGTCTTGTTTTATCTCGAAGGAAAGTACTTGGTAGCAGTGTCAAGTGAGCATATTGCCACACTAGTTATTAAAGTATAGACACAGCATGTACAGTCCTGTTGATTCCACCCTAAAGTGTGTTATTATTTGAACACATCACTTTGTAAAATACAGTAGAGGGTGAATGTCACATTTAAAATAGACATCATATTTTGCAACAAAGTTTTTTAAAAGTGGATAATAAGTGTGATAATGAGTAATGTTACTGCAGGAAGTTCTTCAACATCCTGCACATGACTTACACAATTTGACAATCATGACGGCACCTGTGAGAATTTCACAACATTTTCTTTAAAACTTTTATGTACTATCTTCCTTCATTATGTGGCAACCAGCTGTGCCTTAGCCAGCAGTGTAGCTGTACATTATTGGTTGTATTGTGGTGGGATAAACCACAAAACGGACAATTTCTCAGACCTTTGAAATGGTAACACGGTAATCCTCTGTTTGTAAGAACTTTAAACACGGAGATTGGCTGTCTTTCTGTGGTTTAATTTTAACTTGTTTGTTTTGGGCTGACTCCAACATGTGCTGCAGATGGACACTTTCTCACAGAGCTCCTCAGCCTGGAGCTTTTTCCTACTCTCTCCACCTCACTCTCTCTTCTTTGGGTTTGAGTCTGGGGCTCACCCATGGCCTCACTGGATCCATTGGCCAGCTAAAATGTTGTTGTGTCGTTTTGCTTCATGTCCCTTTGCCCCAGCCATGCGAGTATATGTCAAATACTCTGTCTTTGCTATGCTGCAAGTTGCCAGAATAACAGAAACAGCTCAGATCCATCTTTGGAAGCAGTCCTGTGCCACTGACAGTTGCATTTCATCATCCAACCACCACAAAACTCCATAGCAAATGAGCATAAATAAAGTAACAGTTTCTGTAGCAGACAGATGAGCTCCATCGCTGGCTTTAAAAAGGAGATTAGCATTTTAAAAAGCATGGCCTGGGGGACTGTGGCTGTCTACCATGTCCCAGGGCGTTTTAGTGTCCATACTGAGAAACAGATAGGGCCCTAATGATTGGCCTTTTACAGATTAATAGAGCACAGCTTGGAACATTGTATGGAACATAAATCTGAGACTGTGACACAAGATCATTTAGTGAGGGTCACGAGGAGGGGAAGGAGGGAAGATGGTAACACAAGCTAGCTCTTGAGAGTAGCCATTGATTTTTTTACGCTAGAAGCTCATAGAACGAGACCGAGAAAAGGAAAGAAGAGAAACACCGGTAGGATCGTAATAAGTTGATGAGGAGCAGCTGACACAAGATACCCAAAGGCCCAACCCGAGGATGCAGACAAATGAAACCTAATAGCATATACCACCACTACCCATCTGAACAGCTGCAGAGGGCTTTGTTATCCTGTTTGTAAGCACACCTTCTTTTCTCAGATGTTACCAGGATGTCTTTTTAAACCACACCCACGTTCCTCATGCAGCTTTTCATTTGACACCCTGCTGATCAGTGCAAAGAGAAGACAGATCAGCGGTTACCCTGTGAAAGAGAAAGGATGCTGAGGTCTTTTTGTAGGCGCAGTAGGAGCTTGAAAGGTCTTGTGACCTCCCCTTCCCCCCTCAGAGGCCTCCTGGGCACCATTAACACCATGAGAGAGGGGCACTGACTTCCAAGGTTTGGTAGGGCTGGAGAGTACCGCATCATAACATCTGGAAGGCATTATGCTGTTGCTGCCCGAGGGTGAAACACAGGGAGATGATGACGGGGGAGTGACTGTGTGTGTTTTGACCAAGCTGTGTGTGTTTTACAGAGAATTACTTAATTGCATTGTTTTGTGAGAGTTAGGGTATGAAACTGTGACCTCTTGAGAAATACTTAGAGTTGAATGAGGGTGGCATTGGGAAGTAAAAACAGAGATGATGGGAGATACAGTGAAATACAGTGCACTCTTTCTATGTGTGTTGGAGGGGTGGTGTATGGGTGCTCATGCACAGAGCCTGTATGGTTCTTTGTTCGTGCAGCTTGTTTGAAGACTGGGTCTTTCACTGGGCGGCAGGATGTAGGGCTCTGGACCCTTGGCAACAGAGCAGCTCCATCTGAGCCTGGCCTAAAACAAGATGGCTTTGTATGTGCGATCACCATCCTGCCCCTCCCTTCCTTCCCCTAACCCCTACCTATAGGGCCGCAGCCTCAGGCGGTGCGCACCAGATGCTCCCCCTCGTTAGCCTCACTGCAGCTCAGGTCCTGCTGCTTTTAGGGAGCAGAAGTTACCTCAGAGAAACCTGACCTTCACTGGGACCAAAGGCAGCCCGCTCTTTAATCAAGAGTGCTCTGACATCAGCCGGGAGCCAGAGAGAAGCAGGCCAGCTGACAGGGAGCAGCATGTGATAGCACAAGTTAGAGGTTCCTTATACCATATACAATGTAAGACTCTTCCCTTTTGTGCAAAAATACTTTATTTTGACACACAATCATCTGGCTTGTTGAAGGCCTCATTTTGTTGGTCATAAATGAGGTCAGCCTCAGGGCATATGGAGCCCTGATCCCTATCTGAACCCACAGATTAATACATAAAGTCAGATTTTAGGTCTATGCACTGCCTCGGATAGCAATTACCGACTAACACATATGTGATTAATAAAAAACAGAGAGTTTTGTCGGACGGGAACATTCTCAGCCATTTTGTGAGATTTTCCTGGCTGTGTAGCCTTCACACCCCCTCCCCCTTTGTCTAATTTTTTAAGAGAGAGCTGAGTCCTCTCCATAACATGAACACATGCTGTGTTCCGCCAACTGCCTCAGGCTCACTAGAGACAGGCACTGGACA
This sequence comes from Macquaria australasica, assembly GCA_005408345.1. Classification (NCBI taxonomy): domain Eukaryota; kingdom Metazoa; phylum Chordata; class Actinopteri; order Centrarchiformes; family Percichthyidae; genus Macquaria; species Macquaria australasica. Next base: position 527,576 of record SEMN01000058.1, on the reverse strand, counting down.
GTCTTTTTCCCCCTCCTCCTCTTCCAACCCCACATCAACCTGTCATCTACTCTGCCCTCGCTACATCTCCCATTCCTCCTTTTTGTCCCTCCTCCCTGTCCCGCCGTGCCTTGCCGTCAGTCGGCTGTTATTGAGCAGGCATTTCACAGACACTCCCACTGAGACCAGTGACCTCATCAGCGGGCAGGAAGTCAGAGGCTTCAAGTTCCTCCTGTGAGAGCAATCCCACACATCTCTGTGCATTTGATTCAGAAGAGGGGAGAGCGTTGAGGGGCCACGGGGGTGTGGAGTCTACATGCTTCCTAGTTTCTCACTATCAGACCATGCCACATCATCATTGTCAACCCATGACTAAAGGCTCTGGCTTTAGGTACTCTGGAAGGAGAACAATCTCAGTGGAAAAGTAGCAAGATCCAGGTGTCTCTACTTCCCCAGCTCCAAACGGTTGCAACGTGGCAGTGGAACAATGTGGAGGAAGAGATCAGATTAGAAAAGAAAGAAGCAAAGAGGACGGAGCTTTTAACAAATGATGAAAGACAGTTGTATATTTAACCATTAATGGACAAAGATGTGGTGTGTATATGACTATTAATAGACAAAGACTGCTCTGTCTCCCCTTACATCAGGGAATAATCATTAATTTGAAACATCAGGGACATACAAACTGATTGGTGGCTTTTTCCCTGAAGTGGGTCAATGACCTTGACTGTTTGTCAGTCCCTTCCTGCCAAAGTTCTATTGCCAAACAAGTGACATCAGTGGGAATCTAAACCAACACTGATTCAACTCCTGGCTTGACACACCCACCTGGTCTTATCAAGGCTAGCATAGTACATGTTCTTTCTTTGTGGTTATGTTGCAAGATTTAAGTGTGTTTACCTGTAAAAACAGGCAAGGCCACATAACACTATTTCATTACAGTAAAAAGACGTGAAGAAATACACACTACGCACAAAAAAGAGTTGTTTTTGGTAATGTCATCTTTCTGTCAAACTGCTGGATGTTTTGTTCAGAGCGTTTTTTGTGCTGCGGAATTGATCCATTTCCATTTCATCCATCAAAACTGTGGCATGTGAGTACATGTTTAAAGTGGATCAATGGAGCACCAATTAAATGTATCCTGGAGCTATTTCATGCAAACACACAGGCTCACCAGTACACACTCCCAATAGCAGATTATACATACACACATGTACACATCCAATATGAGCAAGCACTCAATGTTGTAAACACACATTCAGGCTAATGTCTTTCACATCCCATACACACCTCCCACTCCCAGGAGGGAGTTGCAACACGTTTGTTACCGGCAGGTCTCGCTTCATGCTGACTCTGCAGAAAAACACTTCAGTTCCAGAGGGTTGTGTCTGGGCTTGGCCACTCCTGGCATGCACGGCACAAAGACACAAGCACTGCCAGAATCCCATAGCGCTTCAGTGGAGAAAGAGAAATACAGAGGAGCACACAAGACCAGGCAAAAATCAAATGGAGGATGTGTATGCGTGTGTGTGTGTGTGTGTGTGTGTGTGTGTGTGTGTGTATGTGTAGGGGGGGGAGCTGCCCAGCAGCTCAGCTCATCACAGATCTTTGCCAAACGGAACATTGACGGGTTTGTGCCCAGATGTGTGGGTGGGAGTTGAACAGTCATATCCAGTGTTTGTCAATTCGTTCCAACTCATCAGACACGACCCATTCTCCTCAACAAATCTGCCGTACTTCCAGGCGCTTGGCGTCAGTGACTCTATTACTGATACTAGCATGCTCAAATAATTAGCTTTTTTGGCCTTGAAAACAGTTTTCATTATGCATGTGTACATGCACTTCTAGGCCTACTCACCAGGGTTGTAGAGTAAAAAGACAAGTAAAAGAAGGAAGCATTAACATGTATTTTTATCTCAGTCTTATTGTTCAGGAAAAAGAAGTGGTGCAATTTAAACAGCACCACATGTCCGTGAGGCCCACTGTCACCAGACCATATCACAGTCAGCCCTCTCAGCATCAGACATGCAGTCAATGTGGAGGCTCTATGTGTTTTAAGAGCCCTTTCTCCCCTCCATCTGACTCAGTGCCAATATTCATACTTTAGTGAAACAGAACATTCAGATAGAGACAGCAGTGAGACTGGGAGGACATTCACTGATAAACTCTGAACCCTCACAATGAGAACATTCAGACTTTGTAGCCGGGGATGAGCTGCCCTCACTCAGCACCCAGCAGGTCACAACGGTGCCTCCGGTTAGGAATGCTTTCGTCATTTGGCGGAGATCTAATTATGCTGTTACTTGTACCTTACTGTCATGTGGAATTGGGTTCAAAAATCTGAATCAGAGCTTGTCGAAGAGATAAAGAGATATGGATTTGACTGGAAAAATAAAGGTCATCAGTATCGACACGAGTCAATGGAAAGCTTTGTGTAGGCATGTGTGATGTATAGGTGGAGAGAAAGAGAGAGGAGGAGTGATAGCGAAAGCATGTCAAAGTGAAAGAAAGTGTGTCTGTGGAGATAAGTGCGGTTCACTGGAGTCTGGCTGCTCAAGAGTCAAGAAGGTCAGTGCTGTTGTAGAGATGTGGAACGTCATGAGCCGTTGCTGTGTGGGAAAATTGGGGAAAGGAACAGGGAATATTTTCAGGTCTGTTTGGGATAATTGAAGTGCGTCCTTCAGCTGGAGTTTATGTCGGCGGAGCGTTGGTCATACAGAGAGGGGGGAGAAAGAAGAAAAGGAGGGAAGGAGAAAGAGGAGATTTGGTCCTTGAGCAGGTCTGGTTCCCATTAGACCAGAGGCCCGGGGTCGGTTTGTTTGTACAGGCAGAACGTCCCAAAGGAGAACAGAGGCAGCCTGATGTTGCTCCTCCCAACTGAGCCGCCATAGAGGGAGTATCAGCTGCAGTGCTTCACTCTCTCGCCCCTCCTGTCCTCGTCCCCTTTCTGAATCCCCCCACCCCCCACACCACCCAGCCTTCTAGAACAAAGTCCAAATGGGTCTTCTAAACTGTTTACGGATGTTCTTGTTTATGTGCTATTCATGAGAGCTGTGTCGAGAGTTCCTGTCAGAGCCCTTGGCCCTACTGTCCTAGGAACTGAGCCATTCATATGTGAACCTAACCCTGTGTATTAATCAGTTCGCCTGCGTCTAATGGGCATGCAGAAACAGGTCTATCACTCACATGGGTTGGGCTTCCCTCCAGCAGTCCCAAGTTTTTTTGTTGTTTGCCTCTGTAAAAACACATTTAGGAGACAGAAGTCAGTCAGACTTGACTGGCACCGTTGTTGTAGATTGCAGGCTATAAAGGCCTAACGACACCATGACCACATGCAGAAACACTAACAGGTTAATAAAGCAGAGGGACTGATTGAAGCAGCATGACTTTGACACCACTGTGGTGTGACAGACGGGGCCATAAAGATCTGAGCGTGCAGTGAGTGACTCAAAGTGAGACCTGCAGAGGTTATGGTAAAAGGGTGAGGAAGTTCTCATCTGCCGCTCTACGCAGCATTAAAACAGTCAGAGGAGGGGGGTGGAGCTGGAGGGGGTCGGGGAAAGGGAAGGGGATGATGTTTCTCCCTCGGTGCTCTGCAGGGAGTGCCTGGGGAGTGAAACTGTGATTTATGGAAGCCAGAACTTTGCTGCAACTTTTCCTGGAATTCGGGGCTCTTCTGAGGGGGCAGGGGGGCGGCCGAGGAAGGGGTTAGGGGGCAAGAGCGGTCCAAGGCCAGGATAAGAGCAATATTTCACTGAGGCCGTTAAATCAATTCACCTCCAGAATGAACCGAGCTGGAGAGCTTGTCTTTTCCTTTGCAAGCTGCTTTGACTTAAAGCCTGTCCAGGTCCCTAGAGGTTAAAGGGCTGTTTCTCCATGTTGGAGACCTAAAATTCAGCCGTGTTATTGGAACTGGTTGAGGTCAGCGGTGCAAATCATTAGGTGACTGGCACTCACCCGAAGTACAAAGTTGAAGAAGAAAGCTGGAACTGAAGGAGCTCTTCAAAACAGTAATGAAACTCCCACAGTTAGTACAAGGGTCCCTCCCTGCTCTTTTCTGCTGGGAGCCGTGTGAATTTATTTGAGCAGAATCAGTGAAAAACGAGACAATCATCATTTAAAAAGTGACACCTTGTCTGGCTAAATATTTAGTACCACAAAATGAAAACATATTATAGTATAGTAATGGGTTATGAATTACTGAAAGTCTTGGTTTACAAAATGATTCGCTCATGGACTGAATTAGTGTTCCAAAAATATGACAGATTTTGTGTGTGTTTGTGTGTGCGTGGGTACAACATCAGAGAACAATCTTGGGTCTGGTGTAGTAACACCATTCAAATTTAGTAAAAACGGTGGTCCTGCTGCAGCTTTAGCAGAAGGAAGAATGTCTAATTCAATCTGTTTTAGGTTAGTGAGATTACTGCCAGTCATAGAATTCGTGTGAGCTGTTAATTAAAGCCACATTTCTTTTTTGTTATCCAGCAGCGATATTTGTCAGTTTTATGGAGCATTCTCTGTGGCAGCTGCACTGTGGCCAAGTTCTGCATTTTAGGGTTGAACACTTGAACATGGTCAGTCAGTCACGCACACACACGCATATACATGCACACCTCTGACTTTGCGTTTCCCATCATCCACCCCAACTGCCTGAAGGAATGATTCTTTATGTGCTTTTCACAGCAGATGCTACCGGTATCAAACCTGCAGTCTGATTAGTTAATGATGCATCAGTCTCTATTCCACCGTGCAGACTTTAAGCTCTACTGGCATGACTCACAAATCTTCAAGCAGAACCAGCCCATCTGGCAAGCAGCAGCATGAGTTAACAGTCATCATCATCATGTGAAAACCTCACGCACAGATGTGTGTATCCAGGGACAACAGATCCACTGACGTTAGGGCTCCTCGAAATGTATTCAGTGAGAAATCTAATAGAGGGCAGCACGCTTAAGTCATGGCTCATTGCAGACTTCAACAGGGAAAAAGTGACAGCTGGATGTCATTAGCAAGCATAGTGATTATTTAGTGATGGGATACTGTATGTGGGATAGGTTGCCTGTTCTTGAGCAAGTCTATGGAATCTGGAGCTGCACTTAATTATCTTTTTAAGTATTGTTTATATTGTGCTTCTACAGTGGTGCTTTTAATGTGTATGAAAGGATTAACTTGCAATTTGGTTCCTTCTCTATGGTATCTGGTAACTTTCCTTTAATTGTTGAGGTTATTACAGAGAGTGATACAGTGGGCTGTGGGTGGTAAGTAATTTTGAACTTGATTGGATGTGGCCAGTGAAGTCATCGTGCAATTAGAGGACAGCTATATCAATATTACCAATCTCTCTTGGCCAGAATGCAATTTTTCCTTCTCCACCTTTTACCCTGATCCCCCTTACTGAAGTGTTGGGAAAGTTACTGCACTTTTGAAATTAATTTACAGCCTTTCTTTGTTACTTGCTCTAAGAGGCACTTTCAAATTACCCACTAACCAGTTAAAATGACTGTTGTTCAAAAACAATGTGACATATCAACACATATAAGAAAATAATGCCACTCATTTGGATGGCATTGTATTGTACAGTGATATTAATGTCTTTTTGGAAACAAAAATGCTTTTAATTTCACAATGCAGTTCTGCAACTCAGGATTACCAATAGCTAAAAAAAGCTCAGGGCTTAAAGAGATGACTCAGATAAAGTGACAGGAGCACTTCCCTGTCAACAATCACATGCATAAGATGAGACAATACCCATTTGTTTTTTTAGAGTGACTGGTGAACCATTTTTGTACTATTGGTTCCACGAAGAACCTGTAATAATGAATGATTCAATGATACTTTTTCTCTTTCTTTCTTTCTTTTACACTAGTTAAAGACGGGACGTAATGACACATTTAATCTGAACCTGTACAGAAACATTTCTTCATGCTGCTACAATTGCAGTTGCTAACTTGAGTTAAAGTCAAACAGAGGTGGGTTGTTTCAGCTTTGTGGAGTGGGATTCTGTCAGCATGGCCTTGGTGGAGTGAGGTCTGAGCGACTGGAGGTGTTCCAGCTGCAACCAATAATAAACATCAGGGAGGGAAGTGAGATGATGATGGGAAAAATGTGCGCAGTGTGCTGATCAAAGTACCACTTCCCGGGTGGCGTGTGGATCTTGACCACAGGGGAGGCAACAGTGTGCAGCCAATAAACCTGGGAGGGTTTCTGTCCCGTTCAAAGGTGACTTAGAATGACACAATAAAATACACTATAAAAATCAATCAAAAAATTATTGCATATGACTTTTCTTATCAATGATTTACATTCATAACTTACCTTATCTACCTGTTAGTTGAAAAATAACCTCATAAAGCATTACTGTAATAATAAGTTGGAGAAGGTGAATTGACACCTGGAGTAGCTCGACGTCCTCCGGGATCCATATTCTTCATATATGTTACAATCTTTTGTCATTATGATTGTCCATCGTAACTTTACTAAGTTGGTCTATTCTCTACACACAACATCTGTTGCATGTCTGTCCATCCTGGGAGAGGGATCCCTCCTCTGTTGCTCTTCCTGAGATTTTTTCCATCTTTTCCCTGTTAAAGGATTTTTTGTGGGGAGTTTTTCCTCATCTGAATCGAGGGTCTATAAGGACAGAGGGTGTCATATGCTGTACAAGCCCCCTGAGGCAAATTTGTGATTTGTGATATTGGGCTATATAAATACAAATGTACTTGTTTTCCAGGCCCCCTTGAAAAATAAACTAAATTTTATTCAGCTTCCGTTTTTTAAGTCCTTATATGTCAGTTATTCTGGCAACAAATAAAATTACAAATATGCTAATTTGTCATGGTCCCTGCTGAAATTGGTCTCCCATTCCGTGTCCATGTGATTGTCTGGGTCACATCCAGGCCGGGACCGAGTTGTGCTCATTGTGTGTGTGTGTGTGTGTGTGTGTGTGTGTAAGATCAGCTTTAAAGACTGAAGGGCTTCAGGCTCTATCAGGAGAGTGTGAGATTTAGACCCCTGCTGCCCTCCTGCCATCCCCTCCTCTTTGTCTTTTTTTATTGTATACATTTTACCACTTTGACAACGTAACTTGACATTTAACTGAGGGCATGCAGAAGGGTACAGGTCAAGAAAGAGGCTGGTAAGAAACGCTGGATTAAAGTAATGGCCTGACCCTGATCCTTCTTATCTGATGACCCCCAACATTGACCCCGGCAGCCAAGTGCCAGCTTGAGGAGAGAAATGTGCACCTTTTGACGCATGTGTTACCACAAACACTCTTTTGTAAACATGCTTTTACAAACAAATACTGAGCGCTCTGCCTCGAGCAAAAATACACAAAGATCATCTTATTGAATCCAGCCTCCTTGTGTCTGCCGTACAACATGTAAGCTTCTCCAGGCAAAATTCCAATAGGTGCACGCTTGACCTGGTTACTGAAAGCTTATTTTACCCTCTATTGACCAACTTCACTTCACTTCCTTCCCTCCTCTCCTTACACACTTCTAAACCTTTTCTATTTCCTTTTTCAACTAATTTACCATACCGTTTCTTCCCTTTTCCCAGAAACTCTTCAGAAACATTCTGCATGAGCGGACAAAGAAGGACAGGTCTGTTTTTTTTCTGTTGTGCTGAGTGACTGCTGTGCAACATCTGTGCACTAATTCTCTCTCTTAACTCGACAAGCACGTAGAATTCTGAAACTAAACAGCCCTGAGGTCAAAGAATGGCTGTAGATGTTATATATCTATTACAGATCAGATGTGACACAATAGCAAACAGCATCTCTTGACAATCTCTGTGTAAGTGTGATCCGCACACAGCAATGTAAACTGCAAAAACATGACTGATTCTGGCTAATGCACACAGGTGCACACACACACACACACACACACACACACACACACACACACACACACACGTGCACATGCAAACCTATGACTAACCTTTTGAACTTTCTGGTCAATGAATTAGCAAGAAATGTCAGGGTTGGGTTTCTTTGCCAATGCAAGAGGAGCCACTGATGGCTGCCATATGGTTTCAGGTCAAAACACCAGATTTGTAATGCCTCTGAAGATTAAATCACAGGGATCCTATCTGTGGCTCTGCTAGATGCTAAACTGAGGCCTTTGTGCTCTTTCTGCACCTCAAAAAAGACAACTCTGCAACTGCCAAATGACTGTGTGACCACAGAGATGACAGGAGGTGCATCACGTCCCCTGTGACTGCTCCTGCTACAATATAAACACACACGCTCTCGTTTATAATGTTAATGGAAAATACTCTAATAATGGATGTGTGGATTTGAATGTGTTTTGCTAAGGCTACTTCAGCAAGGCTCTATAAACACTGCCCTAATCTGCAGGAAGCCACAAAAGTCATGACTCCCCCCACAACCATGTGGGCCCCCTCACTTTACTATCCACTACCACTTTTCTCCTCAGTGGACCAGAGGACAGTGAACGCAACAGACACCCAATACTAATACTCAAGCTTGGTAACCAGTACACAGACCGGTGCAGAAGTGGACCATGGGAACAGTATTTTCAGGCCTGACTGTAAAAATAAGGTAACTCTATACTCCTGTGAGAGATGCCTCAGTAGAGGAGTGGAGCAATGAAAAATTGTAAAAGCACATTTAAGAAAATAATGAAGAATGATACATGAATATGTTTTGTTGCAGACACACAGGATAAAATGCAACACAGACAGACACAAACAATGGAAGTTAAATCACAAATCACAATGTTTTTTTTTCAAAAAATGATCACACATACATATATCACTGACATGAGGCCTATATTTCCTTTGTGTGTGTGTTAGTTGATAAAGTGACCTAAATGCAGACAGTGATCTAGATGTTATCCCTGCACAATGAACAGATCAAATGTAAAAAGAATTTGAGTTCTTATGTGCTGGAAAAAAAAACTTCTAGATGCTCCAGAGATAAGCAGTAAGATAACACTGCAGGTCTCTGGGAAGTGAATGCAGGATGGACGGATTTCTTCTAAACCTGTGAACAGCAGAGACATGTGGCACAGCCAGCACTTAAGCCGTTTGGAGTGTAGAGAGAGATAAGCCACCCTGACTCCAGGCAGCTCTTGTGCTGTTGGGTGTTGAAAGAGGAAACCAAACCTCTAATGCCACAAGCGCTGACTGTAAATTAACTGTATGCACGGTGCCCTAGATTATACTGTACATTTGAATGATTAAAACAAAGTAGTAGAGCAGGTCCTTTGTGAACTAAAGATGCATTTTCATTGTGTGTCGTCCTGCTAAAATGCACATAAAGTTCTGATTCACGTGGACATACCACAGAGCAAGCAAAAGCCATTACATCTGGTGCAAAAATGTTGGTGTTAATTATTTTTAATCTAAGTGTGAAGAGCATCTATCACCATTTTGCATCTAGTCACGTTCCACCGAATAGTGGTGAGAACGGCTTCTCAAATGGAAACTCCACGTTTCCTTCTCCTTTGACGTGATCTACAATCCTCTGAGAATCGTGTCACCGAGATCACATCAGTCCTGACCAAGTCGGACAACTTTGATGTACATGACCTGAACATGAACATTCACAGAGCTAAAAATACACATCTAACCTTGGGTCATGAGCATCTGTGTGGAACAGAGAAAGGTTTCCACAGAGTCTGGCAGGTGTTTTTTATTTAAATGAGGAAGTGGTGGGAGATATGTCCCCTACAACTCGATTTCTGCTTTCTTTCTGTTTGAAATCGAAACAGTTTGTTATCTTCAGACATGTTTTGTCTGGATAGATTAGTGTACACACCAAACACACCAATGACTCAAAACATAAAAAAACAAACAAGAAAAAAAAAAAAAAGATCACACAGTGGCCTGTTTGGGGCCATATGGGTTGCCCTCATTTCATACAATACATATTGACAGCTGCATCTTGGGTTCAACTTTGTGTACTATAGAAATGTGGATAACCAAGGAATGGAAAGTCCCCCATCTCACACAACACAGAGCCTGAGAACAGTAAGAGTTTACTGTTAATGACATCCCCAGTGTAATCCTGTGTCTAAAAGTAGGAACATAGAATATTTAGCCGCTCTTCTAAGACCACTTTGCCTTTTTTGGGTCTTGTGTTCTTTGAAAAAAGGTCTACAGAGACGAGTAAAACAAATAATACAGTGTCTTCACTTTGTATGTCTGATGCATTACCTACTTTCTGTTGCTGCACGCATCTCAATCTCTGACTTGAAACCTTCTTACATGGCCCACTTCTGGTAAGTTCAAACCTGGGTCAGGTTACCACAGTCTTTATGAATGCATCTACTAAAAGAGGCAGTTTTGTGGTATGTCTGGTGTAAAGGTGACAATGATGTCTGTAAGGGAAAAGTTTGACATTTTGGGAAATTCGCTACTTCTTTTTTTTTTTTTTTACCAAGAGTTAGAAGACAAGATTGATGCTGTCATGTTTATATAGATATGACGCTGGTGCCAGTGTAACCAGGGTCTATCTACTCTTGATTACAGTTATTAAAACAGCAAATACATTTCTTATATCGCTGATAGTGATAACAGCCAATAGTCTCTGCGTTGTGTTTTGTGATGTTGATGGACTAACGTCTGACAGTTACAGTAGTTAACTCCAACGCTGAGACACAAACAGCTCCGATGTCGATTCACAGATGATTTATTGCTTACAAGCACTTCGGGATCTGAGGGATACAAGCCCGGTCTCAGTAAAACTATTCTGTATAAAAGAAAGAACAAAACAAAGGAAACTTACAATACTAATGAATGATTTCTGTAGCCAATCTAAATAAACATTAACTGACAAATTATAGAGCCAACAGTCCAAGACTTCTTAAAAATTACACATTACACAAAGACACTACCGATACAGATAAATTAGTACACATAGATAATTACTCTGGATGTCAATTTAGTTACCGTCTCTCTCTCTCTGATAGGCTATACATTAATATTTACAGGTTTTCATTTAACAGTCAACCACTCACCTGGGGGATACAAGCCCGGTCTGACTTGTTCCCCCGGTGATGGACTTTATAACTGCATTGTTACCATGGATACTGTGTAGCTTAGTAATAAATATGAAATATAAAATAATCATCATAAAAATACGAAAATAACGCAAATTTGTACAATTTACAACTATCAAGTAAAGGTAACATTACTGACAAAATTAAATTCTATATTACATGATTTTGCTATTAGACAAAGTAACAATTTAAACCTCAAATTATGTATTTAATGTAACATGCAAGAAGCATAGTTACACCAGCAGCCGGTTAGCTTAGCTTTAGCACAAAGACTGGAAACAGGTAGCCTGGCTCTGTCCAACGGTAAAATAATCCACCTACCAGAACCTCTAAAGCTTATTAATCAACATGTTATATCTAGTTTATTTAATCTGTACAAAAACCCAAGTGTAAAAACAAGAATTCACTGTTTTATATGGGGACTATTTCTTGGTCTGGAGCAGTTGCCATGCAACCAGTGGAGACACCAGGAAGTTACTGGCCCCCTGCAAAATGGCGAATTGTTTTTACACTTCAGTTTTTGTACGGACTAAACAAACGAGATGTAATGTGTTAACTGGCGAGCTTTAGAGGTGCTGGCAGCTAGTGTTTGACAGAACCAGGCTAACTGTTTCCCCCTGTTTTCAGTCTTTGTGCTAAGCTAAGCTAACTGACTGCTTTCTCTCTGCTAGAAGGCAAATAAGCATATTTCCCAAAATGTCCAAGTATTGCTTTAACATTGCTTATTGTTTTTGCAATTGTACAGACTAACCTCTAAAATGTATTGTGTGTATGTAAATTGTAAGGACTGGCAGGGAGATAAAATGCAAATTGCTAAAAAAGAAAAAATGGCAACACAGCAGTGGCTCGTGAAACAATACTATCCCAGAGAGTTTATTTTGAGGTGTGTTGTGGGGCACACATCCACCAGCACATGTAGTAATCTTCCTCGGGAGGTGGAGGGGTGGGTACAGGAGGTTGCTAATAACAGCTGCCAGATGTGCAGAGTCCCCTGAGCCCATGCACATTCTCACAGACAAAGGAATGCTTGTGAGGAGCCCCAACAGGAAGTGAGGTCAGGGCTCTTGACCCCTCCCCTAAAAGCTTAGTGAGAGACACAGCAGTGGGGCAGCTTTAGTGGAGCAGCTCCTGAAAGAGTCATAAACCCACTGACAGTGAGAAGTCAGTCCATAAAGCCTGTCTACTAAACATCCATTACACACTGCTCATTCAACCTGCCACCACTTTTGCTGAGAGTACAGAAAGTGAACAACAAAAGCTTTGGAGATGCACCGTTAAACCGTTAAAGTTGTCTCCATCTCCTGAGATTGCAGGTTGAAAGATTTTAGCAACTCCAACAGAATTATTGCAAAGTTTTTCACAAGTAGTTCTTCTTTTCTTCCACTTTCCACATGCCAGCTGCTGCTGCGGGGGCAGCAGGGATGAATGCGGTGAGAGTGGATTGCACAATCTTGGTCCTTTCTCCACCAGTAAACCACCAGCAGACACGATATGAGTCAAAGTTGTTGAAAATGTTTGGTAGAGACCATACGCACAAAGACTCATTTGGGAACTGCTGGTGTATTTCCACTTGAGATGTCTCATTCACCCCCATAGACTGTATGATGAGCAGTGAGGTGATTTCCCTGCGTAATGTGCGCTGATGTCATTCAGCCAAGTAGGGTGTGATTCTGAAGAGGTACCACCTGCTTCCTGATCTTTGGGCAGTGGTCTTTTTAAGAGGAGAACTCTCTCAAGGTTTAACTCTGAATCATCACACGCAACCATTCCCATTTGCGTCTTTTCTCTCAAGCAGTTTCTGAAAAACAAATCATGAATTTCAGAAACCTTGATAGTGCACCCACAATTCCCTGAAGCAAATCCAAATGTCTCTACCACAGAAGCTGGGGATCTCCTAGATCTTTTCTAAGATAAACTAATATACTATGACAACATTATGCAGCTCCTTCTTCTTATCACAGACACATGACACCATAGCCACTTAGGATGACTGTCAGCGTAATGACTGTGAAGACATTATTACCTCCTCTGGGGTTGGATAGAGGCTCTTTCAGCACCTGCCCCGCTGTATGTCTGGGCACAGCCCTGGTGACTAACAACCCTGACTTACCTTCACCTCACCTCCTTATTACACCTATGCCCAGACCTGAAGGATAAATGTGAAATGACTCATCAGAAACAACAAATAAACTGGTGTAGTTTGAAGGGGGGGAAAGTCACAGAAGTAGGAGCAGGTCAAATGTTAATGTTTATTTGTCGTGCTCCTTTAACACTGGAGAATGTATTAATTTCATTTCACTGTCAAAGAGCTGTATGCATTTGGAGCTGGCCACTGCTCTCAAGGGAAACTGAGCCAGGATGAGATGAAAAGTGTGGACTCTGGTTCATGCTGGGATCTGCTAGGAGAGAGGAAGTGAAGAGGTGGAACATCTGGACTTCATTTGTGTGCTGGGGGGAAAGGTCCAGAAATAGGCTTAAAAAGTATTTTCCATATTAATTGCTGTCCACAAACCCGCATCAACGTTATATTTCGACACTGAGGCTCGCGACTCTTTATGGGTATATGACGTTTCCATACAATCTGTCTCTCGCGTGTGTGTGGGTGTGTGTGTGTGACCGCGTATTGTGTGCGCGCCTCCCTGACGCTCCACAGCCCCGTGGAGCTGTTGTTCCCAGAGAGCAGGAGGACAATCAGACGGACTGTTGGATTAGAGCGACAAAAGAGAAAGTGCGATCTCTATTTTTAAAAAGTCTTCTTTGGCTTTCGTCGCTCCTCGTGTTTTGGAATCGTCGCGCTTTCGGTGATCGTTGTACGGTTTCCGCGGTGGCGCACAGTCTGGTATGGATTTACCAATGACTAGACAGGACACGCCGTCTAGTCCTCCACCAAAGTTTTGATTGTCATCGTTGCCGCTCGACCCCGGAGCAGAGGAAAGCGCTGAACTTTGACGCAGCATTTGTGGAAACTTGTGACCACATGTGAGGACATTTGGAGACAAATATTTGTCGGAGCGTCTTTTCGCTGCTCTGAACTAGATCTCTCATGGGGTAAGTAATGGCAACTTCTCAAAATAAGTGTGACAGCCTGGAGTTGTAACAAAAGGAGTTGATGTGTCTCTCGCACTACTGTAAAATGCTATACAGTTTAACATTAAATTAGTTCATTTCTTGGGCTATAAAAAAAAAAAAAATCCTTCGCTCGTGAACTCCACGAGTTTCCCGTCATTACATCAACGATCATCAAACGCGTTATAACGAACTGAAAGTCCACACTTACGCTCAAAATCTCGAAACGAGTCGTTGACTCACATATACCTATGACAGCAGAAGCATTAAGCAACACGCTGCTTCTGCACGTTTACTTGCCACAAGCAGAAACTCTGCTGCAGCCTTCAGCCACAGTGAATATTTGGATTCCGTGTGACAGCTGCGTTTGTTAAACACAGTGTGTGTTTTAATGAATAACATTGTGTGATGTTAAATATTAACACGCAGGGCTGCAGCTGTCGATCATACGGGGGTCGGGGGAGTCGTGGGGGTCAATGCAGTTTGCTGCATAGTCTGTATAGTTGTTGTTGGAGGCTGAGATGAGCTGCGTGCACCCAAGGCGCGTCCTCGCAGGGGCCTTCACACACACACACACACACACACACACACACACACACACACACACACACACACAGTTCCTTGGAACCGTTGCACAGCCTACTGTGTCCCCCCTCCCGCTCTGACCCCTCCGATGTTGTTGAGGCTTGTTCATCCGTCACTCTAAAGAAGGCATTGTGTTGAAAGGATGTATTAATAAGACAAAAGCCCCCATTATCCCCATGTACCGGAGTTAATCTCATGGGGTTGGAGATGCGCTCCACAGAGAAAGGCAGCACAGAGCTTTAACAAGCAAGGTCTTAACAGACTACTGTATATTGTTGTCAGACATTTAAAATGAGCAAAATATAAGAATATCAATTTGAATACACTGTTACAATAACATACATTTGTATTATAGAAAAGTGAATTGTAATTGTATATTGGAATGAAATTTTTGGACATTCAGTCTGCGCCACCTTTTGTAGGCCTTGTAGTTACATTTCCTTATCACCACTATAAGGCCCTACTGACCAAACAGCATGTTGTTTCCTTTTGTCCAAAAGAGTAAACCCTCCAGAGAGGGATACACAGGTGTCAGCAGTCCAGTCATGAGGCATCCTGTTCTGGGAGAATCCTCAAATCACAGTGAGATAAGATGATAAGGTGGAGGAACAATGTTTATTGCCCAGATAAAAGCCCCCATCCATCACCCTCTATCCTGTGGTTGGTCTGGTTTAGTCTGCACGGTGTTGTGCTCATTAGCAGGCTGTCTGAAACTGCAAAGGCTTGCGGTGGCATTACAGGGCGAGAAACTAAACTCTCAAATGCACATGGATGCTACAAAGCCTGTTGAATTAAGACTAGCAAACATCTTACTGTGATAACATCAGGAGTAGGGGGTGAAGAGGAAGAACGCTCAGCAGCATTACGAGAGGACTATCAAGTGTTGAAGGCCCTGTCAGCAGGTTCATTGATGCTGGTGTTGTGCAAGAGCAGCTTGGTTTGTTTGGGGTGTGCTCAGGTGCTTCTCCCAGCATGCCTTGGACCGGCTAAAGACAGGGTATGATACAGCGGGCCGGCCGTCTGCATTTGGCCCATGTGACAACATGGCTCATTGCACCAGAACAACACCCGCCACCCCACCAGGCCTGACTGCTGCCAGGCTTCTTCATACACTTCACTGTCCTTGGCCCAGGCGAGAGTAACCCCAAGGTGCTGTGAACAGCGTCAACTTATTGGCCAGACACTCCACAGCTCCAGGCACACGCAGCCTTTCACAGACATGGAGCACACATGGTATTTATCTTACCAGTCTATATAGAGGAACTTTAAAATGTTTTATGTTAGAGCGCAGGCAGCCTGGCTCAGTCCAGCAGCCCATGACATCATGAGTTGAGGATCTGTGTGTTGCTGACCCAGCTCACTCAGTGGCCCTGTTTCCCTCTACAAAATGACTGCTGTAATCGGACCCTTGTCAATGGGGACTACCAGGGATAGCGTGAGAAATGAAGACAAATAGATGAGTTGAATAAATAAACAGATGTATAAGAGCATGGACGGATAAATAAATGAATGGTAATTCAGCGGTGGGAACTGGATTTGCGGGATTTTTTTTATGGAACAGGTCACTAGGGGGTTGAAGGCGGGGATGGGTGGTGGGTGGGTGGTGTCGATCCCTGAAGGATGCTCAGGTTTCAGCTGGGGCCTGAGAGCGGTCCGTTAATAGGAAGCAGCGAGAAGGCTTTTCCTTAGGGAGACTGACTTCTCTTTTGTTGTCTGCACTCACCACTTTATTCAGCCAGATCGAAGGGGTAACAACACTGAAAGATCAGAGGAGCGACCTGCTGGGGGCACCCTGGCTTTTATCTGGTTAAATGAAACCTGTTAGAGGTCAACACATAACTTTCAAAAAAGAATATTAACCTTAGCAGATCGTAGGAGACAATGCATGTGTTTGTACATTGCTTTTGTGCTTCTCTCTGTGATATTGATGTTGTTCTATGGACAGCCATCTGGGTTCTGCAGGCTCAGAGTTGTAGCTGGTACTCTCCTTTGCCTGAAAAACACTTTTCTTGGGTGTGGCAGCTGGAGCAAAATAAACGCCTTCTGTTCGCAAGTTGCCGAAGCGCAAGTCACAACACACAGCTGACAGCATGTAGCCTTCTGAATCTTAGCCAAGAGCTGGGAGTGTCTGAGATCAGAGAAATAAATATGGCGTCCTCTGCTTTTTACCCATTTTGGAAAAATAATTGAGAATAGGATGTCACTAAAGACTGTGTTATCTCTTTGTTGGCAGGTAGAGAAATAAACATGAACACTTTCTTGCTCTATCTGTCTGCCTTTTCAAAACAACCTTCCTGAGTTGTAAGAACACGCTGTCAGTGCTGTTCTGATTATTATATAAACATTTACATAAGCTGATATTTGGTGGAGAAAAAAAGTGTCTCTGACTATTTTAGGAAGGTGTTTTAGCCAATGAAAGAATCCATTTGCTTTAAAGTCTCCTGTTACATTCCTTTTCCACTTGAGGGACTTGGACAAACTATAAGACCCCCCCATGACCAGGCGCTGATGCTTGTAGCAGCATGCCAGGATTTCCTGATGCTTTCTGGCTGTTCTTCTTCTGTCACATTTTAAGCTTGCACCAGCCCCTTGTTCCAAAATTCTGCCAGTTGGAAATAATGCCGCAAATGGTTTTTAGAGCTCTGACTGGCATTTTTCATTGTGCAACGTTGCTCCACAGACAGGAACATCGCACGTCTTTCGGAGACAATGACAAGTAAATTGAATACAAGGTTTCTGGTTACAGTGCTGGCTTTGAATGGCATCTGCAGCACTTTGCAACCTCTCTTTAGGTTATACAGTGTGATTTATGAACTGGATGGGACACAACCTCATGCTGTCTGTTCTAGCGGCCGGCTTAATCTGTGTGGTCATGTCGTGGTTTCCTGATTTCTGGTCATTCTCAGCGCTCACTCGAGCGATCTTGGAGCAGGTACACATGAAGATGGTGTGGTTTTGCAGACCTCCTCCTCCTCTTTCTTCTTCACTCTTGGACGCCTTTGTTATCCAGTCAGCTTTGTTTGTGCAGCTGGAAAACTCAACAGGATTACTTCAACACCCCACCTCCCCAGATCCAGAAGTAAGCTGGAGACAGTTTTCTTGGATTTTGAATTGCCCCGTGCAGCCAATGAGAGCCTGTTGAAGCCATTCATTTTGTTTGGAACTGAAAGTTTACTTGGTCTCTCCTCCTAATGAGCCCTTTCAGATTTTCTAATGACTGACAGACTTGAAAAATAAGGCAAAATAACTGCGATGGCCTGTTTTGTTAGAAAGAGCTATTAAGATTGTTTATCCTGTAAAGGCCTCAGCTTCAGCCTTTTCAGGCTTAGAGACATGATGGAATTAACCTCCAGCCAAACACAAGCCGGGTCATGACAGAGGCCAGACTGCTCCATTGCAACAGATTGAGTGGAAGTGGATTATGTTTACTTCAAACTAATATGACAACTGCTCAAACATGTCCATTTCCGATGAGCCTTGTCTAGGTCAAAGTCAAGTAGCTGTTGCCTCATACCCTCTGAAAAGCTACACCACAGCAATACTCACTTTCTGACCTGTTTGTTATTTTTGCAAAATATCCCTTGGCAAGTCACTCTACTGAAACCTTGCATAAGCCTTGGTAAAGCTGCGTAAAAAGCAAAGCTGTTTACTGTGGGGCCTTTTCTTTTTGAAATTTTTTACTCGTGCCAAGAGGATACTATTGTACTATTGTACTTTTGTACTTCGTACAAAAAGGAATAGTATCCCTCTAAAATTCTGTAACATTAAATACCATCTTTTCGGGCACACATTCACTGGTCTTTAAATGCAGGTTGTAACTGTACCAGACAAATATTTATTTTTACAGTTAACGATACAATGTCTTCATATGGAGTGAAAATAGTCTCAGTATTATTTGTAAATGTGTATTCCATGATTTGTAACTGGAAAAAAAAGATTTGTAACTGAAAAACAAGATTTGTAACTGAAAAAAAAAATTTGTAACTGAAAAAAAAATTTGCAACTGAAAAAACATGATTTGTAACTGAAAAAACAAGATTTGTAACTGAAAAAAAAAGATTTGTAACTGAAAAACAAGATTTGTAAATGTGTATTATATGATTTGTAACTGAAAAACAAGATTTGTAACTGAAAAAAAACGATTTGAAAATATTTAATAATTTAAACCATATATTTACATTTATAGGTTACTGTATAGAGTCTGTGGTTAGTAAATGCATGTGCTCTAATCGAGGGGCGACAAGCTATTCTGTCTATTTAGAAAAATGTCTTTCCCACTTTAAAAATTAAACACGAATACACCGAAAGCCCAGATGTCCCAGTTTTCCACCAGCACTTAAATGCATCATGCATTTAGAGTCTGTGGAGCTGGGACCAGCATTAAAATAGTCTCAAAATCCCGAAAGCGAAAGTAACCTGATGCGTGCGTAACACGAGACATTTGTATGCGCAGGAAGCTTTTTGAAAGCGAAAAGGATCAGATCTGAGAAGCTGAAGTTAAAAGTCTGTAAGTAAAATATTTTCAAACCGTTTTTTTCAGTTACAAATCTTGTTTTTCAGTTACAAATCATGTTTTTCAGTTACAAATCATGTAATACACATTTACAAATCTTGTTTTTCAGTTACAAATCTTGTTTTTCAGTTACAAATTTTTTTTTCAGTTACAAATCATGTTTTTCAGTTACAAATCATGTAATACACATTTACAAATCTTGTTTTTCAGTTACAAATCTTGTTTTTCAGTTACAAATTTTTTTTTCAGTTACAAATCATGTTTTTCAGTTACAAATCATGTAATACACATTTACAAATCATGTTTTTCAGTTACAAATCATGTAATACACATTTACAAATCTTGTTTTTCAGTTACAAATCTTTTTTTTTTCAGTTACAAATCTTGTTTTTCAGTTACAAATCATGGAATACACATTTACAAATAATATTGAGACTATTTTCACTCCATATCTTCAGGCCAGAGAGACAAATTGATGTAGACATCAGAAGTGTTTTTCAAGAAATAAAGTTGCTCTTCAAAGCAAGAAATTCTTAAATTGTATAAAATGCTGAGGAACAACTGTGGACTGTGTGGACACAACAATGTTCTCTCTCCAGGCAACTGTGTTTTTCTCCAACAACAGAGCTCTTTTTAATGGATCTGTTTTTGCCAGAGGAGTCTGGAGTTGTTTTCCTATGCTGGACCATGAGGAGAGATGGAGGGCCTCCATCAATTCATCATCTTATCAGTGGGTACTAGGCAAAGGCAATCATGGTGGCTATATGCCCCTGTGTGTTAGCCTGTGTAGATAGTATCATTTTCCATTGTGCAGTGCATTGCTTTGTCGTCAGCATCATCCCTCCTCTCCTCTTCTGTGTCTTTGATTTTTTTCCATGATGATGCTCAGTGCAATGAAAATCACTGCAACATCAGTGGAACAGACATGAGCGTCACAGTCACAGCAACCCTCCGTGCTACCAGCACACACAATCGCATGGATATATGTTGTCATGTCTCGTGTTCATTGGCACGCCGTGCAACAAATAATCACAAGCTCTCTCTCACGGCAACCTCACAGTTTCCCAAAGAAGTAACCGAACATGAGAAGGGGTGGAGTTCAAGGTCTAGCAACAGAGTAGAATAGGAGCAGGGAGCCAGGACAAAAGAGACCTAAAAGAGGGTTCAAAGCCATTCATTAGGGGAGATCTCATTGTAAAGACAAGAACATGGGAAGGTGTGAGAGGGGTAGAGTGGCTGAAACTTGAATCAAGCATTCAGAACTGAGGTTTCTAATAAGAGCCAGCCAGACCTACTTACCTACTTACTGCATCACAAGAGCCAGTGCACACATGTCCTGCATCTGTATTAAGGATGTCATGTGGTTAACTCTACCTATACACATAAAAACACGACATATTCACAGCCGAGCATTTTTCATGTGGGGTTTACCGCTGTTGCGTGTGAAGCTTAAATTGTGAGAAAAGTTGATTACTTTTTCATGCTGAGCAAATCTCAGTTCAGTTTGCACATGCATGCTTTAGAAATACATAAATGTGTCTTCGAGGGATAATGATAAGGATGATAGTAGTACTGTGTTTGCACTGACAAGAGGATTTAGTACACAAACGCAATTCTGAGAAAGCAGTTTCTTGGTGCAGAGTTTCCTGAATCGAGAGCTGATTGCACAGTATGTGCTGTAATGAAGTCTTTAATAGAGGCATGTCTGCTCCAGATGTGTGTTAAATAAATCCTTCCCTGATGTGCATTTAATCACCTCTTTGTGGTCTTGTCTTTTGATCTCTGTGGTGAAGTTTGAAATATATGGGGAGAGGAGGGGGTGTTAGAGTGAGATAATGTGGCACTGCAAATCAGGGACCAGCATGAAAGGGAAATATGCAAAATAGAGCGATATAAAAACATGAATAATTTGGAAGCCAGTGACTTGAGTTGACAGGAATGGTCCGAGGGTGAAGGTATTACAGTAATTGCCTCTAAGGCGCCACCCTTGGAGATCCCCCAACCCCCAATGGGGCATACTGGGGGGGTGGGGGTGTCTGCCGGTGATGCGGGTTATGGCTCCTGAGGCTGTATGATGCCCTTCTTTACACAGCTCTTTGTCTCCAGCTCCTCTCACTGCCACTCTAAGAGCCACAGCACATGAAGAGCAGCAGGAATAAAGCATTGCAAAGTTGCAGAGATGAACTGAGAGGAACAGAAAACAAGACAAGTCACTATGAAACACACAGAAAAAAAAAGCTTTTTGTTTCTGACTGAACTGTGTCAACAGACTGGACCCCTCAGAAGAAGCTGTACCCAAACTGTCAAACTGTTTGACGAGCGAAAGGGTAATCCCTAATTATATGATGAAACCCCACGTATTGGGGACACCCACTCCCCTAATATCTAGCAGCTTATACGCAATTTTAATGAAGCATGACTGTGTTAGCATAATAACAGACAAAGAGAGAGAAAGGTTATCTTTTGGAGCTAAAATTAAACCTTGAACACAGTGTGAAAAAACAAGAGGGAACCGTTTAGTAAAAGGGAACTTTTTTGTTTTTTGCCTCTCATCTAATGCCATGATGCAGGTATCATGACGCTGATGCAAAGCAATAAATACTTCTGTATTTTTATTTCAGTCACAAAAAAGGATGTGATTTGTGTATGTCTGCAACATCGTTTGGCAAGTTACAGACATTTCCCTGCCAAGTTTTTTTTCTGTTAAATTTGTTCCCCCAGTTGAGTTCCTCTCCACGCTACAAACTGAGAGATTTTGCAGGCCTGCATCTCATATCCCTCAGTCTGTTCTGTCTCTGGACCGTGCTAGTTACAGCACAACACTGAAACAGGCTCTCTTCTTTCTCAGTTGCACTTCCCCTCAAAACCCCTATTTTACATTTATTTGGTGATTTCATGAGTCGCTGGAGTTTCAAAACGATAGTTCCTGACGTCTTCTCTCTTCTTTCGTCCAAGGCTACAGTGTGCGAAATCACTGCCAGAAAGTGTCAACCTCTCTGTCTCTCAGGATTTTACTACTTTGATTTCCGGTGTTTGGGAAATATCAGTAAACATCAGTAAATATTTAGTCAAATACATAAGAAAGAACACAAGTGACTGCATGCTTCAATGTTGACTGTTGATTT
This sequence comes from Macquaria australasica, assembly GCA_005408345.1. Lineage (NCBI taxonomy): Eukaryota > Metazoa > Chordata > Actinopteri > Centrarchiformes > Percichthyidae > Macquaria > Macquaria australasica. The sequence continues at coordinate 505,281 of SEMN01000058.1, read as the reverse complement.
CTAAAGAAGATTTTGAAATCTGCTTGTAGTGGCATTTAGGTAGGAGGTTGAGGTCTTGAAGTGAATGCATTTCTGATTTGGGTAACAGAACTGCTACTTTGTACCACCGTGGGAAGTTGAGGTTGCTGATGTTTTGGTGCATAGTTTGAACTCAAACATGTATGTTTTTAAATGTTGTCATCACATTAACTGTGCATCTTCATTCAGTCACTGTTTTGGGCATCAGTTTTATCAGTGAGCTTGTCGGCCACGTGGCATGTAACAGAGATAACAGCGATGGCTTAAAATGAGCTCAGGCAGCTCTGGGTTTATTTTGTCCTCATAGAAGTGACACTTCTAAATAAGAGTCACTGTGCATGACTATTTAGTCTGTGCTGTGACCAAGGTCATTTGAAGGACCTGGACGCAGCTTAGTCATGTCACAGCAGCAACATGAATCCTCTTCATGCCAGTTACAGTGATGCTGGAAACATTAATGCTTTTTCCTGGAAATTGACTGTGGACAATCAATAGTGTTGCTGTGCTGATGTGAAAAGATTTCACACACAGAGCCCTGGGGCTCAGTGATGGATAGAGCTGCAGAGACACACTGCAGCCACCTTCCAGCAGACACAGACCATCCCTATGTTTTCTGTGGTTGCACAGTGTGACTGCATGGAGCTGCTCAACGCAAAAACGGCCTGCCTTAACGGGTCCATGTGTGCAGTGGCTTGTGACGGCTTAGAGGAGCACTGAGCTGTCAGTGTAAAGTCAAGGACGTGTAGTATGTCATCGCTGATAAAGTTTAAGAAACGGAAAAGTGTAGAGAACAACTGTGGGTGTTCTTTAAGCATGCATCTTTCAGTTTAGTCATTTCCTTTGAATTGAAGCTTCTGTGGTAGCAGTGGTGAAACTTTGTGGTGGTAATAGTTTTCTCCTGTATGTCTGACAAGTCAACACTTGACTGGGTAAATGTTCATTGTACATGTACATTGCTATGCTTTGCACATGGAATTTTCCTCCTAGGAGCCACAACTCTTCTGCTGTACCTTCTCTCTATACAGTCACATTCACATCTTTTGGTTTACTTTAACTGAAATACCCCAGAAAGACAAGTAGATTATATCCTGTCTGACTGTAAAGACTCAGGTTTTCCCCAGTAACATGATTTTTTGCGGTTTAGCTCATAATCTCTGTCACTCCAGTGCCTCTCACACAGCTGCTCCCTGAAATGCTTATATATCTTATATTTCTTTCCTCATATGAGTGTTGGTCATTATGGTTGGAGGTCCCACAGGTCAGTTAGAAGATGCTGGACATAAGAAGCAGAAAGGTTTAGACTGATTACGTTTACAGTTATAGCAAAGCACTCTCAAAGATAAGTTATACACGGATGTCACCATTAATGGCTGTGAAAGTGAACAGGAAAGAACAAATCACAGATGCTGTTTGTGTATCCATGATGGATTACCTTGTGGCTGTTCTTAAAACTGAGAAGAGATAAAGTATATTCCAGAAGAAAAGCCGGGTGTCTCGTAGAGGGCACAGGAAGTCATTAAATCTCCTTAAAATGGAAAATGTACATGATTAACTTTTTCATATTATAGTCCTAACAAACAGGCTCATGCTACTGGCTGTTTTAGAGCAGATTCTGTGAGGAAACACTTGACCATGCTATGAAAAAAGAGGCTGGATTGGTGCTATGTTGCCACCACAGCAGCTTGTGAGCAGGGACTATGAAAAGCAGATGGAGAAAGATGTGTTACAGGATGTTTCAGACCACAACTGCTCAACAGCAAAACACGCTGAGTGATTCTTCTAGGTAAACAAACAGTAAGCACATTTGAATGCAAACAAGATAAGCTGCAAATGTAAACTGTCCAAACACAAGGTTAGTCACTGCTGTTATCTAGGCTAAAATGTTTGTGGGAGATTGTACATGCGAGTGTGTGTATACGGAAACATGGGCATGCATACTGTGTTGGGTTAGGAGCTCTGTTTTTGTTTTAAGTGCTTTCCCCCAGAGAAAGTGGAGCCAGATTTAAGTAGACTGTGACAGGTAGCAGGTGGTGTAATGGGGGCGGCGTTGCCTTGGTTTTTGGTGAGCAGACACTCTGCTAATTGGGGCTTATCAGGTGTTTCTGGGAAAAACACCTCAGGCTTTTGTGCAGCCATCAGTCCCATGATGGAGAGGGGAACTCTCTTCCTTGTTAGGATTAGGAGAAAACAAGAGTCAGCTTTCAGCAGCAACCATCACTGCCTTTTTAATCATCTTTTGGATGTTAGAAAATCTAGGATTTATATGCAGCTGTTTGCAACTGTTTGTATCTGTGTGTGTGGTGAAAAGTAGGCATAGCTGTGAACATCCTAAAATACACTTTGGTGTCACGTGTTTATGTGAACATGCACAACAAGAGCATTGCTGCATAATTTCTCAAATGATGAGAAACATAGTTATGATGATAAGGCTCATATAAGCTTTCAGATAGGAAATCCTGTCTCAGGTGTCTGTCTCATTTGACTTTCTTTATCTCTTTGGCCCTCGTTTTTTACCCTCCTGTCTGCAGTTGTTTCTTTCAACACCTTGTCTAACCGAGTCTGAGCTTCGCTGTGAAATCCAGACAGGATATTATGTTATTTGTCTTTCTGTGTAAACTCTCTACACCTTCACCTACATTGTCGTACTTTGAACTTTGCTTATGAAACCAAGGAAACTAAACATTTCTCATCACCTCTGTCCTTGTGAAAAAAGTTTACAATTAAAAGTAAGTTTTTTTCCAACATCTAGGCCTACATACTTATGCATATGTATTACTTTGGAACAACGTCAGTGTATTTACATAATGTTTAAGTCACAGAGGAACTTGAGAACTATTTTAGTTGCCCTTAAGTACTATATCATATATTGTCTGAAAGTAACACTTATGTTTACTTCGGTCTACTTTTAAAGATGATTAACGCAACCTAAATTTAGATAAATTATATTTAAGTTACATTGAAATATATATTTAATGCATATGTGCATTAATTGCAAAAGTGTATACAGGTAATACTACACAACATCTGATGCACAAGAAATATATTTAAATATACGTTTGAGCAGTGTAACAATGTTTTTCTGCCTCTGGTTGCATAATTAAAATTCTAGTATTTTTCTATATTTTTGAAATTGTACTAAATTATTAATCAGTTCATAGAATACTAAGTATACATTTAGTATTCTATCACACTTTACTAGTAGTATTAATAGTATAGTTTTTTTGGGGTTTGTGCTGCTGCTATCCCATTGTGTTAGTTAGAAATGGAGTCATTAGTCGACATGGCATGACAACATTTTTGACAATGTGTTATGCCTGTTGTGGAAGTGTGACAGTGATGTCTGGGTCGAACACAGGGCACAACTTTGACGACCGGTTCGGGGGGGAGGGGTTACATAGGAAGTCTGCACTCCTGTCGACCAATCACCGTGGAAACATCTGAATGGCACACGGCAAGTAGAGGGGCAGGGCAGGGCTGCGACGAGACAGTGCTGTAGGCAAACCAGCCCGTCAGGTTCCCCACACACAGTGAAATCCCTTGATGACAGACACCAAGGACAGGAGGTGACAGGAGGACCTCGGGCTGTCTACACAACACATGAGAGAACTGTATTGGCAAAACCTGGCAGAGCCGAGAGAAAAACCAAGATGAAGCAAAGCAAAACCAGTGTGTACGGTGGAGACACAGAGCTGGTCTTTATCGGCTGACTTTTCCATTAATAAAATCATTATAGGCTGCAATAATGTAACCTAATGTAATTACGCTGGTGCAGCTGGCACATGTGCTCAGCCTCAAGCCTCCTGTTTGTGTCTATTAATGGAGCTAAAAAAGGGGGGGGGCGGGCTGTCCTGATACGGCGGTTCTGATAAGAGAGTGCTCAACTGTAAATACATTTCTGCTATGATACAGTTGCAGCAGCCAAATGGAAATGCGCTGTCCCATTATTAAGGCTGAAGGGCAATGCTCTCCACACTGAAGGAGACTATTGTTCTTTGTTCCTGCTTGAGGAAACAGTGCGCTGGTTATTACTGGCAACTGTGTGTCGAATCTGCATGAAGGTTCAGGGGAATGTTTTACTACAGTAGTCTGTTTGTCACAATTAGCTGTGTGTGTGAAGATAGATTTCTGTGCACTTGCAGAATAAAGTTCTGCGCAGTGCAACACGTCACATGGATGCATTTGTGTGTGTGCGGACGTCACAGTGATATTTCAGATTCCTGCCTTTGTGTCCAGATGCCGTTCCACATGCATGCTCTCTGTCTGGCTTTGTCTCGCTCCCTCTCCATCTTTCAGTCTCTCGGGTTTTGAGTCACAGGCCAGCAGAACAGAGAAGAGGTTCAGCCCCAGTTTCTACTAAAGGTTTCCAGTTAAGAGCTACTGCAGCCGTTCAGGCTAGCTGCGAAAGACAAGCAGTGGAAGCATCAGTGTTCAATTACCTCTGGAGCTGGCCTACAGAGGGATCCTGTTACTTTTGACAGGTTTAAGACACCAGCTCCACCTCTAATTAGATTTCCAGAGCCCTCAACTTTCCTTTGTTTTCAGCCCTGTAGCTGCAGCCAATTTTATTTTGTTTTGTTTATAGGTTTCTCCTTGAAATATTTCTCAGTAATTTGAAGCCACATTAGTGGTTCACAAGGGTTTTGTTTATTGGTCTGGGTGCATCATTATAAAACTTTACACCTTCATAGGTCAAAGTTTTTCTGCATTGGTTTCACACTAGTAAACATGTTTATGTATTCTGTCACTGGATACATCATACAATAACAACGTGCCAAAAAGACGTCAATGACATTGTGTGTTCACAGTAATTATTCTGACCAGGCCTCAGTATAACACACACAATGTGGAAAATCTTTAGTGTTTAGTGTTGAATACTTAAAATTGCAATATATGCAAATGGTTAATGATTTGCTTTTGATGCACCTCAGTCAAGTCTTACAAAGCTTTTTCTCATACAGTCAGGGGAACTCCCACCTTTTCCTCTCGGGTATCTATTTGATTTGCTGTTTGTGAACTGGTCGGAAGGGGCGGGTCCTGATGAAGAAGTCTGGCTGATCCATAAGCTATGCTGAAGTTTCAAGAGGTAGCTCACTGGAGTGGAATGGTTCGCTCCCCACTACAATGCCATGTGTTGACAGCCGAGTGCTCGGACAGGGTTAGTGGAATGTCCCCCTTCAGACTGCGAGCGCAGCCCTTTGTCTAAGCGCCAGCACTCTGCCTCACAGAGGATTTCTTCTTCTACCTGAAGATGATCTCTGCTTGCACAGGTTCACCATCCAAAAAAGGGAAGATCTTTTTTCATGATAACTAAGAACTCCCTTGTGAGCCACTGGAATATTACTTTCCATTCCTTTTAGAGAGGAACAAGCTGCAACTGTTGCCTGTGTGGGTGTTCAGTTTGGGATGTAACAAATAGTGAGTGCAGTGTGTTCACTTGCTATGTGGCCATTCATTTATGTCATGTGATAGCTGGTCATAAAATGTAAAATGCCAACTTAAAATGTAAATGGAAACTCTTCATTTTGAATCTGTTTATCTGTTAGATCACCTCAACGACATTTGATAATTAGTGGTGTTCATTTTGAAGCTCTGGTCTATTTCAGTTCCTCTTTGACTTTAGCTCATTACAATGGAGTCTTCTTCAAGTGAATTCAAGAGTAGGTTTAGTTTCTACTGTACAGACTGAGAAACAGGTTGTTGCCTGGTTACTCTGTTTTGCTAGAGGACTTTGAGTTTGGCGTGTGCATTGCTTTGCTAAAAATGTATGTTTGCTTTGTCACGGTTCATTTCATTAGTGCAACAAAATGTCCCTTGTCAGTAACCCAGACCTTCTCTTCCTTTCTGTGTGTCTGCAGGTGACCCACATAGAGCTCCTTAGACGTGACTGTGGGACAGGCAGTCTCCCTCCCAGCCTGGACCCTCTTCCTGTCCTTTCCTTAAAGGCAATGATTATCGGCTTAGACACTCTGCACAACTCCACTGTGTGAATGAATCTTTGCCGTAAAGCCGCTGTGCTCTGCCACCCTGTCACCATGAAGAGCAAGTATTCCCAGTACTACAATCGGAGTCTGATCCACTCCTACTATGCCTTTGCTAAGAACATGACCACCCAGGAACTGGATAAACATATTGAGACTAAAAAACAGCTCACCACCCTCAACATTGTCATCGTGGTCCTCTGCACCATCATCATCCTGGAGAATCTGCTGGTTCTAATTGCTGTCTGCCGCAACAAGAAGTTCCACTCTGCCATGTTTTTCTTCATCGGCAACCTGGCATTCTCTGACCTGCTGGCAGGCTCGGCCTACATAGCCAACATTTTTCTATCAGGGTCAAGGACCTTTGAGCTGGTGCCTGTGCAGTGGTTCATCCGTGAGGGCACGGCATTCATTGCTCTGGCAGCTTCGGTTTTCAGCTTGCTGGCGATAGCTATAGAGCGCTATACTGCTATCACCAAGGTCAAGGTGTACGGCTCCACCAAAACGTGCCGCATGTTCCTTTTGATAGGAGCTTGTTGGGTCACCTCCATCCTGCTCGGAGGACTTCCCATCATCGGCTGGAACTGCATCAACAACCTCCCTGAATGCTCAGCCGTCTTGCCACTCTACTCAAAGATATACATTCTCTTTGTTGTCACCATTTTCAGCCTCATACTACTCTCTATTGTCATCCTCTATGTGAGGATCTATTTGATTGTACGCTCCAGCCACCAGGAAGCGACCAACTCACCAGCCTATGCCCTTTTGAAAACTGTCACTATAGTGCTGGGTGTCTTCATCATGTGCTGGCTGCCCGCTTTTACCATCCTCCTCCTAGATTCATCCTGCAGGATACAATTCTGCCCTATCCTCTCCAAAGCAGACATCTTTTTTGGCTTTGCCACTCTGAACTCAGCGCTTAACCCAGTGATCTACACGCTGCGCAGCAAGGACATGAGAAAGGAGTTTCTGCGTGTGTTATGCTGCTGGGGGGTGCTGCAAAGCGGGCGGCCCTCAGACCGTTGTCTGGTCCCTCTAAAGAGCTCCAGCTCTCTGGAACACTGCACCCACAAACATGAACACCAGACCACACCCATCATGCAAGATTGTACCACCTGTGTCTGATATGGTGCGGACAAATCAGAGTGCGTGTGTGTATGCGAGTGTGTTTGTGAGTGTGAGTGTGAGAGAGAAAGTATGCGTGAATATGAGATCAAGTAAAGAGGCTGTGATGAGACGGAGAGATGTTAGAAAAGAAGCGAGCACAGCCTGGACTGACATGCCTGGCAAGGCTGCAACACAGCTGTCTGTTGAGACACATTCTAAATGCCAGACTTTTTCTTATTACAATCACAATTGTGTGAATTCACAATCAGCTTTCAATTGATTCACCCATGCAGCAGGTGTAAAAACACAATGTTTCAAGTGGGAACCAATTTTGTAAGTAAGAATTTTCAGAAATGTGAAAATAGCTTTTTCATGGGTACTCTCATTAATTAATATGGAGTTGCAAACCATTTTCATGTATATGCCTGTCATCTTGTTTTTGTTTTTCTCTCTACACATGTAAACCCATATTAAAAGCCAAAAATAGAAACATAACATGCATATCATAGTCATGTTTTGGGCCTTTCAAGAACTGCATCAATGCAAAGCTTGCAAAGTTGCACTCTGTAGATTACTTCAGAGATTGTTGTCCTTTGTAAGGTTGAACCACATCCTTTACCGTTATATGTGTAAATTAGACCTACAGATTCACCACTCATTCTTTAGAGATGGAGGCAGTGATCAACTTCACTCACCACTACACTCCACAGAAGCCAAATTACCACGAGTGCTCCCTCAACAAAACCAGGGCTATATATTCCCTATATATCCTTGCTTAAACCATTTGATTAACTACAGCAAACTTACATAATCTGCATACATTTAATGCATGAAATTCTAACTTATTTGTAAGCGCTGATGTGTATGATATATTCCAGCTCCAGCTTCCATCACTAACGTTCCTTCCCTCATTTGTCCTCATAATCTGTCCCTCTTGCTTTTATTGTTGTCTTTTGTATCTTAACAGTTTCCGTCGAGGAAGGCCTAATCAGAAAGCACATTTCCTGAAGTGAGTTGGCACTGATGAATCTTACTCAATGACAGCTGTCCAGCAGCATAACTAATGGGACTGATGCCCTGGCAGTGTTGTAGCAACATAGCAGCAATGTGCTGTCTCTGTTTGTGCCTTCCTCATGGGGAATTAGGCTGAATGTATGTATGTATGAAGTGTTTGGGGCCGGCGCTCCATTGTTGACAGTATTATTGATCATCATTTTGAATTACCAAGTCATTGACGAGCAGAGAGTGGCATGAACAAGTTAGGTCACTCTCACTGTGAAGTCTTAAATAGCTCCATGAACAACAATTTGTTGTAAACATCCTGGTTTAGTTTGCTAGCCATATGCCTTGTGCAACTAAAGATGTAAACACGTCTCAGCTTTCCAAAGACCCCTCGCAAAATAGGAGAAGATCCGGTTTCAAATGCACAGGGGGGGATCTGCCCTCCTGGGAGGTCAGCTTCATCCTCATTCTCTGACATCCTACAACATGCAACTTCCTTCAGCCGTTGGAAGTCCTATTTTTCATCGTCCGGTTCCTGTTGTTCAGGGTTAGACTAACCTTCTTCCTGTAGACACATTTAAAACGTGTCTCTCCCTCAGTGTTTTAATATTGACTTTTACATTTAGATGACCAAGTAGAAATGGTGAAAAGCACTTTGGCAGCTTCAGCGATGTTTGCTTTCCCCCAATTTCTTTTTCAGATGGAGAGGTGTTTTAATCTGTGTATCTATCACTTCATTGTATTGCCTGATTTTTTTTTTAATGATAAATACATGAATAACTATGTATGTTTGTAAGTATGTATGTATGTATCTTTGTACAGTATGTATGTTGTGTTATATGAAATGTCTCGTGTGCAATAGCCTTGTGTGTCCAGTAGCATGCTGCCTGTGTTAAATCGGTACAATCTGAAACACTAATGTAGGTACGTAAACATTTTGTTAATTGCATTCCCTTTTTATAAAATAAATGAAATACTGAAAGAATCCATTTTGTGTGTTTGAGTTAAATTCTGATCTGTAAACAAATTTAATTGCAGTGCTATCTGCAGGTCCTGAGATGCCTTTCTTTTGTGCCTACATCTGAGAAGTATTCGAAATGCAGCATTTAATCCAAACATGCTCTGACAAGGTCAGAAAAACACTAGCTTCAACATGAAATCCCGAAATTGTGCATGCAAATGCTGCTTGGCCATTAATCATGGCTCTCTTACCTAATAAAATTGTTCAATTGCTTGAAGGCTAAAACAAAACAGGGCTATAATGGGAAGCTGGGCAGAGGACAGGGAGGGTGAAAATGGGGTGTGGTGAAGAAGAATGTCTATTTGTAAGATAGTTTGTCTGAGAGAAGCATAAAGAAAGGTCCCGGGAGAGGTTTTAGGGTAAGGGGGAGACTTGGGGTGAAGGGAGAGGCTGACTTATAGTGGCCTTGGGAGAGTTAGGCCTGTTTCCTGTCAGACGTCCAGGATTCCTGGGTGGGAACATTGGCTGAATCAGCCCCAGGAGGCTGTGCTGCTGGGAAGTCTGCCAAGTCTTTCCAGTGCCCTGCAGGATATGACATCAGACTCAGAAACCTGTAGGTGAAGTTGTATACACAAAAACATTTTAACTAGCACACAAGACAGATGTGGGTTTGCCCCTGCAAAACAGAACAGTTTGGAATACTTTACAATTTATACTAAAAAACTAAACATGGACAAATGATTCGATTATTAGATTATGTAAATATAGTACACACACAAAAATGCCTAAACTGCCACGGTATGGAAAATTGATCACTGCTCAATAAATATAGGTCTATAGATTGAATGTATGTGAGCAAACTGATGGTACATGTGGCCAGGTTGGATTTGCATGTACAATATGACAGGAAGAAGATTCACAGTTGCAAAATCTGAAAAAGGCACAGACTCCTATTTTCAGGCTATCAGTGACATAGTGCCACCTTGTGGTAAAATGGGCATATAGCTATCCTTATTTGAAGGTTGTTTTCTCCATATACAACTACAAGCCTACCAAAAAAAACCATAGAAATTGCTCAAATATGTATCTATATCTACGGATAAAAGTGAGGGACGAAGAGAGCCACAGCCAGGATCGTTAACATACATAACAGTAACGCAGGAAAGTGAGTCATCTACAGTTGTTACCCTGCACTAACACAACCGCTCCATTGTTCACTACAAGCACGGTATCATCTATTCAATAGTACAGATACATACCATCTCAATTTAAGAAATGTATTGCTAATATTGCTTATTAGTAAACAACGTTCAGATTGCTTCCGCTTGGTCAGTTGTCTACAACATCTGGCAAACAGTAGGGGTAGGTGGAGTTTGTTGTTCATTTAAAGAAAACGATATTTTTGAAAATACAACAACGTGACAATCACAATTGCGTTCTCTAAATAATATGTTAAACGAAAAAAAATAAAAAACATTTTGGTTCAAACGATGCATTCAGTAGGGAAATATTACGTCCCACGTCGAAAGTGTTTCACCCATAGATCACCGCAGTGGTACAGTCCACAACGCCCGGGTTTCCGCGCGAAAAGACGGCCCGCGCGCCCGAATTGCCTATAGCTTCCATTGCGAGAAACAGCGCCGACAGGCAGTGACCGACGGCGGGTTTAAGCACTGTTTTAACGGATTTTAAAGCTATTTTATCCCCCCTTTTGTCTTACACGTTTAGCTCGCCGTTTACCATGCCATCCAGGACTTCCCTGTCTCTGCCAGAGGATGTCAGGAAAAGGTACGGTAACGTTAGTAACGTGAATGCTAATAACGTCCTGATTATGTAGCACGCATGCAGCTTGTCTTCTTGGTTCAAAAGCCACAACAGCAATAATGGTAAATATAAACCCGTTTAACTAGCTGCCCTGAACCTGCTTTGGACTTCCCCTGGTTGCCTTTGGCTTGTACTAGCAGCTGCAGCTAGCGTTAGCTTGTGTCCGCTGAACAGCCGCGGCTGATGCCACATACAGCGTTAAACGTTAGCCGGTTAGCATCTTTAGCCTGTCAATTGATGGGGAAGCGTGTGGGATTTGGCGCCACTCAGGAAGTTTTGCTAGCTCGCACAGCCTTGGCAGGAAATGTGCTCGTAGATTATTAGCGCCCCGTCGCACATTTGTTAGCGTTAACTTATCGTAGCGTTGTTTTTGACATGTTCGTTGTTCACAGGCTGCAGGTGCTGGATGAAGATGACTTTTCAGACGAGGTGGGTTCTGTGTCTACTTACTGCACTTGAAAGCCTGCATGTAATCTCCTATAACTGTTTCCCCAGCTGCTCACTAATTGTTGTTGCTAATCACTATTCAGCGTGGGGCTCCAAAGACCATTGAACATGAGATGAGCTGTACAGATGTCATTTAGAAACAAGTCCATGTTATACATTAAATTTGTGTTTAATATCTCACTCCCCAAAGCGTCATGAGGATACCAACCCTTTGAATATTGATGCTGTCATCAGTGAGGGCAATAAAGATGCAACTTGAGATGGCTCTCAGATTTCAAAGTTGAAACAGGAGACGGATTTTAAACACTTTTTGTTTTGTGTTTGGTTCTCTGCTGCCTAAGTTAAACCTAGCTTTACTGACTAGATCATTTTTTCTTAAAATGCCATTTCAGGATCATGTGAAAGAGAAGCTCAAGTTGGTGCAGGACTTCCTGCATGTTGACGCTCAGGACCAGCTGACCAGCCTGGAGGAAAAGATGAAAAGTTCAGAGATCTCGATGGTTAGTGACCCTTTTAGGATATCCTTACTGATCCTGGAATTTTACTGCTCATTATTTCACCGGTGACGTGTGATGTATGCCATGTACTTTCCTCAGGAGGTCTACATCTCCAAAGTAAAGGCCTTGCTGGGAAAAGAGCTTCATCTTGAAAATGGCTCACATGTTGATGGCGTGGAGCAGAATGGAAAGACGAATGGCTTCACAAATGGTTCCCACAAAGATGAGGACAGTGAAGGTGTAACCATGGACGCACAGGAGGAAGAGGAGGCTGTCAAGTCACCAACTGCTCCCAAAGGGAAGGGCGGACGCAAGAGCAAGGCAAATTCTGACACCAAAAGTAAGTTTGAGACTTATTGATATTTATCATCTAACGGCTGCATTCCAAGATGGAGACGACCCACAAATTAAATGGTTAAAAACAATGGTATAGGAAAAACATAAATGTGTTTTTTTCCTTTTTTTTTTTATTCTTCTTTGTAGAGTCTCCAGCCAGTACCATGGTTACAAGAAACGCTGGGAAACAGCCAACCATTTTGTCAATGTTCTCTAAAGTGTGCGTATGAGTTTTATCTCGTGCCTTAGACTTTGTCATTAACATTTCCAGCAAATGGGGAGGGGGGAGAACTCAAGTTTTCATGTACAAGTGTCTGTATTCTGTTTTTTAAAAGTAAATCTCTCTTGCAGTCAAAAGCGCAAGTCTGAAGACTTGAATGGAGAAGCTACTAATGGACAAAATGAACTGAAGAAAGAGGAAGATGACGTTGAGGAGGTGAGGCGTTTTTATGTGCCAGTTATGTTGAAACATCAAGAGTTGGTCCAATTCTCAATGTCTGGTGTATAACACTGTCTTTACTTTCAAATCTATTGTAGTCTCGGGAGGAGAAGCGTCTCAAAGTGGATTCGGATGAAAAGTAAGTCTTTTTCCCTCTGCACGTTAATGATGGTGATGGAGCTCACACAAGTGAACGTACTAATACTTCTCTTTTATGCAGCGCTGCTCCAGAAGAATCGAAGAGTGAGATTATTACGCCGGTTTCTGCTGCAAAGGTAATGAACTGGGTCATTCAGCTCGGTGTCATAGCTGTAAACATTTATGGTTACAACTGACACAACCTGTATAATCGTTTTTGTTTTAGACACCACCCCCCAAATGTCCAGACTGCAGGCAATACTTGGATGACTCGGATCTCAAGTTCTTTCAAGGGGATCCTGATACTGCGGTGAGATTTTGCGATATTTGTTGTCATTCAGGAAGTGGCTTTATTATGTGTGTTCTTTGTAAAACTGGAGTATATTTTGAGTGGGTTACACTTTGGACTCACCCTTTCTCCTTAATAACTATGTTCAGTTTGTCACATGTAACCCTTTAATTGTTTTCATTATTGTATGTTGTTGTAATATTGTATGTTTTCATATCAGTTATTTTTGAATGTCATCACTTATTCTGCACCAATTCTGCTCTTTTCATCTTCAGCTGGATGAACCAGAAATGTTAACAGATGAGCGCCTTTCCTTGTTTGACTCAAATGAGGATGGATTTGAGAGCTATGAGGATCTGCCACAACACAAGATTACCAACTTCAGGTAAGTGATTCTCCGTCAGTCTTCAGTGTTTTAGCTGATACTTGGCTTGTTTGCCTTGTTTAGAGGAACAAACATGTCCCTTCTTATATCGTAGTGTTACAAGCTTTTGTATTGCAGCACCTGAGGTTTTGTCAGTTATAGTATTAACTCTTGTGTTTTGCAGTGTGTATGACAAGCGTGGCCACCTTTGTCCATTCGACTCTGGACTAATTGAGAAGAACGTGGAGCTCTACTTCAGCTGTGTTGTCAAACCCATCTATGATGACAACCCCTGCTTGGATGGTGTGTAAACCTACTTTTCAGAAATGGAAACTTCATGTTCCCTGTACATGTTTTTTTTCTTTCTCTTGGCCACTACAACCATGCAGATGTTTACCTGTGTTTGTGTGTGGTGTTTATTTATTTTCTTTTCAGGTGGTGTTCCTGCCAAGAAGCTTGGACCCATCAATGCCTGGTGGATCACTGGTTTTGATGGTGGAGAAAAAGCTTTAATTGGTTTCACTACAGGTAGCAAAGTTTTATGTTTTCTGCTCCAAATTTTTAATTTACCCTGTATGATGTGCTAATGGTTATCTATCTTCATTATCCAGCTTTTGCTGATTACATCCTGATGCAGCCAAGTGAGGAGTACGGACCCATCTTTGCACTGATGCAGGAGAAGATCTATATGAGCAAGATTGTGGTAGAATTCCTCCAGAAGAATCGTGATGCTACTTATGAGGACCTTCTCAACAAGATTGAGGTGAGGGCATGTGTGAATGCAACAAACTGTCATCTTTGTTAGGTGATAACAACAGTTTCCTGCCAAGTTACCTATTAAATTAAACAATATCTGACATGGTTCCATTTTTCTAGGGGGCATCAGTGTTTACTGCTACAGAAGAGAGAGAATTTATATCACATTGATGGCAATGGCTTGTCTCAGAAATTATAAACTAATATATATGTCATAGAAAAGTTGAAGTAGACAAGTTGTCACGTTTGTCAGGTAGCATTGAATCGACTGGTCAATTAGTGATTGACAAAGTCTACCAATAAACAAATTGTTCTATCCATTTTTCTAGTAAATGTCAAACAATTGTTGGTTAGCGCCTCAGGAATGAGAGAGTGGACAATTTAGACAAAATCTGCAGTTTGAACAGGACAAGACACTGACCAACTTCTGTTTCTCCTACCCTCAGACAACCGTGCCACCTGCAGGGCTGAACTTCAACTGCTTCACTGAAGACACACTGCTGCGGCATGCCCAGTTTGTGGTGGAGCAGGTGGAGAGCTACGATGAGGCCGGCGACTCGGACGAGCAGCCCATCATTGTTACTCCCTGCATGAGAGACCTGATCAAGCTTGCAGGAGTCACTCTAGGGAAGAGGTACAGCTGAAAGATAATTAGGATTTTTTCATTCTTACTGTGAAGTACTGGCCTTTTTAAGAGAATAGTATGCACCATTACACTCCATATAAACATAACATCTGCTCACTTCACTAATTAACAATTTAAAAAGGGGAGGGGGTTGTTTTTTGGGGGGGTAAGTATATGTTCAGGGCATGCAATCTGGAAATATTGCTCTAAATACTTGGAAATTGTACATTCATACAACACACAAGTAAGCTTTCCATAGCCACTGTAGGTCAAAGTGAAGACAAACATCAGCAGTGTACATGCTACATATTTAACTTGAATGAAACTCCCCATTCTTGGCTTCACCCAGGTTTTTTAGCAGAAGCTACTTTGCAACACAAATGCTTCAGGATTTTGAAGTAATCCATTTTATTTATTTTTTGCTTATATTCCTGTATTTCTGCTCCTCGCTCCTTGTTCTCCCTAATGTCTAACATTCCTTTGACATTTCCTAACGCAGCATGCTGCTGTACTGGTAGGTAGGCCTTGTTGTGAATGCATCCTTAGCTTGTATGGTGGTGTGTTAGTGTGAAGCATTAAGAAGCTATATGGACAAAAAGCATTATACCAGAGTTCAGTACAGCTGGAACTTTATTTCTAATTTTTTATTTTCTATTTTGTTTTTTGGCTTGACATTGTGGTTTATTTTGGTTTATCTGGCATATTTGAATTCTGGCCATATAACGTGTGTGTAGACTAGTGTTCAGAAGTTATCTTGACTCAGTCACAAGCGATACCAATTAAATATAAAATGTCTGGTAGGATTTAAAAAAAAAAAACTTTACAGAAAGGTTCTTTTTGAAGAATAGGTGTGAAGTGAAAAAACTGACTCGCTCCAATGTAAGTAACTCGATTTAACGCTCGTGAAATTTTGTTACTATTCAAATATGCGAAATTGCTTTCTTTCTTTTTTTTTCTATATTGCATTCAGGCAAACTCTTCCATTACTTGGGAAATGTATACGTTAAGAAACAGAATATAAAGTCCAATTGGCTGGAGCGACTCCAAAAGGTAATTTGTAGATGAGGGAAGTGGTTTAAACTTGATCTTCATGCCGATGTCTTTGCTTAACGGAAACTCAAGTCGAAGCCTTGAACTTCAACTCGCTGCACTTAATCCATGCTACAATAAGCCCTGGGCTGACAGTTGTTTCACACTTGGGATATCCCCAGTGCTATGATCCCTGGTTGGACAATGCTATAAGGATGTTTGCCCTATTTGATGACGATTCTCTGATTCGTTGACCCTTAACCCTGGGCTTAATGTGTTGAGACCTGGATTAATTACAGTAATACAAAATATAAAAGTTAAACCCAGGCTTTCTGTAGGCTAGGGTTCTCCTCAGTGTCATTTAATGAGACAAACTCAGCACTATTTAGTATAGAGGTTAGTTTAGCCTGTGTTAAATATTTTATCTTTGTAAAATTGACTGGGAGAATCATCTTAAGGGAAGTCTTGCAGCAAATCTTATTTATAACTTACAGGACAGTGGGGAAATACACATTGGTTGCCAGATGAGATTAAAGCACATTCTCTAAACCTTTAGCCGTAACTCTGTGCAGGCCCAAATGTTTGGGAAGAACTTAATTCGCCAGTTGCATCTAACGGGAGCTCTGCATTGTACATCTTTACTGTGTCTGTTTGGTTTTGTTTGCTTGTTTCTTATGTTGCATGGCCTGATGCTGTGGTGTGTTGACGGCCAGGGGTTTCATAATGCCATCGCTCCACAAATCATCAGGTATTTGAGCCAAGCCAAATGGACCTCCCCTCTGAACACAAACTTTGTTCTATTGACAGGAGAGCTGCCAGAAGACAGGCCATTCGTCACCCAACAAAGATAGAGAAGGACAGTAAGGGACCGACTAAAGCGACCACTACCAAGCTGGTGTACCAGATCTTTGATGCCTTCTTCTCGGATCAGATAGAGCAGAGTGATAAAGAGAGCTGTGGGGCCAAAAGACAGCGTTGTGGCGTCTGTGAGGTGAGTGGTTATGAAAGTGAAGCCCCACTGTTAAAACACAGATTCAACAGTGGATTATGTGCATTTGATTTGCGTCCTTTGTAATTCTTAACAGTTGAATTCCATACATTTTCTTTCTGTCTTCAGGTTTGCCAATCTCCTGATTGTGGCAAGTGTACAGCTTGCAAGGACATGATCAAATTTGGAGGAAGTGGCAAAAGCAAGCAAGCTTGTAAGCAGAGAAGGTGAGCAAGTCTTTGTACAGTTCATTCTATATATATCTTTAATCTGCAACCTTCTGAATGTATGTTGGCAAAGGTTTTGTAGTCTGAGTCTCTCAGTTTAGTTGTTTGGTGTGTAATTGGCACCTGCACCTAGTAACAACCTTAATATAGAAGAAAAGACAAGGACATCGTGTTGTTCATTCATGTACTGCTGCTGTGACATGGGAATTTCCCCCTGGCGGGGATAAATAAAGTGTCTAAACTTATACTTATACTTTCATGTGCTGTGACAAGGACATGGTACATTTGTCTATAGTTCTTAATTCCTCTTTTGCAAATATACATACTTCTGTTTAGATGCCCAAACCTTGCAGTGAAGGAGGCTGAAGATGATGAGAACATTGAAGAGGAAGATGTTCCAGTGGAGAAGGCCAAAAAGGTGTCTCATGCTAAGAGGAAGAAGCAGACCCAGTGCAAACTGACATGGATTGGAGAGGCTGTTCAGGTATTTATTTATTTTTTTTCCCTCATCCTTGGTTGTTACAATGACGTTTTCCTGTCATGCATGAGAACCCAGTGTGTGTATATATGTCTTCAACCCCCTTCAGAGTGAGGGGAAGAAGCAGTACTACAGGAAGGTCTGTGTGAACGATGAAGTGCTGGAGGTGGGCGACTGTGTCTCAGTTTCATCAGAGGATCCAACCACTCCTCTGTATCTGGCAAGGTGTGACATTTTTAGACTCTTTGATAACATTTTGACACTGTGGTTTGTATAAATCTAATGTATTCCTTCTCAGGATCACATCAATGTGGGAGGACAGCAATGGAAAGATGTTCCATGCCCACTGGTTCCTTCGTGGGATTCACACAGTGCTAGGAGAGTCGTCTGATCCGCTGGAGCTTGTCATTGTGGATGAGTGTGAAGGCATGCTTCTCAATTATGTGCAAGGCAAAGTTAACGTCACGTATAAGGCCCCATCTAACAACTGGTTTATGGAGGTACGTTAACTTGACAGCAGGTTAATTTGCGTTTTGTTATACATATTTCTTGATCTCATGGTTACTTTTGTATTTTAGGGTGGCATTGATGTTGACATCAAGGTGATTGAGGATGACGGGAAGAGTTTCTTCTATCAGTTCTGGTACGACACAGATTTTGCCCGCTTTGAGACACCTCCCAAGACCACTCCACCAGAAGACTGCAAGTTCACGTAAGCACCATAAACATGTGTTTGTACTGCTCATGCGGTCTTTTTTTCCTTTTTCTTTTAATTTTATAAACCTTGTGGATATGCTCCCCTTTTGCTTTCAGGTTCTGTGGCAGCTGTGCTAGGACTAAAGAAGGAGAGGAACAGGAAGTGCCTCGTGCATTTGAACCCCTGGCGGACAAAGACAACGACTCCAAAGCTCTGTATGCTCTGGCCTGCTTTAAGGGGCAGCAGTTCAGGGTGGGAGACGGTGTCTACCTGCCTCCTGAGGCTTTTCATTTCAGGTGGGTGAAGTAATTTATATATTCTCTTCATTGTACAGGTTTGAGTAAATTACAAAATTGGAGTCACTGCCTCTGTTCCCGCCTCTCAGTATGAAGCCAGCGAGTCCAGTGAAGCGATCCCATAGGAAAGAGGACGTGGATGAGGATGTGTATCCAGAATATTACAGGAAGTCCTCAGACTACATCAAGGGGTCAAACCTGGACGCTCCAGAGCCCTTCCGCATCGGGCGCATCAAGGAGATCGTCTGTCACAAGCGTAGCAATGGGAAACCCGACAACTCAGAGGTCAAACTGCGACTCTACAAGTTCTACAGGTAAAACGCATTACAATTAAATTGGTTGTCATTTAAGGTTTAGTCTGTAAGAAATGATTGTTCAGAATTAACTGACTTTTGTCTACTTTCTCAGGCCTGAGAACACTCACAAAGGTGTCAAAGCCAGTTACCACACAGACATCAATCAGTTGTACTGGAGTGATGAGGAAGTAACTGTCAGCATGACAGAGGTGCTTGGCCGCTGTAAAGTAGAATATGGGGAAGACCTGAATGAATCAGTCCAGGACTATTCCAGTGGTGGACCTGACCGCTTCTATTTCCTGGAGGTACAGTTGTTAATACTTTACATCTGCAGTCATTTCAGATTGGGCAATCAATCAGTTGATCAGCAAATTGGCATATCTAACAGCTGCCAGAAAAAAAAAAAAAAAAAAAAAAAGCCACAATCAGCAGTGCATGAATTCACTGTACATGCTGGACAAAGATCTCATGCTAATTGTCTGATATGAAAAATCTAAGGTGGTAATCAAATGTTGAGCTAAATTGGAAAGACTGTTTCTTTCCAATTGGGAAATAATAATGGCCATACTTGAACAAATCTTCATTGTAGTTTACATATTTGTTCTTATTCATATTCCTCTCGCAGGCCTATAATGCAAAATCAAAAAGCTTTGAAGACCCTCCAAATCATGCTCGCTCTGCTGTTCAGAAAGGCAAAGGAAAGGGCAAAGGGAAAGGTGAAAATGCAGACATAAATAAACAAATATTTTCTTTATCTAAAATTGGTTTAAGGCTCACTGAAATCCTAATCTAATAATCCTATTTTTCTCTATAAGGTAAAGGCAAAGGAAAAGCATCAGTTGCACAAGAACCGCAGGACTCTCAGAATGAACCAGAGACACTCAAAGTGCCCAAATATCGCACACTGGATGTGTTCTCTGGCTGCGGTGGACTTTCTGAAGGCTTCCACCAGGCTGGTAAATGCTTGTTTTGTGCCACTCATAAAATATGTTCTCAGATCCACAAATGTTGACGTACATGGACGTATGGACAACTGCAGCTTTATTTTTCAATGCAATGGTGAAAACGTAACTGCTGGTTTCCTTCAGGTATCTCTGAGACTCTATGGGCCATAGAGATGTGGGAGCCTGCAGCACAGGCCTTCAGGCTCAACAACCCTGGCACCACAGTGTTCACTGAGGACTGCAACACCTTGCTGAAGTTGGTCATGTCTGGAGAGAAGACAAATTCTCTTGGCCAGAAACTGCCTCAGAAAGGTGACGTGGAGATGCTGTGTGGAGGACCTCCTTGCCAAGGCTTCAGTGGGATGAACCGCTTCAACTCTCGCACTTACTCCGCATTCAAGAACTCACTCGTGGTCTCCTATCTCAGGTCAGTGTCTGTAAGAACAAATTCCCATCTTGACCTATGTCCTGCAGTATAGAACATACAGTTCTTAAGTGCACATTTAAAATAGGTTTTCCTTTCTTGCAGTTACTGTGATTACTACAGACCAAAGTTCTTCCTGCTTGAGAATGTGAGGAACTTTGTGTCATTCAAAAACTCCATGGTCCTGAAGCTGACTCTACGCTGTCTTGTGCGCATGGGCTATCAGTGTACTTTTGGTGTCCTTCAGGTGGGTTTGACTATACTAACTTTTGACTTTCCAGTTTGGGCAATATTTAATACAAAAAATTGCCAAAACCTGACTTTTGTTTAAATCAATGTTACACAGGTTATTAAATTACAATTCTCCTCAAATGTCTTAAAATGTGATGCCAGCTGAAAATAACAGTCTTTCATTGCCATGTGATGCACATGAGCACTTTAACCAGTGACTTTTTTTCCATCTCAGATTAATTGGGGGGAAAAATAGTCATACATGCCAGTATTTTGATGACTAAAGTCAGCTTAACTAGACCACTAACATGCTCAGTGCTGCCCTCCTCATCAGGCTGGTCAGTACGGTGTTGCTCAGACCCGCCGCAGGGCAATCATCCTGGCTGCTGCTCCTGGAGAGGAGCTGCCTCGTTATCCTGAGCCTCTGCATGTGTTTGCTCCCAGAGCTTGCTCTCTGAGCGTTGTGGTGGACGAAAAGAAATACGTCAGTAATGTCACACGGTAAACGTCCTCTACTGTACCTTTTTTTTTTTTTTTTTAATTTATTTTTAAAAAAAAAATTATATTTTTTATAATTGATCAGTGATCCTGTACAGCTCCTCATTGATCATTACAATGCCTGTGTGACCGCCTGCTAGACTAAATGTACTGTCTTCAACAGAGGTAATGGAGGAATCTACAGAACCATCACTGTCAGAGACACCATGTCTGACCTGCCAGAGATTCGCAACGGTGCATCTGCGTTGGAGATTTCCTACAATGGGGAGCCTCAGTCTTGGTTCCAGAGGCAGATCAGAGGCACACAGTACCAGCCAATCCTCAGAGATCATATCTGCAAGGTGAGCTGTCTCTCACTTGCATGTTTTTTGTCTTGGTAGTAACATTAACATGATGTAGATTAAATGTGTTCATGTAGGATTGTAATGTGATCACTACTTCTCTAATTGATGGTAAAAGCTGAGTTTATAACCAAAGATCTTTGTGTCCTCAGGACATGAGTGCTCTGGTTGAAGGTCGGATGCGTCACATCCCCTTGGCTCCAGGCTCTGACTGGAGGGATCTGCCCAACATCGAGGTTCGGCTGAGAGATAGCACCATGACCAAGAAACTGCGTTACACACACCCTGATAAAAAGAATGGACGCAGCAGTACTGGTGCACTCAGAGGTGTTTGCACTTGTGCAGGAGGTAGGTCTAGTTTTCTACTTGAATAATGGAAATTCGAGAGCTTACATTTCTAGTGTGGCGGCATTTGTGATTATGTTTGTCTTTTAGGGAAGCCATGCGACCCTGCAGACAGGCAGTTTAACACCCTGATCCCTTGGTGTCTGCCCCACACTGGGAACCGCCACAATCATTGGGCTGGACTCTATGGCAGATTGGAGTGGGATGGCTTCTTCAGCACAACTGTCACCAACCCTGAACCCATGGGCAAGCAGGTACATCAACTTCTTAAAAATTGAGTTTGAATAAAACCATTTTAGCCACAATGTTTCAAAACTGGCACAAGAGTGTTTAGAGCCCATCATTGGTACCATACTATGAAATGCCCCTCTTTGTCTAATTTGTATAGAAAAACTAATTAAACACTGTCATCATAATGTGTGTGTGTGTGTGTGTGTGTAAAAAAAAAAAAAAAAAAAATAGAATTTTTTTTTAAAAGTCTTCAGCTAACCCACATTTCAGGAGATGTTTGAAATTTCTACTGTCAAATCAATTAACTTCTGGTTTGTTAGAAAAACATACTAATAGGACAGCAATTGAGTCGATGCCTTCAAGACCTGTTACAGATTTCCTGCCTTTTGAATCTTAATCTGAGCATTTTAATTTCAGGGCCGTGTTCTGCATCCTGAGCAGCACAGAGTGGTCAGTGTGAGGGAGTGTTCACGCTCTCAGGGATTCCCCGACACTTACCGCTTCTTTGGAAACATCTTGGACAAACACAGACAGGTAAAATCCTGGTTTCATTTAAAGCTTACTCGAAATTCAACTGTTTTTTTCTTATGTTTTGGTTCCAAATTACACTGGCAGCTGGGTTTCAGGGAGCATTACTGTTTTATAGGCTGGGTAAAGGATCACCAAATAATTTGTATTGCTGAAATTGGGATGGTGTTGGCATGTATCCTGATTTTGAAATGGCTATCATGTATATTTTTATGACGACAATTGATCAGTTCGCTTTATTTCAATGGAGCCTTCTAACAACTTTCAGCTCATTGTTTTGGTTTTGCTGCCACAATTTTACTGTTTTGGTTCACTCTCACCGCTGTCATAGCGTTGTTTATGGCCGCAGCAGGCAGCCGTTTTCAGTGAAAGCCACTGTCGCTACCTGCCCAGCACCAAACGGCAGAGAGACAGTTAGTGAACATAGTGGAGCATTAACAGTTAGTGGAGACAAAAACAGACTTAAAGTAAATATTGAACTTTGATTCATCAAGTGACTAGAAACATGACTCCAAGTAAATGCTAATGTTGCTCCATGTCTGTTAGATGTGTAAATGAGTGTTGTTTGTAGCTTGTTTCTGCTGCCCTCAAGTGGCAAAAATTGTTACTGCAGGTGTAAATACTAAATATTAATACTGAAAATACACGCAATTTCAACATGGCTTCTCTATTAAAATTTGAAGGATATTAAAGTTCAAATGACATTTAACATTTGTAATCTCTATCAGCTTTATGCTGTCACAGATCATGTAATTGCTTCTTCCTATTGCTTCCAGGTTGGAAATGCTGTGCCTCCTCCACTCTCCAGGGCCATAGGCCTGGAGATTAAGAACTGTGTCATGGAGAGAATTAAGAAAGAAAAAGCATCAGGTGACTCATTTGTGTGAATTATACCTTTCCTGATTGACATTCAACACTTGAATATACAGAAATCCTTATACAAATGTGCTTGGTTTTCTTCCCTCCACAGAGAACATCAAACAAGAGAAGATGGAGGTCTCTGATTAGTCCCAGATTACTTTCCAGCAAGAATCGGTTCCACAAATCCTGATGTTGACGTGTCAGGCAATCATTTCTTTTAAATAAGATGGCATTCAACTGTGTCACTAAGTGGCCACCATGGACGTTCTGTGCAGTGCCATTCCATGTTTTACGTTTTTAAATGTGCTTTTAATCATGTTGGGAAATGTTCATCCAATGTGGGATAAATTGTATGTAGTTTTTATATGTGTAATGTTTCAAATAAAGCTCTTATGAAATTGATCATTTGTGAATTTAATGTATTGAAATGAACACTAAGCAGTTATGGAAGTGATCTTGATAAATATGGTAAGGTCAAGTATTAATTTCAGCTATGTTCACACCTAGAACCTCATATCCAGCTTGTTTGAATCCACTTCATAGGTTTTCACTAACCATTTTTGATTTTAATATGGGGGAAAGGCAACTCTATAACAACCCTGGGATGACTTCAACAGATTTTGTATTCTTTACCAATGTAGTTACTTCGTTATGCCATTGTGTGCAATGTTGCAAATCAATTACATTTTTGCGTCTGATTTGAGGTTTTAGTCACTTGTTTTTAGGCTAATACTGAAATACCAATTACTTTCAACTCACCCAAAGCTGTAGAAGATTTTTGCATCCTGGATTTGAGAAATGCAAAAAGGTCTCAGGTATTGTTTGGTTGAGTACATGGAAAATAGTATCCTGGTATAACTCCAGTTTTGTGTACATGCGAGGCTCTCAAACAGGTGGAGCATGTATGAAAACTACACAAGTGACTGATCCTTTAGTGCAGTCAAGGAAGCATTTGCACTCATGAAAACTAGCACACCCCTGACTATCTCCAAGTGTGGCTTGAGTGATCAGAATTCAACGTGCCATTCCTGCATTTCTATCTATATGAGGCGCTCCATTTTTTAATCTGTTCTCAGTTGGCACTTGGATCTTAAGACTTTATAGGTCTAGTATGAAGCCAATGACTTTATAGCTTCAACAAAATATCTGAAGAATAAAAGTTGCTTGGAAATGTACAAGCTACACAAACTAGAATGAAAACAATGAAAGAAACTGAAACATTGATTCTCTTTATTTAGGTAACTGCCATATTTTACCACAACAATAAACTCTGGCATCATCCTCAAATATACTGATGGATTCCTCAGTTGTTTGACGGTCTGCAAAGAGATAAATAAGGTTGGCAGCAAGAATAAATAACATGCTTTAACACTTAATTGACAAAAGTGACTATCACTTACTTGGCCCATTCAACATTGAGAATAAGATGATCATATCCAAATCCTGACACTCCGGCGATGGCTCTAGCTGCATCCTCCCGTCGGTGGAAACTGATAAATGCAAATCCCTGTAGGAACCGTAAGCAGTAGATGGATAAGACAACTGGACCATGCTTTGCTTCTGGTCAATTGTACCACAATTCCTCCACATACTTTGTCTAATAGATGCAATAAGCAGGAAAAGAACACTACAGTCAATATACCATGTACACCGTTTTGCTCTACAATCTATAAACACCTGATTTCATAATTCCTCTCTAATTGGCTTCCTGAATTTTTATAAATGCTTCAAACATTAAGAAGGTGCAGTTTTTTGTACTCTTGAGATGAGCGCTGACCTTTGACTGTCCAGTGTTCTTGTCCTTGGCTAGATAGATCCTTGAGATGGAGCCAAATGGTCTGAAGAGCTCCTGCAAGTCTGTCTCACGGGTGTCCTCAGACAGATTGGTCACACGAATAGTGGCATTGTCATCAGCTGTCAGGTGAAAACATGCTGTTATTACTGAGCAATGTTCTTGCAGCTGGACAATGACTCAAATACTGAATGGTTGCATAGAGATAGGAAGAAAAGCAACTTACACCCACCTCGGCGATTCGGCTGCATGGATTCGCCTCTTCGCGTCCCTCCATCCCTCAGGCTCGGGGGCACATACTTCCCAGTCTTGCTCTGCGCAGGCTGTACAGGCTCTGGTTCCGCTGGTGAAAGAAGAAAAAGAAGGCCAGATCAGTCATAACTTTAAGAACAGTGGATCATGAAAAACAAATCAAAATCAGATGGTATGAATGGTGTGCTGATGGTACCAGAGCCAGCTGGCTTATCCTTGTCTCCGGTAGAAAGCCCAAGCTGTTCAGCCAGCTCCTTCTGCATGGGGCCCAGGGTGTCCTTGTACGGACAGCGGGTGGTCCAATGGTCGCCTTTGCAAATACGACAAGACACAATCTTCTGTCCTTTCAGTTTGTTCATGGGATCCTCATCCTGGTCTTGGGCATTCAGGTCCTGCAAGAGGTAAGATGAGGTATTCAGTAACAAGCTAAACCAAGTACATTACAGACCAATACCACAGTTAAAGCGTGTTTACATGCATTATATGAATTGCTACACATCAGCGAGCAGCAGCACAAACTGTTAAAGCTCACAATGGATGCTCACCTCTTTGCTGGAAATGAAAGTCATGAAGACATCGTCACTGACTGTGGTGGTGGCAACATTAGGACCTGGTGCATCAAATTCAGAGTTGCCAAATTTCTTCCAGTTCTGAAATGAGAAAACAATACAACACATGACACCTGACTTTATGCAAAGTTTTGTTCATTTCAAAGTGAATGCAGCTTCAACTAGATTCAATTTAAAAGCTGACCTTTCTCCTGGCAACAGCTTTTGAGGCTTTTCTTGTCTCGATCTTGAAGATGCGCACAATCTAGAGGACAAAAAGGCAGCAAATGCATAATTTGTTTTTAATTCATGGGAGCAAAATTTTTTACTTACTGTAGTCAAAATGCCCAAACACTTACAAACTACTGTGGTACTAACATGTAGAAATGCCATGAAGCATGCAGACTATTCAAAGCTCTAGTGAGTGTTGGAGCTGAGACCTCAAGAGTTGCTTTTAAGTGGTTATGGTTATCAACAAAAATGAATTAAGTGGCAAAGAACCTGTGATATACAGACCAATGAATGACTACAAAAACTTGCATGATGTTTAATGAAATGTACTAGTCCTGATGATTGAAAGATGAACTAATGAATGCACCTGTACCCATAGTACAGGTAGATTTACGCTCAAATGCAAGCTCATTTCTACACCTGTGTAAGAGCAGCCAGAGGACCTGCACCCATGAGATGAAGCCATATACAAACCTTAATAAAACTCAAATTACCTTGAACTTCTTTCCATCATCATCTATTTTATATTCCGTGATAGTTTTTATATTTCCTTTGATGGTTTCCTTGGGGGATGGTAGTGTACCTGACAAAAGAATATGAAGTCAAGTTAGACTTAGACAAACATGACAGAAAGCCAAAGAAAGTGTTTTTCCTGCTCTCGATATAAAATGAACCAACAGCTGTTCAAAGATGTAAACGGCAACCGAGATAACACTCAATACGCGTTTTCATGGTTAAAAATACTAATAACAGTAGAAATAAGTTAATTTGTCCATTAACACTTTACTATTCTATAATGTCAACACTGTCAATGGAGCAGCCCCAGAATTTCTCATCTCAAGTTCCCAATTAAACTGGTCCAGGACTCATTTACGCACAAATGATGTGTAACGTTACCTTTGTGAATACATCAGTATTTCACTTTCGTTAGCCATATATTACGTTTTAAGTCAAACTGAAGCCGGTAACTTGCTAACTTTTAGCTTTCTTACGTCACTATCCACAGGCCACAGCATATGTCGATGCCATTTCATCAATAAATCGCCAGTTTATGTCAGTCACTCAAACGTAAGACTTGTGCTTTTAAGAGATTAGGTATCCAAAAAAAAAAAACCTCAGGTGAGTATATATTTTTATCTCGAGCATTACGCCCGACAACCACGTGGAAGTGGAAGCCGCCTAGCCGGCCTCCCTCTCCGGACACCAGCATTAGCCAACTACGCTAAGTCGCTCTTTACCTTCATCCCCTTCCTCCTCGACTTGGTCTGCCCAGCTGGGCTTTGAGCTGGAAGGGAGAGATTTATAGGCAATATTATAGCGATGAAAGATCCCCAAATACAAGCAGAAACCATTACATGTATATAATAACACTCACTCGTCGTATTCAATCGACGGCATCCTCTCAGCTAGCTTAGCCTCGGGACCAAAGAGAGTGCGAGCCGCGCAGCTCAACCGCCTCTACGCACACTTCCGGGACTTTAACTTCGCAATAAAAGCACCACGTTTGTTTCAGCTTTAGCTTCACAATAAGAGTCGTCTATTCTGTTTCAACCATTGGTTTCAAACTGTGGTGATAAAAAAAAAAAAAGTGTAATCATATATGATATTTTCGCTTTATATTATGATGAAAATGCGCGACCATTGTAGAGCTTCAATATTTGACTTATGATGATAGAGAGGAAAAGTGGCAGCACAAACAACATGTTTTCTTGTCAAGTTCTGAAAAGACAGAACTGAGAAAAGGTTAGTGGTTTTCAGATCTTGTTTTACATTTCCTTACATTTACACTTCCTCAGAGAGAAGTGGCTTGAATCTTTTTATAAAACAGATATTTCAGGCTAAGTGATGCCACTTAAATTTCATTTGATGGTGTCTTATAAGATATAAATGTGTCTGTGCTCTTATAGGCAAAATCCCCACTGTTAAATTATTTTTGTAACAGTAAGGATTCCCCTGCAATGAAACAAAATGCCTGTGATTGTACAGCAGCTATTCTGCTGTGGCTTTTGGATCATAATCACAACTGGGTCAGTAGATATAGAATTACAATTCTCCATCTCACTTTTCTTTCTGATATGGTGCAGACTGATTCAGACAGGACGTCAGCCAGGAGGAAAACAATCAAAGTAATTTACAATTAAAATTAGGCACATTACAACAACAAAGAAATCTTTATTGCAAATGGTTATGTTTCAAAGTTAGCAGGACAATAACTCTCAGCAATAACAAAAACAAGTCAAGAAATTAGAACAAGATCTACTGCATAAAAAAAGCTGTAAAGAAGCAGCTCTACTTCCTCATTTCTCCCCTGTTGTTGTCTTCTGGGCTCTTGCCACAACAAGCTACTCTGATACTGTCAAACACAGCCATGTAAAGGATTGGATGGATACACATGTTCAGAGCTGCCAGTCCCTTCGACACTTGGTACATCTCATTGACCCAACAGACAGATGTGTGATACCAGATTTTCAGATACAAGTTATAGCTCTGAAATATGTGGTAGGGCACAAAGGAAATGGCGTACAGCCCAAGAACTGATGTGACCAACAGGGCTACCTTGCGTTTTTCCAGTGTGGTTATATTGGCATTTTTCCACACCACCCGAATCACTACACAGTAAGACGTGAAAGTAACCAGGAAGGGAACAAGACACCCAAACACAGCAAGAAACATTCTGTAAGTGAAGTGAGGTCTTTCATCCCCCTGAATCTCTTTACAGAAGGACACACACATAGTTTTGTTATTGTTCACATTAGGGCAAATGGAGGCAAATTTCCACACAGGGCAGGAGATGACTCCTACAACGATCCAGATGATGACACTGATGACCTTGACGTGGGCAGGCTTTACATAGGCTCGGGTAAAGAAGGGACACACGAAGGCCACACATCGGTTCACACTTATCGCCATGATGAAGAAGATGCTCACATAGAGGTTGCAGGTGAAAAGAAACCTCTCGATTTTACACACAGCGTCACCAAACATCCAGTGTTTCTCCAGTGAGTAGTAGACAACCAGCAAGGGCAGGGTCAGGACATACAGCAGGTCACTGATTGCAAGGTTACACGACAGGACAACACCAGTGTGCCAGTTCCTTCTCTCTCTGACCACCAGCAGCCACAGGGCGAACAGGTTTCCTGCCAGGGCCACAATGAACTCTACCCCATACACTGAGGGAAGCAGGGCTATTTGAAAGCTCTCACAGTGGGAGGAATTCTGCTGCATCCTACTTTCAGCTGAAGGTTATTTTGTTATTGAGCTGCTGTCACACAGTTTGTAGCCTACTGTCCAATATCTGTAAAGTGAAGTATGTTAAGTCATTAAATTCCATCAAGTCACATTCATTTTGACACAAGTACAGTTCATATTTGGTTTCTGGTATGGGAAGTGAGGAAACAAAGAGAGCATTCATTTTTTTTTAAAAACAATAAAAACAATACAGTATAGGCCTATATTATTAAATGTTAGAAACAGAGATTTTTTTTAATACGAAGAAAAGCAGAAATTATATTAACTTCCACTTACCGAGAGGCAGATTTGCTGTTTCTGAGGTACTTTATAACCGAGAGTTCATTTCCTGTGTGTTATATATAAAGAAAAAAGCATGAGAAGCCCCTCAACTATCATAATTATCTTCAGCTGAGAAATGTGAGTGAGACGTCGAGGACAAACCTGACTTCCTCTTACCCTCAGCAAACATTTCGTAGTTTGAAGAAGAAAAACTATGATGACACCAGTGCCATATGCCTTTGCAAAACAAATTGGCGATAGTCACAGTTTTAGTGTTAGTCATAGAAATGATTAACCCTTCGAACTCTGCAACAGAAATGGTCCGCCAGTACCTACATTGGTATTTTTGCTTATTGTGAGGTCATTTCTTGGAGTATCTTCAAATACTTCATATGCCTAAAATCTGTACGACCTCAGCTAAAAGGTTATGCAAGTCAATAAATCATAATAATTGATAAAAGTATTGAAATTGTGTCATAAATTCAAAAAATACAAAAATCGGACATGTTTTTTCATCAGATTTTACTGGATAAAAACATAAAACATATTGATCCAAAGCTTTTCTGAATGTAGAAAAGATGAACATGAACAAAACATTTCTTAACACTCTACAAGTTATTTGAACTTTGTACATTTTTTAGTTTTTGAGATATGCTAATTTGTTTGCGCAGAGCGCAAAGGTGTTTCTCATCTGCAATAGAAATATTTCCCCATTGTGATGTCATTTCCTGGATTATCTTAAAATGCTTCATA